>CM060072.1:39052765-39762765 GCA_030533445.1 Cyprinodon diabolis | reverse complement strand
GAACGTGACGAGATTTTAGAAATATATTAGGGAAAAATAAGGCTTTCCATTAATCAGAGTTAAATAATCCAGACCGGCGTGATGTGAGGCGTGTGCTTCAGTATCGATATCCTCCTAGTTGGCAAATCATCCTGGGGTTTGTTTTGGGTTGTTTTTTTTTTCTTTGTGAATACTAACTAAACATCTGAGTTTAGCACTGAAAATGCTGAGGAGGTGTGTGCCCAGCCATGTTTGCTCAGAGGGAAGGTCCTCATTTTTGTTTATTTTAAAGAAAACTTAAAAAACCACAATGCCAGAGACTATAAAGCACGGTACATCGGAGGTTCACAAAACTGGGGAAACCATTGGACAATATGCGTTCAACATCAAAGACCTACTGCTGTAATATTACACTTATTTTAATAACTTTTTTATATGATTTTTGAATGCGCTGTGTCCCTATAAGCACTTATCTAACATCTTTAAGCACTAATCTGAAGCTCAGAGCTCCTTTATGTCTTAAGCCCCATTTAGACTACCCTTTCGAAACCGTGCTGAGATCTGTCCGAGCACGGTAACTCAAGATAAAGGTTGAGTGTAAATGCCAGACACAACCGAACCAGTTCTGGCTCGGTTCTCAAATAACAAAAAGCACATTGTCAGCCTCCGTAATCAGGAAATCCTAGCTTCCCTATGGCGCCAAACTATTTGCAGTGATGATTCTGCTTAGCAGTGTGATGAACCTCAACGTCTGTTGTTGTTTCCTGCGTCTGTAAGCCCTGATTAGACTGTCGTTGCTCGTATACTCTTCCCAAAAGCCAACTCTGTCAAGTGAAGGACTGAACGGAGTAACCATCATATTCTGAGATCATTAGCTGAAGAGAAACGTTTTCAGTTCAACATTAGGAGATTTTACTGTTACAAGATCTCATGATGTAACCTCAAGTTTGATACCTGAAGAGGAAATTTGAAGAAAAAAAAACACCCACATTGTGACACCATGATTTAATAAAAGACTGTGGCTTTAACAATCTTGCTTCCATAGTAACAAGAACAGCTGAGGCATCCCTTTAGGTTTCAGTTTTGTCTTTCAGGTCAGCGGGTCTCCGGTTCCTGGAAATCCTGCTTGGCTTTTGTTTTGGGTGTTGCTGAGCAGTTTAGGATTGACAGGTTTTCCTAGCCTAATTACATTCCAGTCTGTTAGGAAGGAAAAGGCCTCAGTCGCGTCAGATGGAAGCAGGTGTAACAGCTCAGCAGTTTGGAGCCAGAGGCCATGTCTGGCTTCAACTTCTACGACCTACAGACATAATCGGTTAGAGGCAGCTGGTGGCGGAGCTGGCAGGAAAAACTGCCACAACAGCCCAGATAATTGGCATTTCCCCTGTCCTGCTGGAGCCGTCTAATAGCTTCACACCAGCAGCACAGATATTATTTAGACGTCCCACAGAGGAGAGCGAGAGAACTGAGGAAGTCTGTTCTCGACACACTGCTCTCTTAATATAGTTGAAAACTCTTCCCTTGGGAATCATCGTGAATAGCATTTCCCTGTTCAACTAGCTGAGCTTTTAATTGTTCTCTCTATTAGGTTTGTGTTGTTTGTTTGTTTTTTTGCTTGGTTTGTAAACAAGATGTCTGTTGCTCTCACCGCTTTTGCAAATGTTAGAGAGGAGGTAACTGGTGTCTTACAAATGATGATATAGGATGGACAAAGCCCCAAATCCTCTTTAGCTGACACATAGTTTTTCTTAATTAGTTTCCATTCATTATAATTAGCATGGATGAAGCTAATCATCCAGTGTGAAAGCAATCTAACGCTTGGATACAACGTCCTTGGCCTAACTTTCACGTCTTTTCAGGTTCTTAGACATGTGGGGTTTTTTCTACTCTGACTGTGTGGAAAGAAAAAGGCATTTGATGCTTTGTTGTACCATTTTCCTCTACCAGAAGTACTTAAAGGATTCGTTATACCTAATGCATCTGAAGGGTTATGTAAACACATTGATTATAAAATAACTATTAGGCCAGAAAGATGTCTTCTTCTTCCTATGAGGAGTTAAATGAACAGTAAAACATTTCTATCCTGAGGTAAAGTGCATTTCTTACAAAATTGAGATGAATATCTGTCTGTTTTTTTTACAGTAGCAGCCATTTAAAATGGCCCTTCCCAGTCCAACGCCAGATGAATAGCAGCCCACTTTCCTGCAACTCCCACCAAAATTCGCTTCCAGCCACTGCAGTGACCCCCTCATTCTCCTGGCTGTGCATGTTTTTTACTCTGACTCCATCCTTTCACTGACTTATAGGGTCTGACTCACACTGATTTACACAGGGTCTGACTCACACTGTACGACCAAACCGCAGGATTTGGTCGTACAGTGTGATTTCACATCTCACGATGCATGATCTACCTGCTCACACTGCACATCTGAAAACCACATCGGACTCAATCCGGGAGAGAGATGGCACTACTGTGTATATGAAGCTTACTAGAGTGAAACCTGTTACCGTGGCAATTTTGCAATTTTGTGCTGAAATCCCTAAAAAGAAAAGCCGGCAAAGTATTTGGACAAAGACATGGCTGAGCAAACGTGGCTACTAGGGTGTGTCAACTTTACGAAAAGAACTCCATTTCACCCACACCCCCACCATGCATCTGTGATTTCATCCGAGAGGAAGCAGAAGAAGAAATCTCCTTGTTTGCGCACTAAGTGATTTGCCCACGACGGTCGACTGAAAATCAAACAGGATGTACGACGCACAATCAGGGTGAAATTCATCCAGATCGGAAAATTCTTGCACGAGTGGAAAGTCGGCCCGAAAAGGGCAAAAAAATCGCACAGTGTAAGGCTTGCTTAAGGGACATACACGTTCATCCAGTTTAACTTGCATGGTTTCTAAGCCAAAACAAGGCTTTGTTTTTGTTTTTTAAAAGGACTCATATTTTTGCAATTAAATTAAATGAACATATCAGCAAACTCATAAATACTGTTATATTATCATTTAATTCCTTTTTGAAAAAAGGCTCAAAATATTGTAGCATTAGGTGAGCTACCATGCAGGCACCATTAGCTTCTCGTTAGCTTGCTGTACTCGACAGTAAAATACATAAAATGATCTGAAATGTATCACATTTAGTGTTTTGAGGTAATCTGTAATGCATTTCAAGATAATTATACCAAAACTAAACCTATAATACACATAATAAGATATTTTTAATCGGATATTAATTTTAGGGGGAAATGAAACTCATTTTCACAGTCTTAATTCACTGTGGTCGTTATGGTGTTGATAGTGTTGAGATGAGTGACATCTGGATTCAGAAGCAGGAGATCCTGAACATGGTTAAACCTGTGGCAGGCAAAATAACTATTAAAATAATTTTAGTTTGCATACTGTAGGCCTATATTGTTCACGTTTTACAGTTACTTCAGTTGCACAACCTCTGTTAAGACTTCCCGTGACAAAGAAGGACAGGAGATAATGTAGAAAAAAAACTGAAATGTTTTAAGTTTAGCTAAAGATAAGAGAACCAACCATTTGCTTAGTGTAGCATGACATCATGATATCAGCTATAACTTTGCCAGCAGATGCATTTTATGATTTTTGAAATATGTGCACAATAAATGCTTACTGATAGGGAAGATGCAGCATCTATAATCACCCGGCCTGCACAACTTGACTTACACATGTGAGTGAGAAAAACATCCAACCAGAGACTATTTCAATGTGGTTCCTATATTATAAGAGTCAAATGACATCTCCGTGCACATATTCAACTATCTCCAACAGGACATACAGTCCTGTTTCAGAAATGCAGAGGTGATAAATGCCTCATGACTTGTTGGATTTCTCCATTTTCAGCTTAGAATAATGAGCCTGCCCTGCCTTCAAACTGCTGTGCTGCTGAAATATTTTCACCTCAGGTGACTGTTGACTTTTTTATTGAGAGAATGTCCTGAAAAAGAGTTTCTGATGTAGAAATACAAAATGAATAGCCTGTCTGCAAATGGTTGACTGGGGCAGGCCTGTTAATGGGAGTGTGAATGCATTTATGTTGTTATAGATTTATCAAATAGGTTTAATTAAGCTCATAATTAGAGATACTCAGGTTATCTTGAGCTGTATCGCTATGGTTTTGCTAATATTGGCTTAGGCGCTGGAGACAAGGGACAATTTTTTTCTCTCACTGCTTCTTTCTATCTCTACTCACCAGTTCTGCAGTATTTGTTAGTTTAAACCCTAACTGTTGCCGTATGCATGCTTGGTGTGAGGGATTGCTGTAAAGTCAATGACTCAATGAAATTAGCTGCTCATCTGTAGATAGAAAACCTTTAACCAATCTGACTGAATAATCTCATTGAATTGTCCCTGCATTGAAATCACATCTGTTATTAATTGGTGCTATGTAAATAAACTGAACTGAATTGAATTACATAATATGAGGCTCTGAATGTTTGGACTAATAAAAGTATGAAAAATGAAAAAAACAAATGATGACATTTATTACAGAAGCAACTTGCTTAGTGGAAAATGCTGTGATTTTACAGCTCTAAAATTTCAACCGATGGGAAGGTTTTATGTTTGACAATCTTATTTGAGGCATTTGAGTCAGACTAAAGTAATTAATTTTGTAACTTAAGATTTGACTTGAAATAAAAAGAAAATAATAATTTTTACCCAAAATGTAAAGGTTTAAACCCTTGTTTTTTTACAAGCTTGGATAAAAATTTGTTTACATATTACATATAACAAATGAAAAAGCAAATGTTTCTCTCTTGTACATAACCTACAAAGTACTCCACAAGAAAAGTAAATGTTATATAGTATGAAAAACATTCAACAAGATCACAGATAAGGGTGGAACAAATTCCAGCTTTGAAGTTTTCAAAAGAAAGAACAGTAGATGGTACTTTTCATTTGCTACAGTGGGATAGCTGACTTTAGTTACAGTAGTAGCCATTCAAAATATCCTCACTTTCCTTGAATGGCCCTTGGCTGGTCTTGGGCTGGTCCCCTACAATTCCTTTTTAAACATTAATCTTTGTACTAAAATTTTCTTTCTGTCAGGATTTGTGGACATTAAGATCTAAAGAGAAGCATCAGCTTGTCATGATTTTATCAAGAGCTCGGACCCACATGCAGAGAAACCAATTCAGAGAGACCAGGGGAAAAGGTTTAACGGGTTTATTGAAGAGATAATGCAGAGTGAAGTGTTGCTCTGAACACTGCTCAACCGGAACTGAAAAGTGAGGATAAGACACAGCGATTAGTTCAGGCTCAGTGGGAAATTTGATTCCAGAGAAGTTGTTGACTCTTTGACTCCAGTTTGTATGCTGTTGTTCCAATGTTTGTCTGATTCGGTGGACGGCGGAACAGGGTTTACCCAGAATGCAGTTGTTTGTAGGTGAACGGAGAAGCTGACTGCCACTTAGATTTCCTGCGGTACTTGAACAGGCTGTGGTGCAGATGAATCCCTTGCTCAGTGTGAAACTCAAACGACCTCTTGGGGAAAAGTGGATCCAAACCTCCTGTTTGTATCCCCAGCTCAGTTTGAAGCTCAGTTGATTCTTCCAGGGAGAGAAGGTCCGAAAAATCCAGTTTGCAGGATGACTTCCTGCCGAGAGGCAAAGACAACAATGTTAAGACTCAGGTTGACAAAAACTCAGTTTGACTTAGCAAAACTCAGCTTGGCTTAGAGTACCCAAAACTGGCAAACACTCTGGCGTCAAGGTAGTGGCAGTCAGCAGCTTAAGAACACTCCGTTAATGAGGAAACCATCAGCAGGTGTGTGAGGAGGCGGACCAGAACCAGGCACCTCCTGGTGGAGGAAGGGAGACAAACACAGAAACACAAACACACAGACAGTAGTCCTGACACATCTCCTGGTCAGATCCTGTAATTAATATGTACACCCAGGAGAAGGCAAGTGACTGGAAGTTGGAGGGGATTTTGCTGGGAGCTGCAGGGAAGTGGGCTGCCATTCTGTTGGCGTTTGACTTGAAAGGGCCATTTTTGAATGGCTGCTAATGTACATTGTTCTTATCAGGACATTTTTCATTTGTAGCCTACTGGTTTTTTTACATGTTGAAATAGTGCAGATTTAGGAAAGCACATGTGGTCAGTTATTTACATTTAATGGAATTCATGACTAGTTGAACATGTTACCCTAAATGTGTTGTAACATTCCTATTTATTAAAAAAATGTTGATTGTGATGTGTAAAAACTCATAATAACTTTGGAGGTTATATATACTTTGGTACATATTTCACTTATGGAATTAGCCACTTTTTCACCTTTGCAATGCATGCAGTGTTGATGACATGGTTAGGACTTAAGGGCTGGTTATCCTCCAGCAGCAGTGTGTCGCAGTGAGCTTGTCACAGATATTTTTGATTTAGGCCAAATATTGAAGCCTGGTCTGCGCCGTGTTATTCCACACCACAACACAAGAGGGACAATCAGCAACTAGCTGTGTGTCTAGATACAACCGAGGCCGTGAGGAAGTGTGGGCAACTTTGTGCAACAACGGAGGGACATGAGGGCCAAAAAGAGCAGGGATCCAGGTGGAAAAAGAGTCCCTCACCTCACTCATCTAGCTGGTCCGTCTTCACAGGTCGTTTTCCACAATGGCGGTCATACAAACAAAACAAGCTGATATGGTACCAAATAGGAAATACGGATAGTGCGGCAGGGGTGGGAGTATATCTGGGCTAACTGCAACACACACACAGAAAACCTGGTTTTTGAGTATAAATCAGCCAATACTGGACTGGAACCTACAGTTTCCACCAAAGTTTAAAATTACCTCAGTTAATTTTATCGTATTACCTTTGAATGGTACAAAATGTAGTCTATGCCGCCCTGCCTAAAAATACGTTTTTATGAGACGATATACATTCGATATCTGTTGAAACAAACAGTTGTAATCAGCTCGTTATCTACTGCTTTTGTATTAGCTAGAGCTAACACGATTAGCAGAGGCTAACGCAAAATCTAAATCAACTTGTAAGATAATAAACGGCTGTTTAAAGTGAAGCTTCTTTTAGATATTTTAACACATTGTTCTGATGTGTTTAAGAACTTTTTTGATCCTGATGCTAAGGGTGGACAGCCTCCATTAGTTACAGCTCTTTGGAGCATACTTCTGCTAATCCCTAAAGAAAGAAGAAACTAAAAAGTAGATAAACATGACTTAATCATATTTTGCGGGACTGCTCTGAGCATGTCCGATGATGACGTCAGAGAAGCAGTTTGACGAAAAAAAATGTAAAAAGCATCAAAATTGTCTCAGAAAAGTCATAAAACATTTTTTAAAGGTGTGTATTAACATTCTTTAGTGAGTTAAGGATAGAAATAAGTAGTTTTAGTACCATAATTACATGAATTATTGAAAGCCGTGCTTCTGGGACGGATCGGGTAGTGACACGGAGCTAGCGCTACCGGACGTAGAACACATAATTTACCCAGGATGCATTGCAGTTTAAACGACATAGCAGTGTCTATGTGACAATATTTAAACAGCTTATGGTGTTTTAACCTTACTGTTTTAAATAGAAAATAAATATTTCTCAATAATTCATCCCTTTAATATATGACTTGAGGATAAAGACTCTTTATTGATACTAAAATACTCGTACTGTTATGATTCTGGCCTGTCTGCCTGCTCTGCTCTCCCTGTGAGCAATCATCTCCAGCTGCTGCCTGCAGTGCAATCAGCAGAATGTCTCTCACCTGTGTTCAAGCAGTTATAAGACAGCCTGTGGCAGGCAGACAGCGCCAGATAATTGCAAACCAACTAGCAAGCAGTATCCAGCACTTAAAGTTACCTGACCAAGTCTTTGCTTCACGGATTTTCCCTTTTTGCCTAGCCCTTTTTGGATTTCTCTGCCCTCTGGACTACGACCCTGTTTCTGCCTCTTGACTTCTGCCTCCTGCCAAGCTCCCTGTTCACTAAAGCCTGAGTCTGGCTTCCTGGACCTAATTCCTGTCTCTGTGCTCCAAGCCACCCAACTGTTGGCCACCCAACAACAGTTTTAAGGAGAAATCTGCTCTATTCATGCTGCTGAAGAGAGGACTCTTTTAAGAAATCCCTGACCCACGGTCAGGCTGGATCATTACACGCGCTCTCTGCAGATCTTCTGTGTTTGTCCAGTAACCTCAAAATGTGAGAGGGTACTTAAGTTTTTAGCCCAGAGTGACTCATTCTCCCTCATTCTGTCCAACCTGATCTAAATCAGGCCGTGTTTGTCTTTCCACTCTGTGGTGTTATTATAGGAAATATTTAGAACTAAGGGGAAATTAGATGTATATGGATATTATCAGTATCATATAACCTTCAGTGGTTTTTGTCTTTCTTTGTATGCATGTGTTCCAACAATCATTTTTTGTTGTTGTTTTTAAAGTGAGTGTTTGGCATTAACTTCCTCCGTGTGCTTGTAGATTTGCCAGGAAGATATTCATCGCAGCTCTTTTCTCTTGCCAAGTACTTGGCCATCTGCTTAAGTCTATAACCAGCAGCATCCAGGGACTTCATCAAGCTTGAACTGTTGAGTCAAATGGGTTTTTTCGGCTCCCAAATCATGCTAGGCAGCGCTGTGCAGATTTACTGTGCTGGCAATTCCAAGCAGCCACACATATATTTTACAATGCAGCTCATAGTCACATTTATGGGATCTGCACTTAGTAACAGCAAGTTTTCTCCAGGGGTGTTTTTTTCGGTCATTAAATCTAAAATACGGATCAGTTCAACAGAGTAAGCTCTTTTGAATCCTTTTAAATCACCTCTGGAAATAACTTTTTACAGACAGGAAATGTGTTTCTGTTCATTTGACAGTGTTAAGTATCTGTAAATGAGGGTGCGGACGAATGGTGCAAACACCTGCATTAGTATTTTTTCCAAATTTTTTATTTTTTTTTTCCTTGCCATGACTACAGAGTTCATGCGGCCTCACTGCAACTTTACACAGTGCGGGGTATAAAGTGAGTGGCTCTGCTGAAGAACCCGCTGCTTGTCAACGCGAAAGAGGAGATAGCTTTTCTGTGTGGGTGGGGTTCATTATGCGGCATATAGGATGCTATTATTAGCCCCATTACACACACTGACAAGCACACATTCATCCTCCTCTACCTGCTTTTTAAAGCCTCCCATGAATAACGAGGGCTGCAGCCGGCCATGTCTTGGAGGAAAGGAAAAAAAGGTCATTATAGATCAGGCCTCCATTTATCAAAATTATTTCATAATTTCAGGTCATGAGAAGGGTTTTTGCTTTAGTTAATTGTGGATCAGACCACTGATATAAATTTCCATTAGCAATCAATTCCCTGCTCTAGGCACGCTGCAGCCCTGCCTGTGTTTTGCTTTGGATATCAATAATGTCTTTAGGGACAAATGAAGTAACAGAGAATTTTTATGTGTTTTTATGTAAGAAAAACTTGGTAATCATTGAAGATTTAAGCAAAGGCAACAACTCCAGTCGTTGAGCAAAAGCAACAAATCTTGCAGTCTTGCAGAGTACTTACACTCCATGAAACATTTGACATTTTTTCACATTATAACTAAAAAGATTATCTTCTTTTACCTAATTTTTGACCCACTAGCACAAAATATGGCGTATTTGTGGTTACCCCTGTTTATTCTGAAATAGACAAATACCCGATTTACACTATCGTTTAAAAACCGATCCATGCCGAGACCGGTCCGAGCTCGGATCAGTTAACCAAGCCGAGCTCGGTTCTGACGACCGTTTACACATCACGCTATCTCGGTTCCTCGACTCCTAGTGACTATCTGCGGTATTACTGCCAGTGTTGAAGGAGGAAAATCAAGCGGTTGGTGGCGGTAATGCACCAAATGTTGTTTGCCAACCGCCATAAAACACAAGAAGAAGAAGACGAAGAAGGAGGGAATCAAGCAAATCAAAATGTTGCATGGAGAAGATTTCGATTGTTATTTATAGTTGTTCTTCTTCTTCTGTTTTGTGTTGGTTGGCAAGCAACTTCTGGAGGGGCATTACCGCCAACTACTGGAATGGCGTGTGAATCTGCTCATGCGCTCTTGTTATCAGAGAACCGAGCCGAGCCCACCTCTGGAACTGGTCTGCAGTTATCTCGGTCCGGTTGTGTCTATCTCGGTTCAGTTCAGTTTGCTTCCCATTTATACACGGTAAGTTATCTCAGTTACTGAGCTCGGAACGGTCTCGGCACGGTTTCTCAAGGGTAGTGTAAATGGGGTAAAAATAGCAACCAGTGCAAATGGCAGCCTTCTGTAATCAGATCCCCGCTGAACATCTGTGTCAATTCACCTAAAGCAGCATAGGCAGCAGAAGCAGCTAGTTTACATGCAAAGTCACCAGTTGACGTCCCGCAGCGTGTTCTGAGCAGCAGGAGCAGCGCGCCATGAGCTTCTGAGCATTTGACGTGCTGCAAATGCAACAGCTGCTGGAGTAAAAATTTAACTTTTGCTGCTTGACGTCACATCAACCAATCAGAGAAGCTTATTTGGGAGCTGGCAGGGAAACAGACACAGAGCTGCTGATGCAGAGCGCTATGATCAGTCCTCTGAAACTGATTACCTTAAAATTTCAAAGCCTGCCGGCAAAATTGGTCTGATTGTATTATCCTGGTGCCTGCAGTTTGAATTATGTATGAGAAGAATGCTAACATCTGCTTCCAGCCGATGAGAACAGTAGCGGCAAACCACGAAAAGACGACTGGGACGGCGGCTGTTGTCAAAGGGGATTCCTAGTGACAGAGCACCGCCGGTGTACGGGGGTCTGAGCAGCTCCGACAGCGAAATAATATTTGAAGGCAGGATCGTAATCTTGATGAACTGACACAGATGAAGTTTTTAGGTGCACTTTATCATTTAAAAACATATTCAAACTACTTTTTACCCGCTGATCAAAGAAAACATAGCTGCCATTGTTTCAGGCAAAGAAAGGATAGGGAAGCGCCGCCCAACGCGCATCAGATTCCCTTTTTCAACCACTTGGAGCAGCAAAGATGCTTCGGCCACGCATCAGCCCACTGCTCCCCAAGGGGATAGGTTAAATGCAGACGTAAATTTCTCCAATGTGAGCTCATTAAAGTTCAATTATTATAACCAATGTAATATTATGTTTATTTACTTAAAACTAAATATGTGTATATTAACAGCATAGAAACTAAGCAAAATAAATAGATTTGCTTCCATCATGAACTCTTTCTGTGGCAAAATAGGCATTAATTGCTGTAATTTATGAAATTGCATTTGAAGGTTGCTTTCACAATAAAAAGTTTGAGAACCACTGTTTTAGATGAATGCATATTCACATGTTAGAGTGGCCTAGTCAAAGTCCACTTCAGGTTGAGAATCGATGCACACAGAAGCTCTGCATCCAAATTGCTTAAGATATTCTGAAAAAAGATCCACAGCTCTGATAAAGATGTACTCTGAAGGACTTGCTGCTATAATTGCAGCAATAGTGGGTTAAAACATTACTAACTCAGGGTTAGGTTAAATGAAAAAAGGAAATTTGTAATGAAAACTATTGCCCATGGTTCCTTATGTTGGTGGTAACTGGATCTAAACGTTGTACCTTGATTTCAATGTACAGGTGCTGGTCATAAAATTAGAATATCATGAAAAAGTAGATTGATTTCAGTAATTCCATTTAAAAAGTGAAACTTGTATATTATATTCATACATTACATACAAACTCATATATTTCAGATGTTTATTTTGTTTAATTTTGATGATTACAAATGACAACAAATGAAAATCTCAAATTCATCATATCAGAAAATTAGAATATTGTGAAAAGGTTCAAAATTGATGGCCCCTGGTGCCACACTCTAATCAGCTAATTAACTCAAACCACCTGCAAAAGCCTTTAAATGGTCTTTCAGTCTAGTTCTATAGGCTACACAATCATGGGGAAGACTGCTGACTTGACAGTTGTCCAAAAGACGACCATCGACACCTTGCACAAGGAGGGCAAGACACAAAAGGTCATCGCTAAAGAGGCTGGCTGTTCACAGAGCTCAGTGTCCAAGCACATTAATAGAGAGGCGAAGGGAAGGAAAAGATGTGGTCGAAAAAAGTGTACAAGCAAGAGAGATAACCGCACCCTGGAGAGGATTGTGAAACAAAACCCATTCAAAAATGTGGGGGAGATTCACAAAGAGTGGACTGCAGCTGGAGTGAGTGCTTCAAGAACCACCACACACAGACGTATGAAAGACATGGGTTTCTGCTGTCGCATTCCTTGTGTCAAGCCACTCTTGAACCACAGACAGCGTCAGAAGCGTCTTGCCTGGGCTAAAGAGAAACAGGACTGGACTGCTGGTGAGTGGTCCAAAGTCATGTTCTCTGATGAAAGTAAATTTTGCATTTCCTTTGGAAATCAAGGTCCCAGAGTCTGGAGGAAAAGAAGAGAGGCACTTCATCCACGTTGCTTGAAGTCCAGTGTAAAGTTTCCACAGTCAGTGATGGTTTGGGGTGCCATGTCATCTGCTGGTGTTGGTCCATTGTGTTTTCTGAGGTCCAGGGTCAACGCAGCCACATACCAGGAAGTTTTAGAGCACTTCATGCTTCCTGCAGCTGACCAACTTTTTGGAGATGCAGATTTCATTTTCCAACAGGACTTGGCACCTGCACACAGTGCCAAAGCTACCAGTACCTGGTTGAAGGACCATGGTATCCCTGTTCTTAATTGGCCAGCAAACTCTCCTGACCTTAACCCCATAGAAAATCTATGGGGTATTGTGAAGAAGAAGATGCAATACACCAGACCCAACAATTCAGAAGAGCTAAAAGCCACTATTAGAGCAACCTGGGCTATCATAACACCTGAGCAGTGCCACAGACTGATCGACTCCATGCCACGCCGCATTGCTGCAGTAATACAGGCCAAAGGAGGCCCAACTAAATACTGAGTGCTGTACATGCTCATACTTTTCATGTTCATACTTTTCAGTTGGCCAACATTTCTATAAATCCTTTGTTTTTATTGGTCTTCAGTAATATTCTAATTTTCTGATATGATGAATTTGAGATTTTCATTTGTTGTCATTTGTAATCATCAAAATTAAACAAAATAAACATCTGAAATATATGAGTTTGTATGTAATGTATGAATATAATATACAAGTTTCACTTTTTAAATGGAATTACTGAAATCAATCTACTTTTTCATGATATTCTAATTTTATGACCAGCACCTGTAGAGGCCACAATGCTGGACTGGTTAAATGAACTCTGACAGGTAATCAGTGGTGCTGTGCATTATAATTACTCCTACTTTTATCAGAGTGACCTCTCTTACAAGCCTGCATGATGGAAGGAGACACCTGAGAGGTACCACACTTCCTACAGTATGTGGCCTTGCTTTGTCCAAAAGGCCCCGTTAGAAAGGATAATAGAGCCCCTGTTCTCCCAGCAGACGGATAATGGAGGGTGGAGTGGCCCTCCTTGGCAGGCCGCTGCCTCTTCCCTGAACGAGAGAAACCAATACCAGCCCTATCGGCTGATATATGACACTAATACACAGCCTGACTGGGGCCCTAAACAGAAAAGAGGGATTGTTCCAACTTTCGACTGGCTGTAGGATCCATGACTCACAGGTACCGCACTGTCTGGCCCTTGAGACCGCTCTAATTGCTTTACATCTGTACAAAGGTTTCTTGTAATCGGGCCTTCTGCCTCCATTTGTCTTCCTTTCAGTCTCCTAGTGAAGGCCTTAATTGGTCTTAGTGGGCTTTTCTTCCACTTAGCTCCTGGGTTTGAGCGAGTGGAAGACGTTACCTTTGGGGGCAGTGCGGTTTGCCGGCTGCTGGTGGAAGGAGAGGTTGCAGAGAGGAGGAAGTCAATACTTCCTCTACCTTTAACACTTTAATTAATGCTCTCCTGACAAGCAGTTTTTTCCCATAGCTTCACATTGGGGGGAGAGGGCTGAGCTTCTGCGATCAACACAAGAATCGGGACTTGTAGAGCTTTGTGGGAAAACCTCACATGCAGTCTTTAGGGGCCAATTGACATTTGCTGGGAATCCAACTCTTTCTTTCTGAAGTTGCTAGGGCATATTTCGCTGTGTGTCTCTTTGCTACTGAAAGCTAAAACTCTGCCTTAGCTGCAAGCTTCTTTTTAATTTTTAAACATCTTAACACTTTAGCCACATACTCTGATCTTGCTGAAATGATTTTTATGTAAGAAGAGATGTTTTTTTTTTTTAACCAGGTTATTTTGGAGATTGATATTTTGTTGATGCAAACATGATGATGAGTTAGTTTTTCCTCAAGTGTTATATTGAGAAAAATCAAATTTTCTCACACTCTAGGTACCTTAAATTGTAGTGATTTCAAATAACCTGACTGCATATATATATATTTTAGTTCAGACATTTACATTCACTCACCATCGGCACACACGCCGTGTTATCGCCGTGTTATCTTTGGCTTTTAATTGTACATTCAGTCAAGATAGACAAACACAAGGCAAGTTTATTTGTATAGCACAATTCAGTACATGGACAATTCAAAGTGATTTGCATCTTTTAGATAATAAAATAGAAGAAAAGGAAAAGCAGAAGATAAGCAAACACATTTGTAAAACAAATAAAACAGTTGGACCACACCCTTAAACTAATAGTACCTCAGTTAACATTCAATTTCAACAGCTCTAAACAAATGGGTTTTTGTCTTTGACTTCAAAGAACTTAGGCTCTCAGCACTTTTTCAGTCTTGTCTGAGTTTGTTCATTGAACCAGTGGCTCTGCACCATTGTCTCTTCTCTGTGTCTATGCTAAAGTTCTGCATGGCTGTTTGGCATGTGCTTTCACGTACACTTTGCTGAAACGTGCTCTTACACCTGGAAACTTGAATCCTTATTTATACACATTGGGCCGGATTTATCAAGATCCAATTTTGCGTGCAGTAATTTGCGCTCGCAAACTGGAATTTTGCGCGAGGGGCTGAACCATGGTTTGCGGGTGATTTAACAAGAGTGATTGCGTAACTGGTGGCAGGTGCAAAACTGTTGGAGACGCCCTATTTAAATGATGGTTTTGCGCGTTTTGTGGTTTGTGGCAAAGTAGTTTGTACAACCAAGTGCATTGAGAAATTTAAATCTTACAGTGACCCCCAACAACAAAAAAAAATAATATATATATATATATATATATATAAAAAGAAAAAAAAACTTTGGCAACCTTTATTCCCTAAGGTGGTATGTGGCTGAATTTCTACTTCACTGCAGTAAAAAAACAAAAAAAAAAACAGGTGTTTTGTATTGGCCTGTAGAAAAATGCACATACCAAATGGCTCACAAGAAGTGACTGTGGATGAGATTACTGCGCGTACGCATCCCCGCAGCATTGGCACGTTGCTCCACAGACGCAGGGGGAGAACTCCGACCCCGTCGGACAGCACTTCTGAAAAAACGAGATTGGGAGATCCCAGCTCTCGCTGCAACCGTACGCTGGAATGACCCAGATGCAAAAACGTGCAATCTTGCAAGGAGTTTTGTGATATCTGGTATTGCGTGGGTCCTCCTTGTGGCTGGCTCCAAATCCATTCGGAGTTCCCCCAACAGCTCCAAAATGGCAATGCTGGATAAACGATATGTTTTGATGATCGTTTCCTCGTTCATTGCAAAAATATTCACACGGAGTGAAAAAATGCGTTCACTGCGTCTCCTTGCTTCATTTCCATGTCTCCTTCTTGCGACAATAACCGCTGCCATGTGTGCGCAATTACGCATACAGACCATTTGCACCTTCTTTTGAAACGTGTTAAATATAGAGTCAGATACCATTAGCAAAATTGCTTTTGGGTTTAATAAATCACTTTGCGAGTGCTAAATTAATATATTTACATGTTCTCCTCCCACAAGACGCACTTTTGCGTGTAAACGCCCCATATTGCATATTCATTGCAGAAAAAGTACTAAATGGATAAGAGGCGCTATTTAGCACGTTTTAAAGACCAAATCCTTTTAGCACGCTGTTGATAGATCAGTTTGTACATTTTTTTGCGTGCGCAGTGAAATAGCTCACGTTTTTATACACGCAAACCTTTGATAGATCCGGCCCATTAAGTAGCGAAAAACAAATCTGGTAATACCACACTAATAACTAACACATTACCATCTTTTAAAGACTAATTAGTTACAGCGTTAGTAACTGGAATCGTAATGTAGTTGCTTTAACGCGTCACTTAATAACGCGTCAGTCCCAACACTGCTGAAGAAATACAGCCACATGCCTTTAGTTCCAAAGCTATTCAACACCCCTCTGTTTGTTGCAGACGGTCTGTATCTTGTTTTGGTAGAGTTGCATGTAAATCGGTCTCAGCCGTCTGTTTGAGTGGTAAGTAGTTAATAAAATCCTTTTTCTGATCAAAACAGACAGAACAATGGAAAAAATTGTGTCTTGCATGGATTAATATGTGCTGCTTCAATGAAGACCACCGATCGTGTTGTTGTTGGAGACTTAGACACACTAAGCTTAGTACAAATCTATTTATTTCAATTTTGGTCATAAAACTTAATCTTTTCTTTTTGTGTTCTGATCATTGGACTTACTTTCCAGAAGACATTTGGCTTGTCTTTTGGGTGCTTTTACAAATTTCACATACACTTTCAGGGTGTTCATTTTGGTGCAAGAGGATGATTCTTACCAGCCTTCTGCTTTCACTGTAGAACACTTGTATTCAACCATCCTCTAGTTTGAGATCAGCTGATTATCCTGATCAATTTCATCTGGGGTTCAGGTTTCAACTGCATGTGATTCAAACCACTTAATCTATTCTTTGGGTTAATTAAGCAAGCTAATGTTTAGCTCTTAACCATCGTTTTCCGGTGACCAGCATACTGGCAACTAACTAGTTCAATTCAGTTTATTTCTAAAGCTCAAATTCACAACACATTTCATCTTGAGGGACTTTACAGTTCAACCTGATCATACAGTCAAATTGATTCAAAGTTTTCTAAGGAAAACCAGTTGATTGCTTTGACTCATTGAGTCGAAAGACTAAGCATGCTTGTAGAGACAGTGGAGAGGAAAAACTCCCTTTTAACAAGCAGAAATCTCCAGTAGAACCAGGTTCAATATGAGCGGCCATCTGCTGAGGCCGACTGGGGTTCAAGGAGACAGAAGCAGAGATTCAGAAGGTAACTGTAAAAGGCGGCCCCGTTGAGCTCCGAGCCAGCTCCCATGTCGGAGGATGAAGAGAGGACATCTAGTGACAGTCAGAGAAACAGGACTACACTGAAAATCAGGCCGAGCTCGAATATCTATAAACAAAGGTTCAATTCAGTTTATTTCTAGAGCTCCATTTTAAGGCCATTTATAGAGATAATTGAATCAGATCATAAAGTCCAAGCTCGATAAATGTTTAGTATTTAAGAAAACCCAGCTGATTAATTTGATTCATTGAGTGAAGTCAATCCAACTAGTCGTACAACTGAAATATAAAGACTGCACAAATGTTTCTCTAAGGAGTCCTTTTTGCAATATTGTACAAATCGGTGTTTTTTGTGGACAAATAAACTTAATGTTTTGAATAAAATTAGGACAAAACCCTGCAGGCCATTAAACTCTGAAAGCCTCTCATTGTTTTCATTCATCTACTCAAGAGTATTTACATTTAAAAGTGAGGTTCGGGTATCAGAGTCTGACTCACATAGAGTAATCTGACCTACCTCACTTTGTCTGACTAGACACTGATCAGACTTGTCTTAATGCTGAGATAACATCTCATGTACATTGCCCCTGAAACCACATTTCACATCTTTAATCTAAGACAGCCTGACGTTTTCCTGGCTCTGTACCTGCAGGCTTCTCTTCACTAGAGTATAGCAGGACTCTCCTGCTCTGTTCCACTCGGCTGTCTCCTGTGTTTCCTGCAGACTGACTGATAGGGAGCTCTGCTGCCAGGGCTTAAATAGAAGCTGTAAGCGTCCAGCTGCTGCCCGCCACGCTCCACTTCTCCCCAGATGGCTCAGAGACATTCCAGCAGCCCTCCGGAGGAGCGCTCATGAGGAAAGTGTTATGAAGTGGCTCTGTGAACCACCAGGGAGCATCTCTCGGTGCAAACCACAGCCACCCTCCTCCTCCTTCAACCCCGCGGGCTGAACGCCCAAATCAGAGACAGGATTCTTCTGCCTCCTCTGCCAGTTTACCAACGGGAGGGAGCACAGATGGTGGTATCCTCGGAGAGGCCCAGCATGCAGCAGGGCCCGGGATTGAAGAGAGCACACACTATGCCTGGCCCAGGATGCCATTGATATTGCTCAGCAGATGATCAGGAAATGTTGGACAATTGTGCCGAACTGCTGGGATAAAATGTGCCTCTTTACTCAGAGGGGTATCTTTGATAAGTGGCTTTTTTGTCAACTCACTGTGAAGCCAACAGGGGACATGCTGTGGTAAAATGAGATTGTTGAAAGTCATTCTAATTTTCCTTGAACACTTGCTGCTAATATATGATGCTGCATGCAGCCCTCCAGAGAGCGGTCTCTGACCTTGTCTCCATATTTTAGTGATAAATGCTCTATCAGCTTCATTACAGCACTAACTTTAACAATGACATTGTTCTTAGGAAGAAAAAAAACTACCTAAAACTTCCCCAGTAAGGCTTTTATTAAATACAGTATTATTATTTTAAGAAACTCTCCACATTTATTGATAAACACAGAGCTGAAGTAAACAATCACTTGTTAAATGATCTCCTTGGGTGTGTTTTACAATTTTTACAGTAAAACAATAAGAATTTCATATCTTAAATAGCTGTGAATGTAGAACAAACTAAATTAACTATAGCATCATTCTGTTTTTTCTTATAAAAACTCCGATTTTTAAAGGGTCCAAGACTAGTTGAATCAGTAATCATAAAAATGTTGTAATTTTGCAACTACCTTGAAAATAGCTATTTGTGGTATGCAAATACTAATAATTAGTCTACTTAAGAAAAATATATTTCCTGTTATATTTTCCATACTTGGAGGTAGCCATTTTTTTAACCGTAGGTCTTAAGGCTGGTTTATGCTCAGAAACCAGGCGTCTGCATGTGTTGCATTCAACGCAGACACTCTGGTGCCCCAAAATTTTAGGTGACTGCAGACAGTGCCGCAGATAGCGTTGCAGGGAGTAGAAAAAGGAGCCCTCTGATTGGTCAATTCAACATCCACTCTACAATGCGTATTTCCTTTTTGGTATCTAATGGAAACTCTGGCTGTAGTGCCTTCCATAACGCCTGGCACACCTTGGACACTATCCCAAACACCATGCAGGACGCTAGTTTGTAGCTCTGTGCGACGGTCTATTGGTTTGCACCCGAAGCCAAAACATGCAGCGCAAAGGCCAGTCTTTGGGGAACACTCATGGGTGAAAAGTGCGTCGTTCGGCGGTGGGTCAGGGGTTGTAGACGGCAAACAACAAGCTCTTCAAACCGGCACCGGCACACGGACACCCACAATCCTAGCTAGTTCTTGATTGTCCCTCTTGCATTGTGGTTTACTATATTAGCTAGAGCTAACACTATTATATGTTTATATCCCAATGCTAACAGTAAACAGCCTTAGGATGAGACTCGAGCTCTTTGTAGCATAGCTTTCCATCCCGGTTAGCATTTATGAGCAGCAGCCACACAAACACAGGCTTTTTCAGCCAACTGTTCCTCCATTTGGTACTTCTCATTTCTTCATCATCATCACTGGTGAGGTGCTGCAGCTCAAACTAAACTGGTTTAACATTTAACGTTTAACAACTTCAAAGAGTCAACTTTTGGGAAGTGAATACGACAAACGATAGTCTAGTCAGGGCTTACAGACGCAGGAAACAACGAGAAACATTGAGGTTCATCACACTGCTAAGCAGAATCATCGCTGGAAATCGTAAGGGAAGCTAGTATTATTATGAATGTCTAAAAATTTAATGATTACTGAGGCTGAGGAGATGACGCCGTTTGCTCAGGTGCTCTTTGATATCTGAGAACAGTACCAGAACTGAACCGCAACAAGCCCTACTGATGAACTAGTACCATGTTAGCATGGTTCAGTTGGTCAGTTTCTCTTGCCATTTACACTCAACAGTTATCTTGAATACCATGCTCGGACCGATCTTTTTGGGAGTCTGTGCTGCCCACACAACACTTTCCTGTATAAAACGGCAGACCAAGGGTACCTCATGAAGAATTTTTATAATTTCTCATTGTGTCAGTAGAAGTTTTTTTTTGCGGCCTTGTTTTCTGTTCTTATGTTCAACTCAGCAGTATGTTTCTCTATGCTTTGACTTACAGTGACCAGAGGAAAGAGAGGAGAGCTCAGGGTGGATCTAAGACCGTTGTTGCTCTGAGTGATGGGGAGGGGAAGGGGTCCGTGGTCTTTTGACCTCACTGTTATCCTTGTCATGACAGGAAACATATATCATTGCAGGGCCTCTGATTCAAAACACATTCTGCCTCAGCTTGATCAAAGCCAAACTGTCTGAACAACAAAATGACCTGTTATGTCATGTTTGACCATATAATTGGGGAGCATTTACAGCTGACAAAACACTCCAGTAATTTAAATTTTCTCCCCTTGTCCTTCCATCTGGGAAGCTAACTGAAAGGGTTGTCATAACCCATGTTGGAAGATGCATAGTTGGCTTGGTAGTTTTGGAGTGGAGGTGAGGACAGCTCGGTTTTTTATTGGAACATGGCTGCTTCTTCAAAGAGGATGCTCGGGAAATAGCAGTGTAGCTGTAACCGGTGGTCTAGAAAAACGCTGCGGCACCACATGCCGACTAAACTCGCACACCCAAAAGAAGCCAGTTCTTCAAAAAGAAATGGATGTTTAGGAAGCAAACAGGAAAAGAAACAGGAAGAAAACCAGATGAAGCTACTATGAGAAAAAGCAGAGATAGCATAACATTAGAGATTAAACTAACAGAGAGAATAGAGATGGCAGAATGATGAAAAAGAGGTTCCTATGTCCTCCAGAAGTCTAAGCCTATAGCAGCATAACTATAGAGATAGCTCAGGATAACCTGAGCCCCTCTAACAATAATCTTTAGCAAAAAGGAAAGTTTAAAGGCTACCATTAAAAGGTAGCAAGGACATGTGCTCGTGTTTATCAGCGTCACAGAAGCATTAGATTCCTTCCTGAGCTTTAGTTTACTCCAACACTCAGACTGTTTCCCCAGAGCAACTCAAGTAATTTATCCCTCTTTGAATCAAGCATCTTCTTGCTTCCTTTTCTTTACACTTGATTGCAGACTTTTCTTTTTTTTTATGCTAGAAGTTCCACACATCTTCACCTCCACTGCTCTAGCTTGTTGACCAGTTATAGGCATGGGCAGCGATTGAATCCCAGCTACATGATGTTGATATGGTAAATATTCATAAAAAGTGTATATCTACAAACAGAGTAAAAAAAAAAAAAAAGCTAACAAATACGCCAGCATAACATAATATTTCATAAAAACATTCGTATTTGGAGTATAATTTAACGTTAACAAACCTTTTTTTGTGTTTTGCAATTTTCTGGTATACTTTGAATGTACTGTAAGCGTCATGCTATGCTGCAAACAGTTTCATTAAAGCCTTTGTGAGAAGAAAAAAATAATATTTTGAACATGACATGACGGCTGTTCTGGTTAGAACCTTTGTTGCGCTGATATTGTGGGCTGATAGATGTTAAATGTCGTGTCTGTTGCTTTCGGCTTGCTATCATCCTGTAATACTTAACATGCTAATTAATCCTAACCAAAAGACCATGTCAGTCACCCCACAGCCCACCAGGGATGCTCCCACTGGGCTCATCCGGCTTTAATTGAGCACATTTTTCAGGAGCCTGCTGTCCGTGGGATTACATTAGATCTGTCTGGCTCAGCCATGCCTGCCACCAGCATGGGCAAAGAGAAGCAGGGAGTGCGGGAGCTGGATCAGTAGAGAAAAACTGGATAATGTATAAATAAACCAAACAAACAAACAACAAGAAGAAAAAAAACAGATCTAGTGTTTATTAGCACCCCTGGGATGAAAAAGGAGGTGAGGGCAGGAAATCATTAGCGCAGGAGAGTCAAACTAGGCTCGTTTGATCTCTCTGATGGAGGAGCAAATGTAATTTAGCGTGCTGTGAGTAATTTGTTTTAGCAGTTAGCATGGGTTCCTTTTAATTTCATTTTGCCTTGCATCAGTCTTGCAGATTAAATATTTTTTATTTTGTACAAAGCGGATCTTTGTGAGCCTGGCGGCTCGAAAGACCAGCCCTCGACAACAGCTAATGTTTATTCATCTTTGCTTGTTTGCATGCGTGGCAGACAGAATCTTGACAAGAGTGTGCCATGTCGGCTTTTTATTTGACTACTTTCTGTATAATGAGGCGACTCAGATGTTCGCGGTGACAGCTAGCAAATCATAGCAGGAGGATAACAAAGTGTTTTTGTCACTGCTGCTCTAATTATTTGGGAGACGGTGCTGAAGAGGCTGCATCTGTTTCAGAATCTCGCCTCATGTCCTCGTTCCTCTCAAACTTGTCAACTGTGAAATCCATCCAAGACGTACTTTTCAAACCCAGGTAACCAAACACTTTCCCAAACAAAAACTTCCAACGCAAAGTGAAAATATCACCTGAAACCTAAGCGGCCTTTCGGTGTAAGTATCTGGATGTGGGGTGTGGTCTCACACATTAGCTCTGTTAACGGCGCATTTTATTTGCAGAAACTTAGCCGACATTTTTCGGGTTCGCATTAATAACCGACAGAGACTCTGTGTTTGTGTCTGTCAGGGAGTTAACCACTTTGTTGCTGCAGCCATCCGTGACACAGCAGACGCCTGCCCTCTACATCTGACCAGCTCCTCTCAGTGCTGCTGGATTTGGAGGAGAAACGGAGAGTCTTATCAGCAGGGGATGTCTGGGAAAATACAGCAGGGAAGCATGTATCGGGCTTTTGTTCACACGGCGTGGAGCCTCAGACCCACTGATAGTGATGCAACCCCCCACCCCCCCACGGTAACACATGAAAGAAGTATCATTGTAATCTGTGGCAACATGAGACACCACTTTAGAAGCATGGGGCACATTCATTTAAACCGCCAGTGGTCTTTTAGAATCCTTCTTTAAATAAATATTAACCATCCACCTTGCTAGTTGCCAAATTAGACGCCATTCTGCCTTAATTCATCACTGCAGAGATTTATATTGAATTTGTAGCTTTATCTTTTAGCTGCACATCCTTGGTTTGATTGACAATGGGTTTAAATTTGGAGTCATTAGATACATTAGAAGGAGCCATCAGAAGATTGGTGCCTTGTGTTTTTAAATTGATTGAAATTGTTTGTGAAAATACTCAGGTAGGCTCTATGTGTGTCTGTGCAATATGTGGGGATTACACTACCCTCACAGCCTGAGCTGGTGAGTAGGATCCATTGCTTTCAAATTGTTAGAGCCACATCCTGATTAGTCTGATTTTAGATTATATATTAGTGTTGCATCGATACGGATACCAGTATCAGGCGGGGCCCCGATCTAGCACTAAAATGGTGGTATCTGTATCGGCGATTACCAACAAATAGCGCACCGATACCATTTTGAGAGCCAAAAGTTTATTCAACTATTGTCATCCATTCCAGGTAGGCAATAAAAAGTTCTACAGGATTCACTTTGTATTAGTCTCTTACCTGCTTCAACAAGGTAGGCAGCAGCTTGACAAAGACATAATGACAATTATTTTACATCCAAGTAGTATGCAGTTCTTCATATATGCACACACATCAATTTCAAACAGATGGTATCGGTATGGTATCGGTATCAGCCAAAACTGCACGGCCAGGTATCGTTATCGGGGGCCAAAAAATGGCATCGGTGCAACCCTGTTATATATAGTATAGCCTTAGTTTCTAAAGTCAAAATGCACAAAGGTAATAAATACTCGTATGAGCAGTTTTATTTGAACGTTCTATGCATGTAGAATGAATGCCATGAGGCATGAGTTCATGCTTCGTTCTCTTGCCTCTTTTTGCGCCTGTAGATTCTCTCCTACTCGCTTATTGATCTGTTTCGTTTTTATCACATTGAAGATCAAACCAACCAGAGAAAGTAAACTGCCAGTGATTGGTTACTTTTCAGGAAATCCCGCCCCTTGAGACAGCACTGACTTCCTATATTACAGGTGTCTGTCATCAACTGACAATTTTTATAAACACAATGTTGGACAATTAACAAAAAGTTAGCAAAAGCTGCAAACTGATTAAAAATGTTTGTGTTTAGCTATAAACAAGAGCCTTTAAACAGTGACGCTAACATTAGCTTAGCTCACACGAATTTCCAAATAATCATCATTTTAGAGCTAATTTGTGTCCAAACACGGTCATGGAAGAGTTAAATTAAATTATTTAATAATGACTTTACATATACAATTCTAAACTCTTTGAAAGAACAGTGAATAGCCTGAAGATGCTTTGCTAACTTTATTAGCTGAATTTAGTAGAATTCTCATTTCATATTAGTTCCTAGTTCTTCACTAACATTGCAGCACCCATTGGGGGAACTAAGACTATGGAGAGTAATAAAGAGTGCTCTGAAAGTTTACCCAAGTAAAAGTACAGTGACTTAGATGAACATTTTACTTTAATAACAGTAAATATTACCGAAGCAAAATTTTACTTGAAGTAAAAGTTGCTTTGTTTAGTTTTCCAAAAAAGTTAAAGACAATACACTGGACCTTGTTTCCAAGTTTCAAGACGTTTCGCTTTCCATCCAGGAAGATTTTTCGATTCAAAATGTCAGAAATAGCGTTGAGTTTGAGGCTTTATGGAGTGAACCAAAAGCAAAACCTTGTTATGGCTTAGAAAATATGCAAAAACTTTCATTTGTATGTTTTCTAAACCAAAAACAAGGCTTTTTCTGACATTTTGAATTGAAAAAGCTTCCTGCATGGGAAGTGAAACATCTTCAAACTTGGGAACAAAGTCCAGTGGATTGTTTTTTTTTTTACTTTTTTGGAATGACTATGACCTGGATGACTTTGTTTTCTTTTGTAAACTGAAAATATCCGACCTGGTCTATTTAAAGAAAAGAGGAGATATTGGCATTAAAGCTGTTAATCAATAAATAAAAAAATTATGTTTTATGAAAGGAAATGCTTACTTTAGAAATTGCATAATGCATTTTTTGAGAGATATAATGCATAGCTGCTATCCTTAGGTTTCTCTGAAGATGTTTTTTTCCCACTCGCATCCTTTCTCATATCTATTAAGATCTCTGTAGTTTTCTTCTCCTCAGATTCTGATCTACATCCATTCCTTTTTCCAATATACCTCCCTTCTCCCACATCAAATAGTTTTAGATAACACACTTGTAAAGAAAAAGTCTAAGACTTATAATCACAAGCAACAGATAAGACTGTTAAACTATTATTCTGCATATTTACATGGTCATGGTCATAAATGTAACTAGTTATTTTCCAGCCTGTTGCTGTTTAATTAACCAACCAAAGTACAGGACGAACTTAGCAAAGCGGACTAGTAAATAAGAGAGGAGAATCTTTAATCAAAAAACATAATAATGACAGAAATTAGAGATGGGGAAGAAAAAAAAAGATGGTTTCATCAAAACTGATTAAAAAGGCAGCAGGGGATTTAGTGTAATACCTGAAAGACGTAGCTGAAAGGAGGAACTATTAAGAAAAGAGGAAGAGGTTTAGACATATAGATATGCTTAACTGTTTTTTTTTCTCTACAGACCCCCCCGCTATGGGACTAGTTTACCTTTATATTTTCTAAAACAGGAAGGATTTATAGATCAGTGCTTCTATGTTAGTTTGCATGTCTGCTTCTGTCTCTTTGAGCCCTCAGTTGACCTCAGCATTAGAGACACTGAGCCTGGTTCTGCTGGAGATTTCCTCCTCTTAAAAGGCAGTTTTTCTTCTTCACTGTCGCTGCATGTATGTTTGGTGTGAGGGTTTGCTGTAGAGTCAATGACACAAACCGACTATCCACTCATCCAGGAGGAGGTAATCACCTGGTTTTAACATTTAACTAATCTGATTTTATGATCTGATTGAGTCGTCGGCGTAAAGTGTTGTTGAATAACGCTGTATTATTGGCCTGCACTTGAACAATCCATTATTTGCTTCTGTTTCAAGGTATCCTTCCACCATTTGTAAACACATTCATATGCTGACATGTGTGTTGTCGATTTTTATTTTTGTTCTATTGTTTATAAATCTAAAATCAAAAAGCCATGTTGATCCAATTTATACCAGTCATGAAAAAATGTTTTCCTCGTCTATAAACCAGATATTCCTCCATTTAATGCTGTCGCCTAATAACTGCTCATTTCACTTGTGTATTTAAACTAATGTACCTAATAAAGATGCTGGTCTTGAGACATTGCTATCATATATATTTAACCCCTTTAGCATAGCAGTTTAATTTTACCATCTTTGAAAGCCATCCAGGGATACTGGAAATGGAAAGCTTTGCTTTCTAACCAAGCCGTGCCTAATCTCTAGATATGGCGGCATCTCGTACCTCTTCAAAGCAACACTTTCCTTGCTGCGCGCCTCACAAACAGCATGTTCTTTAATGTAAGAGCAGAGGAAGCTCTGCATATATGAGCTGTGTACCTGGCAGAGCTCGTTAGCTCCAACTGTGCTGGTAAAGGCATAACTCCTAGGCAGGTTGTTGGCAGAGTGAACCACTTTCTTTCAAACGGCTACAACCCGCACAGTATTCTTTCCCCCACCTTGCTTTCACTTCCCATCATGGCGGCGCCATAAAAAAAAGGCTCTATGGAGCACCGTAATGATACGTGGCGAATGTGCGGCACTGCGGTGATTGTTAACGGCAGCAGCTGTGCAGATAGCCTGGATGATGGAAAATCAGTGGGACCTCATTTTGGTTTGCCAGTATGAATATTAATGGCTCGTTTCCAGGCCATGCCTAATGATGAAGAAAATTCCCTAATAAAAACTTGATGTGATGGGCAACGACCCGCGGGGTCACTGGAGACAGTCAAAGTTAATAGTGTGCCATCAGGTGTGAGGAGTTAAGTGATTAGAGGCACAGAACCTAATCCTGATGTTTTTCTCCCCCCTCAGCTATGAGTCACGGCGGAGAAAAAGAGGGAACGGAGGGGAGGGGCTGGGAGCAGCAGCAGAGGAGGTTTATATTTTTTGACAGCAGAGGGTCGTAGCCTTTATAGAGCATGATTACAAAGAAAATAAACCACAAATGTTGCAGCTAATGGTAGATGTAAGAAGTAGTTTGTTTTTTTATGGATGAGTACAATAGTATATATATCAGGTGATATCATTGGAAATAATGTCAACATGGTGGTAATCCTTTTCAATGGGATTACTTTGGCGCGAGTGTCACAACAGTTTCTTATAACCTGTGAGATAAATTTTTTTTCTTCCTAATCTTCCCAATCATTTGTTGCTCCTTTAATCCATATGACTTCAAACATGCATTCAAAACGCAGTCTGTCACTTAAGGGCTGGTTATACTAACCTGACTCCGCCAGATGGATTTGCTCCGCATATCCATCTGGAAACCTTCAGTTGAAGTAATTTTGGGAAGGGGTGAAAATACTGGTTAGCTGATTGGCCTATGTTGGTGATAGACGGGCCAAATAAACCAATCAGATCAACGAAGCATATGACGTACTAACAGAGCAACGACGAAAACACAACCACAAGCCAGGCTGCTCTTGCCGAAACCAGTTGGGAGAAGAGCAAAAACATCTTTTCCTCTCAGAAAAGCCTCCAGAGCAGTGTTTTGCTCTTTTTTCAGTGAAGAAATACTCTGTAATTCCGATAAAACTTGCTCAATAGCCATGCTAACGCTAGTTTCATCGGCTGAAGCCGCCATGTTCTTTAGACTGAACTTTCATGCTTCTCGTTGCGTCACACCTCAACCCGCCTCAAAGCCAATGCTGATTGGACGTTCGTTTGGTGAACTGCTCCAAATTTTCTTTAACGGAGAGTAGCCAGACTGATCTGCGAGTAAAACCTTGAAAGCTCGCGAGATCAGGATGGTCTCACGAGGCTATGCTTATACTCCTGCAGCAGTGTGTCGCTAGCTGTGGGTCTAGATATGGCCGAGGCGGTGAGGAAGTGGGGACAAGTTTGTGTGACAACGGAGGGACATGAGGGCGAAAAAGAGCGGAGATCTAGGTGGAAAAAGGGTCCCAGCGTTCTCGCACACCTCGCTCTTATTGCTTCATAAGGCGTTTTTCACAAAGGCGGTATTACAAACAAAACAAGCCGGTAAGGTAGCAAACAGGAAATACGCATAGAGTAGAGCGGATGTAGATTTGACCAATCAGAGGCCTCCTGTCAGTTTTTCACCTACAATTTTGGAGAAGTTCACCAGCGTGTCTGCGGAAGGGGCAGGGGCAAATTTGCATTCACTGCGACACACACAGACGACCTGGTTTCTGAGTATAAATCCGCCTTTAGTGTATTCAGCCTGCACCAGTGGCAGTTCTAGACTGAGTTTACTGGGGGGGTTAGTGTTAGGGTAAGGCAAATGTTTTGTCATTGGCTCACAAAACAAAAGAATGAAATACAAATCAGGACAACGCTTTGTCTTCGGTTGCGGAGCTAGATAGGGGTGTGGGGGCGATGGTCACCCCTAGCCCATCATTCCCTCCCTCCAGAAAAAAGCTGGTCTCTCACAGCAGCCCAGCTAATATTTCCCTTCAAGGCAAACTTACACCGAAACAGGACCAGACAGGATGAAGCTTCCATTATGAACAATAACCAGAGAGAGCATAAGTTGGGGGTTAAACTAACAAATACAGTGGAATGGAAGAAAAGTGATCAAATGAAGCAGAATGAGGAAAAGGGGTCCCTATGTCCTCCAGCAGTTTAAGCCTATAGCAGCATAACTATAGAGAATACCAAAAAGGAAAGTTGAAATCCTTGCTTTAAAAAGTGGACAGGGTTTTCTGCATGACATGAGCCTGATAACTAAAAGATCTGCCTCCAATTCTTCTTTTAGAAATTCTAGGAACCACTAGTAAACCTGCAGATTGAGAGCGAAGTTCTCTGTTAGAAACATAAGGGACAATCAGATCTCTGATGCAAGATGGAGCTTGATTATTTAGGGCCTTATATGTGAAAAGGTGGATTTGAAATTCTATTCTGTATGAGTATAGTCAACTAAGTATTACAAAAACATAGCATCAGATATGGTTGCTAAGTTGGGAACAGTTTGGAAGGAGCAGCCGCTATAAAACATCTGCTAAAGAACTACTTCCTGTCTTTTACTTCAGAACAAGGCTGTCATTCATTGACCCAATATGTTAAATGTATAGTACTAAATAAAGCAACCGCAATGCACCTCGCCAAAGAGAAATCACTATGGTAGGAAATATTGTACTCATGGATGGTATGAAGAGTCCAAGGTAAATAAATATATTTGATGGTTATTAGAAAAACCTACCAAGGGAATTCTCCAAGCCAACACAAGGTGTACAGTGTGATGTATATAATTATACTGCTATGCCTCTGATTAGCAACCATCTGCTCTAAGCTGCGGGCCCCTGTTGGCTTATGGAAAAATGGGCCCTTGGTAGTGCCTGTTTGATCCAAATGGCCAAGAGCCTGAATTTTCTGTCTGAATGCAGAAACCAATGTTCTAAACTTGATGATTGAGTTAAAACACATCATTGATGATTATCAGACTCCACGTTTGTTCCTTATCCAGGCGATTTAATCTCTTGACGGTTCATTGGAATGTGTTTTTAAAATAAATGTCAATTATTTAACCAGTCTAATGCTAATGAAGCCTCCAAGGTATGTTCTATCTATTCCATCTTATTAAAACTGTGTGAGTTTCTTAGGTTTTTGGACTCCTGTAGGTTTAAGAAGCACGGGTTATTTTTGCATGTTGGATTCAGGATACATTTTTGATCACAGCATGAAATCAATGTGATGAAGAAATATCTTAAACACATTCAGGGTTTATTCAGCCATGATAACACAAAAATGTTTTGAAGTCTATTGAATGCAGTGGGACGCAAACCATAAATTAAATATTTGACAGGAAGGCTTTGTTTCATACTTGTTTTCTCCAAACTTTTTGTGGGAGTTAGATACGTTCTGGATAAAATTTACTGTTTGAAGGAAAATTGCAACCAGATGTTGGCCTGCTGAGCTACACATGTGGATTAGACCTAGTCGTATTAGTCCAGACAGAAATCTGGTTCTACTCAATGAAGCGTTTCTCCTAGAGAACATTAACCCTATGGAAGTGGCAGTATGTGTCCATATGAACTCCTGAAGCACTCAAGGTGTGTTTACATTTTCTTTGTAGAGCTTTACACCCCTGCTACCCTTTAAAAACCTGCTTTGACATGAGGCATTTGCTCTGAAAACTCAATGTTGTGTGTCAGTTCAACAAAACCTTCCTTGCTTTATTGCTTTCTTGGTGTCGTATTGAATTTTCTTCCTCTCCCTGAACTCTGGCTTCAGTAACAATTCGGCGCAACTTGCAGTGAATGTCTTGATGATTACAGACCCTCACCTTGGCTTGAGACGCTCAGAGATCCAGCTGGTGACAGACATGAAACACCTCTACTCAAAATGTCTGAAGGATTTTAAAAAATCACATTCAACAGCAAATTACAGCTTTTTCATCTTAATTATTAAACTGAACACATCTGTTAGTTTACTTTTTAAATAATCTTGTTGAAAACCTTTTACTGTATTTGTAGTTTTCAGTGATGCAAATTGATAGCCTGATGTAATCCTACTCAATTCTAGTCAGAATATGAGTCTGATGCTGCTCCATAGAGCTGTGATTATGGGGCGTGTTTCGAACGAACCAGGAAAAAAAATGCCTCTACACTCAATTGGATAGACCTACAACCAATAAGAGCAACGGAGTGCGTGACGTATGTTAAGCCAGGCACAGTTGTTGTCAACAAAAATCAAAGCGTGCAGTTGCACGCCCAGAATAAGAAGATGAGCCTTGATCGCGTTTCTCTGTTCCTCTTTTAAAATTAATTTGCTGTAGATATCTTCTAGAACAGACCTAATAGCAGAATCTACTCACCTAAACTCTCCAGCGGCAGCCATTGTTGTTGTCACCCATGCGCGCTTTGGTGACGTGGTTGATTACGTTACTGTTGATCATCTGTCCATCATCGTATAAAGCCCGCCCTGACAATTTGATTGGCCTGCCAGATATTGTGCGAGCATACTCGCGCTACTACTGAGCAATGCCAGACCGAACTTCCCGACCTCAAACGTTGTGGGCGGGACTAAGTTCGGAATGGCACCCAGGCTAGCATACATTTTTTTAAGATTACCTAATTGTAATAAAAACATTTATTTCAAAGAGGTTCATTTCAAATTTTTGCTAAATGTAGAGAAAAAATTTAGTTTTTCTGTCTTTTTGACTTATGGTGAGTCAGAAAATCTCAATTGGTGCATCTCTACCTTCTGTCCCTGTCATATGTTTACTTTGTTTTTAGGCTGTGGAAATGATGTGTCACCGCTTCCCTAGTTACTTTTAACAATCCAGGATAATTTGGTTCCATTCCTTTAAACTCTAGTCCCATTGCACAGTAGTTTCTATCAACATTTTTAGAATAAATCTGGAGGTTTACAAACTAATTTTATCACATTCTGGAAACAATTAATCGGATTAATCAATAATTGAATCACTAATGGGAGTATAGAGAGTCTAACATGTCATTACTAAAGGAGGAACTTAAATTCAGTTTATTGCTATAGCACCAATTCACAACACATGTCATCTCAGGCACTTTACAGTTCACCAGATCATCCAGTCAAATTGATTCAAAGTTTTCTATCTAAGGAAAATCAGTTGATTGCATCAACTCATTGATTTGAATGCAACCCCCCACACTAAGCATGCTTGTAGCGACAGTGGAGAGAAAAAAATAAATTTTAACAGGAACAAACCTCCAACAGAACCAGGCTCAATGTGAGCGGCCATCTTCCGAGGCCGACTCGGGTTCAAGGAGAAAGAAGCAGAGATAGAAAAGGCAACTGTAAAAGGGGGCCCCCATCCAGGAGTCGAAAGGGAGTCGATGTAGTCAACTGATTTTCCTTAGACAGAAAACTTTGAAACAATTTGACTGGATGATCTGGTGAACTGTAAAGTACCTTGAGATGTGTTGTGAGTTTTCGCTATATAAATAAACTGAATTGAATTGAAATGTATAGTATAAGCTCACGCAGTCCACTGGATCTCTCGATACAGCTCAAGCACACCATCTCGTCAACCAGCAGCCAGTTTTAGGCCTGGGGGGGGGAACACTCCTGTTCTGTACTCCTGCTTATGCATATCAAAGCAAAATTCAGAGCTAATGTTTCCTGCCAAGGTCTGAGCACCAAAGAAAAGTAATTGCATCATAAAAATTCTTCTAATTGGCTTTTCTTTCCATATGAGTTTTTCAGATTGAAATATAATTGCACCCATCATTAGATGATTTGTTTAGAAATGTTTGTAAACCTGACCAATAGTTTAGGACATAATTTAATTCTAATGCCATTTTGTTGGTCAGAAGCTGTAGAGTTTGGGAACCTTTGCTCCACCTTGCCCTTTGTTAAATTAGTAGCCACTATGCTGCTGTTAGAGATAGGCACCAGCCCCCACCCACCCTTTATGGATGAGTAGTGATGGCAATTTTGCAAAAGCACATTAAGTCTATTTGTTGTTCCTGAATTCACAGTGGTGAGACTGACAGACTGCGACGTGCGATTGTAAAAGAGGGAGTGAGAAAGAAAAAAGGAGAGATGGATACAGGAGGTGTGAGTGGGGTGTTTGTGAGATAAGCACGGCACAGATCTCCATTTTACCATCCTGTTCTCTCTATTCACCATGAATAATGTGGCAGACCCCTAACGCAGCGGTAGGCCAGGCATGCCGCCATATCAAGCCGGGCTGTAGGAAGGTGTCTCCAACTTGGCAGGTTTTGGCTCGGATGCATCCTAGCCCCCGCAAACCATCCCCACACTCATCCCCAACCTGCAGAGAAGGAGCGCTGGGCTCCAAGATGGCAATCAAGGCTTGATTTGCCAACACATTTCCAATGATTAAAATGTAATTAGCACAAGCGAGCGCCTCCTCCCCAGCTAATTTCCATGCACGCTGTGACAGGCAGGCGGTCGGCGGCGCCCAGGCCCCAACAGCAGATGGATGGAAGAGGAGTCAGAAAAAAGAAAAAAGCATTTTTCCATGCGACTGTTTGCATCAGAAAACCATCAGGACTTTTGGGTATATCGGGAAGGAGCCGTGAGGAGGAGGAAATGAGGGGCTCTTCAAGACAGCACATCAAATTGGCACTGTCAGAGCTGACCCTGGCAGTGGCTGCCATCCTTCATGCTGTCTATCCCACTCCTGAGGCGTGGAGGCTGATTGGTGTCTGTAGAGGCTGTAGCCCCAGCAGCCGTCCTGCAGGATATCCTGGCTCAGGTTAATAAACACAAACCTCACTCTGTGGACGGCAGCGTCTTAACGAAGCCCCTATCAGCCGTAATTAATTCTAAGGTTGTGGAGAGCAGCCTTAGGCTAATGTCACTTGGATGAGCAGAAGCAGCACCTTCAGGTTTTAAGACTTGCTCCTTAAGGAAATCTGCATTACAGACATCTAAGGCCGGGCATACACTGGATGATTTTTGCCCTTTTTGGGCAGATTTTCTAGTTAGTTTTTTTTTGTTCTCAGTGTCCTCTCTGGCAATGCGGCAATACAAATAATTGTGTTGATACCAAAAAGAGCCCAACAGATTTTATTTTCACAAGTGGAGCAGTACGGCTATCGCCATAGTGTTCCGCTTGATTTATGCATATAAATTGCTTTATTATAATTATGCAGGGAGTTTTACAGATTTTATGGACACTGCAATGTAAGTAGAACAGGAAAGGAAAAACAGGAAAAAAAATAAAAGACAGAGGAGATAAAAGGGAGATAACGATAAAACATCTTCAGTCTGCTTCGTCACCTGCAAAGAAAAATGTAAAAAGAACAACATAACCAACGGATATAGTATAAGAGATACAATAGAGTAGCACCGTGATACCATCGCTGAAGTATATTTAGTGTTTTTTAATCTTACATGTATAATGTGGGAGCTGAGGATCAGAATGTGGGATTTTATGTATGGAAGTGAATCTCTAAGTACCTGGAACCAAGCACCTGTGGTTGTTTGTGAGAGTGCACTTGTGCATGTAATGTTCATCCAAAGGAAAAATGCTCAATAGTGGTTGTGAAGAGCCGAAGACGCGCCCCCCTCCAGAGCACCGAGGCAAGCAACGGGGGACCCAAAACCCCAGATGCCCAAAGGGACCCCCAGAGCAAAGGCATTCAAAGGGTAGCCCCCTTTGAGTGCCTTTGCTCTGGGTGAAATCCAACCCCCCATCAAGGAAAGAGGAGAGACAATTCCCCAACTGCCGCAATGCCGAAGCCCTCAGGAGGCGTGGGGACGAGCCCGCGGGTTCCGCCGGCAGCCAGCCACTCTGGAATGGAACCGGCCATGGGCCCCGGGGACACGAGGCCCCAGGGGCGCCCAACCCCCACCTCGGGAGAAAATTCTTCAATAGGGCTGATTTTCAGCCTGTTCATGTGTCATGTAGTATACAGGGGGTAACGAGGGGCGATCAGCCTCTCACGACCACTTCGTGGAATCGTGAGGTCGGGAGAAAATCAAACATGTTTGAAATTCAGTCGGCCTTCATGGGCAAATCGCTCAGTGGGCAATCGCAAAGAAGGATTCTTCTTCTTCCTCTCAGACAAAAACACAGAAGCATGTCGGGGGTGCGAGTGAAATGGAGTTCTCTCTGTAAAATTGCTCCACCATGCCTTTGTCAAAATATGTCGTCGCCTTTTCTTTTTAGGGCTTTCAGCACAAAATTGCACAAATTGCCAAGGCAGCACGTTTCACTTAAGTGAGCTTCATATTGCTCTTCTACTGGTTTGGCTTCCGGATAGACAAGTCCGAGTAGCGCCATCTCACTGCAGAGCTGAGTCCGACCTAGTTTTTTAGACGTACAATGTGAGCAGGTAGATCACATCACGTCAGGCCACACAGTGTGAGAACATCCATCGTGAGCTGTGAACTCATGGCAAGCATGCGGTGCTTCTGAGCTGTAGCAGCATGCATTGAAATAAACTATAGTGTATGCCCGGCTTAATATCTACACAAACAAAAGATAGGAAATGTACTAATGAGCCTTAGACTCACTCTGTTGACCTTGAAAACTGTTGCTGCCATGTCAGTTTTCCCCTAAATTGCCAAACATCTGTTAGCATTCATGGAGCTGTGGATTTCCAAAGGCTTGTATTGGACGAGGAAGCACGGCATGCTTTCCTTGCACGCATGCTTGTGTGATGTGGTTACCTCTTTAGTACAAACATTTTTCTGCGGGTAACTCTGGCAGACGTTGGTGAAGCTCTGCTGCTCACAGACGACTGCAGCTGCGTCGTTTAGGATTCAGCCCGTGGCTCCTTATGTTTCCCTCCTTCTACTGGGCCCGTATTACCCTCAGCTGGAGAGGATTTAGCGCAAGAATAATTTACTTCTACTTCCAGACCAACATAAACAAAAAGGCTCTCTGCTTGGACAGAGAGAAGGGAAATTTGTAAGAGCCCCCTTAGCCAACAGAGAGGCCTGAATGAAAGCAGAGGAGCAATCAGAAGTGTTTCGGAAGCTAGCCAACATCAACAGCTCTTAGAGCTGTTGACACTTGGGTTTAGTTGTACAGTATAATGCTGGTACTGTGCAAATACTGGGCCTGGATAAAGTATCCTTTTTCCTTGTCGGCCGTCTCCTGGGACTAATGGTTTCCTTACGGTACATCACTGCTGCTTTCACTGAGGCTGGTTTACAGTGGGGTTTGGAAAAGTAAGAAACTCTTTCAAATGTGTGTGACCACCATTTTTGATCTAAGTTATTGTGATAAACAATAGAAAATTAACCAATAAACCAACTTAAAGTACTGCAGGAAAAATACTGCAAAAGTGGGAAAGTGGAGGGAAGAATTCATTGTTTTGTATTCAGCTTTTTGAATAAAAAAAAAATGTTATTGTCATTACACTGTCACAAGTACAGAGCAACAAAATGAACTCTGTATTTAACCCATCCCCTTTGGGACCAGTGGGCTGCCATTGTGCGGCACCCGGGGAGCAGTGTGGGGGTTAAGGATCTTTGCTCTGGGATCCAGAGGGGCAGTCTGTGGGAGTGGGGCTTGAACTCAGAACTTCAGGATCCAAGCTCTATGCCCTAACCACTTGAGAATAAAGTCGCAACGAGAATAGTCATGGGATTATGAGAATAAAGTCGTAAAATTACAGGAATAAAGTCACGAGAATAGTCATAAAATTACGAGAATAAAGTCGTAAAATTTTAAGAATAAAGTCGTAAAATTCCGAGGATAAAGTCATGAAATTACGAGAATAAAGTCGTAAAATTACGGGAATACAGTCGTAAAGTTTTGAGAATAAAGTCGCAACGAGAATAGTCATAAAATTATGAGAACAAAGTCATAAAATTCCGAGGATAAAGTCATGAAATTACAGGAATAAAGTCCTAAAATTACAAGAATAAAGTGGTAAAATTACGTCAATAAAGTCACGAGAATAGTCATAAAATATGACAATAAAGTCGTAATATTAAGAAAATAAAGTCCTAGAATTATGAGAAACAAGTTGTATTTTATGACAAGTCTTATGACATCCCTTACTTCCCTAAAATGAGGAATGTCCAGCATCATGTGAAGTTATTCTTTGGCTCTGGTTTGATAATAAGAAAAACTTTTAGCACCAGCATCAAATTGGGCTGAATGTCAAAGTGGAATCAGGTTGCTGTTTAGAGGAGCTGCTTGGCCGTCATCTGCTGGTCGGAGCTCGAAGCTTTCTTTCTTAAACGGGTTGTTGTATGATGACTTCATTCTTGTAATGTTACAACTTTTTTTTTGTAATGTTACGACTTTATTTTCAAAAAAAAAAAAATGTATAGCCTGGCCCTAATATTCCATTATACAGAATGGACATGCAGATAGAAATAAAAAGAAAACTAATAAGCAAGTATCTGTAGTTTACAACCTTATAGAAATATAAATGATATGCAGAAGAAAAGCAAAAAAAAAACAGAAAAAAATCGGAAGAGAAACTCTTCAAAAGGAAAATGATTGAACGCTGTAACATAATGGTGGCAGCATCATGCTGTGGGAACCCTTCTACGGACACAGGAATGGTGTAAGAGTTAATGGAAAGTTATATTTTGTTTGAAAGAATATGACAGCAGGGCGATGCCCAGATAAACAGGTCTACATGCTACGTCAGGCCGTGTTTTATAGCTTTTATTGATCTTAGACGTAAAACTTTGGTCATTTTTAGAATACTTTGAACCATTAGCACATTGTCAAATATACATGCAGTCAGTTCTTCTCCACAGAGCAGATCTTTATTACTGGCATAATTTCAGTTCTCACCCTAACCCTGAAAACTTTATAACTGAGTATTAATCATAAGCTGCAGCGATCTTTAAACTCCAACTTCCAAGCACCTGTTAGTTTTGCAGGCTTTGCTCAGAACTTTTTGCTAGTTTTCAATCTGTTTCTGGTGAAAGACTTGCTAAGCAGTGAAATCCCAGATATGCAGAGATGCGACTCCTGCCCGCCTAGGGCTGCGTTTTGCATGGGGGATCGCATTAGTTCACTGTGATCACTTATCAGTGAGTGACAGCTCTTACTCGCTTATGCGCCTGAAATGTGTTTTTATCTTTTTAGAGGTATTATTATTTGTTGCTTTCTACCCTCCGCTTAAGCAGCGAGTTCAAGGCAGCTTTGCTGTATGCGGTGAAAGGACAATCAAATCGTCTGCCCTCGCCTGTCAGGTCTGATCTCAGGATTTTTTACTTTGCTCGTTATAAAGGTATTTCCATTTTATTAAGTTTTTCTTTTCTTTTCTTGCCATCCTTTGTCGCTCTGGGAAATTTGCATACTTCTATTCGCAGGGAAGAAAGTAATGACAGCAATTTCTTTTCTTTTCTCTCCCCCCACTAGCCGTGTGAGTGCTTCGTTTAGTGGCACCTGCGAAAGCGACAGGCGCGGGGATGAGAAGTGAAAGAGAGCAGTTGATTAAATCATCATCAAGTCGCAGCACAGAAAGTCAATTCTGCTCGCCGTCTACAATGATATCCTTTTATCTTAAAGTAATGAGCTATGGCACTTTTGCATCGGGTAATACGATGAGTTCCATTAGCATGTTCCATTTGCTTCACAAGCAAGGGCAAGTCATTCCAGCCGGCTTCTATCTCGGCAATCAAAGCAATTGGCTGCACAGCGAGAGAGCAGAGAAAAGGAAAAATAACACGATGAAAAAAAAACAGCAGACATGTTTTTTTGTGGATCACAACACAGTGGAAGAAACTAAAATGATGTCCGTTATTAAAGCCTTTGCTCACTGGCGTTCCTTGGTGTGTGCCGTGCAGGAAGAAGAAGGAGCTAATGAGTGCATTGTCCCACTACTGATGTCACATTCATGAATATCTGATGCCAATTAGTCTTGACTGCTGCTGTATTAGTTAGCCCTGCATGGGAGGCAATATAGAAAGCACACAAACATCAACAGATGCATCAAAAGATGCATCACTGCTGTGCCTTTTTTAAGGTTATTAAAAAAGTTTAATTGGCTGATTATGCACTTACTTGCATAAAAAAAGTCTACACTGCTTAAAACAGAAAAAAGTTAAACATTAAGTGTATTTACCCTTAATTTGAGTAGGTAAATTAGATGATTTGCCAAATTCAATAAATAAGATAATTAGATATTGTGCACTCGAAATAAGACAATTAAATTGTTTTTCTCTTTTTAAATGTACATAGTCTATTGGTGTCTCACTTACCGCAATTCAGGAAAAACTGCACGTATTTTAAGAAAAAATTACGAATTCTGTCCATTTCATTTTTTAGCAGTGTAAACAGCCGTTTTTGTCTTGACATAATTTTACACAGCAGCAATGCAGCTACAGATACCAAGCGCTTAACAAGAACAATGATCGCTTAAAAGCAAAAACAGTGCTAGTAGATATTAATCACAACATGGTGGCTACATCTATATAAACACTTTGCAGACATCTTTATGTGAGAAAGCAAAGGCAAAAAGAATGCTTTACCTACCAAAGGTAGAAGGATTTTTAATCAATGATATGTTCATGCATTAGTAAACTGATCTAAAAATAAGCATACATTTCTAAAATCAAAGTTATTTCCCCTTGATTTGAGCAGGTACATAGGAGGATCTTCTAGTGGAATTAGTATTTTGTGCCCTTAAATTAAGATCCCTAGATATTATGCACTTAAAATAAGAAAGTTAATCTGGTTATATCAAGTAAAAATTAAAGGTATAGAGGACGATCTTTTCTTTCTAAATAAATGGTCCTCCTAATTGTCAGTCATTCTGGTGTTACCTCCTACGTGCACGTAGCAAAAAAGTTAGCTATATTTTTCTGAGCATGTGCACTTTCAGGTGTATATGAGTGGTGAGCTACAGTTTCATTGAAGCTCACCTTTATCACCGCGGTTCTTGGAAAATGGCCGAGGGTCGTAAGAGAAAACCTGTCTACAAAATGTATGAGAAGAAAAGAAAGGCCTCAGAAGAGGCAGATATATCCCAGAATACCCGACATCGGCGACTAATAACAAAGATGGCGCAGGTAATCTTTGTTAAGAAAGATGGCGCAGGTCCAGTGAACCCCCCTGGAGGAGGGGTCACGTGACCAACGGGGAGTAAAAAGCAGTGATCATCTGTCTGAACGGTCAATTAACTGAGTTTACTATAAAGTCCAGTATATAGTTCCTGCTGTATGTGGACACAGTAAGGTTGTATGAGGTATGAGAACAGCACATTTTAAACAGGGTGTGCACAAGGAGAAATGGGCTTGTGCATGCTCTCACATGCACATTTTGTTTTCCTTAGTGAGGAGGGAAGGTCTTTTAAAAAATCATCGACAATACCTTTAAATTGTTTAAGAAAATTAGCTTAGACTTCAATTGTTCCAGTCTATGGAGCCCTGATATAGTTGTAGGTTTTTTTCTGCTTTACCAAGCAAAACAGTAAAAAGGTGCCTTCTGGTTTTAACCTGAGACAAGGTTCAATTTGATCTGATTTAGAAAGATATTGTTAATAAAAAAGCCAGAACTGTAATTTATAAACCAGAACTATTACCCTCATCTAATGTAGGTTATATATTTACTTGAACATCAGTGTCCAAAGGAAAAGAGATGCAGCTCCTCTTCTAAGCTTTTACTTTGCTATTATTTCACCTGTGAGTCTTCGCTGAATAAATATATATATATATACAGTATATAATATATACAGCGGTATATCACTTGGTTTAGCATGGTGTGCTAATGAAGTGGTGGCTACAAAGTTAAGCAGCATAAAGTGTTTTGCCAAATCTGAGGCATCTGAGTAAATAAATAAGGTGGGAAAGGCTGCCTTATCTGCATGGTGAAAGGCGGAGCTAGCATGGCCATATTTAGATGCTAGCTTCCAGGCTAACCTGCTGTAGGTTGATTCTGTCGTGTGTGTCACTACCCGTCCTGTGCATACAGAATAATAAAATCTGTATCGCTGAAAAACTATGTAATAAATGGTACTGAAAATACTTAAAAAATTAAAGAATGCCAAACTACGTTATATAGAAAATATTGAAAACTTTTCTAGAAGAAATTGATACGTTGTACTTTCTCTCCATCATCAGAAATGCTCAGAGCAGTCACAGTAACGTTCAATGGGGGGAGGTTTGACAGGACCCAAATGCAGAGGTTGAAGCTGAGGTGGTTTCTTGCAAGATTTAATTAAACAAAAATAGAAGCAGCATCAAAAATCCAAAAACATAATTCTTCAAAATCCCAAAACACTGAAAACCAGGAATACTCACAACAAGGGGGAAAAGAAATGACGACAAACCAGCAAAGAGTGACTGAACAGGAGGAGAATATATGGGAGAGAGAAACAAAGACCAGGCTAAATAGCAGATTGGGAGCAGGTGTGAACAGAGGAGTCTAGAAGGGAGGTAGGGACAAGGAGACTGACAGAAGAGGGCAAACAAGAAATATCTAAGTACTCATACACATCACAAATAGCTAAAACACAAAAATGGAAATAAGACCAATGAAAACTCAGAGATAAAACTTGAACAGAACAGAAACCATGACAATTAAAGTTTATTGATTTTTTCCGTTTTTAGAATATGCAAATACAAAAATATTCAAAAGGAACCCCCCGCCGGTAAAAGACAAAAGAATAAAAACGTAAGAAAAACTACCCGCAATTATTCTGTCCGTGCATGCACGGGACGGAATGTGCTTCGGGGACAGATCAGGTAGTGACAGTGTGAAATGTTACCCATATGAAACGTAGCTTAGCTCACAACCGGAAATAAGTAATACGCAACCATGGATATAAGATAACTAGAAAAAAATAAAATAAAGTTCACATTTAGCAATTTAGCTGAACCAGAGAGTTCTGTCTCATTACAGTTTTTGAACATCCAGCCTGAAGCTGACAAACCAGAGATTAGCTTGAATTGTAGGATCCCACCCAGCTGAGTGGTTGATCCCTGAAAGAAGATCAACAGAAACACACTTTAAACGGGCCGGTTCTGAATATGCAGGGTTACAGAGAGATTTGAGATTTGAAATTTAACTCCTAAATATGTATTTAACAGATGATACCTCTTCTCCTTTTTATAGTTCTTAACTAAAGTAATCTTACTGACGTCTGCTTTTAAGAATGAAAATAAAAACATCTCCACACTCCTGTCAAAACGTTGATCCATATATATATAAAAAAGAAACTCAAATGCCTTTAGAAAATATTTTTTGATTGGTATTGAAATTATTATTATCACATTCTATTCTTATTACATTTGGTATTGTGATGACCCTGCTAACATGTAATGATGATCTGCACTTATCCGTCATTATCCACATTTCCCCGGTCAGTTGTGACAGGCGCAGGCTGCAGGTCCTCTGCATACCTCTTTAAAATGTGGGAGGAATGCTGAGGGCAATAGTGAAAGAGTGAGACAGAAATGGAGCAGGAGAACGTCTGAGGAGTGTTTGCCCGCCGCGTTTATTGCCTCTGCATAATTTATGAGCTGCTGGAGCTGACCATCATGGCAGCGTGCCGTGGGCGGCCCCTGGGGCCGTGTGGGACAGGCCTGTAAATTGGATGCAATGCTCCTGCTGAGCTCGCAGCCACCTTCACCCCCCCCCCCCCCCCCTTTTTTTTTTTACACCTTCCAGCCTGAGAAACGGATCAGCCTCAGAGCTAGCCAGCTACCTTTGAGTTAAGGGAGATAAAGGGGGAAAAAAATAACAGGCAGGGCCTTCTGTTGCTTACTCCCTAGGCTGTCAATCATCTCCCCGCCTTCCTTCACTCCTGCTTTAATCGCCACCCAACTACCCCCGTCACTCCTACCCACACACTGTGCCAACCCCTACCCACAATCCCCCCCAGTGCCTTCTTCATTACCGACTCCAGTGCTTCTGTGCGCCTCAGCCATATGCACAGCGTTGAGGGCCGCCAGTCACCCAGCATCGCGCTAATTAGTTGATAAAGAATTAAGTGGACCTTGAAATTGAAATTGGAACGAAAAAATTAAATCCAGCCACTTTTTTTTTCTTCCCTCCATTACAAAGTTCCTTCCTCCTCCTGTCACTGTGCCATTCCCGGCCTCATCATGGAAATACAGTCGTTTGAATTTCCAGCTCCGTCTGATTCCTGCACAGGTTTCAGTGTTAACAAGATCACAGCTGCTCACTGCTAATAAGTTCTTGTCTGCTCTAATGAACTGATCTGATCATATTTGTTGATTGAGGCTCTGAATATGCAAAAGGTTTGCAGATTTTAAGTTAAAATCTCCCACAGATTGCAGACGAACGAGGGACCTGAAAGTGTTTCTCCTAATTCCTTGTCCTTGTCTGTCTTTTTTATTTTGCAGTGTGACACTGAGAGTGACCAGGAAGACAAGGTAAGCCTGTTATTCTCTGCATACACCAGTGACACTGCTGCAAGCATCAAGATATTCAGAATGAGCCCATCTTTAAGACTAAAGATTTAATGTAATTAGAATTAAACGTCATCTTAATAAGTACTAGAAGGACTTAATTACTTGCACATTAATTATGAATGGCTTAATGAGGGAGCTAAATCTAAATCTATCCGGTTTTTAGGGTTTGGGGGAGGTTTTAAATGGGACTGCTGTGACAATCTTGAGTGGTGATATTCCTGTTCAATCATAACAATTATTGAGCTATTTTTAGTTCGACGTCCAGCCCTTGTATTTTTACCCTGTGCCTTGTCTATACTCCTTGCTCTTGTATTTACTGTCGCTTTCTATTAAAAGGAAATTCATCACCATGCTTCTTTATTCCTATATTATAAAGCTTTTTTTCAAACTGTCTGTTCTTTATATAAAGTCAGGAATTTTGTAACACATTGAATCAATCAGTCAGTTATGATGCATCCCTGTTTTGCGTAGTGTTTGGATAGAATTAGCAGGGTTAAAGGAGAAGTGCAGTCATCTTCATAATTTAGACTTCTGTTATATAATTATTACATACTGTTTAATAAAAGTGTTTTTAATTAAGAGTAATTTTCATGTGAATGTGCTTTACTGGAGGCATCCATGTTTATCAAAGAACACTACTGCCACCTACTGGTTTGTGACGTCACAGTACGGTATCGGCTGTTGATCAAGTCCCAGTGCTGTATCTGGTGTTTGTCACAATGCGCTATTATCCAAGTCATCTTGAAAACATTCTTCTTCCAAATGTTGGCTACATATTACGTGTTTTTTCTCTGGCCAGAAGTTCAATGGTAGTTCCTCCCTCTTCAAGCTGGCAATCCAACGACCAACCCGTCCGTGGAGGATCATGAATCAGAAAGGTGTAAAATATAGAAATATTTTTTTTTTCCACTTTTACCCGATGTATTCCAGCATCCAGCTGCCATGCACGTCGGCATTGTCAGTTTCACTATAGCTCTGGTGAATTTCAATGGTGAAGTCGTCTGGAAATCTTCAATAATTGTTGTTGATTGCAGATGTGTCTAGTAGTTCCCATTGATTTTGCTAGTAAAGCGGGGAGAATGGCGCTAGGCTTACCGCACCGTGACGTCACTGCCGGAAGATGACAGGGGTGACGTGTTACTATATTTGGGCAAAAATGGACGCTCCCAGACTCAGTGATCGCGACGAAAATTATTGTTTTTATTTTTTTACTGATTAACGTAAAATTAATTAAATCCCTGCGAACATATTAGTTTTAGGTATAAATAATGATCCATTGATTATTCCTTTCTGACCGGACTTTTCCTTTAAAAATTAATCACCCTCTTCTGGATCCAGACAGAGCAAATAGATTTTGCTTTGTTGTGATTTTCCTCTTTTTTACACCAAACCACCACTCTGGTAAATTGTAAAGTTGTATCATCAATGGATTAAATCAGAAAGTAGGGCTTATTCCCATCCGTTGGAGTCACTAAAGGCATCCACCATGCTGCACTAAGGGAATGTTTATCAGTTCAGAGAAAATATCTAATGGGATTAGAAAATAAAAAATGAATTAAACATTATTCACAAGATTATTCAGATACTTCTAACACTCTTTTCCGCAGTGATTACTGGTTGCTTCACTACTTGCATGTAGTAAAGCAGAGCTTCACACAGACTTTACTGGCAAGAAGCAATGATCTGCTTCACAAACCTACTTTATTAACACTTCTAGGTACTAAACAAAACACCTAGAAGTGTTTTTAACAATTTAATAAGTGAACAGTTTAAAAAATAGATATTATTTTGTTTGTAATAAATCCGTAGCCCATAAAATAGATCTTTACGGTCATAATTAGCTTTTTTTTTACGTCCAACATTAGCCTCTGTCTCTGAATGTTTGTTCTTAAACCTTTAAATGATCTGAAAAAGCCCAATAGACAATATCAAGGCTTTGAAAGCTTCTGGTGGAGATAAATGGAGGCGCAGCTGTGGACGGTTTTAAGGCAGGGTTATTTAACCCTGGTCCTCCTGCCCCCACACACCTGACCTGAATAAAAAGGTGATCAACAGGCTTTTACCATATAAGCCTGAATAAACAGGAACTCTAATTTTAACCCAGAACTACGAATGCCCAACTCTTTGTTGTGGGGATGGAGGAAGCAATATGGAGCTCTGTTTTGTTCCAGGAGGGACTGATGCTCTTGCATTCAGTTTTCAGCCACTGAATTTTATTGTAGCAGTCCATTTCCAGCGCTGGGACTAGCATTATTAAGGAATGCATTATAATAACTTTGTTGATTTTTCAGAAACTTTGAATGTAACGTATTCATTTGTGAAAGTCCATAAGGCATTAGTCATTGCTGTGCGTAGCGGGTATAAATAAGGACTACAGCTTCCTGCTGTAAGTGCACCCAACCCTGTAGTGCAACTACAGCATGCCGTAAACAGAGTGGAGAGAAAATGACAGCTTTCCTGCTGGAAAGCATTCCCTAAAGGCTAAAACTTTCATTGATTTGCTCATGTGTAGGAACGGGATGTATATGTGCAGGAACAAATACCATATCAACGTTGGTTAGAAGCAGTGATTTAAAGAATCTCTGTGCATCGACTTAACACTGACTGATGACTGCTGCCTTTAATCAACACACGTTCTTTACTTTATCAGGGCTTTAATGATTTTACTTTACGGTTTATGTTTTTTCATGCAAAAATCCTGGGATCATACAGTCCTGCTGGCGTCTTTCCGGAATAGTGCAACACCTGTTAATTGTTTTGCAAAGTATGTTTTCTCTTTCCAAATTATTGGAAAAGCATTATTTTTCTGCTTCATATCTATTTTACAGCCAATTAAAAGGCTTTCAATTGGCAAAAATCCATCATTTTTTTCCCCGTTTAGTCCTTGTCAGGGTCAAGGTGGAGCCGGTGCCTATCTCCCGCAGTCTATCGGCATGAGGAGGGGTCCACCCTGGACAGGTCCCAGGGCAACACAGAGACACACAAAGACACAACTATACACACTCACACCTACGGACAATTTAGAGAAGCCAATTAACCTATTACCGGTAGTTGTTTTTTTTTTTTTGGACTGTGGGAGGAAGCCAGAGAGAACCCACGCATGCACAGGAAGAACATGAACATGAAACCTCATGCAGAAAAACCCCGAGCCGGGAATCGAACATGCAACCTCTTTTATGGCAAGAGAGCTACCTACTACACCACCATAGTTATATTGTAACTCACTTATCAAACCACACACCAAAGTAGTGCAGATTAGTGTTCAATGTTTTCCTTTAAATTCATTATTCAATTCATACATTAATAAATAACGCATTCTAATCCAATGAACCTCTATTTGTATTCAGAGTTCCAAAAACAAGACTGTTGGTTCTCACCAAAGTTTGGATAGTAACAACTTATTTTCGTTGAGTAATAACTGAGTTACTGACTCAGTTTGCTGCTGGTCATAGCGATTCCAAATAAGTTAGAGAAATGAAATCTCCATAAGTCTTTTTTTTTTTTTTTATAAAGTGCAGTTTTTGTTGAATTGAGGACGTAAGTGTGACACTTTGCCAATTGAATAAGACCTTTTACATTTAAAATAAGAAAAAGTAATTTTATTGTCTTATTTAAAGTGAATATTTTTAATGTGGCTGCTCAGTGGTGCAGTGGTAGCACTGCTGCCTTACAGCAAGAAGGTTCTGGGTTTGATTCCCGGCCTAGGGTCTTTCTGCATGGAGTTTGCATGTTCTCCCTGTGCATGTGTGGGTTCTCTCCGGGTACTCCCACAGTCTAAAAACATGACTGTTAGGTTGATTGGCTTCTCTAAATTCTCCTTGTGTGTGTGTGCATGAATGGTTGTGTGTCCTGTGTGCCCCTGCGATGGATTGGCGACCTGTCCAGGGTGTACCTCACCCATTGACTGCTGGAGATAGGCACCAGCACCCCTTGCGACCCCACTCAGGACAAGTGTGTAAGAAGAGTTAAACACTCATTCCATTGGCAAATCATCTGATTTACCTACTAAAATTAAGGCTAAATACACTTAATTTAAGATTTTTTTACTTTTTTCTAGATAGTTTTTGCAGTGTGGCATAAGCCAGTAAGTTTTCAATCTTATCTACATGCATAAGCTGTTCTACCGGGTCAGTTTGCACGTTTTCTAAGCCAAAACAAGGCTTTGTTGGTCCGATCTATAAGGCTTGGAACTCAAGGCTAATTCTTACATTTTGAACTGAAAGAGCCTCCTAGATGGAAAGCGAAATGTCTTCTTACTTGGAAAACAAAGTCCACACTGGGAAAAAATCGAAATCTAGAAGTCATTTTTTCTTAAAATTAGTGCATTTTTTCTTGGACTTAGGTGGTTAAAGAGACCTCTTGCCAATGGAACAAGACAATTTATACTTAAAATAAGAAAACACAATTACATTGTCTTATTATAAGTCATATTATCTAATTATCTTATTTTAAGAATAAAAATACTCATTCCATTGGCAAACTATCTCATTTACCTACTCAAATTAAGGGTAAATACAGTTAATTTAAGAAATGTTCACTTATTTCTAGATCGTTTTTCCAGTGCAGTGTTTTTTTTTTTTTACTTTTTTGGAATACTAAATGATTAGTCAAGTTATTTCATTAGAGAAGTAACTATAACTTTTAATTTTTAAGTAAAGTTCAAAGCCCTGGCCATGACGCTTTAAGTTGTCAATCTTATTCTGTGATTAGGCCATTAAAGAGCGTAACAGCTGTGCTACTGGTCGCTCTAAGAATATTCCTTAACAGTTAAGCCTATTTAGGTGTCTGCATCTAAGTTCAGCCTTCCTCCTAATGTTTCTTGAATGAGCTCAGTACGAACTCCTCCTTATTTCCTCTTTATGTTTAAAACCTAAAATCATTAGCCCGACTCTCTACATTTGTTTTAAACTAGTGTTTTATTACCAGCATATTCCACCTCCACTCATCCATATACATCATGCGGCCGGACCAAGCAGACTATAAACATGCTAATGAATTCCTGAATTTTTATTGCTGTTTTAGTATTCACAAGATCCCAGTAATGGTAAGCATCAATAAAAGCCGGATCTAAATGTGTTTTAAGGTTTGAGTGCACCCTAAAGATTCTAAAAGCAGCTTTATCATCCGCTAACTTCTAACTAGAGATCGAGATGCTCTCTAATGATTTAGTAATGCCATTTGCTTGTTGTGTTTAGACTGTTGGGCAAATTGAGTCATTACTCAGTGTTGTCGATTTAAATTGCTCCTGTCTCGGTGGCAATTCCTTTCTGTTTCAGGAGGAGAGAGAGAGAGAGAGCGTGGTAAGCTGTAATCCCCTCAGTGACTCTATTAATTCACCCCGGCTGGCGTTACACTCCTTATGAACAGCCCAGACTACACCTTCCTGTCATTGATTAATTGTGTATTAAAGTAACAGAGGAGTGAATTAGTAAATAGGAGACCCCTACGACTAGAGTTGACTCACATTTCTGGGGAGTAATTGGAGCTCCCTCTCAACACTCCCCCCCCCCCCATGAGTCCACGCCACCTCTGCCCCTATCTGCTCCTGCCAGGCAACCGGGCTCACCCAGCCCACTACCGCCGCCGTCATTTGCATTCTGTTGGCGACTCGGTTCGCTTCACAACACCACTGCAGAGAAGGACACGGGAGAGCAGAATCATTTTAATGGGTCAAATGTATTCAGATGAGAACAAACGTAGCTTATTTTGTTTCCCTTCAAAAGCAGGAAATGGAAAAAGTGTCCCCGGGAGAAATCACGTCCTGCCTGGCGTAAAAGGCCTCTCCCGTGTTGGGAGGAAGCTGCCAGGGTCTGATAAGAGACAGCTATTCACGTCTCAGAGTGAGCATGCAGATGATCCTGCCCCTGTGTCTGCGTGTGCGTCTCTGAATGTGCTGGAAACAGCCGGAGCATTTGCTCATTATAAAGTGACCCGTAGGATGGGCCCTCTCCAACATGACATGTTAATAGCGTTCTGGGAGACAGGTGGGAGGGAAGGCTCGCTGCAGCTACGCATCAAGCACCACCGCCATTATTAGCTCTTTGTGCATTATCATTAGCATTTCTGTTTTAAGGTTTTCTAAGCAGTAGTTTCTTGTCTCTGCACATGCAGAACAGTCTGGGGGGGAGATAATGGAGAGGCGAGTTTCTGTTTTAATGCCCTTAGAGGGAACATGACAAAATAATTCTGTGTTTCATCATCACATTGATTGGATTTCCTAGTCCTTGGCCACTTTCATGCAGCGTAAACCTTAATTTTCTTCTGAAAGATGCACTTAAGCCTCTGTGCTCATGAGGATTCTTGCACATTTAAAGAATACTTTATAGATAGGAGCAGATTTTATAGCTTGGCTAAAAATCTTCACTTTATTAGTTGGACAAGACAATAAAAAGCTTAAAAAATATGAATCATCCAATTATACCTGTTGACCGGGGCTCTACAGACACTCACCATAAACAGCAGGTCTAAATACTGATGATATGAACGGGAAGCTTAATTGTCAACTTATTTAATTTTATGACTGAAATATGGAACAGGAAGTTAGCTAAATGTGTTTACGGCATCCTGCTGATGTAGGATTAGCTAGATTTGTTTAAAAACAAATCTAGCTAATCCTACATCAGCAGAATGCCGTATTTTGTAATAGAAATATTGCAAGCAACCAGAGTGAGTAACTGCTCAAAAAATTTGGAAAATGTGAAATTATTAAATTCAATTCAGTTTATTTCTATAGCACCAATTAACAGCACAGGTCATCTCAAGGCATTTTACAGTTCACCAGATCATCCAGTCAAATTGATTCAAAGTTTTCTATCTAAGGAAAACCAGTTGATTGCATCGACTCATTGACTCAAAGGCAATTCCTCACACTAAGCATGCTTGTAGCGACAGTGGAGAGGAAGAACTCCCTTTTAACAGGAAGAAACCTCCAGCAGAACCAGGTTCAGTGTGAGCGGCCATCTGCTGAGGCTGACTGGGGTTCAAGGAGACAGAAGCAGAGATACAAAAAGCAGCTGTAAAAGGCGGCCCCGTCCAGGAAACACAGCCAGGCAGATGAGCTCCGAGCCAGCTCCCATGTCAGAGGATGAAGAGAGCACATCCAGCCAGTCTCAGTCAGAGAAACAGGACTACACTGAAAAACAGGCTGATCTCTAACATCTATAAACAAAGGTGTTGATGGCAGCAGCACAGCTGACATTTCTCTCCAGGATGGAGTCACAGCCAAACAGAAACAGACGAGGCAAAGCTACTTTGAGAAAAAACAGAGAGAGCAGAACGTTAGAGATTGAACAAACAGATTCTGCAGAGGAGAGAATAGAGGTAGAATTAAGCAGAATGATGAAAAAGGGGTCCCTATGTCCTCCAGCAGTCTAAGCCTATAGCAGCATATATATCTTAGGATAACTTGAGGCACTCTAACTATAAGCTTTAAATAATAACATGAATAAGATCATTTATTTTTTTATTGCTGTAGTTCTCAAAATATCCTGAATATATGGCAGCAATGTTGGATTTTCTAGTCCTTGTTTTGGAGAAATCTCAGATTTTCCTTTGTATATTTATTTTTATAATCTGGAATTTAAAAATGTTAAACTCTTTGTTAAAAGTGAACTTACGAATAACACAGGGCAAGTCATGTACTATTAGAATAAACATAAAAAAAATGTATTTATCTTTAAATACAATAATGCACTCCAAGTTTTTTTTACAACTACATAGAACAAGTCAATGTGCTGCTCTGCTGTTTTACCATCTCTGTGAGAATGCAGGTATTGGGAACTTTTAGTATCTACTTTTGTGCCTTGAAGAAAACGCTTAAGAACCACAGGATGAGACATTTTCTTAAGAAATGGTGCCACTTAAAATTAGAAAGGAAATGAGAGGAATCAAAGAGCTCTGTGGAGCAGTGATCAGCGGCCAGACGCCTCCCTTGTCATTTAAACTAACAGTGGCATATTTGTGACGTGCCTCACAGCCTCTGTGTTTAAACCTTCTGTTTCAATGAGCTTTTATTTTGTCACGTGTGTTTTTTTGTAACTCCAAACCTGGCCTAATAACCTGCTAAGGTGTTAGGAGCAGCAGTAATTACTCACCAAACAGAAGTTGACAAATAAGAGACAAACTAAAGATATCTTTTTTACTTATTTTACATGATCTAGATGATTTTTGATGCTCTAGTTCAAAATCAAAGGGTCTTTTTATAATCAGATTTTAAAGCAAAATAATCCTCATATGTAGTGATAATAAAACTGAAAATGAACGGTTAGCTAAAAGAAAATAAAAGTAAACTGATCTTTATGACCACATATCTCTTAAGAGCACCTGAGTGAAGTTGGCCCCCCCACCTTCTTCAAATCAGACAAAATTAGTGTCAAATGTTTGTGCTGGTTGGAGCAGCAAAAATTTTCGTTTGTGCCACTATCGTTTTAAAGATATAAAGAAATATTTCTAGAGGTCATCAAAGGTCAACCAGCCCCCCCACCTTCTTCAAATCAGACGAAATGTGTGTCAATTAACTCAGCTCCGTTTGTGCTGGTTTGTGCAGCAAAAATTGTCGTTTGTGCTGCTTTGGATTTGAAGATATTACTGAAAATGAAAATCGAAAGGTCAACCAGCCCACTCACCTTCTTCAAATTAGACAAAATTGGTGTCAAACGTTTGTGCTACATTTGTGCTGGTTTGTGCAGCAAAAATTTTCGTTTGTGCCGCTTTCATTTTAAAGATATGAAGAGATGTTTCTAAAGGTCATCAAAGGTCAACCAGCCCCCCCACTTTCTTCAAATCTTCAAATCCAAAGCAGCACAAACGGAAATTTTTGCTGCACAAACGGAGCTGATTTAATTGACACCTATTTTGTCTGATTTGAAGAAGGTAGGGGGGCCAACTTCACTCAGGTCTTAAGAGCTGGTTATACTCCAGCAGCAGTGTGTCGCAGTGAGCTGGTCGCAGATATTTGTGATTTATGCCCAATTTTGAGGAATGGTCTGCATAGTGTGTGAAGGACCGCTTGGCTCTGATGGCGATTTTTTTGTTTCATTTCGCAAAACATTAATCTGATTTGTGTTTATCTGACTGCGTTCATTATTATTCCCCCACTAAATAAAAAAGTAATAATTTATTATTATGTACAGACTATTATTTACTGTAACAGGAGGTGGAATGCAGCTCCAGACGAGCCGAGCCTGTGGTGATGTCATCAATACGCTTCTGCTCCAATTGACCCATATTTATGCTGCGTGCTCCTGTTCTCCCAGAGTCCACACTTCCTGTGTTCTTCTCAAGAACATACTTGGCGAGGACAGGATTCCATCCTCACGTTCTTAAAGATGTTTTAAGTTGGAAAGTAAACTTCATAACATCCCCTGTGTAGTCAGCTGATCCAGATAATGATTGTACCATTAAACTGTGTTGTGCAGGAGCGCCGTTCACTGAATACGTCCCTGTTTAGTGAACGATAAACTGAACGGATCAGTTTTGAAGTAATGAATGTGACCCAGAGCGACGTTCACTCTGAGAGGAATGAGTGACACACACAGCTGCCGTTCGCGTTTAATTGATAACTACACTTTTCATTGGATAAGGTTAGGCTTTACGGCACTTATTACGGAAAAAGGCATCAGAAAATCAGTGCGTTCCAAAGCCGTACGTTCCAAAAACAGGGCGTACAATTTCTAATATTTTTTTAGTAAATGGCCTACAATGTATGCATTTACGGATTGCTAGCTAAAGGCCTGTCATTGGGTCACCTTTCCCTGATATTTAATCTTCTGCTTTTCAGTATCAGATTCTTTAAAAAAGACAACTTAATACCTTTTAAGAACTCTTTACCATTTAGTTAAAAATGCCTACTGCAGAAAATAGAATATTTTTAACAGCTGTATTTTTCTGTTGGTGTATAATATTATCAAGATTTCTCAGATCTTCTCTCTGGACTCACTAATGATGACATCATTTATCCCAATAAGTGCCGGCGTTATAATGTGAGTCAAATGATTTAGTCTCAACTTGCACAATAATCTGATCCGCAGGCTCTCTTTCTCACCTTATAGCAGCTCTTTGTCATAACAATAAACCACATCTTCCATGAGCACTATTTACTCTCTGCCTCAGAAGTCCACCAGCTATAAAATGTATTTTGAAAATCTTTTGCATCCGATTAATAAAGCTCCTGCAGAGCGCCGTAATTTGCTGCGCTCTGCTCTTATTGCGAACGAGGGGCTTTAAAAGCAGCACAAGGAATCTGTTTGTCCTTGACATAAAAATAAAGATCTGAACTGGTAATATATTTGCCGTTTCTCTTCCTTTATCGCTTTGCCGCGTTTGCCCTCAGGCAATTACACCAGAAGAGTTGTGTTTCTCAATCACTCAGTAGCACTGTACATAAACCCATTTTATCTCCACCCCACCACCACCACCACCGAAACCCTCCCCCTTTTCACCGCAGTGGGAAGGATGAGTAATAAAAAGGAGAGAGCAACTTGTCAGCGTTAAAAGATTATGTGTTTTGCCCCCTCCAAAGGAAGAGAGTAGTGTTTACAGGCTTGAGTGGGTGCTCGCTAGGCCGAGGCTGAGGCTGATTGCACTAGAGTACCCTGTCAGCCAGTGATTTGTCATGTACTTTATCATCCTTGTCACTCTGCAGAGCGTTGTCATAGGTAACGTTCCCGCCTGCCCCCCCCCTCCCCTCTTTGTGCTTTGTATCCAGTCATTGTAGGAAATTTGTATTTACTTTGGGGGAGTGTAATTTGTTCCTCATGGATAATATGACCCTTAGCGGAGCCGGATCACGGGTTAGTTGAAGTGATATTTTCCGGTAATGGTAGTCGTACATCATGGCTGTCAGGCCGGGTTAGGAGGCGAGCACATTACAGCTCCATTTTAGCACTGCAGGCATCTGGGATTATTTTCCATAACCAAGTATGACAGGACCGCTCTGTGGAGTGCATTAAATTTTTACTAGCTTTTTTCTCCCTCCCCCTGCCAGTTTCTGCCCCCCCCCCCCCCCCCCCCCCCCCCTTTAGTTTAGGTCTCAGGGCTGCCATGGTGATGGATACCCCAAGAGTCCCAGTAGTCCTGGCCAAGGTTAGCGGGTGTCACAGACCTACACTGCTCCCCTCCATCCAATAACTAGAAAATCCCTGCTCCCTTTGAGAGCCACAGCGCCAAGCCCAATCCCAGACTGTCTACACCCACATCCAAAGAAGTAATTCAAAGACGAGAATGAAACAGAGGTGTTTTTTTGGGGAATATTCCACTCTAACAGCTCAATTTCTGGTGTCAGAGTAAGAAAAATTTACCTCAAAAGTTGTTGTTGTTTTTTTTTTTTGTCTGGGGTCTTAAAGAACTCCTGACAAACAGATCAATTTCAGCTTTGAGGAAACTTCTACATCTCCATGAATCAAGCTTTGCTTTCATATTGAAGGGTTTGTGTTTGCAGCCCTTGGCTTTCAATTGTTCTTTCTTTTCCTCTTCTGCCCTAATCTCCTCTCCTCTCCCGCATTTTGATGCTGCTCTCCTTGGCAGCAAGGTCAGCAGCGTAAATGCCACCTCTTGCCATTGACAAATGGCCACCCCCCGTCTGATAATCACTAAGGTCTCAGAGGTGGGCGAGCAGGCGGAGCTCATTAGGGCGCCACAAATGAGAAATTAATGTGGAGATTCTAGACCTGGCAGACATCCACACTCACAGGCCTCTGTGGGGGAGGTAGGTGAGCAGCAGAGGGTGGATGTAGAGAACTCGATGGATGGACCCTGTCTGATGGATGACTGGGTCAGCTGGCAGTGGCAACCCCCCAGGTCAGTCCACACACACACACAAACATACACCAACCTTGTCCACCGATTAGAATCTGTCCTATTTCTGTAGTGCGGTGTCTCACCTAATGCGGAGTACTGACTCTGCAGAGTGTCAGGGTAGGAGTGAGGGTCAGAGCGAAAGCATTTCACCCCTCTGGGTGACACGGCCGTCATTAAATGGAAGCGAGGCTGAGTCACTGGTTCTCAGAGGTGGGGGTCAGGTCCTCACTGGTGGACGTGAATGTAGCTGAGGTCGCACAGTTGTTTTCAGGATTCAAAATAAGAAGCAAATATAATCATGATAAAAGCATATATATAAATGGTGGAACTGGAATAAAATCTGTAACCCAGGTTATTACAGTGTATTTAATAAATTGAGCGCAGTTAAAAGCACTCAACTAGAAACCCATATATCGACTAGGTAAACTTCTTTTTCAAATAAAAAAACCCTCTTTGCTTCTACATCACAAAATAACATATGCAGGTGCAACACAAATATTCTTTTAATACATTATTTAGGGCGGAGGTCTTCAACAGGGGATCCGCGACCCCCAGGGGGTCCACAGAGGTTCTGCATGGGGGTCACGAAAGTTTTGGTGATGAGATTTTTTCTTTTATATTCCACCCTGCAATTTTCTCCACTAATTGAAATGTCTTTAAATCCACATTAACATGAATTCAACAGACTGTAGTAAACAGATAAATGGAGGCATTAGATGTCTTTCAGTCATCAATGCACACATTTAGCGACACACAGGAGCTCTTTCAAGCTGGGCACCGTTTCATTCACAACACCTGTCCCATCAACCAGGAATCAGAATCAGAAATACTTTAATAATCCCAGAGAGAAATTAATTTCATTACATTACTCCATCTGTAATACACTGACTACAGGACCAGTTTGATAGAACACTATTTCATATAATATATATTATAAGGGGGGGCTCAGCTCCATCTTGCCATCAGTTTGGGGTTCTTGGCCTGGATGAGATTGAAGACCCCTGATTTAAGGTATTAAACCATCATATTGGTTGAATTTATTATAATTTTACCAAGTTATTATCATTATCAAAATGCTGACAAGGAACTGTTTTTACCAACTGATGAAAATCTCTAAACTTAGAACACTTGTGTCCAGAGATGATCTTTACAGTCGTAGGGAAGCAGAAGCTTGGTTTGGTGTAGAAGGCTTCCAGCCGTACATGTTTGAGCCCTTGCCTCGCAACCCTGCCAGTTCTGTTAGCTCTACGCCTGCTGAAGACACAGAGGTCCATCCCCGTGAACACTGGGACGGAACTCAATGGGAAAGGAAATGATTCTGATGTCAACCGTTTCATATATTAGCTGTGACATATGAATCAAGATGCTCTGACTGAAAAAATTGGATTGACAGATGATCGTTGATATATGATTGATAAGGCAACAATATCGTTGTGCTGAACGTTGACTCACTATAATGCATGAGAATCGGACCCAAGATTCAACCAAGACAGGTCAGAGGCTTGGAAAGAATCGATCTAGCACTGGTAGCTGATCTGAACAGGGCTTATAACCAGGTGGAAACAGGTGAAGCCAGTTTAGAGCTGATTGCAGGTGAGGTAGAGCTGAGCAGGGTGTGGAGTGGACAGATAGGTCAGCCCCAGTGTTACGATTATTACACTCATAGTATGTGTAAAACCAACAGACAGCCAAAAGTGATGCTTACGTGTATCATGATGAGAAAGAAACTGATTCAGAAGAGCTATCCTGCTTTTAGGGGTTCTTAATGGAGAAAAATAGAATAGCAGTTATTCTGCTTCAACGACGCAACCTTATTCACTTCATAGGAATAGGTTTGACATAAACTGGTGAAAAATGAACTGAAGTCAAGGATCATCCAATTAAACGTCTCCAGCGAGGATTTATGGATACCACAGGACACAATATTTACACCATAGAGCTGCATTACTTATGTTCACACAAATACATCGGTGACGAGGAGAAATGATGCATCGTTACAGTTCCTTCACACTACGCCCATAACCACTGAATGTGTCAGAAGGTAGTTAATCTCATCTGGGGGGCTGGAATCATCTCAACGGCGTTTAGCTTTGGAAGCTAATACTCTGACTGACTGATTTAAGAGCAATACTCAGCTACAGTAAGTCACACCAATATAAGTATTTTCATTTTAAACTTGAAATCAACAATGTGATTCTTACTCTAGGAAACATCCTGCTGATGCTTAATCAGCTGGTTTTATCATGGTGGAATCATGGCTGCCTCGCTATTCTTCAGCCATATGTTACAGAGGTTTGTCAGAGTACAATGTTTATTTGGGCTGAGAACTCCACCTCTACTGGTCCCAGATTCACACGGCTGTCCTAAAGGGTCATGTATCCAGTGCTGGATCGTCTCCACTCCACTCAGCTTTATTTATAGAGCCCTTTAAAACAACCACAGCTGCCACAGGTTGCTGTACATACCAAGATAATTTAAACAAAGTAGTTTAAAATAATAAAATAAATAAGTTAAATAAAATTAAACCACATAGAAAAACAATCAAAACAAAACACAAAAACAGAGAGTCTCATACTGTGTTGAAAGCCAAAGAATAAAAATTGAACCTGTCAACATGAAGGTGAAGCTTGGTTGATGACCCAAATGCAGAGATGAGGGACCCACAGATGAGCTCTTGTAGTAGTGATGGGTCCAGCAACACTGATGCGTCGGTGCATGGATGTTTTTAAACTGTGTTTAAAAATGCATCTGTCAACCTGATGCATTGGCGAAAAAGGAATAGGAACGTTTCAGCCATTGCGTTCTTATTTTAATTTTCTCGTGTCATACCTTTCCTCTCAGTTATCACATAACTTATATCAACTAAAGTTCATTTCAAACTGAGTCTTATTTTATTCACAGTTTTTACTGTACTTATTTAAAAAATCTAAAAGCATAGTCCTCCATCATCCTCATCCACATTTTCCCTAAATTTTCACATTATGATATGGGCTATGTTTAGATTATTTAATGGCTGCATCTAAAAATATCAAAGATAATTTCAGTTTGAATATAGATATGAAAAAATACAATATAACCTACAATAACTTAAATTATATCATTGTACTTGGTCATCAAATCAATTCAGTTTAGTCTGGCAATACGTCCAAATGCTTCAAGGCGCCTCTTTAACCATCACTATCTTGTAGGTTTAATGATGTAAACTGAGGTAAACATCCAAAAGCAAAAAAATACTGAGAACCAAAACCAGAAAACGTCAGTGAAAACTCACAAGGGGGAAGCAACTAAACAACAAGAAACCAGCACTGAAGAACTGCACAGGGAGAGTATATATGGGAGACAGAACAAAGACTGGGGTAATCAACTGATATGGAGCAGGCGTGGATGGAAGAGACTAGAAGGGAGCCAGGGGAAAGGAGACAGGCACAAGGGGGCAACAGAGAGTAACTTAAGGCTACTTGAATATAATGGATAATAAACCAAAGATCAACATAACAGAATTATTTATAACTGAAAAGTAAATCTTCCCCCGAAAAAAGCAGGAAAATAGTAAAGAGCTTTTGCCCCTTTAAAAATTAGACACTTTTTAGAAATTAGACTCAGAAAATTATTATTAATAACAAATTATTTAGATATATCATTTGTTTTATCTCCCAACAGAATAATCTCTCCATGTCAGAGCTGGTTGGTTGCCAAACCACTTCATTCATAGCTTAAGCTTTTGGAAATTGACTAAAACCCTGTTACTTCCATCCATCCATTTCTTACACGCTTGTCCCAAGTGGGGTCGGGAGGGGTGCTGGTGCCTATCTCCAGCAGTCAATGGGCGAGAGGCGGGGTCCACCCTGGACAGGTCGCCAGTCCATCGTTGACCTTGTTACTTATCTTAAAAAAAAAAGAAAAGTGAAATAATGTTGTTGTCTGTCAAGGAACTAACCAAGCTAGGGTCACACTTTGAGGATACACATTAGAAATTCTCCAAATGCAATGCAGTTTTTATGAGCCCAACTTCAGGATTCTACATGGGTGTGCACAAATACTTAGAATAGTCCAAAAATCATTTACCAAATGGGTTAGTAGTGCTGCTTACCAAAGAGTTGGACATGTGTTCAATATTCTCATATTTATATATGTTTTAATTTGGCATACAGATTAAAGCTGGTAGAGTTTAGTCTTTCCTGTCAGGAAGAAACCTGCAGCAGAACCAGACTGAGTGTGATCGACCTTCTGCTAAGGTTGACTAGAGGTTCAATGAGACAGAAGGAGACCTACAAAAGGAACATAGAAGCACTGATCCATAAACACTTTCTAGGTTAGAAAAGGTAACAGTCTCTGAATTGTCTGTAATGGGCCTTGAGATGACATGTGTTGTGAATTGGCACTACATAAATAAACTGAATTGAACTAAACAGTAAACTAGTGCCACAGACCGCTTTGTCTATAAACAGTCAAGAAGATGAGCTATGACTCAGTTTTGAGTCGAAAAGGATGAAAGAGAGAAAAGTCCAGAGAGCAACAGGACTAAGCAACGGAAAACAGGCCGAACTCTAGCAATTATAACTGAATTTACAGATAGCACCAACCAGTTGATATTTCTCTCCACGATGGTGTCACAGCTAAACATGGCAATAGGGATGATGACAAAATGCAGAGAGAATTTAAAGTTAGGGGTTGAACCAACAAATACTTCACATTTTAGATAGAATGAAGTAAAAGGATGAAACGTGGTCCTCAAGCAGTCTAAGCCTAAAGCAGGATAACCTCAGAGATACTTAGCTCAGAATAACATGAGTCACTAAGCTTGATCAAAAAGACATTTTAATCATTATTTAGGCTCTGTTGCCCTTTATTTTATTTCCTCTTGGAAGTAGACAGGAAATTGAATTAGAGAGGGGGAAAGCATGAGACAAAAGTCGACAGGCCAGCTCTGTTGAGGATCAAGCTTCTATACATGGGCCATGCGCTTAACCCATGCACCACTGCTGCATTCTCAAAAAGGAATTTTTTAACCCTTCTTCTCTTTCAGGTTTATGTCTTCAAGACATGGCTGGAGTCTATGTAATGGTCAGTTCTTTGGGATTTACGGATAAATAAAGCTGAGTGTCATCAGCATGACAGTTGAAACCCTGTGACCTGTAACCTCCTGTCACTCCAAGCATCTTAATAAAAGCAATTGTTCAAAAGGGGCAGTTTAAAGTTTTAAGGTGGGGTAGCTTCGTGAAAACTTGCTATAACTTTAAGAGTGCTTACTATCATAATGATCACATCCTAAACCATAAAAAAATCTATTGTTTTATTCATGGTAACTGAGGATGAACATTTTTTGGTATAAAAATATTCATTCAAGTCAAGATTGAGTCTGCAGTAAATCAAAAACATACAGTAATCAGGTTGGTCAGTTCTGTTCCTTTTTTTATATCCACTTTTACTTCTAATGGGGGTTTATATATCTAGATTTTTTTTCTGCATTTCTATTATTATTCATCGAATAAATCCATGCTAGAAATACAGCAGCTGGAATAGAGTCAAGTAAATGTTTCTGTATCCATAAAAAGCATCACTATTGCCTTTTAGATTGCCTCCTGATTCTTTGTGATAGCTTGCAGAATAGCTGTTGGTGGTGAAACACTGCGTTGTCGGGGGTATAGCTTTTACCTTGAGACGTGATATTATACAGGCCCTAATGCGTTACACTTGCCTCTGGAGTGCTCTGCCTCCCCATTCATTTATGGCCAACAATAAAATGTAATAATGCACATGTTTGAATAGGACAAGGTTGCCAAGTCCTTGAAATTGAATGGATGGGGGAAAAAAACAGTCACCGCAGTGAATCATGTTTCTAAGGCAGTGATTCAATTCCCAGTGCAGGCTGAGAACAGAGGGAATGGAAAATAATTCCATCAGAAACAAAAGCAATACATATGCTCTTCGACTGAGATGTTCGCTGCGTGGAAAGAAAAAAGCATTTCAATTTCTACTGACTCTGAAAATATCTGAAGAATATGCTTATATACACATCACATTATAGCATTTATATGAATTAGCTTTATATAAAGTCAAGTGTTTCTTTATTTTAAGTCACTAAAGGTATAAGGATAATTAATGGTAATAAGGAGTGTAATTAATGTATGACTTATGTCATTTTTTTCACGTGTTTGGCCCACATGCAGACAACACTCGGGAGACAGGAAGCAGATTCAGGGTTTTATTAAAGCTCAGAAATAAATACAGAGAAACGAGAAAACTAAACAATGAGTCAGCGTCAGGCAGAGTCACGGGACCGGGGTTTGCACGAGCTGAAAAGGGAGAGATGAGTTAGACAGCGCGCCGCGGACGGGCCGCGCGTAAAGAGGTGCGTAAGGCTTACCACTGAGCTCAGAAAGCGCACTGGGGAGGTGGTGTGGAGGAGCGGACTCAGCGCTGCCTGGGTGAGGTGATCCGGTGACTGGGTGACCGATGAGTGGGCCGGGGAAACTCATGCAGGATCCAAGCTGCGCCGTTGGGAGCAGAGATCAGCGATCAGCTGGAGACACCAGGCGAGCACTGGGGAAACGCCCGGAGCAGGTTTAGAGTCGAGGGAGCGTTCTAGGAGACACAGGAGAAAGGTGATCAAAAAACAGGAAAGGTTCAGGCTGTCAAAGACAGTGGCCAACTGAGGCGTACCACACAAGGTTAACACTCTGGCATCCTCCAGCTGTCAGAGAGCTCCTTTTATAGCGCAGACAGGTAAACCACAGAACGAGTCTCAGGTGTGTACCACGCCCACCAGTCAACTCCAGTCACCTGTGCAGAAAGCAGGGGCAGAAAAAAAGCACAACACTACCTGCTGAGTCCTGACACCACCCCCCCCTCAACGGTCGCCACCTGGCGACAGCGAGGAAGATGTGGAGGGACGAGAGGCCAGGAAGGAATCAAGAAGAGCAGGATCAGGGATGGAGGAGCCGGATACCCATGACCGCTCCTCGGGACCGCAGCCCTCCCAGTCGACGAGGTACTGCCAGCCTCTTCCCCGCCGACGGGAATCCACAATCCTCTGGATCCGGCGCCCTTGGAAGTCCTGGGCGGGAGGAGGGGGCTCGGCTGAGGGGCACAATGTGCTGGAAAGCACGGGTTTGATGCGGGAGACATGGAAAGTAGGGTGGACCCTCGAGTGAGGAGGGAGGCGGAGACGGACAGCTGAGGGACTGACGATGGCCTGGATCTCATAGGGACCGGTGTAGCGGGGGGCCAGTTTGCGGTGGGTGGACCCGGAGGGGAAGTCCCGGGTGGAGAGCCAGACTCTCTGACCGGGGCGGTAATGAGGGGCAGGGGTTCGCCTCCGGTCAGCAAATTTGCGGTTCTGGTCAGCAGTTCTGTGGAGGGCCTGGATGGTCTGCAACCAGATCTGCTTGCAGTGGTGGATGTGATGGTGGACAGAGGGAACGGCGATCTGTCTAACGTCTGCGGGAAAGAGCGGAGGTTGATAGCCCAGGGAGGCCTCAAAGGGGGAGAACCCGGTGGCAGTGGAAGTGTGGCAGTTATGGGCATACTCGACCCAGGGGAGGTACTTGCTCCAGTCCGCTGGGTTGGTGGAAGTCAGGCAGCGGAGAGCAGACTCCAGCTCCTGGTTAAGCCGTTCTGTCTGCCCATTGGTCTGCGGGTGGTACCCGGAGGAAAGGGAATACCTGGCCCCAAGGGCTGTGGCAAACTCTTTCCACACTCGAGAAATGAATTGGGGACCACGGTCAGACAGGATGTCCTGTGGGATGCCATGGAGGCGAAAGACATGCCTCACCAGGAGCTGGGCAGTCTGGAGGGCCGATGGGAGCTTACGGAGGGCTATAAGATGGCAGGCTTTGGAGAATCTGTCTATGATCGTGAGTATGGTTGACATGCCCTGAGACACTGGGAGGCCAGTGACGAAATCTAAAGCAATGTGGGACCAAGGGCGTTCAGGTACAGGCAGTGGCTGAAGAAGGCCCGCTGGGGGTTTATTTGAGGTCTTATTCTGAGCACAGACTGGGCAGGAGAGGACATACTCCCGGACATCCTTAGGCATAGAAGGCCACCAGAAGTGCCGGGAGATGAAAGAGAGGGTCCGGTTATTGCCTGGATGGGCAGAGAATTTAACTGAATGGGCCCACTGAATTACACGGGGGCGAACAGAGAGGGGAACATAGGTTCGGTCAGGAGGACCGTTACCGGGGTCAGGGTCTGAGTGCTGAGCTTGTCTGATCAGATCCTCAATCTCCCAGTGGAGGGCACCAAAGGAGCAGGTGGGTGGGAGGATGGGAGCTGGCTCTCTAACAGAGTCCTGGGGTGCATATAGACGGAAGAGGGTGTCAGGTTTCAGGTTCTTGGAGCCTGGACGGTAGGAAATGGACAGGTTAAACCGAGAGAAGAAAAGGGACCAGCGGGCTTGCCTGGGGTTGAGACGCTTGGCGGTTTGGAGGTAGGCAAGATTTTTATGATCGGTCCAAATGATGACGGGTTGTTCGGACCCCTCGAGCCAGTGACGCCACTCCTCCAGGGCAAGTTTAATGGCCAGGAGCTCTCTGTCTCCTACATAATAGTTTTGCTCTGAGGGGGTCAGACGTCGGGAGAAGAAGGCGCAAGGATGGAGCTTCTGATCATGGTCCGAGCACTGGGAAAGGACCGCGCCCACTCCTGTGTCAGAGGCATCTATCTCAACTGTGAATTGTTTTTCAGGGTCAGGGTGAATGAGGATGGGAGCTTGGGAAAACCTTTCCTTCAATGCGGCGAATGCAATGCCGGCTTCAGGGTTCCAGATGAAAGGGGTTTTTGGCGACGTGAGAGCATGGAGGGGAGCAGCGATCTGACTATAGCCTCTGACGAAGCGTCGGTAAAAGTTGGCGAAGCCAAGGAAGCGTTGGAGTTGCTTCCGTGACTCTGGTACCGGCCAATCGAGGACCGCCTTGATCTTTTCTGGGTCAGATCGGACCCTACCTCCCTCCAGAATGAGCCCAAGGAAAGTAACTGAGGACTTGTGGAACTCACACTTTTCAGCCTTAACAAACAAGCGGTTCTCCAGGAGCCGCTGGAGAACCAGCCGCACATGTTGTTGGTGCTCAGAGAGGTTTTGAGAATAAATAAGGATGTCATCCAAGTAGACAAACACGAATAGGTTCAGAAAGTCTCGAAGGACGTCATTTACAAGGGCCTGGAAGACTGACGGGGCGTTGCACAAGCCGAAGGGCATAACCAGGTATTCAAAATGGCCAAGCGGGGTCTTGAATGCCGTTTTCCACTCATCCCCTCGACGAATCCGAACTAAGTGGTAAGCATTGCGCAGGTCTAATTTGGTGAAGATAGTGGCGGATTGGACCGGTTCAAGAGCAGAGGAAAGAAGTGGTAGGGGATACTTATTCTTAACAGTAATCGAGTTTAACCCGCGATAATCAATGCATGGGCGGAGGGAGCCGTCCTTCTTCCCCACAAAGAAAAAGCCAGCTCCGAGTGGAGAGGAGGAAGGACGGATCAGGCCGGGTGCCAGGGACTCCTTTATATATTTTTCTAGTGCCTGTCGTTCGGCCCGAGAGATGTTATAAAGGCGGCTAGTGGGCAGAGGCGCGCCCGGCAGGAGATCGATTGCGCAATCATACGGTCGATGCGGGGGTAATGACTCAGCCTGGGCTTTACTAAAAACCAGCTGTAGGTCATGGTATTGTTCAGGGACCAAACTTAAATTAACGGGGTCCACATCAGAGGAAGTCCGTACGGAAGTAGGACAAATGGGAACGGCGGATTGCATACAGCGAGACAGGCAGGTTGGGGACCAGGACTCGACACGTTGGTCAGCCCAGTTAATGTGTGGGTTGTGTTGTTGTAACCAGGCATAACCCAAGACGAGCGGGGCGTGTTTAACAGGAAAAACGAGAAAGGAGGTTAACTCCCTATGGTTACCTGAAATGACGACCTCCAGGGGTTTGGTTCGATGAGTGATACGGGGAAGACTTCCTCCGTCCAGGGCAGAAACCTGGAGGGGAGTGGGTAACGGAACAGTCTCGACCGCAGCCTGAAGAACTAGGGCTTGGTCGATCAAATTAAAGTCGCACCCTGAATCCACCAGGGCGGAAAGGTTAAAGTTCTTATGGGCTGTCAGTATGGTTGCTTGCAAACAGAGACGAGGAGATGTGGGGAACGAGTCCTCAGCGTGGTCCGCCGGCCTCCTCGTTACAGCCGACGGACCCGGTCTTTTGGCCGTTCTGGGCAGGTATTAATAAAATGCTCAGGAGACGCGCAGTAGATGCATAACCTAGCATCTATACGTTGCTGCCTCTCCTCTGGAGTAAGGCGTACCCGGCCCACCTGCATGGGTTCCGGGGAAGAAGGAGGAGCAGCAACGGGTCGGAGATGGGTTCGCTCTGGGGATGGAGGGAGCGGCCGAAGAAAGGACTGTCTCTCCATTCGGCCCCTTCCCCTAACCCTCAACCGGTTGTCTAAACGGATGGCCAGCGCGATCAGATCGTTCAGGGAGGTCGGTTCCTCAAGGCGGGATAGCTCATCCTTGAGAGGTTCATCCAAAGCCTGGTAGAACACAGATTTTAGAGCGTGTGGTTCCCAGCCCGCGGCGGCTGCCAGCGTGCGGAACTCGATCGCAAAATCAGAGACGCGCCTGCCGCGCTGCCTGAGAGTCAAAAGGCGCCGGGACTGCTGTACCGGATCGGTCTCGGCCGAAAAGATCATTTTAAATTCCTGCAGGAACTCATCAAAAGTGCAGCGGAAACGTTGGCAGTCGGGAAAGCGGGACTCAGCCCATCTTAATGCTCGCCCTGTTAATAGGCGCAGGATGAAAGAGATCTTTGCCTCATCATTGGGGTACGTTCGCGGGGAACGATTGAAAACTAAGGAGCACTGAAATAAAAATCCTCCACAGTCCCCGCTGTCCCCAGAAAACTTCTCAGGGCTAGGGGAGGAGGTCTCAGGGATTGACGGCAGCGGCTCAATTTGTGTGGGCTCTGGGGCTGCGCTCGCTGCGCTCGGGGGAGCGGAGGCTGAGGTCTGGAACGCAGCGCAGAACGTGTCAGACAGCTGACTGATCTGGGCTGTAAGCCCCTGCAGCTGATTCTGCGCAGTTTGCATGGCTAGTTGGAGAGCCTGAAGCTGCTCCTGATGGGCAGAGAGCGTTCTCCCGAGTGTGTCTGCTGGGTCAGACTGGCCAGAGTGTTCTTCTGTCATGTTTTTCACGTGTTTGGCCCACATGCAGACAACACTCGGGAGACAGGAAGCAGATTCAGGGTTTTATTAAAGCTCAGAAATAAATACAGAGAAACGAGAAAACTAAACAATGAGTCAGCGTCAGGCAGAGTCACGGGACCGGGGTTTGCACGAGCTGAAAAGGGAGAGATGAGTTAGACAGCGCGCCGCGGACGGGCCGCGCGTAAAGAGGTGCGTAAGGCTTACCACTGAGCTCAGAAAGCGCACTGGGGAGGTGGTGTGGAGGAGCGGACTCAGCGCTGCCTGGGTGAGGTGATCCGGTGACTGGGTGACCGATGAGTGGGCCGGGGAAACTCATGCAGGATCCAAGCTGCGCCGTTGGGAGCAGAGATCAGCGATCAGCTGGAGACACCAGGCGAGCACTGGGGAAACGCCCGGAGCAGGTTTAGAGTCGAGGGAGCGTTCTAGGAGACACAGGAGAAAGGTGATCAAAAAACAGGAAAGGTTCAGGCTGTCAAAGACAGTGGCCAACTGAGGCGTACCACACAAGGTTAACACTCTGGCATCCTCCAGCTGTCAGAGAGCTCCTTTTATAGCGCAGACAGGTAAACCACAGAACGAGTCTCAGGTGTGTACCACGCCCACCAGTCAACTCCAGTCACCTGTGCAGAAAGCAGGGGCAGAAAAAAAGCACAACACTACCTGCTGAGTCCTGACAACTTATTGGTAGGATTAAAATACTACTAACAAGTAACAGTTAAATCTGTCATTCCAGGGGCTTTAAGCTTACAACCTTTTGTGTGCATTTTTAAGAGTTTTATTTTGAAACAAAGGACGTAGTTCCTCATTCGTCCCTTTTTGTTAACGGATTCAACTTATACTATAAGTCAAAGTTCCGCTAAAATGATACATGCACAATAAATACTCACACAAGCAGTTTTATTTAAAACAGACACACACAAGCTACTTTCAAAGGGTATTTGGAACGTTTGACACGTGCACATTCAATTCAACATACCCCAATATGTTTCATGCATGTGGATGCTCCAAACTTTGCCACTTAAAGGAAAAGTCCGGTCAGCAAGGAATGGTCAATGGATCATTATCTATACCTAAAACTAATGCGTTTGGGGTGATTTAATGAACTTAATGTTATTTTCGTCGCGATCACTGAGTCAGGGAGCGGCCATTTTTACCCTAATATAGAAACACGTCACTCCTGTCATCTTCCAGCAGTGACGTCACGGTGCGGTAAGCCTAGCGCCATTCTCCCAGCTTTACAAGCAAAATCAATGGGAACTACTAGACACACCTGCAATTAACAACAATTATTGAAGCATCCAGAGGACTTCACCAATGACAATGGTGAAGTCAATGCCCAGCTTGAAGAGGGAGGATTTACCATAGAATTTATGGCCAGAGAAAAAACACGAAGAATGTTTTCAAGATGACTTGGATAATAGCGCGTTGTGACAAACACCAGATACAGCACTGGGACTTGATCAACTGCCGATACCGCACCGTGACGTCACAAACCTGTAGGTGGCAGTAGTGTTCTTTGACAAACATGGATGCCTCCATTAAAGCAAATTGAACTTAAATTACTCCTAATTAAAAACACTTATCATTTATTGAACAGTATGTAATAATTGTAATATTTAAAGTACTTTCAGAAGTTTGAAGTTCTGAATATGACCGGACTTTTCCATTAAAGGGATACACCAACCTGAAAAGATCAACTGACTTTGATTGGCTGCTCTTCTGGAAACCTGCCTCTTGAAACAACACTGTTTTCTTGTTTTTTGTTCTTTTTATGTAAAACAGTGGCCACCAATTTACTTCCTGGGGGGGGCTTTTCTCTGGAGTAAAGGGCTGGTTATCCTCCCGCAGCAGTGTGTCGCAGTGAGCTTGTCGCAGATATATTTGATTTATGCCCAATATTGAAGAGTGGTCTGTGCTATGTTATTCCACGCCACGGCACAAGAGGGAAATCAGCTGTGGGTCTAGATACGGCCGAGGTGAGGAGGTAGGGGCTACAATGGAGGGACTTGAGGGCGAAGAAGAGCGGGGATCCAGTTGGAAAAAGGGTCCCAGTGTTCTAACTCACCTCTCTCTTCCAGCTGGTCCAACTTCACGAGTCGTTTTCCTCAATGGCGGTGATACAAACACAACAAGCCGGCAAGGTACCAAACAGGAAATACGCATAGTGTAGAACAGATTTAGATTTGACCAATCAGAGGCCTCCTGTCTGCGGCACAGTCTGCAGTCACCTACAATTTTGGAAAGGTGCACCAGAGTGTCTGCGGAAGGTTGGTTTCTGAGTATAAATCAGCCTTTAGAAATGAAGATGCATTTTTATTGGTCTACAATGTTGCATCCGTCAACTCAAACGGGATACTGATAGTACCGTGTTTTTGGTTAAAACGATTTTAAAGTTTAATTTCTAGATTGCAATCAAACTACAATTTGTTCTTCAACGTCAACATGTTGACGGTGAAGTTGAAGTTAACAGTAAGGTATTTTTTTTATTCTTTGTCTAAAAAACATTTTCTCTATTTGCAACAGTAATGGAACAGAAAGTCCTTCATATCTGTTCTGTCTCTGCCCTCTTTATCACCACAGATTGAATGTTCGGTTAAAGTAATGATGGCTGCATGTTATTTAATAAGAAACACTGACCCATTGTTTTTCCTCTAGAACTAATACTTTAATACTGTAGTTCTTATGGTTTGGGAACTTTTAGTCACTTTAGAGGTTTAAAGGACACACGTAGATCAGGAGAAGGAAGTAGACCTGAAAGAAGCTATTATTACACTTATTATTACACTTTTAATCTTTAATTGTACAAGCAAAAAGGAAAAGGAAAATTTAATCGCTTTTTCCAAAATAGAAAAAATATTGTCTCAAAATCTTGATTAATTCATTCTACCATAAGTAATGCTGCCATTCTAATTTGCTTTAGTCTTAAACATGCTGACTCAGGTTAAATTATTAGGTATTCATTTTGCTGACCCACACATTCAAACGATGCTTTTTATAAGGAGCACTGAGGGCTGCTGGCTGGACGGCTGTTCTGAGGTATAATGTGTAAGCAGACGTCTTTGGGTCATGTTATGCCCGTTGTGTCTGTGACCGATCAAAAGTAAGCAGCACCCTGGTTCATCAGGTGTCTGTTCTCATCTCTATTTATGAGGCAGTGTTGCCGGTTACCAGTCTTTAATAATGCATGGACAAAGACCTCAGGTTCAAACTAGTGTCTTAGGAAACAGAACACTCTGGGGAAAAAAATACTAATATTCCTTGTTACTATGCAGGACGCCTTCTGCAGCCACCTCTGCCTGTTCTTTCCCACCCAGCGTTCATCCCCTCTTTGTTTCTGTCTCTCCTCTCCCTTCCTGCTGAGAAAGGTTAAATTTTCCAACCGTGCTCGCTGAATGTCAGTCAAGACTCGCTTCACCTATGCAAACCCTCTGCCCCTTTGTTGCCCTCTCTCAAGCTGGTGATTTCTGCTGGCTGGCTGCCTCTGAACCGACTGCTTCTCGGTTTCCACGCAGCTCAACGTCTTTAGCTTTTCATCTACGTTGTAAACCCAGATTTCTTGTAATGTAGTGTTTATTAAACAAGTATTACAATTTAATTTCAATTCTAAAATATAGATTTCTTTCCTTCATCATTGAGTGAAACACATTCAGTGATTCATTCAACATTGATTTGTTTTATTCAATTATTATGAGTAGTAATCAGAGATGGGAAGTAACGAAGTACAAATACTTTGTTACTGTACTCAAGTAGATTTTTCTGATATTTTCACTTTACTTTACTACTTATTTTTATGGCGACTTTTTACTTCTACTCCTTACATTTTAAAAAATTGGCTCGTTACTTTAGTTTTGAATCATTTCAATGGAGTTACCGTTGTTATTTTCACGTCATCAATACCAAATTCAGTCTAATTGGATGGGAATCTACGTTGCATTTGACGCACCACTACAAGATGAATCGACAGATTATTCATTGGCGGCAAATCATTGCAGCTTGGTGCCGGTGGCGTTAGCATAGTACTATGGACGACGAGATGATTGAAAATGAACACAACGGAGATCTAGTCCTATTGGCAGACATCCATTTATAATGTAGGCAACGGCATGAAAAAAGTGGTTTCTACTTTTACTTTTATACTTTAAGTAAATTTACAAGCCTGTACTTTGTTACTTTTACTTGAGTAAAGAAGTTTAATCAGTACTTCCACTTTTACCAGAGTATTTTTTAACACAAGTATCTGTACTTTTACTCAAGTACGGAAAGTGAGTACTTTTGCCATCTCTGGTAGTAATGGTATTCGTATTTTTTGTAAATCTACTTATAAAAGCTTCAGTTGAATAATGGTAATAAACCATAAAACCAATAAGCTGCACAGTTGAGAATCCACTGATATTGATATTCTGGCGAACCTGAGTGGGGGTTCAAAAAGGCAGAAGCAGAGATACAAACATAGAAGGACTGATTTATAGATTTTTCTATGTTAGAAAATGTATGGGTAAATTAGCTCCGTAGGGGGCTCTGTCTAGGGAAGTTAAAAAGTTAAGCACACAAGCCCTGAGCCATTTTTCATGGCGAAAGGGATAAAAGAGAGCAAATAAAGTTTATCATAGCTATTTTGAGAAGAAAAACAGGACTAAACACCAAAAAACAGACCAAACTCTATCATCTATAATTACATTTTTTGGTGGAAACAGCCATCAACTCCAAGTTGTCATGACAGTCAAACAGAACCAGACCAAATGAGGCTACTGTGATGACAAAAAGTTACGAGAACATACAATTAGGTGTTGAACTAACAAATGTAGCAGAACTTGGAGAATAAAGATCAAATGTAGCAGAGTGAGCAAAAGGGGTCCCTGTGTCCTCCAGCAGTCGAAGCCTATAGCAGCATATCTATAGAGATAGCTCAGGATAACCTGAGCCACTCTATCAGCTTTATCAAAAAGGAAAGTTTTAGGCCTAGCCTTAAACTTAGACAGGGTGTCTGCCTCACGGACTAAAACTGGTAGTTGGTTCCACAGATCTTCAAAATAAGATGGAACCTGTTTATTTGGGGCTTTATATGTGATGTTAGGTTTATTATTTATACATCATGTGTTATTTTGTTAGTCAGATTAGACAGAGTAGAAGGCCTTCCTTCACATTGTGGATGTCACGGTGTGTACGGAAGTCATCTAATCAGGACAGCCTTCGTGTCTTTAAGAGTACACAGGATATGGGCACATCTTGGAGCCGGTCTGATAGAGGAGAGCTATCTGTAACCCTGAGGCATAGAAGCAAGCTGCATATAGTTCAGGGCAGTGATGGCGTGTCAGTTTCTGATACATATAGCTAAGCATCCACATGATGCAACACATAGACTCATGAGGTATAAGAAGCAGGAGATGACCTTGTTCGGGGCTCAATTTTTGCCGGACGCTCGCGGACGTAATTTTTGAGCCCACAGCTGTGCAAGCTCCACGCATTTTTCTCTGTCCTGTAACGACCTGATCTGGAAAAAACTCTGTTATTTTTTTCTCCTGTTTAATAGTCCTTTTTATATGGTTTTACCCAGTTTGAGTTAAGAGTAGTAAATAACTTGCTCCCAGGAAAAGGATCGTGAGGAAGCCCCCCCGAGGCGTAACGGCTTTTTTAGGGGACATAACTTCCTCATTTTAACAGTGAGAAGGAGGATTTTATATTAACTTCTGGGTTTAACAGGAACCCAGTTAAGATAGGATAAATATGATCTCCATTTTTAATTTTCACAAGAACTCTGGCTGCAGCATTTTGGATCAAGTGAAGGCTTTTATTTACTATTTGTCGATTTCTGAATAATAAAGAGTTAAAAAAGTCCAGTCTTGAAGTAACAAATATATGAACTAGTTTCCAAGGATCAACCCCTGAACAAGATAGTTCTATTTTTGCAATATTCTAGAGATGAACAACAAAAATTCTAGAAGCTTATGAAATAACAAAAGCTTTTGCATCAGCTCAACAAAGATCTTAGATTTAATATTTTAAAATTAAAGCCGCAGCCACTAACACATTAATGATATCGGAAACCCTGCAGAGGGTCCGCAGACTGGTGGCTTCTAGGCTCAGACTCTGTCCCCTCAGCACTCCTTCTTCCTTTTCTTTCAACCACCACACTGCTCGTTAGAGGGAGTGTAATTAGGTGGCTGAGCTTGTTGCAGGTAGCCCAGGTCACAGAGGCATGTCTAACCCTTGTCCTGATTGCTCCTTAGGGGATTATTGACAAAACACAAGGAGCAATGCGAGTTGGACTCTAATTATGTGTACAAGACATAGATGGCCCCGGGGAAATTAAATGAAATTCCCCATCCTGATGGGTCCCCCACTCAGGGGATCCATTCTGGTTCTTATTAAGCTCTGCCATTGTCTGCCTTTATGAGGCTGTTGTGTGGAGCTAGGCACCGGCTAAATGCTTTTAAGTGTCTCTCCCTTCACAGTGGCAATACATCAGTGACTCATGCTGGAAAATTGCCTGTCGATTTTGATCTACGCTGAAAGGAGTGTAAGCAATAAAGCTGCAAATATATTTAACTAATGCTCGCTAATGTTTTAAATATAGTGTGTGAAATGGAACACCTGCACAGCATATCAGGGTTTTTATTTCCACTGGAGCTGAGTAAAAAACACATCCAAACACCTTTTCTTCTATTTCCCTGGAGGACAGGTGCTGGACAGGGCTGGATGTTATCCTGCTTGTTCAAATAAGGTGGTAAGGGGTCTCAGCCAGATTACAGAGAACCTAATTGGCACTGAAAAAACTTACAGAGATGGACGAATTAATGAAGCCCTCTGAAAGATTCTTAGGAAGCCATGTAGTAAGGGCTAAATCAGCATTTTGCCTCAGAATGATTTTAAATGAACCCTAAGGGAAATAGAGAAACTTCCCAGGAGAGGGAGACATTAATATAGCATTGTGCCTCACCTTTTATATATTTCTGTCATTAAAACCTTAAAGGCTACATGCAAAGACCTCTCTGCTTTTGATTCTGGACAGCAGGATGTTTGTAATTTAGTCTCTGATTTTTCAAGTCAGAGGTAACAGACAGGTCTGATCCAAGGATTCACCCACTGTGTTACTTGGCTATATATATATATATATATATATAAATATGCATTAGGTATATGTAATATGTTGTCTTTAAATAAAGGGTCATTAGAACTCCCCTCACACCAACAGTAAATGGTTTGACCGGGACAACGACGGGCTGAGACTTTTAAAGTTCATTTCGCTGCAAACTACGAATGTCCGGTTTTCAGAAGTCTAGTGCACAGGGGGAAAAAAAGAGAAAACGGAAAGATGACACCAAAGGCTTGAGGGATTTATAAATGTAAAAAAACAAAAAAACAAAACAAAGGATGAAGCAGCAACAGCCCAAAAAGACTGTGTTGTCCCAGGCCCTAGCAAAGCTGTCAGCTGGCCTGCATAAGTATATTATTTGTTATTATATATTAATTAAAAGTCCTTTATGTTTGCCTTGCCTTAGAAATAGTTTTTTTATAATTACATAGGAGTGCACAATCTCACGATCAAAGTAACTGACATCGCTATGCTAAGCAGCTCACTAAAACATAACGAAGATGAGGAACAAATAACCGAAATATAGTGCTATCTTAGGCCTATCTAAAATCTATATCCTACACAGACTATTAAAATGCTGTTTATAACATCCATCTATCCATTTTTCTCTATTATATTATATTATGATATAATATAATATTTAGTGAAAATAAATGACCCAATAAACTTTTTGTAAACCATCATTGTAAAAAGTAACTCCACCAAAACAAACTCTGTAACCGCAGATTTTCCTCCCTAGTCGTCCGAAGATGAGTGTGTCCAGATCCTCCTCCATCTATTGCCTATATGAATGTTTGTACAGCAGACACCAAAGACCCAGGCAAATATACGCTTTTATAAGACCAGAAACATACATGGCGATGCCTCATTGACATGACCCGAATTACCACAAGTTCTGCAGCCTTTAGGTGAATTAAGCACTAGAGTCCGCATGGCACATGCCCTGTGGCCATGCGGACAGCTAGCTTACAGGCATTAGAACATTCAAGCAATCCATTTTTTTTTTAACCAAGACTGGCATTCTAAGAATAATTGGCAGAAGATGCAGGTGTGCAAGCAGTCCAAAGCCTGAGAAAAGACTGTGACGTTTGTTGAATGGCAAGCAAAGGTGAGTCATACTGACATTGCAGGGCCTAATGATATTTCTGATTGGAAAGGCTCAGCAAACCAGGGGAGAGAGATGGAATGTGAACATGCAAACTAATGTGTGGATGACATCTGGTGTTAGCTGTCGCGTGGTGGCCCAAGCACTGTGATTTAACATCGACAATCAAAGCCAAGACACCAGTTTAGTGATATTAATCAGTGCCAAGGTCCATTTCGTTTCCAAATGCTCTCTTACATCTTTATGCATGGAAACATGCCATGTGAGTCCATGACACGCAAAGCCATACCCAGTCATAGGCATACAGTTCCAATCAACAAAGCAGAAGACGTGCCCTTTTGGTGGTGAGATAGCTCATTACCTATGAGCGACCTTCCATCTGCACTCATGGCTGCTCTGGGAGCCATTATGGTTATGATGGAAATCTCACAAGCCATTACTGGGAGACAGCGCAGGGCTCACTGCAGACACACTAATGGACTCATTTGTAATTGGGAGAGAGGGAAATGACTCTGTGAGCTAGCAGTGGCTTTGTTTGATAGAGTATGTGGGAGCGCATACTAGATTTGACAAATGAGACGGGTTAGTTTTCTGTGTGAACTAAACTCCCATGCCTCCCTCATCACAAACACTATCCTCCCTCTGACTTCTGCAGCGCCTTGGCTCCCCAGAGTATGTCCAGCATTAGTATTCATAGACGGATTTACAGAAGCTGGAGAAAAGGAATTAGTGTAGGGTTGTGTCATGTTTTGAGTTTTTGGCTTTTAATTGTAAAACTCATGCAGGATGACAGCCAGTCGTGTGCTTGTGTGAACTGTTAGGGTGAGACATTCAAGAACTTCAGAATGGAAGAGATTACAAGATTCTTCCAAGACAGCTTACCATTGTATTCATCCACACTGGGGTCAAAGCCAGCAGCTGGTCTGAAAAGGCCCATTTTAAATCAGTTTGCCTCTGGTTGGTTACTAGTGCTTCAGTCTCGCAGTCCTACATTTTTTGTGTGACCACCAGTGGTACTTGGACTGAATTTACATAGCACATTTCTAGCACAACACTCCTAGTGCTGTACATTAGAACAACATTCACACAATGGCAATGCATTCACATTCATACACCTCAACACAGGTCAGTAGGCAGCTTCGGCAAGTTGTGCTAACAGCATTAATCCTTATTATGGAAGTTGTTAGTTGTTAAGAACCGTCAAAGTTAGCAACTTGAGTATTTTCGAAAGTTAAAAATTCATTCAGTGGAGGCTTTTTAAAGGGAAACTGTTTTCTAGCAGGTTTAAATTAATGCCATACATTCAATTCAGTTCATACAGCATTTAGCATCAATTCACAACATGTCATCTCAAGGCACTTTACAATTCACCAGATCATACAGTCAAATTCATTCAAAGATTTTTTATCTAAGGAAAACCAGTTGATTGCATCGACTCATTGACTTGAATGCAATCCCTCATACTAAGCATGCTTTTAGCGACAGTGGAGAGGAAAAACTCCCTTTTAAATTAGCTTAAAGGCACACACTAGGGTTAGAGGAAAGCAGGAAAATTATCACATCAAGCATGCTTGTGGAGAGGAAAAACTCCCTTTTAACAGGAAGAAACCTCCAGCAGAACCAGGCTCAGTTTGAGCGGCCATCTGCAGAGGCCGACTGGGGTTCAAGGAGACAGAAGCAGAGATACAGAAAGAAACAGAGATACAAAAAGCAGCTGTAAAAGGCGGCCCCACCAAGGAAACACACAGCCAGGCAGACGAGCTCTGAGCCAGTCCCCATGCCAGAGGACTAATAGAGCACATCCAGCCAGAGAAACAGGACTCCACTGAAAAACAGGCCAATATCCAACATCTATAAACAAGGGTGTTGATGGAAGCAGCACAGCTGATATTTCTCTCCAGGATGGAGTCACAGCCAAACAGGAACAGACGTGGCAAAACTTCTATGCGAAAAAGCAGAGAGAGCAGAATGTTAGAGATTGAACTAACAAATTCTGCAGAGTGGAAGAATAGAGAGGAAGCAGAATGATGAAAAAGGGGTCCCTATGTCCTCCAGCAGTCTAAAGCTATAGCAGCATAACTATAGAGATAGCTCAGGATAACCTGAGCCACTCTAGCTATAAGCTTTATCATTCTACTTTTAGAAATTATAGGAATTACCAGTAAACGAGTGAAGTGCTGTGTTAGGAACATAAGGAACAATTATATATCTGATATAAGTAGGATAGGAGAGACATTAGATATTGGTACATTAGAACAATATTTACACAATGGATTGATGCATTCACCTTCATACAGCTCTTTACAGGTCAGTAGGCAACTTGGGCAGGTTGTGCTAACAACCTGGAAGTTGTTAGTTGTTAAGAAATTGTTAGTTGTTAAGAGCCCTCATAGTTAGCAACTTTTAGCCAGTATTTTCAATAGTTAAAAATTCCTTCAGTAGAAGTTTTTCAAAGGGAAACTGGGTTCTATGAAGGCATGTTAGTTATTGGACTCTGGGAGAAGGTTCAAGTTATTGCCACACATGTGGACCAAACTCCTGCTCTACTTGTATGGTGACTGGATGGCTCCTAGTAAAGGGCCCTCAACTCATGATTCTTTCTGAAGCTGAGGTCTGACAATAAGCAGTCATTTCCTCTCTAAGAAATGTGATCCCTTATAACTGAAGGTGGCCCACCGCCCCAGTCTGCCAGTCCAGGGACTCTTTCCCCATCGCAACACAATGTTGAAGAGGCATATCAGCCACAACAGCCCAACAACATCCAGAGATCTAAAATACTCAGGATGGATCTCATCCATCACTGAAGCCTGGCCACCATCAAGTTTTTTTGGCCACCTTCGGTGACTTTGAGAGATAAACAAGTCCGACTCCAAACTCCCAGTCTCTGCCTTCTCTAACAATGTCCTCAGTCAAGGTCAGCAGCTCCCTTTGCCAGAATAGCTTTAAGGCAAACCAAATGAATTTGTCTTATCCAATTAAATTAAGAAGGTAATCATAGTTAAAACAAAACTTTTCGTTTTCTTTGAAAAAAAAATCATCATAGTTTTAAGTAGAAAGAACACAGTGGGCCATTGCCTCCTCTAATATAGATAATCAATGTCTATTTATTAAGAAGCTTCTCTTTATAGCAAATAAATAACTTAAAACATCTGATGGAGCCTTTTTCTTCGGAAATATTAAGTTAGTATTTATTTCAAATGGACATTTATTTATCACTTGTATATTATAAACACGCACAAACATAAATATATGTATAATATAGAAGCATAACCACTTAATCTTTGATCCTGAGACAATTCCCCCGCCCCTCCAAAAAAAAAGAAACAGTAGCACATTTCAGGTTATGTTTATACATTGAGTCTCCCTCAGCAGGAGCCTGATGGGGACAAATCAGAGAGGGAAAGAGTTAGGAAGCCAGGGAGGGGGCTTAATAAGATTGTCCTGACCTGGGTGATTTATAGATTCATTTGTGTGCTTGTTTAGAAACCTGATCTGCATTATTCATGTCCACAAAGGAGCAGTACCAGGAGACATTAGCTGGTTAACCTCTGCTCAGGTTAGGCAACATTATTTTAATGGCTGTTGCGAGGGCAGGCCTCTTATCCCCGTTGTCAGAGCAGGGGAAGGGGAGGCGAAGGGAGGAATGGGGGAGATGAGGGGAAAGACAGCTCCTTTATCCCAACCAAACAGCCCCTACACAGAGAACAGGTGCGGTGAGGGTTTATTATTCAATTACGTCTGTTAACGGTAAACAATACACAAGGTTTTAATGCTCACAAGAGCAGTGTAATTAGTAACCAAATGCCCGGCGACTTTTGACTGCCTTGCGTATTACTTATATGCTGCACACCACCTGCCATGGTTATGTATTGCACTACAATATTGCATGTTAACCGTGCATGTAATTACCTTTCATCTCTGTAATGATCATTCTTTGCAGTCATAAAATACCTCACCCAAGCTTTGACAATAGGCCACGTTTATCATGATTTCTGCAGGCTGCTATTAGCAGCAAACTTTTCTGCACATATGTGCAAGGTGGCAAACAAAACAGCATCCATTTTGGTTCACAATTTTAAATATGCCATACTTCAGGGGTCTTTAACGTTTTCCAGGCCAAGGACCCCCAAATTGATGGTGAGATGGAGCGGGGACCCCCTAATTATGTATATTGTATAAAATAGTGTTCTATCAAACTGGTCCTATAGTCTCTCTATTACAGATGGAGTCATGTAATGAAAGTAATTTCTCCCTGGGATTATTTAAGTATTTCTGATTCTGATTCCTGGTTGATGGGACAGGTGTTGTGAATAAAACGGTGTCCAGCTGGAAAGAGCTCCTGTGTGTCGCTGAATGTGTGCATTGATGACTGAAATACATCTTCTGCCTCCATTTATCTGTTTACTACAGTGCGTTGAATTCATGTTAATGTGGATTTAAAGACATTTCAATTAGTAGAAAAAATTGCAGGAGGGAATATTTAAAAAAGTATAATCAACCAACACTATCACGAACCCCACACAGGCCCTGCGTTGAAGCCATAATTTATAAGTCCAAAAGGTTTAAGGGAGATTTAGCTGGTAAATTTCTTAAATCCTCTCTTCAGCAGACAGTTCTATGGGTAATTTTATTTATACCGTATTTTCCAGACTATAGAGCGCACCTTTTTTTTAAAAAAACTGGAGAGGAAAACTAAAAACTTACATATATATAAATACACTATATTGCCAAAAGTATTTGCTCACCTGCCTTGACTCACATATGAGCTTAAGTGACATCCCGTTCCTAATCCATAGGGTTCAATATGACGTCGGTCCACCCTTTGCAGCTAGAACAGCTTCAACTCTTCTGGGAAGGCTGTCCACAAGGTTTAGGAGTGTGTTTATGGGAATTTTTGACCATTCTTCCAGAAGCGCATTTGTGAGGTCGCACACTGATGTTGGACGAGAAGGCCTGGCTCTCAGTCTCCGCTCTAATTCATCCCAAAGGTGTTCTATCGGGTTGAGGTCAGGACTCTGTGCAGGCCAGTCAAGTTCATCCACACCAGACTCTGTCATCCATGTCTTTATGGACCTTGCTTTGTGCACTGGTGCACAGTCATGTTGGAAGAGGAAGGGGCCAGCTCCAAACTGTTCCCACAAAGTTGGGAGCATGGAATTGTCCAAAATGTCTTGGTATGCTGAAGCATTTAGAGTTCCTTTCACTGGAACTAAGGGGCCAAGCCCAGCTCCTGAAAAACAACCCCACACCATAATCCCCCCTCCACCAAACTTTACACTTGGCACAATGCAGTCAGACAAGTACCGTTCTCCTGGCAACCGCCAAACCCAGACCCGTCCATCAGATTGCCAGATGGAGAAGCGCGATTCGTCACTCCAGAGAACGCGTCTCCACTGCTCTAGAGTCCAGTGGCGGCGTGCTTTACACCACCGCATCCGACGCTTTGCATTGCACTTGGTTATGTATGGCTTGGATGCAGCTGCTCGACCATGGAAACCCATTCCATGAAGCTCTCTGCGCACTGTTCTTGAGCTAATCTGAAGGCCACATGAAGTTTGGAGGTCTGTAGTGATTGACTCTGCAGAAAGTTGGCGACCTCTTCGCACTATGCGTTTCAGCATCCGCTGACCCCGCTCCGTCAGTTTACGTGGCCTACCACTTCGTGGCTGAGTTGCTGTCGTTCCCAAACACTTCCATTTTCTTATAATACAGCTGACAGTTGACTGTGGAATATTTAGGAGCGAGGAAATTTCACGACTGGATTTGTTGCACAGGTGGCATCCTATCACAGTTCCACGCTGGAATTCACTGAGCTCCTGAGAGCGACCCATTCTTTCACAAATGTTTGTAAAAACAGTCTGCATGCCTAGGTGCTTGAATTTATACACCTGTGGCCATGGAAGTGATTGGAACACCTGATTCCAATAATTTGGATGGGTGAGCAAATACTTTTGGCAATATAGTGTATGTACTGAACTGTCTTCCAGCAAACCTGTAGGGGCAGCAACCCATCATTGACACTGTGGTTTAACAGTTTAGTCCATCCTCTCTGAGGAAGACAGAATCCAGCCGATGGACTTCCAAATGAACTGCGGCATAGAGCCGCCCAGAATGTCCCAGACGCAGAAATCTAAGTGAGCTGGCAGTGATTCAATCCAGATCAGCAAAAAACTATCAGACAAGAACAGTTCATGAATCCAGGAGTTCACAGTCTGGTCAAGGGTTCCGATCCGAACAGGAACAGACAGATCCAAGGTTCCAGGAATCCACACAGCATTCAGGCAGATTCAGAGTTCCAGGCATTGAATAACAAGCTCAGAAAGAAACACACAGATGCTGACCGGCAGAAACCAGCAGGAGTCCAAAGACAGTTCAGGCAAACAGATCAGATGAATAATCTCCTCACTCGGGGACATGAACCTTGGAATAACAAAAACTAACCAAACAGAACTCACAGGCATGAAGGAGAAAAAAATTGGTCTGACCCCGATAGCTGGGCTGAGCCGAATATAAAGCAACAGACACAGGTGGACACGATAAGCGTTAATGAGGAACCGGACAGAGGTAGGCAGGTGAATGAAGTGAACAATTAAGGTAAACTATCAGGGCGGATCATGACACTTTCATTTCCGACTTTGTTCAAAGCATGGGAAAAAGTAGCAACTTATAGTCCGGAAAATACGGTAATTCTGACAAGGAATAGTCCAAAATTATAAATAAAAGGAAAAAATAAACACATTTTAATATTGTCAATTTAAAGGAAAACATCAGAAAAGTGTGAGTCTCCCCGATACTTTATATCTAGAAACTTCTTAACCTTTTTAATCCCTTTTTAATCCCTGAAGCTCAGGTAGGATTAGACAGAAATAGGTTCTTCTCAGTGCTGTTTATCAACAAACCTCTGAGGCCTTTGCTGCATTTATTCTAAGATTACATGAATGCAGTTTGTTTCTAATAGGATAACTTAAGGACTTTTTATCTGGGTTTCAGGGTAAATTGGACTGGTGAACTTCAGGTTATTTCTAAAGAAGGCAAACAGAAACATCCTTTGTTTATTTGTATGTTTTTGTTTGTTCTCTTACATAAAACTGTGATTAAATAGGTTTGTGGTTCCTTAAAGGGCCATAAATGCTTTAGCAAGGCACTGCCTCACTACCTCTGCAGTGTGATATTTGGGAAATAGCTTTCAAATGCGATAAATGCCTGTGATAAATGAGATGCAACAAACACACCCCAGCCCTTGTGAGGACAAGATGTGATTATTTCTCCTCCATCTTCCTAGTCGGGATGATCCACCCCTCTCTGTGCTTTTCTTCCCTCCTCTCTCAGGGGAGAATGGCATCATGCATAAAGACAGACAGAGAGCAGCAGCATATGTCTGTGGCAGAGGATGCGGCACTGACAGGCCGGGCTTATCGTCTCCGCAAATGTGATTACCGCTGACAGCACCGACTGCTGATAAAAGCGGGAACATTAAAGAAAACAGAAGAGCCGCGCAGTCGACGCACCCGTGTTTCTTCTCATCAAGCCCCCCCCCTCCCAGTCCCCACCTCCACCAGCAGCAGCTCCTTCTTCTTTTCCTCGTCTTCCCAGAACCCCGCGCCGGGGTGTCAGAGCTGTCGAAGAGGGGGGGAAGTGACATCACAGGAATGTGCCAGCAGTCTCGAGACTCATCATGTCAGCGGCAGCCTGTCTTGTGTCAGGCTTCCCCCCCAGGCAAGCTGTGATCCAGCCCTCGTCTCGGCACATCAAGATTCCCCACCGAGGAGGGGAGGGAAGGAGGGAGAGAAGAAATTAACAGAATGTTTTTCCATCTTGTTAACTGCCAGCATCGTTTGTTAGAGCGCTGTGGCAGTAAGCTGAAGGGCTTCAGATTGGCAGGGGGAAAGTTGGCGAGTAAAAACGCGGTGAATTATTGAGCTTGAATGAGGTGTCAGAGCTTCCACGTCGCTCTGCGTGGGTTTCCGGAGAGCACCTTAGGTGTGACTGAACAAGTGTGAGAGAGTGTGAAGGTAACAGATTTTCTCAAACGGGTCAGAAGTGTTTAAGGTCTTCATTTTTAACACTGAGTGAATATAGAGAGTTTTTACTTTTCACTGTCTGAAGTTTGGCTCATTCTGTTAGTGGGTCAGGCCTGCAGGCTGTGGCGCTCACTCTCTTTAGTGTCTATATTCAGTCTAAAACATTGATGTTTTGTCACTCTGAGATTGATTTAATGGCGTACTATTGATGATTGATTTAATGGTGAGCTTTGAGATATCCCTCATTTCTTTTGGTTCGTTATCCCGGCTCCAGTGCTGAGCTTCATTGTTGGTTCTTTGCACTCATAGCCATTTCTTTAAAACTTCAGTATACCACCATGCATCTGTTGATAGCTTTACATGGAGAATATTACACGACTGGATTTGAATGTTTTCAGACTTAAACTAAACTAAACTTAATCGGATTTAACTTTTCATAACACATCCTTAACGATATAGAGGACAATCTTTTATTCCCGGGTGGATCATCTAAACAAGTGGTCCTCCTTATTGTCAATGATTCCGGTGATATGTTTATGTAAGGCCGTCCAGCGTAGGGTTTCCAACTCCTTGAAAAGAAAAAAAGGGACCCCTCATGTGCGTTCCAGCTGACCCGATTTTTTTTTAGCCCCCCTTTGTGTGTGAAATGATTTTTTTTTACTTTTTGACTCAAATCTGCTTGAATGATCCATATTTGTGACATGAACACATGGAGAACAAATTGTTATCCAGCAATTCACTTTAATGCAAAATAACAAACTTTGCTGAAGAAAATAAGTCTCCTAAACATAAGCCTGTCCTGCTTAACTTTAAACTGTAAACATGAATATAAAACAATAAATAAATAGTGCACATTTTTGGTGCTACAGCAAACTTGTGCAATCTTGTAAACATATTTATGCCTTAAATGCAATGACTGTAAACTACAGTTGTAAAACAACAACAAAAAAAATCATTAGCTCAAGGCCACATTATGTAGCGATAGCCTATATTTTCCACTTGTATTTCCTCTGAGCTCTTGCAGTAGTGAGGAGTTGTTTATCTTTGAGTGCTGCTGCTCTGTTGCCTCCCACTATCTTCTCCGACCAATAGGATGAGGGGATTCTGGATCGTTACATATATGTTGTCAGCTCATTGGTAATAGCGCAGGACACGGCCCAGGAACAAGTTTTCCGTAAGTTTTGTATCTAATCTGCCCTTGTTCTTCATTTTCCATTCACTTTTTACTGCCTATTTTTTTACTCTCACAGTAATATTAGATTAGATTATATTAGATGAGCTTTATTGATCTCACAGCGGAGAAATTCACTGGTCACATATTGGCATAGAAGTTAAAGAAGGTGCAAACAAGGAGGAAAAAGGTGCATTAAGAATAAACAATATATATACAGTATATCAAGGTATATACAGTATATCAAGATAAATAAAGATTAAGGTGCAAGTGTACATGTATCGCACACAATGAAAAACAAAATAAAAATAAGAACTAAAAAAATAAGAAATAAAAATATGTACAATCCGGATGGCTTATACAGTATACAGGTGGATTTACTTTTATGTTAAAGTGTAATATGGGACAAACTGCGTTTCTTTTCCCGCTATATATGAGACAGGTACTTCTATTTCTAAAAACGGAACAATTCTGTTTTCATCATTAGCTATCTTTTTCTGGGCATGCGCACTTTCAGGCGTATATCTGTGGAGAGAAATTGAAGCTCACCTTTCTCACCGTGGTTCTTTGAAAATGGCCGAGGGTCGTAAGAAGTGTCTACTAAGTGTGTGAAAAGAAACGCCTCAGAAGAGGAAGATATATCCCAGAATGCTTTGCGCGGAGAGCTCTCCTCTCATAGCACTATGAGATTTGCTGTCACAGCGCCTCGTTGTCGCCAAAGGCTGTCGCTACCCGACAGCAGCGACTAATAACAATTATGGTGCAGGCATCGCGCAGTGGAGGAGGAGTTATGTGACCAACTGGGACAAAAAGCAGTGATCATCTGTCCGAACGATCAGTTAACTGAGTTTGCTATAAAGTCCAATATATAGTCCCCGCTCTATATAGGGATTGAGGGATTTAGGGGTTAGGGCGAACGTTCAGACACAGTAAGCTTGTATGAGCTATGAGAACAGCAACTTTTAAACAGAGCGTGCACAAGGTGGGCTTGTGCACGCTCTCACACACGTTTAACAGGCGTTCCCTCTCCAGAGCAGTTACATGGTTGTGCATGTGCCTTTTTTTTAAGTGGAGAGGGCGGGTCTTTTCAAAAATTCTTGAAAATCCTTGACAATACGTTTAATTGGGATAAAATGGCGGATTAGATTAAAAATGTTTAGTATGATAAACGATTACCCAAAAGTTGTTGTGCTTATTTACTAGCTGCAGCTAAAACTATCTAGAAAAAGTAAAAAATTCCTTAAGTGTATTTACCCTTAATTTACAAAGGTAAATGAGATAGTTTGCCAATCTCTCAACTCTTAGGATAAGATAATTAGATAACATGCACTTGAAATAAGACAATGGAATTGTGTTTTCTTATTTTAAGTGTAAATTGTCTTGTTCCATTGGCAAAATGTCTCTTTTACCTCCTCAATCCAAGAACAAATGCATTTATTTTAAGAAAAAAAAACTTATCTAGATTTCCTTTTTTCCAGTGATAGAAAGGAAAACAGTTCTGCCTGAAGAGGCTGGCTTCCCTGAAAAGAAACCAATCACAGCCAGTTTACTTTTTCAGGCTGGCTCAGTCCTGAAAAATGCTCAGAAACATAAGTTGGCATGAGTGCATAGAAACAGATTAAAACACGAGTAAAAGATAAACTAGAAGCGCATAAAAAAGCAAGCCAGGAGTGCAATGAAGGAGCATGAAATTAATCCCGCTATATATGAGACAGGTACTTCTATTTCTAAAAACGGAACAATTCTGTTTTCATCATTAGCTATCTTTTTCTGGGCATGCGCACTTTCAGGCGTATATCTGTGGAGAGAAATTGAAGCTCACCTTTCTCACCGTGGTTCTTTGAAAATGGCCGAGGGTCGTAAGAAGTGTCTACTAAGTGTGTGAAAAGAAACGCCTCAGAAGAGGAAGATATATCCCAGAATGCTTTGCGCGGAGAGCTCTCCTCTCATAGCACTATGAGATTTGCTGTCACAGCGCCTCGTTGTCGCCAAAGGCTGTCGCTACCCGACAGCAGCGACTAATAACAATTATGGTGCAGGCATCGCGCAGTGGAGGAGGAGTTATGTGACCAACTGGGACAAAAAGCAGTGATCATCTGTCCGAACGATCAGTTAACTGAGTTTGCTATAAAGTCCAATATATAGTCCCCGCTCTATATAGGGATTGAGGGATTTAGGGGTTAGGGCGAACGTTCAGACACAGTAAGCTTGTATGAGCTATGAGAACAGCAACTTTTAAACAGAGCGTGCACAAGGTGGGCTTGTGCACGCTCTCACACACGTTTAACAGGCGTTCCCTCTCCAGAGCAGTTACATGGTTGTGCATGTGCCTTTTTTTTAAGTGGAGAGGGCGGGTCTTTTCAAAAATTCTTGAAAATCCTTGACAATACGTTTAATTGGGATAAAATGGCGGATTAGATTAAAAATGTTTAGTATGATAAACGATTACCCAAAAGTTGTTGTGCTTATTTACTAGCTGCAGCTAAAACTATCTAGAAAAAGTAAAAAATTCCTTAAGTGTATTTACCCTTAATTTACAAAGGTAAATGAGATAGTTTGCCAATCTCTCAACTCTTAGGATAAGATAATTAGATAACATGCACTTGAAATAAGACAATGGAATTGTGTTTTCTTATTTTAAGTGTAAATTGTCTTGTTCCATTGGCAAAATGTCTCTTTTACCTCCTCAATCCAAGAACAAATGCATTTATTTTAAGAAAAAAAAACTTATCTAGATTTCCTTTTTTCCAGTGATAGAAAGGAAAACAGTTCTGCCTGAAGAGGCTGGCTTCCCTGAAAAGAAACCAATCACAGCCAGTTTACTTTTTCAGGCTGGCTCAGTCCTGAAAAATGCTCAGAAACATAAGTTGGCATGAGTGCATAGAAACAGATTAAAACACGAGTAAAAGATAAACTAGAAGCGCATAAAAAAGCAAGCCAGGAGTGCAATGAAGGAGCATGAAATTAATCCCGCTATATATGAGACAGGTACTTCTATTTCTAAAAACGGAACAATTCTGTTTTCATCATTAGCTATCTTTTTCTGGGCATGCGCACTTTCAGGCGTATATCTGTGGAGAGAAATTGAAGCTCACCTTTCTCACCGTGGTTCTTTGAAAATGGCCGAGGGTCGTAAGAAGTGTCTACTAAGTGTGTGAAAAGAAACGCCTCAGAAGAGGAAGATATATCCCAGAATGCTTTGCGCGGAGAGCTCTCCTCTCATAGCACTATGAGATTTGCTGTCACAGCGCCTCGTTGTCGCCAAAGGCTGTCGCTACCCGACAGCAGCGACTAATAACAATTATGGTGCAGGCATCGCGCAGTGGAGGAGGAGTTATGTGACCAACTGGGACAAAAAGCAGTGATCATCTGTCCGAACGATCAGTTAACTGAGTTTGCTATAAAGTCCAATATATAGTCCCCGCTCTATATAGGGATTGAGGGATTTAGGGGTTAGGGCGAACGTTCAGACACAGTAAGCTTGTATGAGCTATGAGAACAGCAACTTTTAAACAGAGCGTGCACAAGGTGGGCTTGTGCACGCTCTCACACACGTTTAACAGGCGTTCCCTCTCCAGAGCAGTTACATGGTTGTGCATGTGCCTTTTTTTTAAGTGGAGAGGGCGGGTCTTTTCAAAAATTCTTGAAAATCCTTGACAATACGTTTAATTGGGATAAAATGGCGGATTAGATTAAAAATGTTTAGTATGATAAACGATTACCCAAAAGTTGTTGTGCTTATTTACTAGCTGCAGCTAAAACTATCTAGAAAAAGTAAAAAATTCCTTAAGTGTATTTACCCTTAATTTACAAAGGTAAATGAGATAGTTTGCCAATCTCTCAACTCTTAGGATAAGATAATTAGATAACATGCACTTGAAATAAGACAATGGAATTGTGTTTTCTTATTTTAAGTGTAAATTGTCTTGTTCCATTGGCAAAATGTCTCTTTTACCTCCTCAATCCAAGAACAAATGCATTTATTTTAAGAAAAAAAGACTTATCTAGATTTCCTTTTTTCCAGTGATAGAAAGGAAAACAGTTCTGCCTGAAGAGGCTGGCTTCCCTGAAAAGAAACCAATCACAGCCAGTTTACTTTTTCAGGCTGGCTCAGTCCTGAAAAATGCTCAGAAACATAAGTTGGCATGAGTGCATAGAAACAGATTAAAACACGAGTAAAAGATAAACTAGAAGCGCATAAAAAAGCAAGCCAGGAGTGCAATGAAGGAGCATGAAATTAATCCTGTTACACATTGGGAGCCTCATGGGGCTGAATCTGCAATAGTAAAACCTTCAAAATGTGTAAGTAGCGCACACACGTTTGTTTTAAATGTAAACACTCTTCACACATGTGCACTTTTAACAGAAATCACACAAGGAAGCAGCATGTTTGTAGTGTCACCATTGATTTCTCTGCTGTTTTGTCAGTTTTAACTCAAATATAGTAAATTACCCAATCAACAGCTTAAAAAAAGCCACAGTTTCATCTAAACAAACAAGAAAAGCTTTTTGTGAGACAAAGAGCGAAACGATGGTTGTGGTAGGTAAATATCTGGCTTTGACTTCATGAGCGACTGTTTGTAATTAGTTTGAACATTTCGTATAAAGATCCATGCAAAGCTTGTTTCTTCCAGTTTTAATTAAGTCTGGAAGAATGAGACTGAGCTCCAGGAATCATGGAAAATCTGCTTCATCTCTCGGGTAAATCTCCATTTCGCAGATCTGGCCCTCTGTCAGCTCATTTGGATGGAAACAGGGGCTGCCTCGGCAAAGAATGCTTTTGATTCTCTTTTCATTTATTTGAACTGATCTGCTGTGATTAAGAGCTCCGTGTCTCATTATTCTCTCTTGGAGAGGAGCTGTGTATTGCCTTTTGCCAAAATATTTGAATGATTAGGGCCCAGGCACGGGCCATGCCAAAGCGACGGGAAGCATTCACTCTGCTTATTAGATTCACTTAAATGCTGTTGTAAATCATTGCTGCCAGAGCTCTGTGCCAGACCCAGGGCTCTACTTCGAGAATCTTCCAGTACCGCTGCCAGGGCGCATTACGGAACCGCCAGACGCAGCTGAGCCCGCTGATCTGTGCTGATGTTTGTTTTTAGCTCGGCATGTTAATACAGTAAAACGCTTGTTTGTTTGACCACTTTCGCATTCGGTTCCCATGAAAATGCAATCAATCAAGCACTTGTGAAACATGGCTGAGTTTTGAGAGAACTGATCTGGTTGGAAAGTGGCTGGTGATTTTTTTTTTGTTTTGTCTCGATAGTTTTTATTTTTGAAGAGAACGAGCTATGGGAACACGTCTTAATTCCAGGACGCCGTTTCTTCAGTCTTATTTCAATCTGTCTTTCAGAAAACAATGGAAATGTGCAATCTCTTTTTTTTTTTTTTTTGCCGATGAGCGCCAGCATGATTGCAGCCCAGAGACTGAACAAGTGTGATTAGCACTAGAGTTAAACCGTAGTGTTACCCCATTGTTCTGGCAATTTTTAGATTGCAGGGTTAGAGAGAAAGCAGGAAAATGGCAGCTTGCTGAACACTCAGGGAAAAATACTGGCTTTGGTATTTCAAAGTACCCCTGGAAGCTCAATCATGCCTTCCATTTGGCATATTGTCAAGAAGCAAATGCTACAAATCAGAACACATTGTTCCTCAGGGGGGGAAATAAGCACCTTTGACTCATGAGCTCCACGGCTCTGCTCTGTCCCTCTCAATGACAAACTGACTCTATCGGCTTTTCATTTCTATTATTATTCATATTGCCCAAGTCAGCATCTGCAACAAAAAAAGGAAAAGCCCATCATGGCTTATATGGCCTCCTTCTTTGTCATTTTGTCACTCCCCTCACAAGTAGCCTGAAGGATGTGCCCACATCTGTGGCCGTGGCAGTAAAGGTCAGTGCAATGGAGCGAGAGAAACGTGAGAAGGATTTCCTTGGTCCCGGATGCTCTATAAACACTCAGGATCGGCTTAGGCTCCGGCGCAGCAGGCTCTTCGATAAATGCTTTGGTGTAAAAGAAGACAGATGAGGATCATGAGCTGTGACTGCGGCTGGGGACGTGGGGTAAAACAGAGAAGAAGAGGAGTCGAAGGGGTAGGCAATTTACCAGTGGCTGAGACTTGGAAGGAGGAGGGGAGAGATGTATGGCCCCCAGCCAACAGTGGTGTGGACTAATGATCCACAGCGTGATCGTTATGGCTCCCACAGAAAGGATGGGCACAAGGCAGCGCTCCCGGGAAATCAATTCCCAGGAAGCACGAGTACCAGTTGTAAATCACAGTGGTGGGGATGGATAGAAGGCACCAGGGGTGAAGGGAGAAAGGTGCTTGTGGAAGAGGCGAATGGGTGGAAGGGGGAGCTTTTCAGGGAGGAAGAACTCTCTCAATCATCAACCCCAAAGGCAAAATTACCCCCCCCTGCACAACTCCAACCCCCAGCAAAACCAAACGAATAATGTGGCTGTTCCAGGCATCCACCCCCTCAGCTACCCCTTCTGCTTGACAGCTCTATAGCAGGTTGAGGCTGAGGTTTAGAAAAGTGTTCTCAAATTGATTTATGTCCCACAGAAGAGCCCCATCAATCCTAATATGAAACTAATAAAATCATTGGGTGTTGAGGGGAGAAGGCCAGATGCATGAGCAGGCATCCCTGTGTGTGTGAGCTGCGTTTGTGGCGGCGGGGTAGAAGTCACTTTAGAAACATATCATGATAAAGAAGGCATTGATCGAGGAGGGCCCAATGATGACAAATGCCTCAGCTCTTCAGGCAAACCACGCAAAGCAACAGTCACGATGTTCAGTACTATCATCCTGAGTTGTTCAATGCTGCTTTAACAAATACCTGTTTAAATTACGCTCTGTAACATGTAAGTATACAGGGTTTATACAGGAATGAGAAACTGTAAATTAATGCTTTTTAATGCTCTTTTACTGCTCTTAGAAATCATTTTAATGTCATCAACAAGTAGCCATATATATATATATATATATATCAGGGGTGGAACGGTTCACAAAATCCACGGTTCGGTTCGATTCACGGTTTCGTGGTCACGGTTTTCGGTTCGGTTCGGTATATGTTGATTGTTACACCAAAATCCCATAAAAATTAATAAAATTAATGAAAAAATCCCAAAGAAATTAATGAATTGTAATTATTTTTAATGATCCACGGAAACCATGGATCATTTCCGCATGTTTTGCTGCTTTGATTTAATCATCTCGCGCATGCTCTCTACGATCTCCAAGGAACTCAGAGGAGAGCGGACGGGAGCCACAGTGGAGGCTGTAGGCTTTGCTTTGTGCAGCCGGTCTGGAGCGCAGCGGGGCGGAGCGCAGACGGAGTATGTGGGATTTCGGGGTTAGCCTGACATGTTGGTCATGTTGCTGTTAGCATAAACACAATGCTTGCACACTGTTGCACATTTATCCACAACTTTCTTTCCGCCGTCATTGTAGGTCACTCTAAATGCAAAGTGGTCCCATACAGCAGACCTATAAAGTGCTGCTGGCGCGTCTTCCAACTGTTCTTTCCCACTCGCCATACCCACACAATTCTCCATAACAACTGATTTTTCTACGCTGCTTCGCTTCTTCTTCTTCTTGTTTACTACTGGTGGTTGGCTTTGTTCGCAGTACTGCCACCTTTATATATATATATATATATATATATATATATATATATATATATATATATATACGTATATATATATACGTATATATATATACGTATATATATACATATATATATATACGTATATATATACGTATATATATACGTATATATATATATACATATATATATATATACGTATATATATATGTATATATATACATATATACATATATATATATATACATATATATATATATATATACATATATATATATGTATATATATAGATGACAAATGATTTAGCCATTTAAATATATATGTGTGTATATATATATATATATATATATATATATATATATATATATATATACATATATATATATGTATATGTATATATATATATATACATATATATATATATATATATATATATATATATACATATATATATATACACACATATATATTTAAATGGCTAAATCATTTGTCATCTTTAGCGGCTGCAGCCATGTCCCGAATTCTTCATTTTCCAGCCATTTTTGTTGAAATTAGCATTTTTCTATTCTCTAGCTTTTTTTCCGCCTCAAGCTACTTTTCCGATCGACAGCGTTACGATCAACCGGAAGCAGTTCCATGCAAATATATTGCGATATAATATATCTGAGAAAATTAGTTTTATAATCCAATAATTTTTTTGTTATAATTTTTAATGCCACGATGCTATCACATTTTTATTGATTTTAATGCCAATTAGGGTCGTAATTAAAAAAATACTGATTTAATGACTTTTAATGATTTTTTAATGACTCACGGAAACCCTGCTGTATACATTTTCCCCAAATAAATGAGTTTTCCTTTGTTACCCTGTAAACAGCTTTCACTTAAATACAAAAATCCAGCTAACATATTGTTAAAGGTAATGTTCTTTTTGCATTTAATATATATGTATATTTAGAGGGAGATACATACATTTTAATTTAGCTTAAACTGCTCAAGTAATTAACTTTTAATATTAAAAAATGCATGCACACTGTGGGTTGTTACTGTATAACATAGTTTTAGAGCTCATAATTATGTCTAGTAGAGAAACAGGACTACACACTAAAAAAACAGGCCTACTCCATCATCCATATTTAAAGGTGTTGATGGCAGCGGTCCAGCTGATATTTCCCTCAAGGTTGTACCAGACCAAATGAAGCTATAATGATGAGAAAAAGCAGAGAGAACATAAAGGTAGGAGTTAAACTGAAAAATACGATATAATTGAAGAATAGAGATCAAATGAAACAGAATAATAAAAAGGGGGTCCCTATGTCCTCCAGCAGTCTAAGCCTATAGCAGCATAACTATAGAGATCGCTCAGGAGAACCTGAGCCACTCTAACTGGTAAGCTTTATCAAAAGGAAAATTTTTCAGTCTCTTAGTCTTAAAAGTAGGCAGGGTGTCAGCCTCACTGGCTAAAACTGTAATAAACTGTAATAAAACTTGTATAATATCAACTAATTAAATTTTTAATTAATAGATGTTTTATAACATTTCATTGTTATACAGCATTCCCAATGTACTCGTAATGTTCGTAATCTATTTAGACATTTCATTTATCAAATGACAGTTTCGTTTATAAAAGGGAAACATCCTTTCTAAATCAACTTTGCTTTTAGTAAGAAACTAATTTATGTTTTTTTTTAATTAATTAACATTAATTAACTGTTAAAAAGAGCTTCTTTTTTTGGTCAGTGTGGTTGATTTTTCATTAGAGACACCAAGGCCTGATAACTGGCTAGTTTGTGAAATGGATCTATTTTTTGTGTTAAACGTTTAATATTTAGTGAATAAAATCCCACTAGTAAACGAAGCTGGACTTTGAAAAGCTGACCAGGTGGGGGAAACTTTTTCTGTGTGAGATTTCAACTGTGCTGCTTTGAAATGGTGGTTTGATGTCCTCCTGCCGTAGGAGGAAGCTGGCTCATCAAAAGAGCAAAGTAGATAAAAAGATTCTGTCCTCCTTTTTTTTTAATTAGTCTGACTAACATCGATGTTTCCTGCCTTTATTTAAATGAAACTATGTCTTTTGTTGCTCTCTGACTTTTGTTGAGCTGCATTTACTGTCTCGTTAGGGTTAGTTGTTTTAATTGGTCAACATGACTTGTTCACCTCATCAACAGGCAGCCTGATGCTCTTTGACAACATCCACTATCTTCAGCCTCCAGCTTATGGTACCTCCTGGTATCTTTGCATCTCTGGCAGCTTTCTCTGCTGCCCACCTGAAATGCTGCCGTCTGAACAGGAGAGACAGATGGGGCCCAAAGCAACTCTTTTGATGCCAGTGTGTGAAGTAAAACAGGGTTTGCTGGAGTTCATCCATACAATTATGCACCTATCACCTACCCAGTGAAGAGTATGTTCTCTCTTTACTGCCAGAGTGGTGCTAACCCATCAAGGTACACCTCTGAAGGTCTGCTGAAGCTATAAAGCAATCTGCAATAGCTTTTTTAAGAGATGGTTCATATGTTTTGAAGTATATATATATATATATATATATATATATATATATATATATATATATATAGAGAGAGAGAGAGAGAGAGACAGAGACAAATAAACAAAACCGATTCGATTCAGTTCAGTTTATTCAAATATATATATATAAATAGCACCAATTCAAAACACGTCACACAGCTTATTCCATCGATTCATTGACTCAAAGGCAATCCCTCACACTAAGCATGCTTATAGCGACAGTGGAGAGGAAAAACTCCCTTTTAACAGGAAAAAACCTCCAGCAGAACCAGCTCAGTGTGAGCGGCCATCTGCCGAGGCCAACTGGGGTTCAAGGAGACAGAAGCAGAGATACAGAAAGGAGCAGAGTCACAAAAGGCAACTTTAAACCAGCTCCACAGCCGGCCCCGTCTAGGTAACACACAGCCAGGCAGACAAACTCCTAGCCAGCTCCCATATATACAACCAAGAGATATTCAATGAAGAAGAGCAGCCTACTGCTCCATAAAGTTTGGAAAACTAGCCCTGCACTTCACCCTGGACACCGTCCCACCAATGAAACAATAGTGGAAGTATTATACTGTGGAGAAGCAGGAACAGGACGTTCCTGCATTGCTCTGCAGATGTGACGTCAAGATGTCCATGTTAAATGGGTCCACAAACAATTGAAGCATTAGATTCAAGATGGATTGTGTGGATACTCAGACGTGACTGGCATCCAGCTCAACTCAAACACCAATGGCGACTCCATGTAAGGTGAATAAAGTAAAAATAAATTAATAAATTCTTGTACGCTCTATGAGAATGAGCAAAAAAGTGCTGCAGTTCCACAGGTGGCAGTATCATGAGAAAAATCTATTCTGCCACTTTAACACAGGAGAAAAATCTGTAAGAGGGAACACAAGTGCTTGAGGCTTAGATGGAGGTTAACATTTTAGGAGGAAACCAACCTTCAACATAAAGCCAGAGCTCGTAAAGCTCAACATCAATACAGCCTAAGACACAATGTTTCATGCTTATTAGCTCACAAAGTGCAATGTGGACTTTGTGTCGGCGAAAAAAATAAATAGTCTGAGCATTGCAGGCTTATATTGTTTATTGTCATTGCACTGTTCGCCAAAGGAATTCAAAGCAAACATATTTCTGACATTTTGCTGGTTTATTTCCAACCAAAGTAGATTCATGTGTGTTACTGGATGCAATCAGCTGGTTTTCCTTAGATGGAAAACCTTTAGCCAACCGGACTGGATGCTCTGATTGAACAGGTCTCTGTAATGGGCCTTCAGATGACTGTGTTGTGAATTGAGGCTACATTAATAAACTGAAACAAACAGAACAAAACTGAACTGATTAAAATTGTCTTAATTAAATTGAACTCAAATAAATCAAATTGAGATGAATCAAACTGAACTGAACATCTTTCTAGGAGTTCAGACCTAAAGAGATATCAGGTTGTAAAGAATTGACAAAATGTGACAAAGAAAAAAAAAAAATAAAAGACTGCATAAAAATAACGTAAATGCAGCCAGTTAAAAAAAAAAAAAAATTATTTAGCTTTTATTAAAGCTCTGAATTCAGATCTTCCCAGTAAAAAAGAAAACCTGATATCTTCCTTGTTATTTAGGTTTCTTTTTTTCCTACACTGAGCTAGTGTTTCACTTAGCTCAGTTTATGTAGGTCAAATTCACCAGCATTTTGTCTGACTTCCCGAACAAATCCCTGCAACAAAACAGCATGGGCCGCTGGAGAATTGTAAATGAGCTTAACGAAGACAAGAACGCTGGAAAGCTGCAGGTCTGGAAAGCTTCTAATTTGTAGATCCATGTGAGACCGGGATCATTTCCAGGTCATCGTGTGCACACCCAAGCTGTCAGCAGACGCCGGCGTGTGAATCATATTTACTTCCTTTTCATCCTTTTCATATTTTGACTCATATCAGACAGAGATGTTTATATTTTATTAATGTTTGATATCTATTCAATTCAGTTTATTTATATAGCGCCAATCCACAACACATGTCATCTCAAGGCACTTTACAGTTCACTAGATCATACAGTCAAAGTGATTCAAAGTTTTCTATCTAAGGAAAACCAGTTGATTGCATCGACTCATTGACTAGAATGCAAGCCCTCACACTAAGAATGCTTGTAGCGACAGTGGAGAGGAAAAACTCTCTTTTAACAGGAAGAAACCTCCAGCAGAATCAGGCTCAGTGTGAGCGGCCATCTGCCGAGGCCGACTGGGGTTCAAGGAGACGGAAGCAGAGACACAAAAAGCAGCTGTAAAAGGCGGAAACAAACAGCCAGGCAGACAAACTCTAAGCCAGAAGATGAACACTGGAAAAACAATCCAGAAATAAATACAAATTTCTCAAATTAAGTGTATTTACCCTCAATTTGAGTAGGTAAATGAGATAGTTTGCCTATGGAATTAGTATTTTTACTAGATATTTAGATAAAATACACTTGAAATAAGACAGTGCAATTGTGTTTTCTTATTTTAAATGTAAATTGTCTTGCTCCTTTGGCAAAATGTCTCGTTTACCCCCTCAATCCAAGAACAAGTGCACTTATTTTAAGGAAAAATTACTTCTCTAGATTTTGATTTTTTCCAGTGAAGAGACCACATCCAGCCAGTCACAGCCAGAGAAACAGGACTACACTGAAAAACAGGCCAATCTCCAACATCTATAAACAAAGGTGTTTATAGAGCTGAAATTTCTCTCCAGGATGGAGTCACAGCCAAACAGCAACAGACGAGGCAAAGCTACTAGAGCATAACGTTAGAGATTAAACTAACAGATTCTGCAGAGTGGGAGAATAGAGGTGGAATGAAGCAGTTTGAAAGCTGAATAAAGTCGCAATACTCATAATACTTAGAAATAAGTAAAAAAAATCCTTAAATTAAGTGCATTTACCCTTAATTTGAGTAGGTAAATGAGATAGTTTGCCAATGGAATGAGTATTTTTACTCTTAGAATAAGATAATTTGATAATATGAACCTGAAATAAGACAATTCAATTGTGTTTTCTTGTTTTAAATATAAATTGTCTTGTTCCACTGAAAAAATGTCTCTTTTACCTCCTCAATCCAAGAACAAATGCACTTATTTTAAGAAAAAAATCATCTAGATTTAGATTTTTTTCAGTGTATGAGCCTGCTTGTTTCAGTGCATGATGCTAACACTGCTGCTATGTGAATTATAAAGAAAGAGCGGGCTGTTGCATTGTGGGTAGTGGTATAAGAGGTTTGGTGTGAGCTTTGCCGGTGATCGGTCCTCATTGGCTCTGCGCCGTCTCTCCCAATGTGTGTTAAATGTCAGGTGCTGAGAGCCAGACTGCAGTTGAAGTTTTTTTTCCAGGCTGTCTGCTTTTGATTTCTTTTCCCAGGGGTGTTTAAAAAAGCAGCTCGATTGTTAGTGACAATCAGCCGCTCTGGCCCTTTTGAACGAAAGGTTTGATTTAATCGCGCTGCTCTCGTTTATTATTCCGAAGCGGCAGCCGCCCCGGCGAAGGGGGCTGAGGGGAATGGAGCACCGAGGAGCCGTCCCAAAGATCTCACTCTTCCTCCTCTCCCCACCCCCCCACCCCCCCACTGTTATGTCTAAATCCTCAATACAAATCGCAATGTTTCGGCTCTCCCAGTGGGGCCTATTACTGCCTGTGGGGCATTAAAGATCATTAATAGTGCTGTCAGAGAAAGCGAGGGAGAAAAGGCAGCGAAGAGGAGGGAGAGCGGGGAGCAGCATGGAGTTGCTTAGCTGCTCATAAATGGGAAATTAATACATCTGCTTCATTAATGCTGCCTCGTGTTTGATGTTTGTTAGCTGGCAACTTTAATGATGTAGGTTTGAGCCGACGGGGCGCTTGACTAAATTTGATTCCTCCAATTAAGTAGTCAGGCTTCTTTTCTTTTGGGAAAATGGTTAGAGAGGAAAAACTGCTGCCTAATTATGGACTCCAAACCATCAGTTTTGTGGCTCCAGCCCCGCTCCCCCCTCCCGCTTCCCTCTCTTACCCTCAATCTTCATCTGTCAGCAGCTGATTGGTGCAGCAAATTCATCAGGAATATACCAGAATCAGCTATCTATCATTCACTAATTAGGCTGAACTTTTTTAATCAGTCCGTTCAACTTCCCTGATCGTTCTCATTAACATACAGTGTATGTTAGAGGATATAGAAGGCGAGTGGATGGGTCTGCCTTTACTGTAAACAATGAAAATACTAATATGCAGACGAGCACAGCTGCAGCCTAATTGCAAGCTTTGGAAGTTAAACATGAAAGCGTCTGGATTTCTTTTTTTTTCTACTCAACCATACAGTTTGGAGCAAAAATAAGGAGAAACCGCATTTGGCTTGCTGTCTGGTGCTCAGAATGAGATCATCCTTTCATGTTGTTGTGCTTGAAGTGGAGCTCAGAGACAAAACATTGGTGTTTTTTAGCTCAGAATGAACATCATCAATAATGACTGTGCTCTGTTCGAGCTGATAGGTTACCTTCTCCGACCTTTCCAACCAAACAGTGCTGAACCGTGCAACGAGTAATGAGGAGACAGCCAGGGATGTAATGCTGTCAAAAGGTTTTCACCCCTCTTTAGCATTCCCCTGTATTGTACAAGTCCAGGCTTGGACTGGTAGTCTGTGATACAGACATGGTGAACCCTCCTTAAATCATAGCGGCCCCAACACTTACTCTCCGGCCGAAGCTCCTACCTGTGACATTAAATAACTCAAGGAATTCAAGAAGTAATGCAATGTTAACTGCCTAAATGATGCATGCAGTATATATAGCCCTTCCTTGTGATGGTTGGCATATGGTGTCATTTTCTATTTCTTTAAACTGTAAAATCCTTGCAACAAACTGAATTATAATAAAACTAAAATGCTTTCTTTAAACCAAACTACGATGTTCCTCTTATATTTGGCTAATTTATGTTAGAATATTTTGCAAAAATATGCTGCGGTGCATGATGGGGTTTTGCATCTAAAGGCTAACGTTTCCCATCTTACGTGCATTGTTGCCAGGTTGGGATGTTTCTCAATCTGGCAGTTTAGGATGGCTGTCTGTTGGTAAAAAAATTTTTTCTTTAGATTTATGGCCTAAGACAGGGGTCTTCAAAGTTTTCCAGGCCAAGGACCCCCAAACTGATGGCGAGATGGAGTGGGGACCCCCTAAATATATATGTTGTATGAAATTGTGTTATATCAAACTGGTCCTATAGTCACTCTATTACATTTCGAGTTATGTAATGAAAGTAATTCTCCCTGGGATTATTAAAGTATTTCTGATTCTGATTCCTGGTTGATGGGACAGGTGTTGTGAATGAAACGGTGCCCAGTTTGAAAGAGCTCCTGTGTGTCGCTGAATGTGTGCATTGATGACTGAAAGACATCTTCTGCCTCCATTTATCTGATTACTACAGTGTGTTGAATTTATGTTAATGTGGATTTAAAGACATTTCAATTAGTGGAAAAAATTGCAGGAGGGAATATAAAAAAAGTCTGATCAACCAAAACTTTTATGACCCCCATGTAGTACCTCTGTAGACCCCCTAGGGACCTCGGACCCCCTGTTGAAGACCTCTGGCCTAAGAGATCAATAGACTTTGGTTCAAATTGGATGAGATTTCATATATTCAGGCAGTCTATGAAAATTTTTCAGGCTAGAAAACGTGAGTCAGTGACATCTGGCAACCCTACTGATGTGGTGAGTGGGGCAGCAGCAGCAGTCACTGTTGTGTCCATTTTAATAACCAAAGCCAGTAAAGCTGCATTATAGAAGTCTTGGTGATGGTTATCGTATGATGTTTGAAGATAGATCAGTTAATACACAATGTGTATTGGTGTTATGTTTCACGTTTGACACGCACGCCTTTGACTGTGCTTGTATATTTTTGGGGGGGCAGGTCTATGAGTGGGCCGGCAGTCTGTACAACTCTTAAAAAAATTCAGCATCTGAGTGAAATTACCTCACATAATACAAAGAATAAGTATTTGAATCCTAAACTAAATAGCTGGTTCTTCCTCTGTTGGTTGAAATGCTCAAACATTTCTGACAATGACACTTTTCAATGCTGTGCATGACATTAATCCCTTCTTTTTAAAATTCTGCTACATTCATTGGTTCCAAATTGAAACAGCCCATTTAAAGCCACAGTACAACTTTCAGCCAACAGGGGGCGCTTTACTTGTACCTTCCAAATCCCCATGACATCCCCGACAACCTGACTTTCCAGACCCGTTCTGTCTAATGAAAACCAACTAATTGTATCTTGTCATTGACTTGCATGACATTCTTATCCTCGAACCCTAGTCGGCCTTGGCAGATGGCCGTTCACACTGAGCCTGGTTCTGCTAGAGTCCCGACAAACTTGCTTAGTGTGAGGGATTGCCTTCGAGTCAATGAGTTGATGCAATCAGCTGGTTTTCCTTAGATAGAAAACTTTAAATCAGTTTGACTGGATGATCTGGTTGAATTGTAAAGTGATGACGTGTTGTGAATTGGCGCTATAGAAATAAACTGAATTGAATCAAACTGAATGGCCATGTGGCAATAGTAGATATTCAAATTCAAAGAGAAGCAGACAAACAAAATTAACATAGAAGCACTTATGTATAAATACTTTCTATATTTGAAAAGGTCATAGTAAACTAGCTCCAAAGGTGGCTCTGTCTAGAAAAGAAACAGTTAAACAGATGAACTCTGAGACAGTTTACTTTCAGGCACGAAAGAGTGCACATAGAGCTAGCCACAGTGAAGCTGAGCACATAGCTATGTCTTCGAGAGAAACAGGACATAACACTGAAGAACAGCTCCAACTCTATCATTTATAACTGGAGGGGGTGATAGCCGCAGCACAGCAGATTTTTCTTTCCAGGATGGTGTCACAGTCAAACAGGACTAAACTGAATTAAGCTATTGTGCTGAGAAAAAGCATATAGTCAGGGATAAAGGTTGAGCCTGAGCTAGCAAGGGTGGAGGCCCAGCTAGCTTTGTTAGCTCTGATAATTCGCATATAAGCTGTAGCCAACAGAATGTTTTGTGTAGACTGTTATTACGGTAGGAAGAGCGGACAAGAATGCTACGCAGAGAAACAGCTGTTAGCTAGCTATTTGGCAGCTGATAGCGTATAGATGAGGAGAAGTGCGCACCACTTTTGAAAAAAGACCAGGAAGTTCGTTATCAGAACCGGTCGCAGCTGCGCTGTTATGAAGAGTGTTTTAATCGGTTCATTTGATTTGAATCGGGCTGATCATTGTGATAAATAACGGGTTCTTCCCCGGGTTAATAACGAAAGGCCTTTGATGTGTTTTGTTTTACTTAAGATGAGGACAAGAAATGTGACATAAACCAAGCTAATCAACAAAAAGTAAGAGGGGAAAGGGTTCATCTGAAGATGTTTTTAAAACTGATTGGTGACGTTTAGTTTATATCTTCAGATAGTTATTTTGAACAGAGTTATAAGTTGTTCTGCTGTTTTATGGTTGTGATTTATGAGCATAGACTTCCAGGCTAAGGTCTTCTTTTCTACCACTCAGTTTGGAGATATGAAAGTTCCTCATTATAAATAATAAAAGGCAGTTAAAGGAAAACTGAATGAGACAAGATCTGCATGATTTGAGAATTATGGAGGAAGAGACAACCACCTGTTTAATGTTCATTTATTGTGTTGATTTTACTTGAAGCTCCAAATATTGTGATGATTAGCCTTTTTAGTAAAATAGGAACACTGATGGAAAGAACAGTTGAAGAGAAGGAGGAAAAATCTACTTACAAGAGTAAAACAGGCTGAAGTCAGCTAGAAAGAAAGGAAGATGGAGAGAGAAGAAGACAGAGAAGACTGAATGACCATATGGCACAAATAAACACTATCGATTGATTCATTTTATTAATCTTAGGAAAAAGGAGAGGCACATTCCTGGATTTTACACTTGATTTTTGTTGTTTAAATATTAATAAATATGTAAAAATGGATGAAAGCATCACTGTCCCCGTTTCCTATTTTAATTTTGATGATATGTATTTATTTTTATCAACAAGCTGGAAATGTCCCCATATTGGATTTCAGAAATCTGCTCACCTTAGTGTAGCCAAACCAGATAACTGATATTCAGAACAGGCCTGGGACTGGTTTCAATGTCTTGAGCCAGAAGCAGTATCAATAAAATATTTACCATCCCCAAGGCTAGTTGAGGTCTATATGATTGTCTGTGTTAAGAATCCATAAATTTAAATATTATATTATGAAATGTATATGTTAATAAAACCCAGAGCCAGCCACTGACACCCATCTCTTGACATCCAAATAGCTAACACTGGACAATTTTGACTCTTCTTCATTATGCAGCAGCTTCACAAATAAATATATTTTTCTCCATAAAAAAAATCTATTTGATCAGATTATATATTTCCCAGTGAAGGCTGATGAAGTATAAAGTAGGTTTTTATTGCATCTCTATAACTGTAATAGTTCGTAGTCTGAGCCAGTCTATGTGGAACAGCTTAGGCCAACATAAGTACATCAAAAAAGCTAAACATATAGTCCTAAATTCTTGAAAATGTATCCTTTACTATTGGAAATAACATTGTTTTTTGTCAACTTCACTGGATACTGGTTCTTTTTTTCCTTTCCTACATTGGATTCCAGTGTAGAATGTACTATTCCACATCATTTTTCTATTGACCTTTCCTTTAACAGAGCCGAGTCCTTGTATTTATTTGTTGTTTGCACTGTAGTTAATGTGGAACTGAAGTATAAAACCATGTTAATTCAGATTTCTTGCTGATGTATAACCAACATCTTTTCTTAATGCAAATGAGCCACCAAGTTTGCTGTATAAATGGAAGCAAAATGGAACAGGCGCTCGCAGGCATGCTGAGGGAAGACGTGGAGAGCAAAGAAGGAAATGAGAGCAGCATACAAACAAGCCATTATTAAACACATTTCTTCTTTAAGCTGCTTTTTGAAGAGCATCAAGCCTAGAGCGCTTCAAATTGCCAAAAACAAGCTATTTTTCTTGTGCTTTGAAATCATGAGGTAAGATCAGCGCTGGATATGAAAAAAAATAAACGGCACACAGGAAAGCAGAAGGAGGCTTTATTTGTTTACCATGCGGCAGGCCGAGGGCGATAGTGGGGCTCCTCTTCATCCACAGGAGAGCTGCTGCTTGGCGGCAGCGCCGATGCAGCACGCTGCCTCCCACCAGCAACGCACACAGCGCCATCTGCTAGGACCTGTTGGCTTATTTGTTTTCCAGAGCAAACAGCAAATCACTTCTTTCCTGTTCCTGCTTTTTACCATATGCCGCTGCCTGTGTATCAGAACGAGGCATGTATATTAATGAAGTTAATCAAAGACGCACACACAACCACATCTGCCAGGGGAATTTTCGAATGATTGCACCCGCTGGTTGATTCATTACATCCCAGGCCACCTCTCTGTGTAGGTGAGAATGCTGTAAATCTATATGTTCAATTTCATTTCTATTCAGTTCATTTCTATAACGCCAATTCACAACATATGTCATCTCAAGGCACTTTACAGTTCAACCAGATCATACAGTCAGATTGATCAGACATATATTGTTTTATAGAAACCAAACATTTCCTTCTTTGTGTATTTTAAGGACATTTGTAAAAAATTAGGTCAACAGCTCAACAAGAAACTTCGCAGACACACTGGAAAAAGTGTAACCTTTCTCAAATAAAAAAAAATGATGTCCAGATATCACATTTAAAGTATTTGACATCACAGAATCTGAATTTAATCGCTTGTTATGACCTGATTATTTTATGTTGATATAAACAACAATACTGCACTTGACCTTGACTTTAAATCTTTGACCTGCTCCAAAATATTTTCTGAATATTTCAGTTGATGAACCAAACTAATATACTGAGACTGAACCAACCAAATTTACTTACTTTTAACTAAATAACATGAATTAATGTTTGTATTGACACCAGCTAATTCATTTAAATAACCAAATTATAATTTTCACATTTCCATTTTCCATCTTACAAACTCTATAAAAAAAAAACATGGCCAAGAGATTCATTTAAATGTATTTATTAATTTTTAAAGCTACAGTGTGTAACTTTTAGCGACATCTAGCGGTCAGACTGCAGACTGCAGCAACATGAACATCTCCCCCCCACCGCTTCTCCCCCCCAACAGTACGGCGAGCGTTACGGGACAAAATGTCTTCCATGACGTCCGCATCACCTACCTTCTTAAGTGATGAGGTTTGTTTACATAGATAATTTTATAGATAGTATTTCATTAGTCTGTGTAGGGTAGAGATTTCATGTAGACTTAAGATAATAAATATACCCGTTATTTTTTCTACATCGTTGTGACATTTTGGCGATCTCGCAATCACTAGTTTGTTGGCTCTGCGCTGCCGTAGCGCAAAGATGTCTGCCTCCATGGCTGCGAGACCCGCTCCTATGTAATTATAAATAACGATTTCTTTGGCAACGCAAATATTAAGGTTAAGAGGCTGAGCTCGTAGATGATGATAAAATAACATAGTTATGTATAATATATTACATTTCTGACTGTATATCCCTGTAATTATTACAAACTGTAGCTTTAACATAGTCTTAAATGGTGTAGATCTGGCGGTGTAACTTGACGTTAACTAACCTCGGCCAGCGGTAGCAGTTAGCATACTTCGCTAACACGCTAACCACGACAGCCCTGCTGCTCTTTATAACACTGGAGGCTCCCGCTGCCAGTGACAGCCGGGTATACAGCATTTAACTCGAACCTTCAAGCAATGTTTGTTTAGCGCTGGATGTAGCTCGGTTGAACAAGCGAGGGCTTTTGGCTAGCTAGCGTTAGCGACTCATTGTCATAACATCGCTAAATACATAAACCTTCTCAGACATCAGCTAGCTAATATGAAATAGTTAACTAGCCAGCTATAACATTGATAAAATGCAATTGCTTTGCTACTTGTGTTTATTTATGGGTGAAATCCACCCACACTGGAAAAACAATCTAGAAAGAAGTAAAAATTCCTTAAATTAAGTGTATTTACTCTTATTTTGAGTAGGTAAATAAGATGATTTACCAATGGAATGAGCATTTTTTCTCTTAAAATAAGATAATTAGATAACATACACTTGAACAATGCAGTTTGGTTTTCTTATTTTATATGTAAATTGTCTCGTTCGATTGGCAAAATGTCTCTTTCCCCTCCTCAGTCCACGAACAAGTGCATTTATTTTAAGAAAAAATGACTTGTCTAGATTTTGATTTTTTTCTATGCAGGATGGAGAAACGGCGAAAATTGCGCTCCCTCTCACGGTCTGGGACTTGGACTTGATCGCGTGCTCTGACTACGTGCAAAGCGCAAAGTGACTAAAACAAAAAAAAAATGACCTGCAGGTCATGAATAGATACAGTATATATTGAGGGAAATAAAAACTTTGTTTTGGGTCCTTTGTACATGTATTTAGCTCAGGTTAAATCAAACTTGGTGTCCAAAACCCAAAAAGAAGGAGTTATGCAATCAAATTTTATCCAGTTTACAGGGGCAGTCATTAGTTTCAATGAACATCAGCGCCTGTTGTAAGCTTGATTTTCTGGTGTCTGTGTAAAACAGTAGGACTAGCATCCCTGTGCAGATGGTAAATTGTCCTGCTGTCTCCAACCCTCTGAGCCTGTCAGGTATTCATGGTGGGCTGTCAGTTCAAAGAACCCCCCATGTTAGAATAAAGGGTTGGATTACATCCTCCAATTAGACACTTAATGAATTAATAGCCCTGTAACTAACTGCTGGTTATGCTCTAATAACTCCTGCTGTTTTGTTGAATATCAGTATTAGTCTGTTGTAGATTTAAAAAGTAAAAAGTAGACTGATTTCAGACCTTCAGTGTGATCCAAACCCAGTTTTTATTTAAGAAAGATCAAAAGGGTTTGAAAAAAAGGGGGGGAAACTGCTGGATTGTAATTTGTGATTTTAAAATCTTTACTTTGGTGCGATGCTTTGCAAATTGTGTATATACATATCAGGGCTCAATGTATCATATGGCAGTCTTCTGTACAGAGGTCATACATTAAAAACTGTTCATTAAATTTTATTCTCTTAGACATTGGAGTGGTGCATTTAAATGTTATAGAGCTAAACATGTTAAATTGGTGAGTAGTAGTAGTGGAAGTTTTTAACCTGTCAGGTTTTTTTAGATTTTTAACATTACAATTTATAATTTTCCAAGCACACAACAGTTTAAAGCAAAGTTTAGTTTGAAAAGAATGTGCAGGAAGGATTGAAAAGCATGTTAACACGGTAATGTAGGCTTGAGTTCATTATCTGACGCATGCAGATACACACCAGGAACCTGGAAGCTTACTGAATTACAAAAAAAAAAAACATGTTTCATTGATATATATACAAAAATGAATATTAGGAACTATATTTATCAAACATTATACTGGGCAAGTAAAAATTGTTTTTGGGCAAATGAAATGTGAAAGCCACTTGTCCTTTCCTTAACGTCAACCCCTGCATATATATGAATATTTATCTTTATGTGTATGCTTGTATGTGCATATGTACATCTTTTTTATATATATTTTTTTTTTTGTTTTGTTTCGTTCTTTCCTCTTTCGGCTGTAATAAAGAAAAAGAAAGAAAGATCAAAAGGAAAGGCATAACAGCATTTAAAACCTTTCATCCCTCCAAGGGTATGGAGGACCAGCACTACCATATTTAAAAATAAATACATAAATAAATAAATGCTCAATAAATAAATAACATTACTTTCACTCCAAAGAGTCTCACTTTAGCTCAGTGTAGTACGACTTTGATATAGTGTGTTCATGCACTGAATAATCCAAGCAGATCCAGCCAAAAACCTGTCAGCTCCAGCAAATGAACAACTTTCTACTCACTCCTCACAATTGTCTCTCCTCTATCACCCCTTATTGACACAGAGCACTTAATTCCCAACCATAGAGCAGAATCCTGTTGAAAATTTAGCAAATAATTGGTTCCAGAAAACTCTGTTACAGACATAGTATCCCTATAAGCCTTCACCCTATAGAAAAGCTACTGTTTTCTCTTTCGCTTAGAGGTTTGCTTGTCAAAGTACATTAAAGTAGCGGGGAACATACAGCTGTTGCTTTCAGTCTTTCTCTTGTTCCTGCTCCCTTCAGAAACGGTGTCATCTTTCTTTGACGACTTCCTCGTGTGTCTTGATTTGTTTCTACTTAGAGCATAATTACAGTCGTGGCTTTTCTGAGAGGGATATAATTTGATTGTTCTGCCTGTCACTCAGCATTAAAAAAGACAAATATGAAATGACGTGTTTGAGGTCGCCTGATTACCGGCCTTGGTTTGACATAATTAAGGACATATTTTATGAAACTCAGCTCTGTGGCTTTTGATCTTTACCTCGCCAGCTTTTCAACCACATAATACATCTCAGAGCGAGTGGTTGGTCTTGCTTTGGGCCGTGTTTTTCCTGATATTTCTAACAGGGCTTTGCCGTTCTGTCCGCTCCAATAAAACTCTGTTCAAATACAGACATGGATTACGACTCAGTGCTGGACCCACGTGTCTACGCCTCGGGCTGTGTCATGTATCATTGCCAACACGATGCCTACAGCAGACTGAGAAAAAAAGGCTGCATCAAAAAAACAACAACCCTGTAGATCAGCCTATCAAGGCCTAACCCCACTCAGAGGTGTATCAGAGGCATTAAAGGATGTACTTTCTGTGTGTCTTGAGGTGTCCTCCTGGGCTCTCGTCGATGATTCAGTGGAAGGGTTGGCAGCTTTCCAGGAGGCAGTTTTAGCGCCCCTCAAGCCCCACAAAGAAACAAACCGATCTCCTCCCACCACCACGGGTGGCTGCAGCCAGCAGTTTAGCTGAAGGCAATGCCCTGATCAAGCACGGTTGTGGGCTAACATCCTCCACTCGCGCAGGGATGCACTGTGGGCTGCAGCCTTGAATCACTCACCTTTCAACAGCTTTACTGATGGGTTCCTACTTTGACAGCATGTTATTTTTGCAGCAACTTTATCCGCTTTCCTGAAACCTGATCGACAAGTGTCTCCAGGATGCTCCGCTACGTTTCATCTTAAGGTTATCACGTTCTCAGAGTTTAACTGCTTGGGAAAATCTAGTTTAATTATACCAGAACGTACATGACTTGACTGCCGTAGAGAGGCTGCGCTTGTTATTTCAATAAACAGAAAAACTACAAAGTGAAAAAAGTATGTTTTTCTGTTTGTTTTTTTCAATTTTTGCTACTTACATAGATATATATACATAGAAGCCCACATTAAGTCTGCTTTTCTTCACTTACAATTTACTTAAAACAACTTTGAAAATATATGCATCGGGTTAAACTTACAAGTAAAGCAGGCTACATAATTAAACATGAGTTACATACAAACACAAATATAGTACGCAAATGGAGATAAATCAGTGAAATGAAATTGAAAAAAAGAAATAAATAGAAATATATAAATAAAGATAAGGGAGAAGTGTAAATTATATTAAAAAAAAGAGAGAGAGAGAATTTTACTGGATTATTATGGTCATGGCTTTTTTCCACCTGTTAAGAAATCTGCCTTTTTGAAGGCTCAGGTAATTCAATTCAATTAATTCACAACACGTCATCTCAAGGCACTTTACAGGTCACCAGATCATACAGTCAAATTGATTGAAAGTTTTCTATCTAAGAAAAACCAGCCGATAGCATGGACTCACTAAGCACGCTTGTAGTGACTGTGGAGAGGAAAAACTCCCTTTTAACACGAAGAAACCTCCAGCAGAACCAGGCTCAGTGTGAGCGGACACAGTTTTTTTATATTTTTTTTTCATATTACATGTTTTGAAATGTGATTGAATTTTTTTTTTTGCTGTGTTTTATATATATATATATATATATATATATATATATTAGTGTTGGGCACCGATACCATTACATTACCATACACACACATTAACTTCAAACAGATGGTATCGGTATATTTATATATATATATATATGTATATATATTTATGAGAGTCGTGGATAATTGTTGATGGCATGAAATGTATTTCTAAGAGCATTAAAAAGAATTAAATTTGACTTACTCATTCCTGTATAAACCCTGCAGCTACTGGAGTGACGCCCTCTTATATATTTTACTCTGACTCCACCCTTTCACTGAATGACAGGGTCTGACCAGGAGATGAAGCTTCTATTTAGATCTTAATGTCCACAAATCATGACAGAAAGAATAGTTTAGTACAAAGATTGATGTTTAAAAAGGACTTGTAAGGGACCAGCAAAGGGCCCATCAAGGAAAGTGGGCTTTGAATGGCTACTACTGTATACATGAGATCCTGTGTTCATCTTCCTATTTCTCCAAGTATGCATGCACTTATCAGGTTCAATCTGTGTGAACAAGCTCCTTCAGTTAACCAATCACTGTAATTGATGCCTGAAATCACCTCAGCAAGCTGTTTGACCCCTGTTGAACCTGCCCGCCTGATAAAAGCCTTGAGGCAGGAGGTGGATGACATAAACCCCCCACCTTTGCCTTCATGCTATCACTTTGTGCTGACCTCCACTCCCATGATGTGAATCTCAGCCCAGTTTGTCTGCTTTGGCTCTACACTGCATAAGGCCAACCGGCAGTCCGAATACAGCAGCGTGGAGAAATCCAAGGCCAGGCCATGGGTCACCATGAGGCAGAGCGCTACACATTTCATGACTGTGGACCCTTTGTTTTGGGGGACAGTATGATCTTGCTTGTTTGTAAAAGTTGATGCCAAAAACAAATAAAGTGTGATGGGCTTTACCAATTATCCGTCGCTTGTTGGTTATGAGTAAATGACGATGAGTCAAAAAGATATTCATATTCACGTTTTATCATGTTTTATGGGCCCAAAGTAATGCTCTTATTAAAGGAAACTGGTCACATATTGATTCAATACAATTTATTTAAAGTAAATGGTGAGACCTTGTTGACTTATTTTACTTTATGTCTCTTTACACTCTGTTTTTCCTCCATTCGCTCATAATTGTAATAATTTTCAGTATTTACCATAGAAAAACCACTCTACTGGAGTTAGGACACAAATCCATGTGACTGGGGGTAGGATAGAGCAGATGCCTTCAAAGGTTCGAGATCAAGAAGAGTGTTAAGATAACTACCATTGATTATTTGTGAGTTTATTACACCTTAATATTAGCTGCCTGTTGCGTGTCACAACTGATGTTTTCCCGAGTAGTTTATCTAATGAGGGCAGTTCTTCTGTCTGGCTATATACAGTTACAATCTTCATTTTGTACGTGGCAAAGATTTGGGAATGGAATGAGAGCGGCGTCCTTCAGCTAAGAACAATGTCTCCTCATCTGCAAACGTGTATGATGTATGTATAATGATGTGGCATGCTAAAGCATAGATGTCATGTTTAGAAAAGATTGACTATGAATCAGGGCTACTATGGAGACAGACAAATAGTTTAAGTGAGGTTTATTGAACAAGTGCAGAGATTTTGCTGGCGGACTTGTCGTGTTAGTTCGGCTGGGAAAGAAGAGGGCACATGTAAGCAAAGGGTTGATTCAGATGAGAAGATTGGAGTAATCTTAACTCACGGAGGTTGAGACTTGGTTTGATCCAGGTAGGGTGGTGTCCGGGAGGTTAGTGATAAACCGGTGATAAACCGGTGGTTCTCGCCTTTTGTGCAGATGGTGTTGAAGGGTGGACAAGCAGGTTAGCTCAGGTAGGAGGACAGAAGCAGACTGGCGATCAAAGGGTTTCTTTGATTTCTAGGATGTCCGGGCTTTGAGTTTTGCAGACTTGGGTCTATGGTTCTAGGAAGGAAACAGAAAAACGGAATTAGGAATTGGCTAGGAGGTTACTCGGGAGACACATTGGTCGGTCAAGTACCACGCTGGGAGCAAGACAGAACTGATTGCCTCCTCCTGGTTTCCACTCACCACTTAAAGAGTTTGTCCTGAGTGATCTCTTTTCAGGAAAACAAACTCTCTTAATAATTTGCTACCAAAGTTGCAGAGAATGATTAGCGGTTTGACTTGCCACAGGCATTTCAAAGAGATATCGTGCTTCGACTTCAAGGGATTGGAATGTTTTTCATTGGATCGTACCTAAATCACAGCATGTTCTAACCTTAAAGATGCTAAAGCTTAGCTAAGAATGACTAACACATGTAGTACATCGGTCTGTAGTTTTGAATTATTAACAACTTGCTGCTTTATTACACTGGAAAAAATCTAAATCTAGATACGTTATTTTTTCTTAAAATAAGTGCATTTGTTCATGGATTGAGGAGGTAAAAGACACACTTAGCCAGTGGAACAAGACAAACTATCTCATTTATCTATTCAAATTAGGGGTAAGAACACTTAATTTAAGGATTTTTTACTTATTTCTAGATCGTTTTTCCACTGTAAAAAACTACTGCCTTTAGGCTGACTTATACTCAGAAACCAGGTCGTCTGCGTGTGTGTCGCAGTGAACGCAGTCATCTGCTCTACACTAGGCGTATTTCCTGTTTGGTACCTTACCAGCTTGTTTTGTTTGTATGACCGCCATTGTGGAAAACGCCTCATGAAGATGGACCAGCTGGAAGAGAGAGGTGAGTTAGAACACTGGGACCCTTTTTCCAACTGGATCCCCGCTCTTCTTCGCCCTCAAGTCCCTCCATTGTAGCCCCTACTTCCTCACCACATGGGCCGTATCTAGACCCACAGCTAGTTCCTGATCGTCTCTCTTCCGTTGTGGCGTGGAATAACATAGCGCAGACCATGCTTCAATATTGGGCATAAATCAAAACTATCTGCGACAAGCTCACTGCGATACACTGCTGCTGGAGTATAACCAGCCTTTAGTGTTACATCTGCAGTTATCTGATCAGTTCTAATCTGTTTCCACTGATTCTGTTAGTGGCGCCCTGGTTTTTCCTTTGAAATTAGGCTCAACCAGCTCTTTTCTAGACTGAGTATACAGCATACCTCTCCAGGCTAGCCAAAGGTGCCAAGTTGATGGGTGTGTGAGTGAATACTGCCAGCAGATGGCGACAGAATACAAATATGTTTATGTTTGCTGATTTCACCTGGTGCAAAAATTATTTTGAGGCCCAAAAAAGACTACATTAACACTATTGGTATAATTGCTGTGTATATATTGAATTATTTTAACATAAACATTGTTCTCTGAGTTTGGAATGGTAATATGACTGGGAACCTTTGGATCTGCTTCTGTCTAAATTAGCTGCAATTTAAATGTTTTTATTTTATTCTGTTTACAGTCCTTCAATCCTGTTGAACCTTAATTAAGTATATTGATCAGTCCAGCAAACAAATGTTGCTTAGCCAATATTGCTCCTGGCTAATATTAAAGCAGCAGGGTTCTACATTTTCATCTTTTAAAAAAATCTTTGTGATCCATTATTCTTCAATGATTCTGGTTTACAACCTGATCATCTTTTATAAGCATATTGTTTCAGGGAATTAACTCGAGGCTCTTTTGAACGTGGTGGTTAAGGCTCATTAAACAGCCCAGATGGTGCTTTCTGGTGTCGTGCTAATAATAGCGCAGTGTTTTTCACCCCGATCGCCCTGAAGGCCTTTGTCCCTCTTCCTCACATCTTCCCTCTGCCGCTCACACCCTTCTGCCCCTACTTTGACAGGAGGAGCGGGAACAATAACCACGTGCCAGCTGATGCGTGATCCGTGGGGTTTGACCCACTAACCCCAGACCACATTGTTACAACCTGTTTACATTGTGTAAATTGACAAATGTTTTCATGAGCCCCTTTTTTTTTTTACTGGCCTCATATTTCCGACTGCCGTTGCTTCCTTCTGCACCTTACCACCTTTCTCGCTTCCTGCGTAACGACTTCATCCTTTCTACCTTGTTAGGTTCAGATTACACGGGAGGGCTGCAGACGAGGACAGGCGAGCAGAAAGAGCACATTGGTATTCTTCCCACGCTCTTACACGTTATGAGGGCATCAAGGTGCAAATATGAGTCAGACAGCTCTCATAATGAAAGCATCGAGACGCATTATGAAATAAGTGGAAGTGACCAATGAAGAGAGACGCTGCGCTAGCTGCTTTGAATTCCAATTAGGCCTAACCCGCAGAGAGAGAGGTACCTTTTAATGTCTCATGAGCCGCCGTGGGGCCTAGATATGAGCCTGGAGCCTCACATAACAGTCAGCGTAGCAGGGGTTGGTTGGCAGGTCACAGAAAATAGACTCTACCCTCTCCACTGCATCGAAATGGGGAGATGAACCTGACACTCCTCAGATAGATGAATGCACACCCCCTCCCCCCCATACACCCTGAGATACGTGCAACATCCCCACAGAAGGGTGAAAGGAGCGACCAGGACCTCCGTGGAGGAGAGTGGATTATCTCATGAAGGGAAATCAATTAGAGCGTTACGGTGGACATTTATTCATTTAGCTTGACCGCTATTGAATTTCCATGATGGCGCTCTGACTGTTCGGAGGGAGGGATCGGAGTTAATGCCGATTGTTCTGTGCTCCTCCAAATGTATTATCTGCAGTATTCAGAGAGAGACACTTCATCAAACCAGAGGGAACCCTGCGGCCCATTGATGGATGGGCTTTGTGTGAGGTTTGAAGAGAAAAGATGAGGTTTGGGTTGGGGTTGAGGGGAGGGAGAAGTGGTGCATAGGGATGGGGGGGGGGGGGGGGGGGGTCACAGATGTCCAGTCCTTTGAAAGAAAATTAAACAAGTACCTCATTAGCCGACGCTTCAGTGCTCCCTGGAGGTGGCCACTGAGCCAGGGTTTTTAATGAGCTGGGAACTTAAACGCTGCCAAAGTTTACCCCGGCCTAGCCTTTCTCTGCTAGGCCACTGGGAAGAGCCGATCCCCCCCAACCCCCGACCCCAGCCCTCCCCTCCTATTGAAGACCGCTCATGCACAGGAGAGAGAGGCACCACGCTGATTCCCTGCCTTTCAGCTCCGGAGTGGGGGGATAATGCTGTTTTTGTACCGAGCATCCAGAGGAATTATGTGCGCTAATTTGATTAGGGGAAGATTTGATTAACTGGAAAATGAGGGCTTTGCTTAGACTTTCACACGCTTAATTTATCCCTTGCAAAGCAGACGCAACATTGTGTCATGAAACTCAGAAGGCATATGAGAAGCCCATTCACCAGCTAGATGGCCCTTTCAGACTCAACAATATCTAGGACTGCCACGGTCCAAATTGGGATAATCAGTTTAGGGCTTTTTGCCTGGCCTCGGAATACAAATTGCATTTGGCATTACCAGTGAAAAGGTTCAAAGGATAATGAGATTAATGTAGCAGGGAATTGAGCTAAGGCAGAAATTTAGCAAAGGAAAAAAACATTAAACTAGACGCATTGAGGTACAAGGTGGAAGTTTTTTGCCCCCCTTATGATTTATGTTTATGTGATTCCTAGCGTGGTTGCTAGGCAATGATGCTCTGGCTGCAAATGCCAATCAAAGGTACAGTGGGTAAAGAAGCTAAGGATGGCTGCAGCGTTTACCACTCATGCACCCAAGGTGCATTTACATCTCTTTGCAAAGCAAAAAAGCTTCTTTTTTTGTTCTGCGCTGCTTTGAATTCATTTGGTGGTTTTCACTTGTGTCTATGATCCCTTTGTTCACTGAAATGGCCACAGGGACTGAAGGAGCTGCTTTGCTTTCACTTTTTTTTTACCATGCAGCCATGAAGGTCATATTACTGCGCGGTGATGATTACATTTGAATGAAAAGCGACTTCTTCTGGGAGTGAGGAGGGGAGGAAAAAGAGCCAGAGGCAGGCTTGATCTGTTTCTCTGATCTAAACCCTACACTGGGTGACCTTCCCCTCTGTCTGCCTGGATCTTTGCTTATTTTAAACAAATAGCTCTGTTATTTTACACAGGGATTGCCTGGATTACCTTTTAATAAGAGCTTAGCCGCTCCTCGGCACAACGTTCCCCGTCCCAAGCGCAGCGTCCCCGCCCAGAATTATCCTCAGCAAATGAAAGACCCGCATTTCCCTTTGGGAGCTCAGTAACTACTTCTTTTTTTTTGTTGTTTTTCTGTCACAGTTCCAGCGTGGGGGCTTTGAATTAGGACTGTTTGAAAGCCAAGAATTTATCTTAAAAAAAAAAAAATGGAGGGAGACAGAAATGTAGAAGCTCAAACAGATGAGCCGTCTTCTGTTGGACTTAACTCCATCTTTCCCATCTGTTCACCCCAGTTTTAATTAAATCTACAGAGAAGAGGATTTTTTCTCTCTCTTGCCGCCTATCTCTGGCTCCTCTGTGTTTCCTTCCTCGCTTCCATGCCATACTTGAGTCAAGGTGGAGTGACGCCAACGTCCACTCCATCTCCCAACCTTGCTGCCAGCTGCTAATGAGACCAAGCCAAGGTGGCATGACAGTGTTGCCAGCCATTGTGAGCTGATAATGAGGAGCATTGGAGTGAAGGCCCCGGCTTAGGCTTCCTGCCATCGGTGACAGCAGCCTTCATCCCTCACAGACAGGGACATGCAGATTCATGAACATACACAGTATTCACACTTATTTAGAAGGTTTGTCATGTTACAACCACAAACTTGGTGTTTTTACTGGGATTTTATGTGTTAGAACAACACAAACTGATGCTTATTTGTAAACTTGACTTTGGTTCTCTACAGTTTTTTTTATGACATTTTTTTGTATGGCTTGCCTTTCTCTTGAGCGTTCCTAAGTCTATACTCAGATGTCTAGTGGCTGATTTTTTTCTGATTGTGTAGAATAGCTCAAGTTCAGACAGACTTAATGGAAATTGTCTGTTTTCCACAAATTTATTCTGATTTCAACCCAATCAGCATTCCAAAAGAACTTGCAGAAGGGTAATCCTTAACGTTAATGCTTCTGCAGCCTCCTCTAGGTATACTGGTATTAGCAAGTAAACCCAAAATTATAGCAGGTTTGACTTTGAAATAAATTTCTTTTAACCAACTGTTCTTCCTATAGGAAATGAAAAATGCTCACTAAAAAGGCAACAGGACTAGTGTGGGTTGATTGATTGATTGGTTGATTGATTGATTTCACAGTAGAGAAATTTACTCGTTACATTGGCTCAAATAGTCAAAAAGAGAACAAGAAGGAGCCAAAGGAAGAAATAGCTGCATGGGATATATACAGTGTAGACAGTGCTTCCACATATGACAGCTTTTTTAATTTTTTTTTTTTTATAGAGGATTTTCATACAGGTTTATTGCACCGGCTATATACATGGGTATTAATATAGATGGATATGATGGAATTGTAATAACAATACAATGACAATAACTCGTGCAATGAATAATGTGCAAGGGGTTTAATGTAAACAAAGACATGTTTTTTTACACTTTGTTTAAACTTGAACCAAAATGGCACCAGCTGATAGACAAGTGATTATAGATGATTGGTAAAATGAGTGACTTATAAGCTGTTTTTGAGGCAGCATCAGCTATAGGGTTAGACTGCTGGAGGTCATAGGGACCCCTATCTCATCATTCTGCTTCATTCTATCTCTATTCTCCCACTCTGCAGAATCTATTAGTCCAATCTCTTTGTTTATAGATGTTGGAGATCGGCCTGTTTTTCAGTGTATTCCTGTTTCTCTGGCTGTAACTGGCTGGAAGTGCTTTCTTCATCCTCTGACATTGGAGCTGGCTCAGAGCTCGTCTGTCTGGCTGTTTGTTTCCGCCTTTTACAGTTACCTTTTGTATCTCTGCTTCTGTCTCCTTGAACCCCAGTCGGCCTCGGCAGATGGCCGCTCACACTGAGCCTGGTTCTGCTGGAGGTTTCTTCCTGTGAAAAGGGAGTTTTTCCTCTCCACTGTCGCTACAAGAATTGCTTAGTGTGAGGGATTGCATTCAATGAGTCAATGGGTCGAATCAACTGGTTCTCCTTAGATAGAAAACTTTGAATCAATTTGACTGGTTGATCTGGTGAACTGGAAAGTGCCTTGAGATGACATGTGTTTTGAATTGGTGCTATAGAAATAAAGTGAATTGAATCAAATCCATCTAAACTTTACCTCCCTCCACAGAATCTCTTTGAGGTCCATCTATGTTTGCATTTAGAAGACACATCTTGACAAAAGTTAAATTATCATTTTAGGCTTTAATCTGAAAGTGATGGGAATAAATCAGAATTATTATATTACCTCATCCATGTTTCTATCTGTTCTGACCTGCCAGGAAAAAGCCCCCTTCAGACATATAAAAAGAACACATAAGTACTGATCTACTACTTTTGTTTTTTAGAAAGAGTAACAGTAAACTAATCCCATAGGTGAAACTGTTTAGGATCTGAACCCTGGAGTTCATCCTTAACCTTCCTCCTTTAATAAAGCCGGGTGTACACTGTATGATTGTTTTGCCTTTTTTTGGGCCGATTCTCCAGTAGTGTGAGAATTTTTCGATTGGGCCGACTTTCAGCCTGATAATGTGTCGTGTACAGGGGGTAACAAGGGCGATCAGCCTCTCACGACCACCTTCAGATTAGGAATCGTGAGGTCGGAGAAAATCAAACATGTCTGAAATTCAGTCGGCCGTCGTAAGGTGGCTGTGGGCAAATCGCTCGGTGGGCAAACAAAGATTCTTCTTCTTCCTCTCAGATGTAAACACAGAAGCATGGCGGGGTTGCGAGTGAAATGGAGTTCTTTCTGTAAAATTGACAGACCGTAGTAGCCACGTTTGCTCAGCCATGTTTGTCCAAATACGTCATTGCCTTTTCCTTTTTAGGGCTTTCAGCACAAAACTGCACGAATAGCCAAGGCAGCGCGTTTCACTCTATTGAGCTTCATATTTCTCTTCTACTGGTTTGGCCTCCAGATAGACGAGTCAGAGTAGCACCATCTCACTACGGAGCTGAGTCCGAAACCCTTTGGTTTCATGGTACAGTGTGATCTGTAGCTGTGTGTAACGATTGAAAAATTCGTAGAGTGTATGCCTGGCTTAAGAGACGACGCAGAATAAAATCAGCCCATGATTAGTGAAACGTTCTATTTCTGTTTCCTCCAAGATGCTGGCTTTTCAGAGCAGCTACCTTTAAATATCATTATCTTTATCCGTTAATGTACTCAACATCCACCCACTCACAAGACCAAATCACCACCTCATGTTTCTCAGTGCTCTTCAGTACTTCATCCTCCATTTAGTATCATTTTCTCTTCCTGTGCATGGTCTTAGCTTTTAAAGTGGACATCTCATCCTCCCTGGCGCTGAAGTGCAGTCATCTGCCTTTTTTTTTCCTGTTGTCTCCCCCGGCCTACGCCAAACAGCTCTTCCACTGTGGAGAGGCTGACGCTCACTTAGCACTACAGCTTCTATCACTTCATTTGCATGGCAGGAAAGTGTGGCGGCACTTTAGGCGGTGTAAGCGCTTTAACAGCTTGCCGTTAGCGGCGCAGATACCAGAAGGGCTGAAAGTTTTAGCAGCACCCCGGGTTATGAACAATAACGTCACACCTCTGCAGCTGAAGCCACACGTTTTGCTCTGTCTGAGAAAGCAAACACTGTTACATTATGAGGTGTTTAAAGACCAAGTACTTTGTTTTATTTTCCCACCAGACTGTTTGTTGAAATGCTTTATTACACAGTTCATATTAACAGAAATTTATTGGGCTTTAAAAAGTATCACACACACAAAAAAAACTTTTCAGAAGATGTTGATTAATTAAAAGTAGACGTTGTTCTTTATTTTTACTGGAATGAAAGTATTTATTAATACTCATATAAGTATTTATTATTTGAATTCCAGCATATTTAATGAACTGTTTTCTAAAGGGATCTACAACTAGTTAACCATTTTAGCCTTAAGATGTTTTCATTTTACTATTAACTGAAAATTTGCGGGTGTTTTATACGTAAAAACTAATAATTACTTAAACTTTGTTATATTTTTGCATCCGTGGAATTTGCCAATTTTTGCCCTGTGCAATGCATGCTGGGTTGATGTGGCTAGGTCCATTTCTCAATTCACAAGATCGTGAGTAGGGACTTTTGTCCTCGCCACATATGTTCTTGAGAAGAACACAGGAGCGTACTCGTGATGTCACCACACGCTCAGCTCGTCTGGAGCTGCATTTCACCTCTTAATAGTCTCTAGATAATAATAAATTCTTACCTTTTTCATTTAGTGGGGGAATAATAATGAACACAGTCAGATAAACACAAATCAGATGAACATTTTCCCGAATAAAACAAAAGAAATTGCTATCAGAGCCAGCGGTCCTTCACACATAGCTATGCAGAGAGAGGGCGGCTGCAGCCGGGCTAGGATTAGACATGGCTGCGGTTATCATCAGAGGTCTGCTGGTTGTCGCCATCCTTTCAATTTCTGACTTTTTTTTAAATTACGCATTAAATCAGTAAATGGTCACATAGTGATGCTTAAAAGCATAATGTTCTCGCCCCAAATGATCTCAGACTGTACCTTTATTGAACAACGGCAACAGAAAAGTGAACTTTTAACTTAATACTCGGAGTACTGACAGTGCTAACCTGGAAGCTGCTGCTGCTGCAGTGCATGCTGGGACAGCTATCAATCTGGGGAACGGACAAGTCTGCTCTGATGCATGATTGGTAAAGAGGGAGGGGCAGAACAACATACTGCAACTTTGTCTGTTCTTGGGCTGCTCTTCTTGTGAATTGGAACAGTACTAGGGCTGAGGCTGATGACGTTTCCCGCGTACGTGAGAAAATGAGAACGCACAAGGACACATACTGAGAATTGGACCTCGCCTTACTGGACTGTAACCTGCATATTGAAAACAGGAATTCGACTGTTGTAAATTTAGACAATGCCAAGCTTGTCAGGGTTTGGTTGAGGTTGAGGACCCATATGCAGAGGCAGAGAGGCTGAAGTGATTTCTTGTAGATTTAATCAAAGGAAACAGTTTAACAAAGGCAGGAATCCAAAAAAACAACTAATAATGTAAAACAAACCAGAACTATGGAGACTTCTGGAGAAACCAAACACGAGGAGCCAGGGAGAGACGAGGTAGGTGGACAACAGCATGAGGGGACAGCAATGACAAGGAACCAACGAGCATTTACAGCAGATGGAAAGAATATATAGCTGACTGAGACAAAGGGAGGGCTAACGAGCTGACAAGGAGCAGGTGTGAGAGGAGACAACGAGGGAGCCAAGGGGAAAGGAACACACACAAACACACACAAGAGGGCAACAGAGGACAACAGAAAAACATGAGAACTAACAAATCTAGAAATAACAACAAAACAGGAATTAAACCAATAAAACTAGGAAACATGGAGCAAAGTAAAGCACAACAGAACCAAAACCATAACAACGCTGAGTCACTTTTTCAAGGTTTATACAAGCAATATCTGTTGAAACAAACAAATGTGATAAGCTTGTGATAATAACAAGATTAGCAAAAGCTAACCTTGAAATCAAAATCAAATCAGACAATAAAGATTGACTGTTTAAAGGGACGGTGAAGCATTTCCTCAGTCGTTGTAACTCACCATTCTAATGTATCTGAGGAAATGTTTTGATCCTGATGCTAACCACTAATGGCCTCAGTTAGAAATAATAATAAATTACACTTTACTATGGGTTGGGACACTTCTTACTTCTTATCTGCTTCTAAATGTACAGCCGCATACTGCCGCAGTAAGGCTACCGCCCGCCATTACAGTTTTTATGTGTCAGGTTAGACACATTAATTAATTAATCTATGCTTTTTCAGAGATTTAAAATGTTTATTTTTTTCTGGTGTGACCAGTTAACATCTCTGCTGTTGCTGCTAAATCAAAAATTGATTTAGTTTTTTGCATCTCTGTATTTGTATGAAGGGATTGACACTAAAGCAGTGTTGAGCAGGGAATGAAAGCGGACTGACACGGCTGTGCTGTACCTGCACGCCTACCACTGCCTCTTTGATCCACCTGGAGGGCAGGATCTTCTGTGTTTATGCTGAGGATGTGATAACACCTTGAGCTGTGTGCATTCTCTGCTTTGGATGAAGAAAAGGAGTTAAGGGGCAACATTGTTTTATATCAAGGGAGACTGTCAGACTTATCTACCATCCTTCCTTTGGTACATTGGAGAAAATGTAAAATCTAAAAATGATATTAACATTCCATGAATTTCATAACATTTATGTTATGGTAGGTAATTCCTCATTTTCAAAGTATGTTTATGGATGAGTATTAGTAATCATATTCAATAAATGTATTCCAATAACCTTGTGAAGACAAATTTTAAGCAAGCATTAAACATACTTTTTATTTACCTCAGATTTTGCAGGTAGAGTAAAAAAAAAAAAACTCTGTTATATTATAATGTTAGATATTAGCTTTAATACAGATTAGTTAGCCATTAGTCTAACTGATCCCAGATCTGTTCAAGCTGATTTTTGGAACCGATGTAGCCATTCTTTCCTCCATTTACATGATAAAAATGATAGCATGATAAAGAAAATGTCACAAAAAGTCTTAATTTATACAAAAAGGAAAGATTAGCAAGCTAAAATATTAGCAATGAATAGCAGGTGGAGGGACTGGCAATGCATGCACTTCACATAAACTCAAGGCTAAACAAACCAAGCAATCTACAAATGCACACACATATTGGCCGATACCAGAGAAAAATTTATTATCTGAGAAGCGTTCAATATGACCCAAACTTATTCATCCGTGTATGGTTTATTCTTTTGTTTTGTTTTTTTGTTTCAAAACCAAAATGAAACAAGCATGTGGTTTTTCTGTTTTTCCATTTTTAAAACCTAAATCTAAAAAAATGAAAAATCGAATGAATAGAAAATCAACCGCGTTTGAGTTTTGTTTTGACATCTAAATGAAAATAAAGTACGGTTGTTGTTTTAATATGTAGCGGTACCGGAAATGAAGTAAGTCGCCAAAGAAAAATCATTTACAGTGGATGAAGAAGGCATCAAAACAAACTATTTCTAAACAAAAGGCAATGGCTGCACATTAACTGTTTTCTGCATTGATTATCGAACTTTTTGAGAGAGGAAAAACACTCTGAAATGGAATATTAAAGAGATCTTGTTGACGGTCAGATCAGTAGCTCTCAATGAAATGCACCGATTCCCTCTAAATAACACAAACGTTTCCATTTTGGTAGTGCTAACTGAAAAAGTTCTTCTTCTTGTAGATTGTGATGGCGGTTGGCAAGAAATTGAAGGCGTACGTTACCGCCACCTACTGGTAACTAAAAAAGTAATGTGTTGGGAGTTCAGGTCTTCATTTCCGGTTCTGCCATAAGGTTCGTTGAATTAACAACAAAATAAAAGTTTGTCTTTGGTTTAACAAAGACAAACTTTGTAAAACCAAAGTTTATCTTTGGTTTAACAAAATACTGTTTTTTTGCAGTTTAAGAAAACCCAAAACGTACCCTTTTTTCATTTTTGAAAATGTCGTTTTTCTAATTTCGTTCCACACCCTTGTTTTGTTTTTTTTCGTTTTAGTTTTGAAACGAAAAAACCAAAGAACGAACCATACACTGATTCTTATTCCAGGGATAAACTGTTAACCTGATATTCAAATAGACCAAAGGTCCTGTAATCAGTTCTAAACAGTATCTTAAAAGGTCAGGAAGTATTTTTTTTCTTTTCTATCGAAGTCAGGGATTCCGACTAAATTTCAAAATGCTTCATCCTGTGCATCTTTCACAGTACTTTGATTACAGTGACAAATCAGAAAACATAATTAGGGTCACATCCAAGAGAACTGACCCTATCAAAGAAAGTGCTGCACATTTATTTTCCCTTTTGTCTCTTTAGAAATATCATAAACTGGTTTGGGTCCAAACTGGAATCAATAAGACCAACCTCAATGAAAACTGCAATTCAGTTTAAGCCAAGAAAAGCCTCATCAGTGCATCTCCACTCAAATCCTTTTTGCTTTCCAGTTTCCAGTCCCCTTGCTGTGTTATCCAGAGTGGATAACTGACAACAACAACAGTTTGAAGTCCAAAGCGGGGCTTTTTCCCAGCTTTAAAGCTTCGTCGTGTCTAAAGAAGCTCAGATGTAAAGCAAACATGCATTGAAAGCAGCTTCAGTTCTTTTCACACATGTCGGGAATCACTGAATCTTTGCTCTGCTGTTCTAGTCTAGTCATCAGCAAAGGCCTTGGCTGGTATTTAGGGAGTGCAGCTGCATGTGTAAATGAGTTCCAGATAGATTTAGAGAAGGGCTTTACTTCTAGGCGAGGCTGAGCCCATGGCACAGCCAGAACAGGTTGGGTTTCAAAGGGGCTTATCAGAGGAATTAGGCAAGTCTTTGGATTTTGAGCAGGGCCTAATTCCCGCTGACCTTTCCCTGGCTCGAGTTTGACTTTTTGTGGTGATCAGCAAGTGCTCTAACAAGCTTTTCCGTCTGTGTGGCTGGGGATTACTGCGGAACTGCCGTGCCCTCCCCTGCACTCGCAAGAAGCCATCTGTGGTAAAGGGAGATTAGGTGAGAGAGTGAGAACAGAGGAAAGAGAGAGAGAGAGAGAGAGAGAGAGTGAACTGAAGTAGGCGATAGCCTGAAGGGGCATTGTCATGCCTGTCTGTGTACTGGGAAGGATTCTGCGCTTGTCAGGATCTTCTTTTGTTACATGATTGGTATGTTTTGTTCTGCCATTTTAACCTGCCAGGAATTGGCATCCCTCTCAGTTGGTAATATTCCAATGATTGCTGACATTTGAAGTTTTTTTGGGGTTGGAATTATCTCGTTTAGTGTTTGTCTGGAATATCTCCATGGGATTAAACTCCCCATCGCTTCACCACTGAGGGAAGAATTGTTATTGAATCCAAAAAGCTTTTGATGGTGTCTGAGGTAAGGCTAGCCTTTTCTTTTTAATCACTGCTCACAATCGTTTTTTTAAAGTAGCGCTGAAAGTAGATTTGAGTCCAGGAACTTCTCCCCGACGGCTTTCTGACGCTCCAGTTTTATGACTTCAGGTTGTTATGAAAAATGTCTTAAAGCCACGTGTTGTCAGACGATAATCATTTATTAAAGATGGGTTGATTTAAAGAAGAAAGGTGTTTTTTTCTCCATTCAGGTTTAATGTGCTTTTTTTGTGTTCCGACAAAACAAAATGCAAATGAGATGTCATCTGTTTGCATTAATTATATTTCCGGAGATGATCTCCGTTCAGCAACCCCTGCTGTGTTAACAATTGAAATGATTGCATTTAATCAGTGCACTTTTGAATTAATTATGGAAACAGAGAATGTCACATCACTTATAATTAAACAGCAGATAGCTTGTTGACTAAATGGAAAAAGATAGCTATGCCTATTTTGCTCATTACACGTGGATTTAAAGTACTTTAACATATTAGCACTTCTCCGGAGGTCGTGTTTAATTGGGAATGTAGTGAAAGTTAATTGTCGTTTGGTTGTTAGTTTGATACGAGCTGTTTTTACTCCCATATGAGAAAAAAATTATAAGAATTCTACATTAAATAGTCATGGATCATTGTTACTCTACTGCCAAATTGTCTTTCCTTGCAATTTGATCTTATAAATTGGATAAAAACAAATAATTGACTTACGATTAATTAGCCAGTAATGGTTTATTAAATTCAAATTTGATCCATTCAATGAATTGATAATGTTTGCATAAAAGAAACGTTTCTCTGTGTTGTAATGTTACTGCCTTCCACTAGTTTATTCTTGTAGATAAACCTAGATAGAGTCTAATAGATATCTGCAGAGGAAGTAATGCAACAGCAAAGGGAGGCATGCTGAAGCACAGACATGAATGGACTTAGAGTCCATTCTGGTTTATTTACACTTTTTAATAGCGTAAAGGTTGCAAAATTAACTGTATATGCTTTTGTTTGTAAGCTTAAACACTAGATGAACACCTTAAAGTTAGAGGACAACCTTTTATTTCCGGGTGGATCATCTAAATAAGTGTTCTTCGTAATTGTCAATCATTCTGGTGATATGTTTACGTAAGGCCGTCCTAGCTGCTCGTCCCTTTAGCTATCTTTTTCTGCGCATGTGCACTTCATAAGCGTGGTGAGTTACGGTTTAAGGCAGTCACTGAAGCTAACCTTTCACCGTGGTTCTTTGAAAATGGCCGAGGGTTGTCAGTGAAAAAGTGTAAGAAAAGATAAGAGAGGCCTCAGAAGAGGTGTCACAGCTGCCTGTTGTTGCTATAGGCTGTGGAGAAGGAGTTACGTGACCAATGGAGCAAAAGCAGTGATCATTTGTCCAAACGGTCAGTTAACTGATACTGAACTTATACATCATGTGCATTGTTACTTTGTTAGCCAGATAGAGAGAGTAGATGGCCTTCCTTCACATTGTGGATGTCACTTTGTGTAAGTAGGTCATCTAAATAGGACAGCCTTCTTGTCTTTTAAAGATACACAGGATATGGTTACATCGTGGAGCCGGACTGATAGAGGAGATGTATCTGTAATCTTTGGCATAGAGGCAAGATGCATACAGGTCAGGGCATGGATGGCGTGTCAGTTTCTGATACGGACAGCTAAACATCCACATGATCCAACACATAGACTCATGAGCTATAAGAAGGAGAAGGAGACCTTGTTCGGGGCTCAATCTTTGCCGGACGCTCGCGGACGAGATTTTTTTAGCCCACAGCTGTGCAAGCTCCAAGCATTTTCTCTGTCCTGTAAATACCTGATCTGGAATAAACTGTTACTTTTTTACTCCTGTTTTTATAGTCCTTTTTTTATATGGTTTCACCCAGTTTGAGTTAAGACTAGTAAGTAACTTGCTCCCAGGAAAAGAATCAGAAGGAAGTCCTGAGGCACAACTACCTTCAAGGAGACATAACTTCCACATTTAACAGTTTTCAATAAAGTCCACTATATAGTCCCTGCTGTATGTGGACACAGTGAGTTTGTATGAGCTATGAGAGCAGCATATTTTAAACAGGGCATTCACAAGGAAGAATGTCTTGCTTTCACTTTTTTTTTAAAGTGGAGAGGGTGGGCCTTTTGAAAAATCCTCCACAATATCTTTAAGTTATCACTTAAAACGTGTCAACTTTTGTGCTTGCAAAGTATCTCATTAAGGCATTAAAAGATTAAACGACTCATGATGGAAAAATTCCCTCTGAGCTTAATTTGGATAAACCTTAATTGAATTGAACTTTCATTGATCTCACATTGGAGAAAATTACCTCTGAATTTAACCCATCCCCTTGGGGATGTCATCGTGGGGTGCCCGGGGAGTAATCGGTGGTTAAGGGTCTTGCCTAGAGACCCAGAGTGGCAGTCTTTAGGAGTAGGTTTCAAACTCACAACCTCAGGATTCCAAGCTCTATGCCCTAACCACTAGGCAACCACTCCCTTTAAGTATTACTGCAAAACACACCATTATATATTAGAGAGATAAGGTGCCATATCTCCAGTAATCAATGGGCAGGAGGTAGGGATTATTGGAAAACTGAAATGTAGAAATATACCACAAGAAACCACTTCCCCTTAAAAACAACACTTTAGGATTCTGCTATTTGTCCATACCATATGTGTATGTTTTGCAGTCCTTAATGCTGCTCATGATGACAGTTAAAGGCTGGAACATGATGCTCTGTCCTTTTGACAACGGGCTCAAGATCAGAAAGAGAAGAGAATTATCGCCATCATCATGCAGAAGTCCTCCCCGTAGCCTCTCTCCTCCCTCTCTACTGCATTATCATAAAAAGTGATTTAGGCCTGATTGATGCAAATGGCCCTCTGTTCTTTTTTCTATCATTAACGGGTCCTTCGCCGTGGCCACAGGCGGTGATTAAAGCTGTCATTTCCAGCTACTCATTAAAGGAGAGCACTGGGCCGTGGGAGGGATTCAAGGAGGGGGGAGGAGGGGTGGAAGATGGATAACGAAGGAGGAGGAATAGGGCCTCTTTATTGCTATTTAACAGAACTACATTTTATTTCCTGAAAAGTCACATCTGTTCTGTGACTCCCTGAATGCCTTTTAATTCATGCTGCTATGGAAGTTGTTTATTTCAAGGTAAAGTAGAAATGTTATGATGCATAGAGCAGAATGTTGCTGCAGGCTTGAGATCATGAACAATACTCTTAAAGAAGTGAAAGTATCGAGACACTGCAGTGTGTCAGCAACCACCCCATGGTTTCTGGCTAAGACATTACTGTGTGACTCACATTTACACTTGAACGTGACTGTGAGTGTGTTTGTGTGCTGATAGGTCCCTATTCTACTTTAATGGGGGTGTTTTTGCCTGTGAGGTAGTGAGATGTGAAGCTCCAGCTGAGCTCTCCTCTGTGGGGGTCTATACTACTACCATGTCCTGGAGACCTGCACTAATGGCCATAGGTGCAATCGCTGCTACTGTGCCCAGCAGGCACATCTCTCCATGGATACACAACACCCAAACCTCCATCTGCTCCACATACACCCCGACATCGCCTTAATCTTTCACTACAACTCAGATAGCATGCTGGGATTCTGGTCAGGGCTGCACATGGCTTATGGCAATAGGAATGGGGATTTGGGGATTGGAGACCACAATAGGCTGGAGAAGATATGCTTTCTAAGTGGCTCAGCTCGGAGAAGCTAAGCTTCAATCAGGGGTGTCCGTGGGGAATGAAAAGTCTGTAGCAAATGTTTCCTGGCTTTAAGATGTGATACTGGCCAGGGAACTGAGAGATACTACAGAGTCTTAGCTTCTTTGTCGAGCAGTTGTTTGAGGCTACATCTACGCAAAGTCCAATACTGTGTCAGGAAAAGCACAAATATAAAGATGAAACTGCCTGAAACCGTGAGAGACGTTGTAATACTCTTTAACCCGGACATGTCCTACTTTTCAAACCTAAAAAAATGTCCGGGATTTTGGTCGACTACAGTGCAGCACATAGTCGAAATACACCTGGCACTCAAACGGAGCCGTCAGCTCCAGGGCTGGTCCGGGAACCCTGGCGGACTGGGGCAGGGAGCCGGCGGGGAAACGGAGCGACCAAATATATCCGGTAACCAGCCTGGACACCTGCGGCCCCGTGCTTCCCCATGTCTGCCTTACTGGTCGCCAGCCCCCCTCCTCTAGCTGAGGATGGGCGGCTCATAGCTCACTGCTGAGATCTGGTCCAGCAGTCGAGGCTTCAAAAAAAAAAAATGCCACAGTGTTTTTTTTACCACTGTGGCATCAGTTAGGGTGACCAGATTTGTGTTTCTGAAAATCTGGTCACCGTAACTGATGCAATGGCTTCTGAAACATAGATTATAAATCAGAACAGTAACACTAAAGCCAGCCAGTGGTTGTTGTTTGTATTGGTGCGTGCACGTTAACCCTTCAAAATCAAGTGTATCACATTTGAAATTATTTTTTTCAGAGCTCTACAGTACATCAGTATATTTCATGATTTATATAGTCAATGAGTTAATCAAGTCAATGAGTCGATGCAATCAACTGGTTTTCCTTAGATAGTAAACTTGAAATCAATTTGACTGTATGATCTGGTTGAACTGTAAAGTGCCTTGAGATGACCTGTGTTGTAGGGGTGTAAATCACATCCATCATTGCGATCCGATTCAGTATCGATTTCCTGACCCAATGATTCGATTATTTTCGATACTCAAGAATACACCATTAACAATTCGATTTGATTAATTGGTTCATTTTTTTTACACCTTACAGGCTAGACAATGTTTCAAATTTGAAATAAATCAATGAAAGCTGTAATATCGTTATGCATTTTTTTTTGAGAAACTACAGCAAATAACAGAAGTAGAAAAGTTGTACTCCACCTAGGGCTATTAAATCTCATTCACTGAAAAATAATAATGCTCCTGCGTTATATTTTCTGAAATGCTTTGCATCAAAAAATACTGCATAAAATTACTGCAATGAGTGCAATGCAATACCTTGGCTCCAGAGTGTCGACGTCCCCGCCCCCTCCGCAGACGCTCCGCTGCAATTCTCCCAAATTGTAGCTGACCGCAGATAGTGCCACAGACAGGAGGCCGGCTTGTTTTGTTTTTGTGACCGAAATTGCGGAAAACAATTCATGAAGTTTGACCTGCTAGAAGAGCGGGAATGCTGAGACCCTTTTTCCACCTGGATCTCCGCTCTTTTTGGCCCTCATGTCCCTCCATTGTCGGACAAACTCGCCCCCATTTCCTTATCGCCTCGGCCGTATCTAGACCCACAGTGTGTAGCACAGACCACGCTTCAATATTGGGCATAGATCAAAATGTCTGCGTCAAGCTCACTGCGAGGTAGGAGGGCAAAATGGGTTTAGCGCCACCGCAGCACGGGAGTCAGAATTACACACAGGAGCAAATGGATAAAAATAGACCGGACGCATCAATGCATCGGATCGTTGGCTGTTGGATCGATGGATCGATACAAAACGATTATTTTTTACACCCCTAATGTGTTGTGAATTGGCGCTATAGAAATAAACTGAATTGAATGCAGTCAGACACACAGAAAATCTATACTAAATTGCAGGGAAATGCCTAATGTATCACAAATGATAGAAATAACCTATATATCTTATTCCAAACTGACAGAGTTTCTTTTGTTATTTGTAAGAAGCTCAAGTTTAAAAAATGTTTACTGACGATCATTTCAAAGTTTATGCTTTACAGCGCTTGCATGTCAAACGCTCTAGTATGCAGTCAGTTATACAAATAGGAGTATCATTACTGCTTCAAATGTGGTCGCTTTAAAGGCCGCTTCAGTGTGACGAGATCCCTAAGTGACTCATGTGCGCTCAAACCCAGATTTTTTCCAGCGCTCTGTAACCTGTGCCTCTGAAGCCACCAGTGGCTCTTTGGACCATCCTAAGTGGCTTTTTAAAACTTAAGATAAATCTGTTAAAGAACAAAATAAGACCTTAGATTGTTCATAGTAGAAGTTTTAAACATTTTTGTTTAGAACCTAAAAATAAATTGCGTCTTTTTAGAAATGAAAAACCTAATACGGGTGATAAGTCTAAAACATAAGTTGCATTTTTTCATTTAACTTGTGTAACTTTTTTTTTTTTGAGTTTTTACGGCACTAGTGGCTCATTTTTTTTGACAGTAGGCTGACATGAAAGGGGGTATGAGAGAGGGGAAGACATGCGCATTTAACACTTTTAAGAATCAGCTCTGAAATTGCGAACTTTTACTGCAAATGACAAATCAGATGTCTGTGCCTATAATGCATGTAAACATGGCTGGAAGCAGCATTGCCATTGCTTCTGACAGGCTGAAGTAATTAGAAATTGCTGAAAGCAATACATTCATTAAAAGATATTCCTCCATTACTAATCTGTGGTCAATGCTAGACTGCAGCCTCTACTGCCTCTTCATTACAGCCGTGCGTGACGACGTAATGACGTAATGTGAATGACGTATGATAGCATTGTGCTTTGCTTAATTAGCTTTGAACTAAAAAAAAAAATCAATTTGCATTCAACAAAATGGAAACAGCGAATTCTAATATTCTTTTTTTTTCTTTTACTTTTTAATGATCGCTTAGAATTTTGCATTTCAGTTGAAAAGGCTATTAATGCCTGTAAAGCAGTTCTAATTGCCTGGACTGAGGGTCAAAGTGTCTCTAAGGCTTACAGACCTCTGCTGTAAAACTCTATCATAGGTACAAGACACCTGGTTTATGCCTATTTGAAATCAAAAGTGTTGCCAAGCTTTAAACTGTAAATATTGATTAATCTTAATCAGTTTTAAAGCAGGTAAACAGAGGAACGCTTACTGCAGTAAAATCATGGAAAAAATAATTTAGTATTAGATTGTCAACAATGGGTGGTAAGGTTGCTTAAGGACCCAGATGCAGAGCCGAGTGAAGCTGAGATAAGTTCTGACTGATTTAATTGAAGAACACAGGAACCAGAGGTACAAATCCAGAAATCCAACTAAAATGTTTTACAAACCAAAACCATGGAGATATCAGGGGAAAACGAGCCTGAGGAGCCACGGACAGACGAGCTGAGTAGACAAGTACAGCATTGAGAAGGGACCAGCACTGAGTGACTGCAGAGGTGGCGTATTTAAGGAGAACAGAACAAAGGATGGACTAACGAGCGGAATGAGGAGCAGGTGTGGGTGGAACTGGCAAGAGGGAATCCAAGGGGAAAGAAAACAATCACAAGTGGGCAACAGAGAGGAACTAAAAAATGCTTGAATATCATGGAAAATAAAAACAAAACAAATGATAACAGAAAACTCAGAGTCACAACAAATGGGAAGAACCATAACAAGGTTGTGTGAACGTTACATTTTAAACTGTTTTTAGTATATTACCTTAGCAATCATCAGTTAGCTTTATCTAATTATTAACCTTTACATTTGGCAGCGTTATACCAAATCCAGCACAGTTCATCATAAGTTTAAAGCTCAAAGTATAAGATTGCTGCACTGCATTAAACCTTCATGTTTTCTACTACAAGTCTTGCTCTCTCTCAATTTATATCAATTCAGTTTATTTATATAGCGCCAAATTCACAACACATGTCATCTCAAGGCACTTTACAGTTCAACCAGATCATACAGTCAAATTTCACACAACCCAAGAAGTCTAAAAATGTTATAAAAACCTATAGATTTATTACCAATTTAACAGTGACATTGGTAAATGTTAACTATGACTTATTGCTGATTTTGAGCCATTTAGGCCTTTTATCTTAAAACCAGTAACAGGGAGAAATGCTGCACACATTTTTAGTTTTTCTGACCTTACTGTTGCAGGTAAAACATCCAATCCTTTCCTGTAACACATTTTGAAGGCCTACTATCTAACCATGTACAGTCAAATCTTAAATTGGCGGCATCCAAGTCTGCAGCAAGTAGTAAAAGAAGCTTGTTGTTAGAGAAGTTTATGAAATCATCTAAATTGAAAGAATTAAAGGTCCAACATGGAGGTGGAAAGGTGAGTTAAAGTATTTTATACGGTGAAGGAAAACAAACATACTGAAGTGGTCCTGAAAATACTGGTGTAAACTGGCACGGCATGAGTGGAACAGAGGCGTGGAACCAGTACTGAAGCGTGAAGGAGGAAAGAAACCTATTGAAGTGGTAGGACATGAGCTAAGGTGAACTGACTTGGACGATTAGTGTCAAACCAGAAAAGCAGCAACTAAATGAGATTAAACTGATTAGAAAGAAGGAAAACTATGAGAGAACCAGAGCAATACTGCTGGAAAGATTTAACAAATAAATCCAGATATAAAAGAAACTATATTAAGATAAATAGGAGAAACATTACTAAAGAGAGCCCTGCGACCTGTCCAGGATGGACCCCGCCTCTCGTCCGTAGACAGCTTGGGATAAGCGTGATGGAAAATGGATGAAGGGATTACTAAAGAGAGAAAAAGAAAAAAACCTAAAAAAAAACAAAACAAAAAAACTTCTATGGCAAGATCCAAAGGCAAAACTAAGCACGTGCTTGAGGAAAAACCAAAACATTTAGTTTTTAAGAAAAACTGCAACTATTTATGTATTAAAAAGTAAATAAAAGCCATTATGTAAAGCTTGCAATAAAAGAGAAAAATAACACAAAGAAGTCAAATCAATACATTCCTATCCAATAGAAGAATGTATCTGCCTTCAACAACCCATTTAAAGCTCAGTTTAAAACTCTGACAACAGCCCAGTCCCCTACCTGCATTTATTGGCCATTAAAACAAACATTGACTTTATGGCGAATGATGCCATATTTGCCTGTTCAAATGCAATGTGTAGAGACACGTGTATTTATGAATCACTATTGTCTATTGAGGGCCTAATGGTGCAATTAATTCTCTTCCTTCAGTTCTGAAGAATTAAGAAAAATTGATGTTCCTTTTTTTTCTCTCTTATCCCGCTTTTGCACAGTAAAGTGGTTCTAATGAAGAAGATAAAGTGGTTCCTCGGATGTCTCCTCAGCTCCCAGCAGTCAGCTCCGATGACATTATTCTAGTGCAGCTGGATGGAGCCAGCAGTCTACTGTCTCCTTGGCTCCATGTTGAAAGCCTGCAGCTCCCTCCCAGGTCCGCTGTAATGAGCAGGATCCTGTATTCCCCTAGAAGGCCCAGAGCTGGCTTTAGCATTGGTGAAATGAGGAAATGGAAGGCTAAAGCTAAAGCATCCATTGTCCATCTGTAGCTTCAGCCCCAACTAAGCATGGATTATGTCATATGTCACATCATCCAGCACTGCTGTTGCAGCCTCGTCTGCAGTTGACCTAAGCCCTGGAGGTGCCCAGACAGCTGACAGTGGCATTATGGCTGTAGAACATGCCTGCAGGGCTCACCTCCCTGGGGATGCCGCGCCTGCAGACTGCCATGCCAATTGAGGGGAGGGACTGACAGGGTCTTTATGACTAGACACTTTCCCAAGGGAGCACTAGGGAATAAATTAGCCTGGCCACAGCCCTTCTGGCATAATGTGATTGGACATGAGGGAGGCGGCCCCACCCCACCATTCCTCCCAAAGGACTAGTCTCCTCAGTGCTCCACCTTATCTTTGTTGAGCATTAAAATACATGATTGCAGCTCCAGGGCACAGGCAAAATACGTCCTTTATGTGCTTTCATCTCAGCATCCAGCGGGTAATCATAGATCATAAACTCTGCAGATGAACCAGTGCAATGTGAAACTAGATATTGTTTGCGAGTTAATAAACATGCTCGCTGTAGCCTTAAAAGTTGCGTTTATTGTCTTCATAGCCGTTTGTTTTGGGAGCAGAATGCAGGGAAGGAGGGGTGGAGGATGAGAGTGGCTTAGCGGGAGAAGCGTAGCCCTCGGGAGGTGCAGCTTCTTAACCTCAGCCTGCATGGTCTGATAAGGATGGTTCTTTATGGTCGGCTGGAGAGCAATGCAGACTAGCTGAAGGCTATTAAAACAAGCTTTGCTGCTCGGGCCTTATCGGGGGGATTTCATCACCCTGTTAAGTATTAGGGGGCTGAAGCGAAGTCTCTTATGGCTACGAAAGCTCTGAATAGTGCTCAACCGTCAAACAATCCAATAAACGCACATCTTTGTTTTGGGGTTCTTACATCGTAAAGTAGCTACCCAAAGGTGCGTCCTTTTTTTTTTATCAATACAAATCCCTTCCAGGATGATACTGTCTGTGACCTCCACATGATTTTACAGAAACGGTTTCACAGGAATTCGCCACAGTCTGCTCCAGCTGGTTCTAATGGAAGTCAAGCTCCCATCTGCCAGCGATTACTGCCCTGGACCGTGCCCGGAGCTTTGCCGACAGTCGCTTTTTGATTAGCAATTATCCTGGGGAACCAAAAAAAAAGGCAAAGGGGAAACTCAGACGCTCAGGAAAACACGGTTACAACCTGTTTTTCTACTGAGTGAAATTCTGTCAGGGCAGGCAGGGGTTGCTGCGGTTCACGGGGGTCCTCGGCACCAGTTGGCTTTGATTCTCCCATGCCGCCCAGATGTTCGGATCTGGCTCTGCATTGGCCCCATATGGTTCCACTTACTCTCCGGGGGAGGAAAATAAATGGTTTGTTTTTCTATTGTGGCCTCTCTCATTACGCACTTATAAAACCAGCTTTTGAAGATTAGAAACTTGTGCCTGAGTTGAGCCAGATATGAGCTGGCATGTTAGCCTGGAATGTGTGGCTTTTCCTTTCAGCTTCTGCTGGATTCAGCTCTGCACAAACAGGAGGTCTGAGGACATGGCGTACTTACTGTGGCTAGACTTTTAAAGTGCATTCTAATGGTTTCCACATCATGCTGTGAATTTTACATTTTGTCACATTACAGCTAAGGAGCTTGAGCTGTGACTTGGAAAATACATGTTTTCCTTTGATTTGGTTTACAAAAAAAGAAATGTGGGGCGTGCAGTGTCAGTCTCAGGCAGAATGAAAGAAGAAAATCTACAAATTTCAAATCTCTAGAGATTTTCATTGGCCTTTGACTAGGCCGTTCAATTACATGGACATGTTGTGTTCCTACCCCACCCCGGTCTCATGCCTCTTGCAGTCTACAGCACAAACACGCGCGACACACGACTGCATCCCCAGGTTCACCACCAATCCCATCGTAAAGTTTGCAGACGACACCACAGTGGTGGGCCTCATCAGAGACAACAACAATCAGGACTGCAGAGAGGAGGTGGAGCAGCTGGTGCAAAGACAATAGCCTGATGCTGCATGTGGAGAAAATGAGGGAGATCATTGTCGACTTTAGGTAGAACCGGACTTACTACGCTTCACTCCTCATCAACAACTCAGCTGTAGAGGTGGTCAGCAGCACCAAATTCTTTGGGGTGCACATCACAGACACCCTCACCTGGGATGTAAACACCACCTCACTGGTCAAAAGGGAACAAAAACACATGTACTTCTTGAGGACCTTCTCCAGAAGCACCATAGAGAGCGTTCTGACCAGCTTCTCACTGTGTGGTGTGGAGGCTGCAGCGCCTCAGACTGGAAGAAGGTGAGAAGAGTGGTAAGAAGAGCAGATAGGGGCTCATTTCATCCCAGCGATGTGTGTCTCGAGTCCGTAACATCATCAATAACCCCTCACACCCCCACCATGGACTGTTCTCACTGCTGCCCTCTGGGAAGAGGATTCACAGCATCCGATGCAGGTCCAGCAGATTCCACGACAGTTTCTTCCCCACCGCCATTAGACTGCTGAAAGAAAAAGCACTGAATGTTGGAATCTGTAAATCAAATACCAATCTTATGTTTACATTTTATCACTGCTGCACTTTACAAATGAAAATGTCTTGAGAGCTGTACTGAACAAAATTTCTTTTTGTATACAGTCTGTGTACAAAATGACAATAAGTCTGTCTTAGTCTAAGGTTTTCACCTCTGAACAGCTTCCCTGTCCTTGCTGCAAAAAGCATCCCCATAGCATGATCCTGCCATCACCATGTTTTTCCACTGGAAGGCTGCATAATGTTAGTTTCCTTCACATATATTATAGAGGAATTTTAATTCACGTTTGCTCAATACTTGTGGTTAGTGACTTTAGCAAATCATCTTTAACCAGTAGGAAAACAGCACTATCTGAAGAACCATTATTACGGTTGGTTCCAGCCTCAAAGTGATGAAATTTGACAGGAGTGCACAGAAACAGGTCCACATACGAGAAGGAGAGAACCTGAAGGCACATAGAAAAGCAGAAGAGGGCAGAGAAGGAGCATAGACTAATGCTTGTGAAATAATCAGGGCCTTAAGGTATTCAGTCTACACAAAATACATTTTAATATCATGTGGTTTAAGTGTTTTAGATATGACTGCTCCTATCAGTATTTATTAAGTGATGTCCAGCCCCTACGTTTCTCCAGAGCACTTAGAGAAGAGTTAGTGCTGTTAGAAGGCAGGTGCTGCCAGCCTGGCCTGCCCTGACCTTTGAAGGGGTAGTCATCTGTCAGTGGGTGTCAGGCCCAGGAGTGAGACTCAGAGTCAGCCCTCTAATCGAGAGGTCACCCCCCATGCAGGCAAAAAAGGAAGAAGAAGAGGGGTTTCTTCACATTGCTTTTCCTGGACTTTCATTGTTGCAGCAAAGAAGCTGTTTGCAAACCAGAAATGAAATTTCTTGGATTCAAATTTAAAAAAGTGTCACTTTGCTGTTTTCTCAGATTTAGTTGTTTTTTTATTCATTTGACATATATGATCTTTCTCCAATTTTATTTTTAACTTTTTTCTTTTTAACTTTTCTTTTTTTTTTTTTACTATATTTAAAATAGGCTTTTAATTTGACCCTTGATGAATAACACATCTTTTGAAGAGCAGACTGACACCTCAGTAGTTCAGCACCAATCTACTATAAGACTACACTTTACATGTATAATAAATAAAACTATTCCTTATTTGTGCACATTAATTATGTTTTTGATAAAGGTCCTTTGCGTAAAAAGCCTACAGAACGCTTATAATGTTGACATTGTGTCTCACTTAGTGGAAGGAGCAATCAGCTAAGTGAGCTTAGTGCTTGGAAAAAAAATTTCAGTCCTTTTGAGACAGCATGAAAAGTCATCTGAGTACAAAACATGGAGAGGAAAACAACAAGAAAAGGGACAAGAGAGGGACAAAACATAGTACAAGTAACCTATGTCTATTTTATTAAAATTTCTGAATCTGTATAATTTATGTTTTATGTGTTGTTTTCTTAATTCAGAGGTTTTCATCCCTGTCTTTGCTTAGGGCCCCAAATTCCTAAATCCACCCATGGACTGCACCCTATTTTCCCTGAATGTACTTCGGATCAGAAATTCGGATGAGTAGTCAAGCGCTTCCATGTTGAACAGATCTAACCTCGCAAAACTGAAACTTTAGATATAAGATAGATTTTGTAGATACACTGAAGCGACTGGCATCCAGCTCAACATCAATGGCAACTCAATGTTAGTAGAAAAAAGCAACAAAATAAACCAAACAACTTGTCAAGCATGAGTCTGAGCTATGAGAACAAATAGAAGAGTGCTGCAGTTCTGTGTTTTGGCCACAGGGGGCATAATCATTGAAAACTCTGTAATGTAAGTTCACATTTTTTTGTTTTCCAAATTTATTTTTTATATGTTTTACAAATTGCATTCTTTTTAAATTAGCGTTTCACAGATTACATTCACGTCACTTCCAACCCAATACAAACGCTCGCACTTACACCAATAAAAACGTGGTCACTTCAGACGAAACCCTGCCCCCAAAGGTGGGAACGATATCTGGATTTGAGAAGAATACAACTCGTAGAACTCAATCAGAAAAAATTAACTTTGATCAAAAAACTATAAAAGCAGGGAGAAAAAAATGACAACAGAAAATGTGAATTACGTAGGATGGGCGTTGATGGCTCAGTGGTTAGCTCGCAAGCCCCATATACGGAGGCCTCAGTCGTCATCATGGCTGAATTGGGCTTAAATCCGACCCGTGGTCCTTTGCCGTATGTTTCTCACCCTCCATTATACCCACTGCACAAAAACAAGCCACTAGTGCTGTAGAAAAATAAAAAGTTGTAAAATATGTAAACAATCCCCATCCATTTTCCATCATGCTTATCCCAGCTGGGGTCATGAGGGGTGCTGGTGCCTATCAGCTGTCTACAGGCGAGAGGCAGGGACCACCCTGAACAGGTCACCGGTCCATCACAGAGACAAACAAGACATTAGAGAAGCCAATTAACCTAAGAGTCATGATTTTGGACTGTGGGAGGAAGCCAGAATACCTGGAGAGAACATGCAGACACCATGCAGAAAGACCCCAGGCCAGGCATTGAACCAGAACCTTTTTGCTGCAAGGCAGCAGTGTTACCCACTGCTCCACAGAGCAGCCAAAAGCAACTACGTTTATTTAAAACTCAAGTAAACCAGCCTCTACCGTTTTCTTCCTGTTTGTGGCTAGCAACGTATCAGGCTAATAGCTGCTCTCTTAGAGTTCAATTTTAAGAATATAATTTTGACTTCATATCCAACAACCATTTCATCAACTTACAATTGGATAAACACAATACTGGACACAAAAGAAATAGAAAAATTGTCAATATCAGTTGCAAATTAATTAGAAATGTAAATATCTATCTCCAACTCTTAATTTAGCCGCATTTTCTTCAAAATAAACATTGAAGTATTCCGCTACTGCTTTCAGAACATATTTATAAGTGTGGGAGGAAGCCAGAGTACCCGGAGAGAACCCGCACATGCTCAGGGAGAACATGCAAACTCCATGCAGAAAGACTCCGGGCCGGGAATCCCACCCAGAACCTCTTGCTGCAAGGCAGCAGTGCTACCCACTGCTTCACTGAGCAGCCCAACCTCTTTCAAAAAATGTATTCTTAGTGACAGTGATGACTTTTAACATATCAAAATTTTATTTGAAAAAAAATCATAAACAACTTCTGAGAAAACAGAAAATGATACTTTGAAAAACATGGAATAGAATAGAATGGAATAGAATAAAAATACTTTATCGACCCCTAGGGAATATTTTTGATTAAAACACTTTTTTTGAATAAAAACAAAATGTTTGAGAAAAAAGATTCATGTCTGTACTGCATTTTTTTTCTAATTCCCATTTACTGAGCATGTTATTGTGGTAAGAGCAGCCAAACAATGGCAGCCCGCTGCTCCCCAAGGAGATGGGTTAAATGCAGAGAGTGAATTCCTCTATTGTGAGATCAATAAAGTTAATTTTCTATGTTTCTATTTGCTTACCACAATAATGAAACAAAATTCATTTCCCTTGTGAAATTTTTTTCTGGCGGAAAAACAGGAGAAAAAAAGGAGGTTATTCTTTGCGCTTTTTTGTCAGAAAAAGGACTAGTATAGTGTAGAGTATGAGTGTGTGGGTGTTTCCTGGAGTGCTGCTGGAGGCATCAATAAATTAATTAAAGTCGAGGTTCAAGGAAATATTGAAAATCTGTTGTAGATTTAAAGAAAGAAGAAAAACAACAGCTCTGATTCTGATGTCTTCCTCTTGTCAACGATGCTCTCAGAGTTGAGCACTTGCTCAGAAGCATGGCGGCAGCCTGTCTTCATTAAACGTCCTTTAATTTGCCTGCAAGAGAACAAACTTTCCCTCTTTCCGTGCTCCATCACTGCAGAAAGGCAACGCGGCGTCGTCTCTTATCTGTCGAAACTGTCAGCGGTATCTCAGAAATGAAAGCGACACATGCCAGCGACTTGTTCGACACAATGCACAAATACTTCACATCACACCTTTGCAAAAAAGACTCCTCATGAAACTGAAGGAAATTAGACTTTAGGTAAACACGACTGTCATTGCTTAGAACCCTTTCTCCCTTCGTTGTTTTGCTTAAAGGACCCTGAGCTACGAATTTCAGCACATCTCCATTCATCACTCACCTAGCTGCCATTGCTGGTGCAACTCCGACAATATCTTCAAATATTAAAGCCCTGGAGCGTCTGCGTTGTCAAATTGAAATGTTGTAAGCAACATGGCTGCCCACCTGCGTGGCTCCGAAAGCGCTTCAGGGTCTCGCCTTGATGTGTGACAGAAGCAAAGTGCCTCTGAACCAAACAAAACAATCAGCGTGCCCTCCTCTGATTAGCAGACAGCAGCGTGATCTTCCATGTCCTTCACAGAGTTTACGCAGCCACACAGAGGCCTCGGTGAAATAACAATGAGCGACATGCCAGCTTGTCAATCTATTTGCTCCATTTCCTGCCTCCATCTCTCTCGGCCTTAATAGAGTGTAGAGGCGTCTGCAGACGCTTTTCACAGAGGCACGTGGCCTGTTGTGGATCGGAAGCCTGGGTATGCCTAGGGCACTGATTTTTTTTATTAATTTATGCCTTTAAAAAAATAATAATTTAAGTCTGACTCTCTGGCATATGGAGAAATCTACAGAATGCATGCTTGCATTTTTTTTTTCTTAAAATAGGCCTATAGACTATAACAGAATTCAACTTTATTGCCATTCCACTGCCACAAGTACAGAGCAACAAAATGAATTTGCTGCATTTAACCCATCCCATTGGGGAGCAGTGGGCTGCCATTGTGCGGTGCCCGGGGAGCAGTGTGGAGTTAACTCTTTAAAGCCCGATCCAAGAATAAAACAAAACAAAAAATTACTTTTTTTTCGGTTAGAAGTCCTTATTTGGCCTTTTAACAAAATATGTAAAAAGAAAAATTGATATTAACAATTTATTACTATGCGATAAGTCAAGATTAATTTTTGCATAGTCTTCTGCCCTCTGTTATCAGGTATATCTGATTGTGTACAATAGGATTTTGAGCAAAGTTTTTACAATTAAATTATGCAAAAGGTGTCAGACGCAAAACATTTCAGAAACCGTATGTATCAAATATGATACATTTGGCATTACAGGGTTAAGGGTCCTTGCTCACGAAGCCAGAGTGGTAGACCGAACTCACAAACTCAGGATTCAAAGCCCTATGCCCTAACCACTAAGCCACTAAGCTACCACTTTAGTTAGAATTTAGGTCTGAAATATGGGGACGGAGTAATCAGAATCCACTTGCCAGTAACGGCCACTCGAAGCATGAAGCAGCCCCAGGAGTTTGTCATATCTTATCATTAAGAAACACGGTAGTCCAAGTAAAGACACTCATTAAAACATTGATTGCAAAGCCTAGTTATTTGACACCAGTGTTGGGCACGTTACTTTGAAAAAGTAATTAGTTATAGTTACTAGTTACTTCTCCCAAAAAGTAACCGAGTTACTAACTGAGTTACTCCACAATAAAAGTAACTAGTTACTAGTATAAGTAACTATTGCGTTACTTTTGCGTTTCTCGCCCCCGTAACCCTCACCACCCAGCCCCCACCTTCTCGCCGTGTGTTTCCAAAGCCAGCTGAATAGAGCGGATGACAAAGACAAGAACCTGCAGAGAGTTTAGCATTTATTACAACTCAACGTAAAAAACATCAGGGGGGAACGCCATGTTAAGTTTTTTAACAGGGCATTCAGATCTGGTGAAATTAATAACTGGGGATGTCTAATTCTGAAATCCTGTGTGTTTGGGTTGTTATAGATACTGCAACATCTATCTATCCATCTATCTATCTAGATGTATACTCTGTGTGTGACATAAAATATGGATCTCCATCCCTGCCACAAAGGCCATCAAATAATGTTTAAAATAAAAAATACAGTAGGTTGAGAAGGCAGAGTATCCATCCATCCATCCATCCATCCATCCATCCATCCATCCATCCATCCATCCATCCATCCATCCATCCATCCATCCATCCATCCATCCCCTTCTTCATATAGGCTATCATTTGATCGTTCACGCTCTCCATAGTTCTCCTGTGGCGCGAGCACAGGGCGACTGTTGCGCGCCTTTAGCGAGCATGCGCGTTTCCTGTCGCTTGCGCGGTGACTCGTGCCGCCTGCGCTGTGCGGAGATGCAGAGGAAACCGTATGTGATGGGGAAACGCAGCTCGACGTAGCACCGGTATTTCCATCAGGAAAACGCTGTTTTGCTGCTGGAGTCATCCTCACTCTCCATCTCTCTGTGTGTGCTGTACGTTAACACCCACCAGCAGAAACACCCACCTACCCAACTGACAGACGGAATCTCACTATACATCAGCCATTCTCATCCTCCCCTCTCTCATGACAAGGCGCGCACGAGTACTATCATGAAAAAAGTTTAACGCGCAGTAACGGGGTGTCTGCAATGGTAACTGCGTTATAGTTACAGTCAAAGTAATTAGTTAGATTACTCGTTACTAAAACAAAGTAACGGCGTTAGTAACGCCGTTACTTTCAACGCCGTTAGTCCCATCACTGTTGCACACCCTGAAGAAATTGATTATTTGAATTATGTCCATATAAAGCATGGTGCCCCCCTCATTGGCCGGCCGCTGCAATGAAATGGAACGTGACAAATGCACACACTGAGGGGAATCATTCTCCTTGATATCGATTTATTTGGGAAAAGGCGTCCTGGTAGCAGCACGTGAAAATGCTGACTTTTTGAACCTGTCCAACACAGCGACCATTTATTCTGGCTGATATAAAGCATACAGTAAGCGTTGCATTTTTATCCTCTGGAAGCATAGAATGTGAAACAAAAAATGTTTTGCTTTGCATCATTTTGGTGTCCTATTGTTCCCCTGTATAGTATTGGGTCAGCTGACACCCCCGTGTAGAGGTCTCATCTGACAAGGTGAATTTCCCTTTCAGAATCCGTAACCTTGCCCGCCTCAGGTATTTAACATGAAACATCTGAAGGCGTGACTGAAGCACGTCAGGATGGAATGAGAAGCTCTTACTGAAGGCATGCCTTTGTGTACACGCTGGCCTCCCCCTCAGTCAACTTTGGGACTCCGTTCATTGCCAGCCGGAGCGACGGGCCAAGCAGACATGTAGAGGCCTTTTCTGTTTATCTTCTTCAGGCCCACGGTCCTCATGTCTCTTTGTGTCTCCGTCACCCGAGCAGAAACGCAGCAGAGGGGAGAAGAGAAAAGGCCGTACGGAAGCAGAGTGTGTTTTGTTTCTGGAGTCAGTGCTGGCTCCTTAAGCGACGGCATCTGAACGTTCATGAAACATGACAGCTGTTAAAAAGGAGAAGGAAGAAGAAGAGATTCAGCCTTCACAGACACTATCAAACAATTCCAACCTTAACAGCCTGTAGAAGTACAACTAGTTTTTTATGTTCTGCTTGTCTGGCATTAAACTCAGCATGTGCAGCTATTGACTGTGGAAGAACGCACTGATCCGGTGCCTCTGATGTTTATATAGCGCTGAAACATAAAGACAGGAGTCAGTGAATGTTGCATGAGGGTTAAAAGCCTCAATAAGAAGGTGGAAATTGGACAGTCTCCAAAGTTTTTGCTCGTGACGAGTGCATGTTTGTGTTTATAGTTCTCATTATTTTAAAAGAGCCTTTTTCGTTATTTATACATTTTCTGCTGTAAAGTAATTGATCAAATTGATGAGGGCTTGAAATTTGTATTTGACGACTTCCTGTTTTCCTGCTAACTCCATGCCACCTTTTTCAGGTTTCAAATTTCGTTTTGTATACACTTTGTTTATACAAAATGACAATGAAAGTTGTCTAAGTCTAAAGGCTTAGATTAGCAGATATGCCCCGCCCCTTCCGCGGTCCCTCTGCTGCACCTCTCCATAATTGTAGGTGACCGCAGACAGTGCCGCAGACAGGAGGCCTCTGATTGGTCAAATCTACATCCGTTCTACACTATGCATATTTCCTGTTTGGTACCTTTGCGGCTTGTTTTGTTTGTTTGTTAATTGAGGCCCAGGAATCCCAAACATTTCAACATTTAACTGCCCGTCCAAAAAAAAAAAGAATTACTTCACTCTAGATCTGTTTATAAAGATAAATTTTCTTTACTTTCTTTACATTACACATTTACTTCATTGTTTTACATGTTTGATGCATTTGCTTTGATACAACAGCAGATGATGGCAGAAGAGATCACAATCTCCACAACAGACTTAGAAGATATGCAGCATCTTGCTGCAGACGCTGAAGGACCTAAGCATGTCCAAAGTCGGTCCTCGAGGGTCAATATCCCGCAGGTCTTAGGCTACGTTCACACAGCAGCCTGAAGTGACCCAAATGTGATTATTTTGCCCATATCTGACCTGTATCTGATCTGTTCATGCCTGTCTGAAAAACACAGATCCGATTTTTTCCAATGCGACCCAGGCCACTTGGTTATGTTGTCCTCAATCCGATACGAATCTGATCTTTTCAAATGCGACCTGTGTCTGAACGGCCAGGTCGCATTCATCCAAGCTGAACGCCATTAATACTCAACAAAGGTCACAATTCTACGCAGAAACAGGAAGATAAACAACAACCATGGCGTATGATAATGCAGAGAGCAGTATTTATTTTTTTTAACCATCGTGAAAAGATTGAGTTTTTAAGGTTGAGAAAGATCGCTAGATGCGCTAAACACAGAGCACGCTTGCTTGTGACGTCATTGCGTCCTCTACTGTGAATGTGGGACACTTAACACTGTATGAAATTCTCCTCAGGTGTGAGTGTGTGTGAATGGTTGTTTGTCCCGTTTGTCTCTGTGTTGCCTTGTGATGAACTGACGACCTGTCCGGCGTGGACCCCGCCTCTCGCCCATAGACAGCTGGAGCACCAGCACCCCTCACGACCTTGCTTGGGATACGCGTAATGGAAAATGGATGGATGGTCATATGACTATTTATCACATGTGTGCACTGTTGGCAGAATTTTGACTTCATACATCTCAAGTTGAGTTTGCTGTCCTGTTGAACACTAAGGTCTTTATCAGGGATGTGCACAGATAAGGACTAGGTGATGCTAGAGCACCTGCCTTTTTCCCCTCTGGACAAACAAGTGACCTCCTGATATAGTTTGTTGTTGTTTTGTTTTTGTTTTTTTTTTGTCTTTGGCCCAAAATACCATTTATTAATTTAAAAGCCTATCAAAGCATCTCATGCATGTAATAGTTGATTTGCTACAATGGTTCCTGTAAGGGACCCCCTGATGACAGCTACAGCACACAAGGTACCTTTTGTCTGTTTAATGTTCCATTTAAAGCAAACACAAGGCCAAATGATCACAATTTGTAAAAGTAATTTAATTTAATATGATTCTATTCAGTTAATGTGGGGCTTTTAGATTAATTCAATTCAGTTTATTTATATAGCGCCAATTCACAACACGTCATCTCACCGCACTTTAAAGTTCATACAGTCAAACTGATTCAAACTGTTTTATCTAAGGAAAACCAGTTGATTGTATCAACTCACTGGATCAAAGGCAATCCCTCACACTAAGCATGCTTGTAGCGACAGTGGAGAGGAAAAACTCCCTTTGAACATCAAGAAACCTCCAGCAGAACCAGGCTCAGTGTGAGCGGCCATCTGCCGAGGCCGACTGGGGTTCAAGGAGACAGAAGCAGAGATATAAAAAGCAGCTGTAAACCAGCTCCACAGGCAGGAAACACACAGCCAGGCAGACGAGCTCCGAGCCAGCTCCCATGCCAGAGGATGAAGAGAGCTCATCCAATTAGTCACAGACAGAGAAACAGGATTACACTGAAAAACAGGCCGATCTCCAACATCTATAAACAAAGGTGTTGATGGAAGCATCACAGCTGATATTAAGCATTTTGAATTTCTATGTCTATTGACAGACATCTTGGACTGCAAAACAACAACTTTAAAGTTGTTGTTTCTTTTTCATATATTAAATGTGAATCTTAGTTCACCTGCAAATTGTCATATAGGCCTATACCTGCTTAAATCAAGACACTAATATAGTATTGCTACCTATGGACTGCGAAAGATCGTTACATGTCAGCATCAGACGATGTTTGGCTGTTGTTTGGCTCCATGCAACATATAAGGTGCCCTTTTTCCAACCTGTGCACCTGCCCTCAAACATTTCTCCGCACGCCATTGGTTTTTACACTCCTCCATCACCTCCACTGCTTTTTCCACGATGTTAAAATTATTCAACATGTAACAAATAATCAAAAGACAGAAACCAAACAAGATGCCATTATAAGGGTATGTAGGCTTTTGACTTTGAACTGCAAATTACAAACTAAACTGTTCTGCTTTAAGGCTGTCATCCTGCAGTACAGCTACTTTTTAAAAGCACTGTTAGCCGACTGTGATAATGATTAGGATGTAGCCAAATAATGCATGCAGCTGGAAATAACATCCATGCATGTATTATCCTGCTCCAGACATCATTAGCAGTTCATGAGCTTTGTGTTAATGTATAAACAGAGGACTGATACATCAGGCCTGACTCATGAGGCCCTGTCTGATTTGTTATTAATCACTTTAAATGTGGCCTGGCTTTCAGAGCAGCATTACACAGGGCGCTGTGGGTTTCCGGTAGCAGGCGTCCCCAGAGCCCTCTGCATGCGCAGTCACACAGGGGGAATGAGGCCACAACAGCACTTTGCTTTTAATGAGGATAGCAGCAAACACATGCGTTCCCCTGTCATTGCTCTAAAGAGCTTGATTGCAGATGCTTCCGATGACAAAAAAAAAAAAACGACATCTGCGAACATCTGCTTCGGAAATTGAAGCTGGCCTTGGAACGGAACATTGACTTTGTTTTCTGTCTTTGTGGACCAATTAAGGCTAACAGATTTACACAGCCAAATCAATCTGAAAACAATATTGGCTTTGCTGTTATTTCTCGTTTAATAGCTTTGTGGTTGCTTTTTTTTTTTTTTTTTTTTGCACATTAGCATTACAGAACAGCAAGTGCCCTGACCTCCAAAAATCTTTCCTCCATCTTGCACACCTCCCTGGAGACACTTTTTCCCTTTAATCTGAGGAACGCACAAGGCCAAGTGCAGCTATGTGGAAGAGTGTGTGTCTGTCTCCTCCCTTGCTTCCCACTCTCTGGTTTCCTTGCTACAGTTAATTAACAGTTATTAGTGTTAGCGCAGAGCACCGGATAAGATGTCACAAATCATCAAGTCTCTAGGTGCAGTTCCAGCAATTAAGAGCTCTGTCGCACCTTCCCTCTCCACAGTCATTTGGTGCGCATCCAGGTTCCTTTCTAGACCTGAACGCACTAATCAAATAATTTCTACTCACAGATTTTGTCGTCATTATTTCAAGAACTAACGACGTGAGACTCAACCAAGCACCTCTCCCAGCCTCAGCTGGTGTTTGCCAAACAATGGAAAAGGCTTTTCCTCAGAGGTGAATAAATTACCTGAAGCTTTTTGTTTCTCTTGCGAAAAGAACTGGATCCATTTATACCAAGTTGGAATTTCTATACCCAGAGATACTGACTGTTCTGTGACGTATCCCAAAGAATTTAAAAGTACTGAAAAAATGCATCGTTGAAGTGAAATTTATGGATTGATTTCACACTAATTGATACATGTTGGTGGTTTAATTATATAGATGTAAATATTATGATTTATAGAGGAGTTCTTCAACAGGGGGTACTGCATGGGGGTCGCGAAAGTTTTGGTTGATATTTTTTTTTATATTCCCCCCTGCAATTTTTTCCACCAATTGAAATGTCTTTAAATCCACATTAACATGAATTCAACACACCGTAGTAAACGGATAAATGGAGGCAGAAGATGTCTTTCAGTCATCAATGCACACATTCAGCGACACACAGGAGCTCTTTCAAACTGGGCACCGTTTCATTCACAACACCTGTCCCATCAACCAGGAATCAGAATCAGAAATACTTTAATAATCACAGGGAGAAATTACTTTCATTACATTACTCCATCTGTAATAGAGAGACTATAGGACCAGTGTGATATAACACAATTTCATGCACTATATATAATTAGGGGGTCCCCGCTCCATCTTGCCATCAGTTTGGGGTCCTTGGACTGGAAAATTTTGAAGACTGCTGATTTATAGGAAAAGATTACTTCAGATTAAGCTTCTCCAAAAATAAATATCACATACATATTAGCCAATAACTTGGTGTGCTAAAGTTGTGCTTTTCTAAGCTTTTCAAAATCACCTAAAGGCAAAGTTGGGCCTTTTTATACCGGGGTATTAGTTTGTTTAGAAATGTTGTTGTTTTCTTCCAACCCTGAAGAAAAACATTTGTTAAGCAAAGCTTTCATCGTTTTTCCACATCACAGCACTTCTAAAGGACCATAGGAGGCCAAAAAACAACAACTTAGACATTAGCTGAAAGTGAGAGGTTGCTGCACTGTGCAGACTGGCTGCAAATAAAGTCACTGTAGCCCCATTTACACTACGCTTTTGAAATCATGCTGAGATCGGTCTGAGCACTGTAACCGAGGTAACTGTTGAGTGTAAATGTCACGCACAACTGAACCGGACCTTCTCAGACACAACCAACTGCGCTAACATGGTACTAGTTTATCAGCAGGGCTCGGCGCGGTTCAGTTCTGGCTCGGTTCTCAGATAAAAAAGAGCGAATGAGCAGACTGCATCATCTCCTTACAGTCAGCCTCCGTAATCAGGAAATTCAGACATTCCTTAAAATAATAGCTTCACTTCCATGCCACATGGTTTCCAGTGATGATTTGTAGCAGCGTGATGAACCTTAAAGTCTGTCCGCATCTATAAGCCCTGATTAGACTATCGTTTGTTGTATCCACTTCTCAAAAGTTGTCTCTGTCAAGTAAATTCACCAAAGGCTGCCTTCTTTGCCTGACTTTTCGTAAACAACGACATATCACAATTATAACCTAACTTCCTGAATGTTACGGCTGCCTCCATGTGGGTTTTCTTGTTTACCTCTAGAGAGCAGTAGTACCGTAGATCGTCACTAGTAGGCGATGAAATTTATGGCACTGCATAAATGAAGTTTAGTTCTGTAGCGCCACTTCAGGACACGTCATCTCAAGGCATTTTACAGGGATAATTCAATCATATCATCCAGATTGATTAAAAGTTTTCTATCCAAGTAGAACCAGCTGATTGCAACCAGTCATTGGCTTTACAGGTTTTGCTCTGACTGGCTGAGTAGGTGAAGACGGCAGATATTCTCTTGCATTGCGTCGTTTACTCTGCAGGAGTCCCTCACTCTGAGCATGCATGCAGCAATAGTGGAGAGGAAAAACTCCCTTTTAACAGTAATAAACCTCCAGCACAACCAGGCTCAGTGTGAACAGCCTACTGCTGAGAGCAACATGGGTTCAAGGAGACAAAAGTAGACAGACAAAATGTACACAGAAGCCCTGATCTATAAATACCTTTTATGTTTGAAAAGGTAAGAGTAAACTAGCTTCATAGGGGGCTCTGTCATGGAAAGAAACAGTTTAGCAGATGAGCTCCAAGTCAGTTCATGTGAAAGAGATGAAAGAGAACACTGAGCCCATGGCTATGTCTAGAAGAGAAGCTGTGAAAAAGAGGCCAGACTCTATCATCTATAATAGAGGGTGTTGATGCCAGCAGCCCAGCTAATATTTCTTTCCAGGAGCGAGTTACAACCAAACAGGAACAGATAAAATGAAGCAATATGAAAAAATATGGAGAAAACATAAAGTTAGGGGTTGAACTAACAAATACTCCAGAATCAATTAGATACAGAATAAAAGAAAATGATGAAAATTCGTACCTATGTCCTCCAGCAGTCTAAGCCTATAGCAGCATAACTATATAGATAGCTCAGGATAACCTGAGCCACTCTAACTATAAGCTTTATCTATAAGGGCAGTTTTAAGCCTTGCCTTAAAAGTAGACAGGGTGTCTGCCTCACAGACTAAAACACTCAGATCTGTGTTATAAGGTGGATCTTGGTCATTTAGGGCTTTGTATGTGAGAAGGAGGATTTTGAAATCTATTCCAGATTAAACAGGAAGCCAATGAAGGGAAGCTGAAATAGGAGAAATATGATCTCCTTCTAAAATATAAGTTAACATGAGGTGACTCTAAAGTGCATACTTCGATGTAGCATTCACTGAGCTGATGCGTAATGGATTGTTTGGTTCTGGTGTCTCTCATCTTCCTCTTGGCAATACTTCATAGATTTTCTGCAGGGTTTAGCTACGACCAGCTTTTCTGTCCAATCAAGCAAATTGATTTCAAGATCATTAAAGTATTGGTACTTCTGGCAGTGTGGAGAGGCAGGAAAATGAAATCAGCATCTCTATAAAACTTGTCACCAGAGGGAAACATGAACTGATCTATCATTTCCTGTAATGCTGCAGTGATTTTAGACTTCATGGAACACAGAGAATTAACTACAGCAACTGGAAACATGACACTGGACCTCAGGGAGCTTGGAGTCTGTTCCTCTTCTACCTCCAGACTTTACTATTATATTTCAAATTAGATGTGAATTTATTTCCATTTAAAAAATGGGTGTCGCCAACAGACTTGTCTCCTGGGTCCGGGGGAAGACGCTGTCCAACATTGTCGCTGCTTTTGGAGCGGCTTCATGTGCTAGTTGGGTTCTTTAAAGGTCAAATTGAAAGGAGTGCATCTAGAGCAGCTTTATCATGTGTGATGGTAGATTATCCTTTCTTTTCTCTATGTGGCAGGTCTAAATCATGCTAAAAATGCCCCAAGTAATAAAATGAAGAGAATTTTACAGTATGCCATCGATGCCCAGCTGTGGTTTCAGTGTAGTCTAACATTCTCTAACAGCATCAGTTGGATTCAAAATACCAAAGTTGCAACGGCTTGTTTTCTCTGTCTTATCGCTATAATAAAGTGCCTGATAGCAATAAAGATGATTCAAAGCATTGTTTATTTTTTATGAAATATTTTATTTCATTTCAAACAGAAAAACTCACACAAAGAGAAAAGACAATTAGAAGAATTTTATTGACACAATGGCTTTAGTCTTTGGCGCTCAGACCTCGGCAGGAAACATTGCGCTTAATTTTGATAGATATGCATGAACAGGTGTAAAGAACAGGGCTGTTTCCCCCCCAGGCCTGAAACTGTTGGTGGAGTGGAGATAGATGAAGTTGGTCAGTCTGTAGACTGCTGGTTAGAGAGACGGTCTGCTGAGCTTTATGTGGAGATCCAGTGGATTGCATGAGCTGATACTAGAGCTTCACTCAGGGACCTGGAAGATGGAAGTCCAGTTGGATAACACAGGTTGAGAGAACCTGTCCATGATGAGCAAGCATGAAGCGAGAGTGGAGAGGAAAAACTCTGGCAGAACCAGGCTCAACATGGCAGTCTTCTGACCGGTTAAGATGAGACAGGGAACGCAGTGAGAGTCCGGGAGGAATGAAACTCTGATGAAGCTTTAGCTACAATGGTGGAGGAGGGGCTGGAGGTGGGTTGAAATGGGGTCTTCTGAAGACGTTACACAGCGCCAGAGTCCTGCAACGGGTCGGGTACCCGCGGGTCCCCGACGGGTCACCCGCTAAAATGCTCTTTTGCGGGTGAAAAATATATAAATAAAAATAAACTGGTACGCGGGGTCGGGCGGATTTTTTTTTTTTGTGCGGGCGGGTAGTTGGTGATTTTTTTTTTTTATGCGTGTGTGTTGTTATGGACATCAGAAATGTTATATTAATCAGGCACTGGGGACACCCTTGTTGTAGCTTAAAGCCCTGCCGGCAGCGTGGGCTTCCCTCCAAAAAGGCCACAGTCAGTGCATACACGTCTGCTGCAGTGTTAATGGCGCTGTTCTGCGCGCAGTGTACTATAACCCATTACTTGATGTGTTAACGGGTCGGGTTGCGGGTTAAATATCAACGGGTCGGGTCGGGTTCGGATTTGAATTGAAGATATCCGCGGGTGACGGGTCGGGTTCGGTAGTCATCCTAACGGGTTCGGGCGGGTGCGGGTTGCTAAAACTCGACCCGTGCAGGACTCTACACAGCGCATCCGCTGCCCGCACACAGGAGCAGACAGGTGCATATCGGAGGCCTTTTAAGATGAACTTTGGATGCTGATTGGGTTTCATGGAGGCGTGGTTAAAAGCTGACTGGCTGTGTCGCAGGTGGATGAAGGAAAGCAACGAGTTTCTTCAGTTGAACTTCCGCCTAGGCTCCATAAAACAACGAACCATAGCTAGATGCATAGTTTAGTATAGCCACAACTCCAGACGGATTTCCATATCATTACAGTATGGACCGAGCTCCAGAACAACAAGAACCCCGATGGATAATAGTCAGTTACCGCAGGCAGTACCCCACCGGCTCTGTGCCATGAGCCGAACCAGGTAAAAACCACATCCGAAGGGAAATGTTTCCCACCCGCACAGCAGAAAGGAAGCGGTTCTTGGACCGCTCGCTGCGATCGGGTTACCGAAGGACCATCTTCCCTGTCCAGGCACAGCGGCGGCGCACAGCCTGCTATGCAGAACCGCCAGTACCTCACACAGGGCTCCAATAACTCTGCAGATGGCCGCTCACACTGAGCCTACAAAGCTGCCAACCAAACTGAACCCAGGCACCACAGGACCAATCTGAATCCTGTGATCCCCTCTTCAAACCAAAGGTTAGACTCTGGTTTAAACTAATTAAAACACAGAACAGTATGGAAAATGTTCTGAAAGATAATAAACTTCCAAGAACATTTAGCAGCGGTGATTAAAGCAGCGAGCATTAATAAAACCACTAAGACTCTGATTGCTTCGTATTTGTCCTCGTTAAAGGATAAAAAACTCCACCACAAAGGTGAATAACTATTGACTCGATATGTAAATGACTACTTCCTGACTAAACTGACGGCATCCCTCAGTGGGTCACATGACCGAATGAGGAATTTTGCTTCATCTGCTTTCTTAGTGAATTATTTTATGCTATAAACAACAAGATGCTGGACATTTTTTCATTTGTGATGTATTTAATTCTTTACATACATGTATATTTCAAATTAGAAACTATAAGTATGTATTTTCTAGTTGAAAGGCGGGATTTGTGAAGGTATTGTACAGAGTGGATTCCTTAAAGATGTGATATCGCTGCTTTATTATAATTATTACTGTCTAAGTATTGGTAATCATCAAAATAAGAAGCAGACAAAGACCTAGAGCTCATTATCCAGAGGGATCTTTCACTTTTTAAAATTAATTATTGAAACAATTTGTTATTTTTTTAAGCGTTTTCATGATTTGTTGGAATGCAAATATAAGAGGAGGTGAAAGGGAGAGCATCAGGGCAGCAGTGTTTACCTACTGATTGCAATGCAGACAGTGACTCCTCTGCTCTGATCAGCTTGCCATCCCTTTAAATTAGAACTTAATTGCATCTGTCTGTGGAAAAGGGGACCTTGAGCGAAGCCTTGTGTTGTTTTCAATATTGAATCCTTGATAGAGCTTTATTTCAGCTGCTGTTTCTTTTGTGGTTGAACTAAGCTGCAGCCTCTTAATGCTCTTGGCTCAAAAGTGAAGTGTAGAGTAGTAAATTGAAGAGGTGCTTGATGGAGGCAAAGAGGACTTCCGCTGAAAGAGCAGCAGTTGTTAAATAACTTGGATGTATTGAATGAGAATCACCGATCCTAAGAACCTAGGCATGAATAGACTGTAGCTGTTAGAAAACAAATTCAGATTCAGAGACATTATAACAGGTCGTTGTAGTGTAGTCAACCTGTTACACTACTGACTATAACGCGTATAAATACTCATACTAGAGTTTAACTTCAAATACACACATAAACAATTCTCTGCAGACAAATTTTGAATGTTCACTGCATGCAGATTCATTACCATGAGGTCCCCAGTATGTCATCAGCATAAGTCTATGTTCTGGTGAAGCTTCTCACTCATCCAGGTCATAGTTGTTCCAAAAAAGTTAAAAAACAATCCACTGGACTTTGTTTCCAAGTTTGAAGACGTTTCGCTTTCCATCCAGGAAGATTTTTCAATTCAAAATGTCGGAAACAGCATGGAGTTTGAGGATTTATACAGTAGAGGTGCTTAAAAAACATGCATTTAAAAAACACTTAAAAAACATGAACTCCAATGCACTTCCACTGCCTTCACTATTGTGCTTGTAATGCATGCGTAATTAACTTTTACCCTGTTTGCAAAGTGTCAACATAAGGAATAATAATAATAATATAAAAGGTGTAATAAAGCAGGATAAGGGGAGGGGGTTACACAAGCCAACTATCATGTTAATTTGTGCAGCTGAGAAACAGCTGCAGGGAATATGAAAACATGTCATTTCCAAAACAAAACCAAACAAGCCTGGAAAAAAAACCCACATGTAGCTGAGAAAAGACTGATTTGCATAACTGAATATAAAAGACGTGGAGATAGTTGTGAAAGCAGTGAAAATGCATGAGTGTACAGTATGAGGCGGCAGCAGAAATGAACACATGATCGGTGAGCAGTCTGTGGTGGGGGATGGAGCATGGCTTGGTGTGATGGATGCAGTGTAAAAGTATCATACATTAGGATTCAGTGAGGACGCGTTAAGCTCCTGACGTCTAGGTTTGTTTCATTTGGATAAACAGCGTGACTTTGACTGGAATTTGAATTTACATCAGGAGTCTTTCTATGTCTGTGTGTTTGGTAGGGCAGGTACTACATGCTGTGAGACAAATTTCAGTCAGATTGAAATCACACCACATCTGGAGCTGTTCTTAGAGGAGTTCTTTGTGACGTTATGGGAGCATTTAACTTTAGAAACTTAGTTTTTTGGTGATTTTAGATTTATTAACGGGCCCGCCTTTTATAGTTGCTTTTTATATCTCTGCTTCTGTCTCCTTGAACCTCAGTCGGCCTCAGCAGATGGCCGCTCACTCTGAGCCTGATTCTCATGGAGGTTTCTTCATGTTAAAAGGGAGTTTTTCCTCTCCACTGTCGCTACAAGCATGCTTAGTGTGAGGGATTGCTTTCCTTAGATAGAAAAGTTTGAATCAGTTTGACTGTATGATCTGGTGAACTGTAAAGTGTGGTGAGATGACGTGTTGTGAATTGGCGCTACTATATATAAATAAACTGAATTGAATTGAATTTTAATGGTGTGGATCACAGTATTCTGGTGTTTGGTTTGAAATAAGTTGGTATCAAAAGAACAACTCTGGTTCAGATCACAACTCAGATGTTTCTGCTCATTTAGACCCTCTACACACAAGCAAACTTTTTGGTTGAAACAGAAAAGTTTTGGTGTGGTTCTACGGTTTTGCTTGCATTTTTCTCTGATGGTATGATTTAGGGTACTGTTTTAAAAACATCCAAGTAAACAGGAGAAGCGACTAACTGCAGAGGGAGTCCTGGTTTGACTGCAAATAGCAGAGAATAATGTGCACTGAAAAAAAAATATAGAAATAAGTAAAAATGTCTTATATTAAGTGTATTTACCCTTACTTTGAGTAGGTAATTGAAATCGTTTGCTAATGGAATGAGTATTTTCTTTTTAGTTTTTGTGGCACATTTTTTCAACAGTAGGCTGACAGACAAGGGGGTTTGAGAGAGGGGGAGCAACATGCGGCAAATGACCAAAGGTCGGATTCGAACCCAGGTCGTCCGCGTCGAGGACTAAGGTCTCCGTACATGGGTCATGTGCGCTAACCCCTGCCTCACCTGCAATCCTTGAATTGGTATTTTTACTCTTAGAAAAAGATGAATAGATAATATGTACTTGAAGTAAGACAATGCAATTGTGTTTTTTAATTTTAAGTGGCAAAATGGAACAAGACACAAGAAAAAGTGACATTTAGATTTCGATTTTTTTCCAGTGTGCACATCATAACATATGCTAATCAGATTAAAACCAAAATTACAGAAGAAGATATAAACAACAACTGCATCTTTGCATGACTCCTAGCTCTCTTGCAGTTAGATAGTTTCATAAATGTCAGAAATGACCAGAAGGAAAGCAGAAGCTTCTGTTCTGTTTAAATAAGCATTTAAGTTCTTGCCATTCAGAGAGTTTATTAAAAACAGGCTTTTCTCCCAGAAAGCTTGCTAAGGTGTCGCTATGGTAACCCACCAATGTGTTTAAGTTTAATAAATGTTAAAAGTAGATAGCGCATTTTAAAATATGGTTATTCAGATACGTCTTATTATAAGATATCATTAACAATACTTAAACAGGACCATAGAGTCTGAATTAAATTATGCCTTTAAATTGCAGCTTAAAATAACCATAAACTATTGAAATGAATATTTTTTACACTTTCTGATAAGTAATCTGTCAGTGAATCTTAAAATTAGCAGTGTGTGTCAAGCTCAAACCAAATGAATATAAATAAAGTGCAAAAATGAACCAACAAGCTGATGAGGCCAATGTATTTGAACTGTCCTGTAATTTCCTCCACATGCTCCACTTTACAGTATTATTGGCTCAAAGGTCTCAGTTATTGACAAACATTGAACATAAAACACTTTATAGATTGTTACTAGATAGTTATTGCAATATATTAACAATATTTATTGTTAGGTTTTGCATCTGAACTAATTTTCCGTCTCAAGTGCAAAAGCTTTTATTGGCGGTCTCTAAAGTGCAGAAAGCCTAAATGTGGTTATATTTGGTAGAAGCTCCAACGCCTTGGTTCCTCTGACACACTGCTGCGGGAGAATAACCAGCCCTTAAGAACGTTGGAGTATGTCTGTTTTCAGTCACAGGCTCCAAACGAAGGCCATGAGAGATAAGAATGGGTCAGTCAGCCTCCTTCATGGCGTGAACAGAAGACAGCTGTTGTGCAATGGTTTATCTGGCCAGTGAAAGATATATTAACCTAATAGGAAATGTCCTTGGTGGGGTGGGATGGTTTCCTGGGAGCGTGTTTTGGGAATAACCTAGGGCTGGGCGATATAGAAAAAAAGCTTATCGATAAAATTAAAATGCATATTGATCGATATCGATAATTATTGAAAAGATTTGAAACCATATTTTATGTGCAGCTCTGCCTGGACTTTTTATGATATTGCTAAATGATTTAATTTTAATAAAGAACACAGACTTCCAATTAAATCTTTATTTAACCAACTTTTTTAACCATAACAGAATTGATTTAAAGAAAAATAACTTAAAAGACCTGAGTTATGTTATTAAATACTGACAAAGAATAAACTATAGTGACCAGAAAAGTGACCAAAATAAATGTAACAAATACCTAAATGTACACCCCCCCACCCCCCCCGCCTGCCTGCATTCTTTTAAGCTGAAACTGGTTCAGCTTAGTTTCCTGCTTTAACCTGACTTTTTACTTTGAAGTTTCTGGCCCCTCAGCATTTTTCTCTCAATTGTTAGAACTACGTGGGAAACTGCCCAGAACTGAAAATATATATATATATATTTTCCCGAAATTCCCGAAGATTCCTCGGAGGAGAGCCGCGTCGGGGCCTACACAGCTCGTACTCCTGCGGGTGTGAGCGGCTGAGATGATAAAAAAAAAAAAAAGTAGGTTGTGTTATCAGACTTCGTTTTCACTGGTTCCCGACACATTTTACAGATGACTGTGGTTTGTTTTTTGTCCGATTTGCCATGACCAAAATACTGCCAAACTGGCGAACTACAAAAACCCTTCTTTGGAGCAATTTCCTCCGCCTCTCCTGCTGCGACGTCTTCATGTGCTCTGTGTTGTGGTTTGAGAGGGCGGCGCTTGGTGACGGTGTGCCTGGGTCCGCGATTGTGATTGGTTGGGAGGAAGTAGTGATTAGCATAAACCTACATGATAGGCTACAATGAGAAGGAAGGAAAACTGCATTATTTTTATCGAACTTTTATCGACCCGCTTTTTTTCTATTGCGCCACACGTCTATCGATCGATATATATCGTTATTGAATTATCGCCCAGCCCTAGAATAACCAATGTTCGTGTGCAGCAAAGTTCTTTATATGCAGGGGTGAAAAGCCCCCCCAGTCAGAGCTTTTTCTCTCGTCTGCAGACGTAAAAATAAATATGAGCCTTACTTGCAAGAATTGTCTGTCTCAGTTTTCTACAAAGGTCAGGATGCTTTCTGATGCTGCTGAGAAGTTGATAGTCTTGTAAGTTCACCTCCTTGCTAATAGTGATAGTGGAACAATGCTTTTAAAGCATACCCACTGAGCTGTTGGTTTACAGCGAGCATTTCAGCTCAGTCAGGACTTATTTAGGTGCTACGTAAATGGCCACCATCTTGTTTCATGGTAGTTCAGTGGTACTGCAGGTAGATGGCTCCACGTCTGTTTATGTCAGCTCATTTCTCCTGGTGCTGAGGTTCTATTTAGGCTCCAAAAGGCTGATCCAAACATTATCAGGATGGCGTTTTTAACCTTATTTTATCATAGTCATCTGGTCTTTTTGGTATACCCTCTATGTGGTTATGTTGATGACATTTACAGATTTACTTAGAATTTTCTCACAGTAATCTACTAAACTACCTGAACTAAAAGAAAATCCAAAAGTTAAACTTTCTGAACGTAAAAACCAATAAGACAGAGGTCATTTGGCTTGAGACTCTAATCCTCTCCTGGGGTAAATGGATACAAATTAGTGCTCTTTTAAAATACTGCTGTTTTCCAACTAGGAATAATTGCTCAATTGAACCCTCTTAAAGGGTTTGCAGACGTTTTTGTAATTCTCTGTGTACTAATTTAGATAAAGCGCCCTTGCAGCATTTACAAACCGTTTGAAATGTAGCAGCTTTGCTTTTAAAAAGTACTGAGGAACTATACAAACATCCCTGACCCTGAAATATATCCCCAAGCTTCCTGTCCACTATCCAGAATGATTTTTAAACTTGGATGGTGTTTAAAATCTGAAATGGTCCATGTTTTTTATTCTTTCCCAGCAGCCGTAGGCATTTTAAAGTAGATGTGGTCCAGCTTTCACTGCGGCTTCCTCCATGATTGTGGAGTAAAATACCTTTAAATATCAATTCAATTCGGTTTATCTCTATAGCGCCAAATCACAATCACACATCATCTCAAGGCACTTTACAATTTACAATTGCAGTTGATTGCATCGACTAATTGACTCGAAGATAATCCCTCATGCTAAGCATGCTTGTAGCGACAGTAGAGAGGAAAAACTCCCTTTTAACAGGAAGAAACCTCCAGCAGAACCAGGCTCAGTGTGAGCGGCCATCTGCTGAGGCCGACTGGGGTTCAAGGAGACAGAAGCACAACAGAGTTTTGAACGTCTTCTAAAATTCAAGGAATTCTTATTAGCATTTGTCTCGACTTAAAAAGTCATTTCATTAATGACGCCGGAGAGTTGAGGTGAGTAGATTCTACTATTAGGTCTGTTCTAGAAGATATCGACAGCAAATTAATTTTAAAAGAGGAACAGAGAAATGCGATCAAGGCTCATCTTCTTATTCTAGGCGTGCAACTGCACGCTTTGATTTTTGTTGACAACAACTATGCCTCGCTTTACATACGTCACGCACTCCGTTGCTCTTATTGGTTGTAGGTCTATCCAATTGAGTGCAGAGGCATTTTTTTTTCCTGGTTCGTTCAAAACACGCCCCATAATCACAGCTCTATGGAGCAGCATCAGACTCATATTCTGACTAGAATTGAGTAGGACTACGTCAGGCTATCAATTAACGAAGTACAAATACTTTGTTACTGTGCTTAAGTACACTTTTTAGGTATCTGTACTTTATTCCATTACTAATTTGTCTTCCTACTTCTGACTTCTACTCATTACATTTTTACACAAGTATCTGTACTTTCTATTCCTTACATTTTTAAAACAAACGTTACTCTTGGCTTCGGTTTAATGTTTATAAATATTTATTTCACGTCATGTGTGCCATCCACTGCAGATCATTGGCTCCATCCACATCTATTGAAAACTAGTGTAACTTTAGTTTCTTTAGCTAACTCATTGGTTAGCTAAAGAAAATCATCAGAAGCAAGCAGGTGTTCTTTAAACTGCAAAGGTGAATTGTCTATGCCATGCCACAATGTTGGATTCAGAAAAAGATGTTGAAATGTCTGAAAGGTCGGACACAGGCGAGAGCGTATCGGGAGACGGAGACCAACAAGACCTCCCTCATCCTTGGCCCTATCTCAAAGAATTTTTCAGGATAGTCTTAAAATTGAGCATCTGGCTGTTGTTTTTAAAGCTTACTTTATACTTTTATACTTTAAGTCAGAGGTCTTCAACAGGGGGTCCGTGACCTCTAGGGGGTCCGCGGAGGTACTGCATGGGGGTCGCGAAACTTTTGGTTAAATCATTTTTTTTTTTTTATATTCCCTCCTGAATTGAAATGTCTTTAAATCTATAATTAACATGAATTCAACAGACTGTAGTAAACAGATAAATGGAGGCATTAGATGTCTTTCAGTCATCAATGCACACATTCAGCGACACACAGGAGCTCTTTCAAGCTGGGCACCGTTTCATTCACAACACCTGTCCCATCAACCAGGAATCAGAATCAGAAATACTTTAATAATCCCAGGGAGAAATTACTTTAGTTACATTACTCCATCTGTAATAGAGTGACTATAGGACCAGTTTGATAGAACACTATTTCATACAATATATACACTATATTGCCAAAAGTATTTGCTCACCTGCCTTGACTCACATATGAGCTTAAGTGACATCCCGTTCCTAATCCATAGGGTTCAATATGACGTCGGTCCACCCTTTGCAGCTAGAACAGCTTCAACTCTTCTGGGAAGGCTGTCCACAAGGTTTAGGAGTGTGTTTATGGGAATTTTTGACCATTCTTCCAGAAGCGCATTTGTGAGGTCGCACACTGATGTTGGACGAGAAGGCCTGGCTCTCAGTCTCCGCTCTAATTCATCCCAAAGGTGTTCTATCGGGTTGAGGTCAGGACTCTGTGCAGGCCAGTCAAGTTCATCCACACCAGACTCTGTCATCCATGTCTTTATGGACCTTGCTTTGTGCACTGGTGCACAGTCATGTTGGAAGAGGAAGGGGCCAGCTCCAAACTGTTCCCACAAAGTTGGGAGCATGGAATTGTCCAAAATGTCTTGGTATGCTGAAGCATTCAGAGTTCCTTTCACTGGAACTAAGAGGCCAAGCCCAGCTCCTGAAAAACAACCCCACACCATAATCCCCCCTCCACCAAACTTTACATTTGGCACAATGCAGTCAGACAAGTACCGTTCTCCTGGCAACCGCCAAACCCAGACCCGTCCATCAGATTGCCAGATGGAGAAGCGCGATTCGTCACTCCAGAGAACGCGTCTCCACTGCTCTAGAGTCCAGTGGCGGCGTGCTTTACACCACCGCATCCGACGCTTTGCATTGCACTTGGTTATGTATGGCTTGGATGCAGCTGCTCGACCATGGAAACCCATTCCATGAAGCTCTCTGCGCACTGTTCTTGAGCTAATCTGAAGGCCACATGAAGTTTGGAGGTCTGTAGTGATTGACTCTGCAGAAAGTTGGCGACCTCTTCGCACTATGCGCTTCAGCATCCGCTGACCCCGCTCCGTCAGTTTACGTGGCCTACCACTTCGTGGCTGAGTTGCTGTCGTTCCCAAACACTTCCATTTTCTTATAATACAGCTGACAGTTGACTGTGGAATATTTAGGAGCGAGGAAATTTCACGACTGGATTTGTTGCACAGGTGGCATCCTATCACAGTTCCACGCTGGAATTCACTGAGCTCCTGAGAGCGACCCATTCTTTCACAAATGTTTGTAAAAACAGTCTGCATGCCTAGGTGCTTGAATTTATACACCTGTGGCCATGGAAGTGATTGGAACACCTGATTCCAATAATTTGGATGGGTGAGCAAATACTTTTGGCAATATAGTGTATAATTAGGGGGTCCCCACTCCATCTTGTCATCAGTTTGGGGGTCCTTGGCCTGGAAAACGTTGAAGACCCCTGCTTTAAGTAGTTTTTAGAACACATACTTTTTCACTTTTACTTCAGTAAAGAGGTCAAGTTGATACTTCAACTTTTACCAGAGTGTTTTTAAACTGCAGGATCTATACTTCTACTCAAGTAACAAATGTGTGTATTTTTGACACCGCTGTTAGTATACCACCTCATCTATCCACCACAGTGCAGGACAGGGACGGTTGTCTCCCAAACTACCCTAGACATTGGAAATATGGGAGCAAATATTGTGTCTCATTGTTCCTCACCATCCACAGATTTGACCTAAATCATCAGAGGTGAAGCCTTTTGAGATTCCACATTGATCAGCTGTCAGGAATCATCAGCTGAGCGGCCAGACGCAGGCTGGTTGGTGGATCCAGGAAGTAAGAGCGGAACAGGGTCTATTCCTTCAGAGGAGATGAGGGGAGGCACAGGCTGAATCTGTCTTCAGGTTGTATTTCTTTGTAATCTGTGCCTGAGAGGTTTCAACCCTGGTAGGCTGTAATAGCAACAATGATAGCTATCACCGCTAGGTAAGTTTGACCATCAGCCTCACAGCTCCTGGGAGGAAATATTATCCTGCTATCTGGATACAAAGGGGCACAAACACATACAACTGTCTTTATTTATTTATTTTTTTTACAAAAAGTAGAGCAGAGACAGAGCTGTACAACACAGTTTTCACAAAACCCTGAATTCATTGCAGAACTTATCTTTTTAAATCCATATTTCAGACCAGGTGTTCTTTGTGTTCTTCATCCTAGTTTGCTTGAATGGTTCTCTGTCTGTCTGCCTCCCTCTCTCTGCCTGATGAGGGTTCGATCACAGTGTCAGTCAGAATCAGGGAATGGTTTCATTTTGCTCTCATTACAGCAGCCACTGGAGAATCATCAAGCGTCAAAGCGGCTTGATTGCATTATCAGGCGTTTGGTGCTACAGGCTCAATCTGTACCATTTGATGGTGGAGCCGGGCCAGAGCTGCAGTGGGCTCTAATGCACAGGAGATGGTTCTGTGGAACCAGGCGGAAACTGACTGTAACTTTGGTTTCTCTTCATTCTCATTGCAGTATTTACAATCACTATCAGGAGCTACTTTTCATTTTTTTTTAAACTTACCACAAGACATTTAACATCACATGCACAGCAGTTGGATTTGGTGTAGAACATCTGTTCACATCAACATCATCTGCTGCCACAGCTTTTCTGCTGCATCTGGGCTTTGACTGGACCATCCTGAAACCTCAGCAGCCTTTGAAGCTGCATGTTAAGGTTGTTGTCCCGGTTGGAAGATAATTTTTTTGTTTTTTTGTTGTTGTTTTGTTTTCGGTTTTGTATGCGTATATGAGTATATTTAAGGAGATATATAACATGATCTGCAAGTGGAATGAGTATTTTTCCCTTAAAATGTTATAATTATGACAAATAAATAAATAAATGTAATAATAAAGATAATTTATTTAAAGTAGATTTTTCACCAAAAAGTGATTTATAATCTGTCAAAATCTGCTTTTCCTTATTTTATCAATCTAAAAACCAGACAAAACTTTTTAGTAAGTTAGATTGTATGACTTGGTTAGTTACACTTTATGCAGTGAATACATTTCTAAATAAAAGTTATCCTGTACTGAAACAAATGAGATATAATAAAGTCAATTGCTCTTGAAATAAGTCTATTTTTCTTTGTTTTCCATGGGATGAGATTATTTACATTTAAATGTGAAAAACATCTAAATTTTTCCATTGACAGATCATCTCATTACCCTGTTAAAATAAAGGACAGGTACACTTATCTCAATGTATTTTTTTGTAACTTATTTTAAGCTTTGTTTTTGCAGTCTGTAAACAGATGATACCAGCTGACGCTGCAAATAATCAAAATCGAAAGTAATTTTTTCTTAAAATAAGTGCATTTGTTCTTGGATTGAGGAGGTAAAAGAGACATTTTGCCAATAGAGGCTTTGATAATTTGTTTTATTCCAGCGTTTTGTATTGTAATTACACTGTCACAATCACAGCGCAACGAAATGCAATCTTTGCATTTAATCCATCTCCTTGGGGAGCACTAGCCTCGTGAGACCATCCTGATCTCGCGAGCTTTCAAGGTGTCACTCGCAGATCAGTCTGGAGACTCTCCGTTGAAGAAAATTTGGAGCCGTTCACCAAACGAACGTCCAATCAGGGTTGGCTTTGAGGCGGGTTGAGGTGTGATGCAACGAGAAGCGCAGCAGTTCAGTCTAAGGAACATGGCGGCTTCAGCCGATGAAACTAGCGTTAGCGTGGCTATCGAGCAAGTTTTATCGGAATTACAGAGTATTTCTTCACTGAAAGAAGAGCAAAACACTGCTCTGGAGGCTTTTCTCAGAGGAAAAGATGTTTTTGCTCTTCTTCAGACTGGTTTCAGCAAGAGTTTGATCTATCAATTGGCTCCTCTTCGTCGTCGCTCTGTTAGTACGTCATATGCTTCGTTGATCTGATTGGTTTATTTGGCCCGTCTATCACCAACATAGGCCAATCAGATAACCAGTATTTTCACCCCTTCCCAAAATTACTTCAACGGAAGGTTTCCAGATGGATATGCGGAGGAAATCCAGCAAATCCATCTGGCGGAGTCAGGTTAGGGGAGCACTGGGCTGCCATTGTGCGGTGCCGGGGCAGCAGTGTGGGTTTAAGGGTCTTTTTCAGAGACCCAGTGTGGCAGTGGGTTTTAAACTCACAACCATAGGATTACAAGCTCGGTCTGTGCCCTAAGTGTCTCATAGAGTAAGACAGAATATTGGGTACAAGGGAAAAACCTGCAGAAAGTAGAAAAGTCTTAATTCGCACGTTCTTCTGGCACAACTAAGCATAGACTTTACATTTATGCCATACTATACTGTCCCTGTTGTATCTGATGTTATATTTCTCACAGGAAGAGTCTGTTTCTAAAGAGGGATTTTTGAAAGTCCAGAATCTCTACTTTGTTGGTTCAACGGTTACAAACAATCTAAAGCGAGACGCTTGTCTCACCCTGCAGAGCTTTGATAGGTTTGGACTTTCAGAGGTCAAACGCTGACAGTCATTGTTTATCACTCTGACACTCATTATCAAGATCGTCTCCAGTTAGAGAGCTATAAAAGAATCGTAATTATTGCCATTTTAGAAGCTGTAATTAAGGCCGTCATTAACATCCATCATCATGTTTTAAGTGGGTCCACGGCCCGCTAAATGAGTGTTCCTCCTGCCCGTTCCTCTGCTCTCCTCCAGCGCTCCTCTCACCAGGGAGGGGAAACAGAGGACATTTTGGAACAGGAGCGTCCAATCTGCCTCTTCCCGCAGGCTCAAAGCGTTTTTAAAGCCTCTAACAAAAGGATCCAACCTACTGTGGTCAAAACCGTTTTGAAGAGATCAGTGATGTCACATTAAAGTGTGAGTTGTCTCCTTCCACTGAGCGTGGAAGTGAGGCAGACTTGTCCAAAGGGGCAGCATCAAGTAGAGCCTTAATAAACCGAAAGGGGAACTGATAAAATAATGCTACATTTAACACTTTCAGCTGAACGATATCCACCACCACACGCAATTATCCAAAGGCACACAGAAGCGTTCAGCCGTGGAGTGGTGAAACATCTCCAAGTTTTCCTCCGGATGAATTAGTAATGCTAAAAGATTCCATTTGGGCTGTCTAAATGCTGCGCGTGGCGCTAACCCTGGTTAATATAAGGAGCCACTCAATTTTTCATGCCCACACTGAGTGTAGCCTTCAATTTAACATGCGCTTTTAATCCTGCCAGTGCTAAATTGCTTTTTAATGTCGAGGAACATGGTGTTTTTTTAAGCGTCACTCGTGAAAAATGCATCAGCAATCCGCAGAGAAAATCACATCCTCTGTGTTTTTCTGATGTTTTTTCTTAGGGTGAAGGAACAAAGCAACACCTCGGCAATAAGGAGCGAAACCAATATGTTGTTTTGACACATCTGTCAACCGGATGGAGGGGGGTTTCTAGAAAACTGTGTGTGTGTGCTTTTATGTGATGATTAATCGCGTCTGCTTTCTTGTCGTCTGTTGTGGGTATTTAGAATGCCTACATGAATGCATATCAGCAGTATGAGGCGTTAGTGCAGGACGTGCCGGTCAGCCAGTGTGTCCCAGACGGGTCCCTCCATGTGTGAATTCATGAGCGGTGTCAGGTGTCTCTGCGCCTGAAGCACTGCTGGATGGCAGGTGTTTGCTCGGCCTCCGCGGCCCGTTTAGATTCTCCTGCACACCAGAGGCTGTGCAGGAGTCAGAGGCTGGACTCAGTCAAGCATGGCTAAAAGACACTTCTTTAATATCCCTGGTCAGGGAGTCAGTGAACTCATGCTGAATGACTTCCTCTGGGCAAGTCAGCCGTCCGCCCTCAGTTATCACATAACAATGTGGCCATCGAAGCGGGCTAATCGGTCCACCGCTGAGGAAAACAGGGGCCTTAACTAACAGTGCATGCTCGCTATAGAGTCATGGCCTCCAGACAGGCTTAAAGCAGAAGTATCATAAAAATGAAGGGAAATTAATTGGTTTTATCTGCCACTTTGGCAGCAAAAAGCAAACAAATAAATAGATTAGCCAGCAGCTGCAGGTTGAAAGTTAGATCATATCCCACATATGCAAAACAAATGCAAACTGGTTTGAGTCCAGTTTGTTTTTTCAATGGAAAGTCCTAATTCCTCAGTGGACTTATGTTTGGTTAAAACCTATTTGTTCATTTTGAGGTAGGTTCATTCATCCAGGCTTTATTCACAGAAAAGAAAATAGTTGCAAATGATTACCTGAAATAGCTTAAACCCAGAATCTAGTTGCTTTTGTTCCAAACAAGAAAGCATCACACGGTAATTATAATAATTTAACTTTATTGATCAAATTATCGAGAAATTTACCGCTGCATTTAACCCATCCCCTTGGGGAGCAGTGGGCTACCATGGTGGGGAGCAATCGGGGGTTAAGAGTCTTGCTCAGAGACCAAGAGTGGCAGTCTGTGGGAGTGGGGCTCAAACTCACAACTTCAGGATTCCAAGCTCTATGCCCTCATCACTAGGCTGTCACGCCCCAAAATAACTCAATATATTAAAAAAAATGCCCTGTTTCCAAACCAGACATTTTTTTTCTTTTTTAATTTATCAATAAAAAAAAGAGTTTTATATTACGGTATCTTGATGTTTGATCCGTAATCAGAAACGCAGGTCAGTGTCGTCCTCAAGTGAACGCAGTTATTGCACAGAGAGAAATACGTTTGTCTCCTTATAGAGTAACACAAGCAGACTCCAACCAGTAGATATCATCTGGTTAATAATTTAGGCAACTGCTTGGATGGTCAGCTTGGACACAGCTGCTGTGCAGACAGACGGCCTGTTGCTTTAAAAACACCATAAGCTCAGGATAGATCTAGCTGCTGCAGCTACCGTACCCTGGCAGTATGAACTAAATTACCATAAATATGTCCAAATAGCTGCATTGACTCATTCCTGTAAATCAGGGAAAAGTTTAGCAGCCTTCTTTCAGTCAGCTGAAAAGCAGTGTGCAGCTCCCTCTGGGAAGTAAGGTTACATTAAAGCTATCAGCAGGGTATTGCCCAGTGAGAAGAGATGACTTTAAAAGAATGGAAAAACTAAAAATCTCAAGGTGTAAAGATTCAAATGTCCAATATTACATTATAATCCTTTTATTTTATTCTAGTACATGTCTGATTGTGGGTGGTTTTACAGAGGGGTCACCAGGGCCCTACCAGTGCCTGCATAGAGCCGGTACTGGCCCATGGCACGTTCTGAGATTATACAATAGACTGATTGAAATCTAGTTGATTTTCATGTAACATACAGAAATTATTAGCTTCGAAAGTGTGTTTTCTTGGCTGTGAAAGGTTTCTGACTCTAATCACTAGTAGTGATGTGAAGCCATCCTGCAGCGGCTCCAGAGTGACATCCTGCAATGGGTGGCACCCAATCGTGGAGAATTGGATTGAATCAACGCTTCACTGAAGACGATTGTATTTCTTAAGTCGGGCTTACACTGTGCGATTTTCTGCCCTTTTTTGATCGGGCCGACTTTCAGCCTGATTGTGCGCTGTGTAGTGTAAAGGGGATAACGACGGGCGATCAGTCTCTCACGACCACGTCCCAGTCAGGATGGCAGAGGTGCGAGTGAAATGGAGTTCTTTCTGTAAAATTGACAGATCATAGTAGCCACGGTTGCTCAGCCATGTCTTTGTCCAAATACGTGTTGCCTTTTCTTTTTAGGGCTTTCAGCACAAAACATTGCGCAAACTGCCAAGGCAGCACGTTTCACTAGCGAGCTTCATGTTCCTCTTCTACCCGTTTGGCTTCCGGATAAACAAGTACGAGTAGCGCCATCTCACTGCGGAGCTGAGTCCGACATGGTTTTTAGACGTACAGTGTGAGCAGGTAGATCACATCAGAGCGTCGGGCCTCACAGTGTGAGAACATCCATCGTGAACTGTGAACTTTTAAACTCTGCGGTTTCGTCACACAGTGTGAGCTCTAGCTGCGTGCAACGATTGAAAAAATCACACAGTGTATAACCGGCTTTATGCTGCGTTCACACCAAAAGCGTTTGGAGTGTCAAAAATGGCAAAATTTGGACACTGAGTCAGACGCTGGTTAAGTTGCTTTGACACATCGACGCTCAGAATGTTTATCTGCTCTATTCTATCACTGGCTCACAGTCTGTTTTTAGATTGATTGTAAAGTTTTAACACTTGTTTTTAAAGCCCTTCATGGTCTCGCTAGTGATATTTAATTGAGATGTTGTTCGTACATCACCTCAGCAGAGCTCTCCACTCTGCTGATCGTCTCTAGGTCCCGTTATAAACAGTGGGGCGATCGTTTCATTGTGGTTACCTAAACTGTGGAACAATCTGCCCCTCGGTCTGTGGGTTCTCACAGATCTGCTCCTTTTTAAGTCCAGATTTAAGACTAATTTTTTTAAACTGGCTTTTAATACTTTGGACAAATTGTTTTATGCCTTTGATTTTAGTTGCACATTGTGCACATTTTTTTTGCAATACTTTTATCTTTCTGTGAAGCACTTTGGTCTTCCTGATGTTGTTATAAAGTGTTATATAAATATAAATAATTCAATTTGATATTCTGCAGATACAAGCTACACAGCAATTTGAATCTTAAATTACTAGTAAAGTGTCATACCACTTTTCGTCGTATTTCTGCCCTGGAGTGCAAAAATCTTTATCCATTGACTCAAATTAACATTACCAGCTAATTTGAGTATTTATAAACAGTTTCTCCATAGTTAAAAAAAAATGTTTTAGTGCAGCAATAATAATCAGAGCTTGCTCTCTGTTCCTGCAACTGCAGATGTCCATTTTTATCTTTGATTATCAAACACATATATCACAGTATGATAGCTGATATCATTTGATATTAGATATCTAATTATATCTGATCCTTTCTTCCTTTTCTTTAGAGTGTAAGCCCGTGGTATTTATTAATGTTTCATATGCAGACAGCACTTTAGAACCGATAACAGCATGTAGTGTCTATCAGCCCCCAAAAAACCCTGGATCAGCTTTTCTTATTGGTTTAGGCTCCGGCGTCCAGCGGCAAAAGTCCAATTTTCTGAACTCCAGAGTTGAACACTCGGATGCTCAAATGTTGGACAAATAGCTCCAGAAACATCTAATATTTCATAACAATTGAATACTCCATAGTGTAAAGCAATGTTCAATTTTACATGCCTATAGTTGACATTTCTTTAACTGTTAGAAACCTTGGAAACACTTGCTTCCTTGTGTGTTTACAGACGTTTACCTGTGCAGTCAGGCTTGTGTTGTTAGTCCAAGCTGTTGCGGTTCTTCTGCTCGCTGTGGGGATCAGTGGCACTGCCTGTCTCTGATGCCACACCAAATCCTCTTATGTGTGTGTCTCAGAGAGAGAGAGAGTGAGGGAGACAGCTAGCCGTCCCGGATCATCTTGTTGAAGCTAGTGTTGGTAAACACAGCTCACTGTAATCCCAGCTAAGATGGACGCCGATGATTGGGCTTAGCGCCGGTAGTGTCCCCCGGTGGCCCCAAGCACCGGTTGTCCCTCGTTGCCCTTAGTGACACCAGGCAGCAAACACAAACAACAGAGCCAAAGGTCAATTACAGAGCCCAAAGCAGCTAGTGCTGTCATCACCTCTGCTGTACCACTTAAATGTCAAAAGCAAACTTTGGGATACTCTGGTTGACATTCACATAAATGCAAAAAGACACCCATTTGCAAAGAATTGCACACATTTTAAGGTTGAGAGCATGCTCTGTATACTCTCTGGGAGCTTGTGTCCACTCACATAACCCCACAGTGAATGTGCTGCTGTCAGGCAGCCAGTTGGGCAGCCTGACAATGTGCACATTTAAGACCTAGAGCTTGATGGCGGCTCAGAGTTTGTGGAGGAAAGCGTGGAATGTGTCCTGTGGCCAGACGCGGGCCACTCTCAAAGGCATCTCTATTACAAGCAGACAAGTAGGGCCTTATGGAACTGATGTTCCACACTGAGCGACCATGCACTCTTGTGGAAATCTACTGGCCTATAAAGAGCTCAGCTTCATTGCTTAACATAAAACCAGGATTCCTATTTCTGGATGCAGTGATGAGAGCTGAAGTAGAGCTGAAATAACCAAAGACAAAATGATTCAAGAGATGACGCACTGTCTCTACAACCGAGTCTCCATCACTAGTTAACGGAACACTGTTAAGGTTAGGCGACCAATTACATTTGAGTTCCAGATCACTGGTCATTTCTTTTTTTGATACTAGTGGCTTGTATTTTTTTCTAAAGTAGGCTGACAGGAAAGGGGGTATGAGAAAGACATGCAGCAAAGCACCACAGGTCAAATTTGAACCCGAGTCGTCCTCGTCAAGGACTTAGGCCTCTGTACACGGCCTATTTTAAAATCTAAAGTGTTTTTTGAAGTAGAGAACAACAATCGTTCAGGTTGCTATAAAGACAATTTCCTGATTCACATATTTTATAAAACACCTGAAATGTTTGTTTGTTCTCTTTTTTTCTGTCTTAATGAGAGCAGTGGGCTTCATGCTGCCCTGCAAGGCTTTAAACCTGGGTTTAATGGAGACAAAGCCGTTCTAAAGCACATATCAAGGTGCTCATTTTGAGCCTGGATCCATATTTATTTATGATTCTGTTCATGGTGGAGAATCCTGCTTCACAGCAGCAGGTTGAGCCAAACATCCTCTAAATGTGCAGGATCATCTTTGAGCACCATTTCACTTTTCTTTCACCAGTTCACCACAGTTCTTCCAGCAGTCCACACTTTGTCTGCTCTCTTTTTCTCATCATCTTCTCCTTCTTTCCCATCGCCCGGCTTGCCACAGGTTTGCCTGCTGTGTCTAAAAGTAGCAGCAGCAGCAACCCAGCCTGACAGCAGCTCATTGGATCATTTGGATCACGTGTAGCCTGGTGCAACTTTAAATAAACATCCATAGCGTCGAAGTGTCAAAGCAACTTAACCCGACACCAGATGCCTTTACCATATTAACAGAAGTGGCACAAGTCAAGTTAGACACTGTCGTCGGACAGCATCCGGTCATTTATAAATGATTTAAATCAGGTTGGGTCCTGATTAGCCAGCAGGTGGGTCCGGATATGGACCGCAGTCTGCTAATCTGTGTCCTCTGTCCTACAGTTTTGATCAGAAGAGAAACAGAAATGGTGCTAAATATGACATCTCGCTCTGACCTGTCTTCAGCCGGCGGCCCTTTATCGATACTGACAGATAAAGAGTCCTGTGATCTTGTGAAACAGCAGGCACCAGTGGCGGCTGGTGAAAAATATTTTTGGTGGGGCTGATATAGCCTAGTGTATGTCTCCAACTAATCCGGAATAAGAATTCAAATAAACAATTGGACAATACATACAATTTAACAGTAATGATTTAATTTGCTATATAATAACAGTAACAGTGATGATTTTGGTCACTGTGACGGGGTTCTTTGGCCTCCAAGAATCCAGGCTCAGTCGGCTTACCGGTGTTGGTGATTTATTTTGCTCAAAAACTCAAAACAGGGTGCAAAAGAAACTAAACATATACAAGATACTCTGGGCCTAGGCCTCCCTCCAGTTACCAGCAATGTAACGAAGAAACAGAAAACAGAAATGGCCGCTCTTCTTCCCACAGCCCTCATTAAATAGTTTAAGCCCCTCAGGCTCTCTTATTTCTGATTTCTTCTCATTAATCAGTTTTGTCCATATATTACCTCCACAAACAATTGATGTACAAAAACAAATAATTTTTACAACTTAATTATTTTACACAGATTCATTGACTTATTCAATTACACCAAACTGGGTTTGAACCCAGCAAAGACGCAGCCAGACTGAAGATGACAAGTCCCCGTAGCATACACACACACCCACACCCCCCACACCCACACACACACACACGGCTAACCCCACTGAAATATTAAGTGTGCACCCTCAATACGCCAGCAGGTAACCAGGACAGCTTGTGTGTTTTAAGTTAATGGAGCTACTGGGCTCAGCGCGAGCGTATTGGTCCTCACAAACACAGTATAACAGGAATGTGTGTGTGGCGCGCAAAGTTAGAGGATGTGGATTCGTCTCAGTCACAATAACCATGACATGAAATGTTCCTACCCTACAACATGGATGTTCTTCTGGCAAACGGGTAGATAAATAAGGATCTCACCGAATTTGGTGGAAGCTGCATCTCGTTCGTTACGTTCGCCATCTTCCCTCTAATTGTCTGCACCTGCGCTTGGGTTCAGAAGCCTGTTAAAGCGCAGTATTTTCAGCGCCCCAAGACCATAAAGTTCTGAGATGCTGATTGGCCATTAAATTCACCTAGCAATAGTACATGATTGACAGATTCTCTGCAAATGGCGGGCTGTCTGATCACAGCCCCCAGAACAGAGACGGTAGGAAAATATATTTCTAAAAATATATTTTACGTTTCTCTCTTCTTATCAGGGAGGGCGGTGCCCCAGCGCCCCCTATAGGCCGGCCGCCACTGGCAGGCACGAGCCTTGATTACCATTCCCGCTGATAACGCTGCATGCTAATCATTGTAAACATCATGTGTCTTTGACACACATAAGCTTATCTGTAATGGGTGTAATTGTTACTAGCATTTAACAAGATCATCTTGCAGATATAATGAGTGCCAAAAGGGCCTGGTGATGGGAGAAGCTCCCTCAGATTCGCCGTGCTGATGGGTTCTTAGATAGTAGCTAACCCCTCTATTGCTGTGCTGTTAATGAAGGACAGCCTGGAGCCAGGGCATATATTCGATAAAAGGGGCTGGAGATGAGGGGGGTCATGAAATATTTAAATATACAGGGCTTCAAAGTGGAAAGGGCCTCCCTGTTCTTGTCAACAGACAGACCCCCTGCCGCCCCGCTCTGGCCCCAAGTCTTTGGCCTGCGACCAGCTTCACATGTAGGTCGTAAACCATCAGATCCCTTTTCCACTGCTGAGACATCACCCAGGGGAAGGAAGGGATCACCTGGTCTGTAGCCACTGAGTTTTAGCCCATCTTCTGTTTTTAGTGCTGCATAGAGGGGCCTTTAAGGTCAAGAACAACATCTAGGGGTTCTTGTTTGGACCAAGGGCTCCACGGTGGGATCTCATACGTTTCCTCGGGTGTAAGAAAACTGTCACCCTTTTGTCTCGACTAACCAACTTAAAGAAATATATCCGAGTGATAATCTTCTTGGGAGATCTTAAAGACACAACAGAGATCAGAGGATGTGTCTTTTGTCCTAAGACAAAAAGGTTCTGGCTACAATTTCATTTGAATGTTCCAGATATCTCTTTGTGTGTGTGGCATAAAAATGGGTCTCAACTTGAAATTTCTCTGCTTCCCATCATCCGCCGCCTCAGAGGGGAGGCTTCTTTGGAGGGAACAACAACCCTATTTAACTGTGGCCTTGCAAAGATGCAGCCAGAACCCCCTCGGTGGTTGGTGCTTGAGGTGGATACCCTGAGATGAAATAGACAGAAAAGAGGTTGGTGACAGAACAGAAAAGGGTTTGTGGGAGGATGGGCAGGGACCTCCTCGCTGTCTGTCACCCCGCTGCCTTTTGAAGTCCGGGGCCCATCTTGTATCCCCCAGAGAGCCCCCCTTCTGACGCTGTTGAGCACAGAGAGAGCCTTGAAGAGGCTTGTTTGAGAGGAGCATTGGGATTGAGCTGGGGGTGGCTAAGGCTGCCTCCATTGGTGCCTGACAGAATGGTCTTGACAGAGCGTTTCAGAGAGCATAATCCCTCTGACCATAGTCTCCAAGCCCTGCAGATCGCCGTGGGGGGGGGTGCCAGTGGAGAGTTGGAAGATTTTACCCCGACACCTTAGCAGTGATTTCTTTAGTGCTCTCTTGTAGTCATCTTTTAAAAAGACCCAGCAGGCTGTTTCTTTCCCTCTGTTTCCTCCCTGTTTGGCTCCTTCTCTCTCCATCACGTCTGTCTCTCCTCATCTCCTCCTGTCAAGTTTTCTTCTGTGCTCCCTTCCTCTTCAGTTTCTCCCCCGCCCTCCCTTGTCCCCTTGCTCCCACTGGATGAAGAAAAGAAACAAAAAGAAGGAAAATATTATCCCTGCCAACACAGTTGCTCTTGGTTAGTATTAAATTGAGGCCCCTGGGCGGGCGGGGGGGGGGGGGGGGGGGGGGCGGGGGGGGGGGGTGGGGGGGGGGGGGGTCTGGTGGGTCTCCACAAATATAAAGACATGCAGATTACAGAGAAAAATTTGAGCCTTTGCAGCGATGCGTTTTATCTGTTAGGAATGTTTCTGTCGGGAATGTGGCTTTGCTGAGTTTCTCTGGGAACATGAAATGATGCTGACAGGCCTTCTGTTATTGTCTTAAAATTATCTGCATAACATCCTACTGGCTAAAACAATCACTGTTTATTGGACAACTAGAAACAGCTTTTCTTTTTTTAGGTTGGGTGTTAAACATTTATAGTTAACCTGTTGAATGGAGTATTTACAACTATAGTGAGGGTAAAGCTGCTTGTGTTGGAGGTAATTCAAATCAGTTTATTTCTATAGCTCCAATTCCCAACATATGTCATCTCAAGGCACTTTACAGTTCAACCAGATCATCCAGTCAGATTGATTCTAAGTTTTCTATCTAAGGAAAACCAGTTGATTGCATCGACTCATTGACTCAAATACAATCCCTCACGCTAAGAATGCGTGCAGCGACAGTGGAGAGGAAAAACTCCCTTTTAACAGTAAGAAACCTCCAGCAGAACCAGGCTCAGTGTGAGCGGCCATCTGCTGAGGCTGACTGGGGTTCAAGGAGACAGAAGCAGAGATACAGAAAGCAGCTGTAAAAGGCGGCCCCGTCCAGGAAACACACAGCCAGGCAGACGAGCTCCGAGCCAGCTCCCATGTCAGAGGATGAAAGAGAGCACATCCACTCAGTCACGGTCAGAGAAACAGGACTACACTGGAAAACAGGCCGATCTCAAGCAATAAGCAAAGTCGTTGATGGCAGCAGCAAAGCTGATGAGTTAATAATGAGTGTAAAATTTGCCAGCTATGCAGTGTAACTCTTACTTTACGTGGTGTCGCATAAGCCACTAGTCTCTTAGAGGTCCTCTTAATTTTGTCACTAAGGTGAGTAAAATTAACTCTGAATATCTGACTATAGCCTTAGAGTTAATTGTACACTAATTTTGGGTGGGACCAAATTTGATCTGAAACAGAGTTACATTGAACTCTGTGGTTGTTAAAGTAACTTGTTTTTTTACTGTGTTGTCTTTAGTGTCTTGATTTTTTGTCTTAAGAGAAACTACCATTTTGAGCCCCAATGGGGGGGTTAGGTGACAACTAAATACCTCATGATTTATTTACCTAAACCTGTCTACACCTTTTTCTCCGACCTGTTTGCTGTGTTACTCAGAATAAAGCACACCTGGCTGATATGATTAGGTGTCTTCTGAAGGGAACTGGTTGCCATTGATGCTTTTATTACACTAAATGGGGAGTGGGGCCCATTATAAATGCATACGACTTTATGCCCTACTTTTTTGGTTTTGCTCATAAGGTATCAATAAAATGAGTTGAACTATGAGGTTATATTGTGAGAAACTGCAACGGTTTATAGAAAGTTCTTCAACTTCTGCATTATTTTCAAAAGGATTCAGCAGATCTCCCAGATTCCCAAAAGGATTCAGCTAGAACTTAAAAACGAAAGACGATCCTCACTTTGAATTAAAAGGAAAAATGCTGGAAGTAATTCATGCTCAGGAAAAGAGGCCTCGTATATTTTGAGGCAGCGGCCCATCTTCTACTTTGTGTAGAAGCATGCGGAGTGATTGACTGCTCTGAAATTATCCACGGCATCGTAGCCCACAGCCTGCATTCCTCAACATCTGTAATTTAGGCAGAAAGGTCTCCCAATTTTCTTGTGACTGGGCAAAGTAACGGTGGAGGAAGTGTGGAGGTGTTTTTTTTTTTGGGGGGGGGGGGGGGGGGGGGGGGGGGGCATTCGGGACAGAACTGAAGCATTTTAGTCAGAAAAGGTTAAACCAATTTTCTTGTCTGTATTGCTTTGCAAAGTGAGTCCTGTGGCAGCGACTTTAGACGGACGGCCCGCTGCAGCTGGTTTGTTCCCGCTGACAGGCCGCTCCTTTCTGTGCTCACAATGTCAACTGGATCTGATTATTGCCTTCCAGATCCAGATAGTGTCTGCCATTGATCAGGCCATTTATCTCCAACTCCAGCGGCATCGGCTTTTGCTTTCAGAGGCCAGAGGGAGATAAGCATATACAGATAAGCAGATAACGTAACCTCTACAGGCTTTTAACAACCGGAAGAAATACTTCTCTGCAGCTCGACTGTCCGACGTGATTTGAGTTGTGTATCTCTAGAAGCTTTAATGTAACAAAGTATCTGCTTTTAGAGGAACAACCATCGGATCTCATCGACGTCCCCCCCCTCCGCCCCCTTCGCGTCCGTCAATCTTAATGTTCCCAGAATGCAGGGCCCGTCTTTTAAGGCTTCTCCGATTTCTCTTTCTCTCTGTCAGGATGTTTGAGTGATGTTTTTTTCTTTTTTCTTCTTCCAACACCCTCTACTGTCCCAGTTTGTGTTACAGTTTGTCTGCGTGTGTGTTTGTGTGCCAAACGGTGTGTCATCCCCACATTAATACTCGGGATGAGTGACAGATTAATTTATGTCTGACTATGTGTCTGAGGAACCGGGGAAGAAAGGGCCTGTCAGTGCAGCTTGTCAGGAGGAGGTGGGGGGGGGGGGGAGATTAGAGCCAGTCGTCATTGACAAAGTGCTGAAGGTTCCAGGAGATAAGGTCAGATTCGACGAGTTTGGGGAAAAAAAACAAAAAAAACAAACAAGAAAAACGTGTGAATGTAACACAATGAAGCGAATAGGAATAAAAACAACCGTCACACGCCGCCTTGGAAATGACTGGGAGGGGAAGCGTGTGGGTATGTAGGCGTGCAATTAGAGATATTTCACAGCTCTGCGCTGAGGACTGCATTAGTCGGCTGATGTGGAGCAACAAGCAGGGCATGATCCAACCGCACCTCCTCCTCCTCTGACAGGTGGAGGATTCATTTAACACATCCTTCTGGTTTTATTCTCCCTAAGCAGCAAAGGCATCATTTATTATTCAGATAATTCCAGCCATGAATTATGGCCTTATGCAGGCTCGGACTGGGAACGATTCTCATCCCTGGCATTGTTTCATCTACACCAACGCACTTATGCCCTCCCCCCCAGCACAATCAAACTCATTTCAATTCAATTCAGTTTATTTCTATAGCGCCAATTCACAACACATGTCATCTCAAGGCACTTTACAGTTCAACCAGAACATCCAGTCAAACTGATTCAAAGTTTTCTATCTAAGGAAAACCAGTTGATGCATTGACTCAAATGCAATCCCTCACACTAAGCATGCTTGTAGCGACAGTGGAGAGGAAAAACTCCCTTTTAACAGGAAGAAACCTCCAGCAGAACCAGGCTCAGTGTGAGCGGCCATCTGCCGAGGCTGACTGGGGTTCAAGGAGACAGAAGCAGAGACACAGAAATAAACTGTAACACACAGGAAAAACACAACCAGGCTGACGAGCTCCGAGCCAGCTCCCATGTCAACTCATGCGTCTCAAATGTGAAACACAATACGAATACACATTGTATCTTCAAGCATCTCAGCTTCATCCTTATTAAACACTAACATTCATACCATATTTCTTTGTTATTCTAGGCTTCGAATCCAGTATGTTTTGCGTTTTTCCTGTCTGCATTTCGGGATTTCCCTTCATTCAGTTGATAACTGTAGATAGTTTTTGTTTGTATTTCCATACAAAACTTTTTCTTGTTCTTTCCCCAAACTTTTTGCTTCTGATCATGTTTTAAAGTAGATCAATGAGGAAGTAGCCAAATAAGGCCATAATAGGCGACTGCATACATCTAAAGTATCCTTCCTCGGTTATTGCAAATATACACTAAGTTATTTATTTACTAATATACTGGGTACAACAACAGCGTAAAACACAAAAAAATCATAAATAATACACCATCAGGACGTGGGGATCTTTCAGAAAAAACGTTATTTGCAACCAGAGTGAGATACTGGAGTATAGATTATGAAAAGTCAAACAATTGCTGTTAGTCCTCCATGATGCCTTAAAAAAGCAGGAAGTGATCAACATCCCATCAACCTTCAGGGCGCTGCTGCCGTTACATTCTTTGCATGTTAACTGTCACACCTGCAGCTGAAGGAAGATGAAACCAAAGAGGAGCTAATCTGCTTACATGTGAACTCTTTTCCTCGTGTTCAGAGCTGAAACAGTGCATCTCTTTCAGGTCAGTGCTTCTCATGTGCCCACCTGCCCTCCTACTCATGTCAGCTTCACTCTGCCATTTATTTTTTAAGGTTCTGTAAAGCAGAGGCTGAGTCTGGAGTCTGCAGGCAAGTGTACAAAAAGCTTTTAACCTATGGCACTGATGGGGCTCATGTTACGCTTATCAGGAATATTTCAGAGGAGGGGGAGATTTGTCATAGTGGCAGGCGGGTTCATAAAGCCAAAGCAGTCCCCTGTGATTGTAATCTCTGATGGTTCCTGTAAAATTAAACCCTGGTAGCGAGCGAGGGGGCACACATGACTCTGGTTACTTTGAAGTCGGGAACCAACGTCCCAAAAAACAGTAGAAGATGACAAAATGCCAGCGTGAAGCCGATGCTCTATAGATAGAACTTGCTTCCTCTCCCTTCACAGATATGTGTGTTTTTATGTGTGTGTGTGCGCCTCTTCGTCAGCATTTCATTTGAATTAAAGTAATAATGCGCTGTGTGAGAGCCGGACGCCAATTGTTGCAGCAGTGTGGCTGTAATCACAGACTTGTGGCCGCTCCTAAATCTGATAATGATGGTATAAATGGAGAACAGCAGCGTGTTTATTCCTGCTGCTGCACACAACCATGAGAAGAACCGGTTACCATTTTCTGCTTCAGCCGTATTACTACATATCGGCAAGCAACTTTTGGAGCAGAACCACGTTCTTGATGTTTTATTGTTATTTCTACTATGGGAGCATGAATCCTTACCATGTGGAGTAATCCGAGATATTTCTGCAGCCCATGCAAAAAAGGCTTGATGCCTGCAGAACGTCGATCAAAGATGAACCAAAAAGATGGCCTTCATCTGGTTTCATCCTCTCGCCAAAGACTTGAAACGCAGTTTCTCATGGTATCTGTTCAGGCTGGTGCCATCCAGGGGAGCGCTGCAAGATGGAGGTTGCTTTCTAGACGAATAGCAAGTTTTTGGTTAATGCATCAAAGCAAGAACGCCTCTGCACCTGCGAAGTTCGCCTGGTGAAATTCGCACAAGCTCAGAAATATTAACTTAGAGATATGAAGATGTTTTGAACTTTGAAACGTCAAAGAGCGCAGTGAAGTCAAGCTTAATGGTCTTAACAGTTATGTAGTTAGCCTTAAAAAATACATTTTAATTAAGCCCTAAAGAGACTATTAAATCTTTTATTGTTTGTCATCCTCCCTTAGCTCAGGCACAGACACCTCTCTCTCCCCAGTGCCTTTCTCCGTCTTAATGATGTCCTCCTGCGATCTCCCATTGTTAAGGGCTGGTTATTCTCCCGCAGCAGTGTGTCGCAGTGAGCTTGTCGTAGATATTTTCGATTTATGCCCAATATTGAAGCCTGGTCTGCGCTATGTTATTCCACGGCACAACGCAAGAGGGTGAGGATGTGGAAAAAACACAAGGAGCAAGTTTGTGCGACAACAGAGGGACATGAGGGCGAAAAACAGTGTGGATCCAGGTGGAAAAAGTGTGGGGCATATCTGCTTTCACTGCAACACACACGCAGACGACCTGATTTCTGAGTATAAACCAGCCTTCAGCCTCCAGAGAAAGCTGCTTCCTCTCCCCTGTTCTGGTGCTCTCTAGTCGGATCTCCTGCTGTGATTCCTTAGATTCAGAGAGGGACAAAGCTGGTCGTCTCTTCCTAGTTTAGGGGCTCTCTCTCCCACGGTTTTTCCCTGCTCCTCCTGTCTGAGTCGCGTCTCACTTTACCTAAAGCTCCACTGAAAGCGGCTGATCCATCCGTTGCTCCTGGACTCACAGAACTAGGAGCGTCCCTGGAGGATCTGCTAAACCCAGGAAGGCCGACGCCTTTGTTCGGCTCGCTAAAGCAAATAAAGCACCGCGAATCGCTGCGTCCGCCATGTTCAGGTGAAACCAACAACTAGCAGATTTGATGACATACTGAAGCCTTTTCACTCGCCAAGTTTCTGGCAGGGTTTGCAGTCGGTGTGAACGTTACATTAGTCTGTTTGTTACGGGAAAATCTATGAGCATCAAGGCTCTGAGCTCCACCTTTTCTCTGCTCTTTAAGCATTCATGTATAGAGCTGCTAAAAAACAAAAATGCTACAAAAATCCTCTTGCATTTTGACTCAACATCTCAGCCACCGAATGCATTTTCAGTAGACCAGCTACAAGATGGGAGGATTTGCACCTATATCGACTATTGACCATCCATCTTAAAATAAATCTGATTTTCTAGAGAATTAGGAAGAAAATGTAAGCTGCTCAATCCTTTTTAAAGGATTGAGCAGCTTACAGGGGAAGAAGCAGGGTTGCTTCTTCCATGTCTGTATGTTGATCTTTAGTGGACGGTCGTTCTGATCAGGTTGCACTCCAGCTCTAAGCCAGAGTAGCTGATGGACATTGTTACTGAGCACTGAGAAAATATGTGGATTATCACAGAGTGCTGCACCCTAAATGCACCAGGGAGCATCATCACAGATCCTTCCTCCCAGCAGCTGGAAGACTCTAGAACCACCACTGTTCCCAAGAATCTCAAAAAATTGTTACATTCATGCTGATTTTGGACAGTTTCTACCTTAGTGAGTTAAATAACATGCTGCTGTCATTCTGCAAGTCTCTGATGTTGCTGCTGTTTTCAAATATCCATTATTTTAAATATGTCCATAGCTGTTTATTGGTTATTTATTCTCCAGGCGCTCAGTTTTATATTGTTAAAACACTTTAAAGTACAGTATTTTATTGTTTATCTTTTATCTCTTCACTATTATGTTATTCTTATACATTTTTCTAAGGTCCATATTTGTGTGATCATTTTATCGATAATCTTTTTGCTGCTGTAAACACCAGAATTTCTCTCCATTGCGGGACGATAAAAGGATTTTCTATTATATTCTATATTTTACAGCGTTTAATTGTTATGCTTGCAGACCAAAAAAATAAAGAAAGAAATAGATTACCATCATTTAAATGCATTTATTTAATTGTACCAATAAGAAATGTTTAGCATCCTCCCATCATAAAACTCTCCACCAGAGCCTTTTGCAGGGGCAGATTTCTGTCCTGGTAATCTGATTTGGCCATTGCATCCTATTCCAAGTGGAAATAAAAGGGCTGGAAGAAAAGAAAAAAATCCCTGGTTCCTAGAAAAGGTTTCTGCAGTGGAAACACCTTAAGAAAACCAAATCTCCAGGATTTGGCAAAGCTACCCAGTATTTAGCAGCTCTCCAAGGCGGATTGTGAGCCTGCTGTTTTCCAGCAGGAGGAGGCTGTGGAGAGCTTAGGATCAGCCTGGAAGGCTGCATGACTCAGTGTCTCATATTTTCCCGCTGACCTGCCTCCAGGCCAGCGCTCTGGGAGCTGGGAGACAGCGCCTGTGGGCTGCAAGGAGGTGGAAGCCGCTCATAAAGAAGCGTTTTGTTTTTCCTCCTCTCACGGTAGCAGCACCCTGCTGGGGAATTCATTAGCGGCTGACATCATCTCACTCTGTGCGAAGTGAAAGAATATCTTTCTACCCCAGCTCTCCCCTCCCACCGCCCTCCCTCTCTCCCTCTCTCCCTCTCTGCCTCCTTATGTACCTTTGGAGCGCCGCTGCGCCTCCTTTTGCGCGCCATATACGCAAAAGATCTCCGTGCGCCTTCAGCTGAAGCTTTTCGGAAGCCCCCGACACACGAGTGTGTTTATCCTGTGAAGGAGTGCTGCTGAGGCTGGATCCTGGAATCAGGAAGTGGGAGGAACCGGCCAGTCTCTGGATGAATGGGAGTTTTTTTTTTTTTTTTTTGGAGCGGATGGGAAGAGGCTGCTGCGCGCCACTGATCGGGCAGGTTTTTTTAGACACAACACCCAAACCTGAGCGGCTGTGTGAGTTTGTCCCTCCCCGCTTTGCCTTGATGTTTCTGCGCTGAAGGAAACGCGCTGCGCGCTTTGTTGGATCGCTTTGCGCTCCGAACCTCCCGGATCCTGATTGCTACCTTCTTCACGGATACTTCAGACAGGAGAATAAACGGGAACACGCACCCTGAACCCCTCCGCTTAAAGGGAAAAATAAAAGGGATTTGTTTTTTGTTTTGTTGTGGCAGATGCTGTGCGGAGACGCATGGCTCCCTTTGTCCAAAAGGCGCAGTAGCTGCAAGCGGCTCTGGATTCGGTTTCCCTGGAAAGGCTTCTTGTCTCTGCATGGCTGTGCTCCGTTTTAAGGGAATAGACTTCACCGCCTCCTCTGTGGATTATACTCTTTAAAAAAATTTAAAAAGCAGAATGTGAAAGGAGACTATCTGTTCAAATCTAGTAAAATCTCACTTTTCTGCTTTTTTTGTTGATAATCTCACCAAGTCAAAGGTATGAGCGCATTTTTTCCAGGATATGAACCTTTTAACTCGATGTATTATATAGTTTATATTAGATGCATATATATAATTGTGCATAAAGCATAACTGAGCTTTTTTCTTGTTTATTTGAAAGTATATTTTTGCGGCAACTGAGCAGCAGCGCGGTGCGCATCCAGCTGTCAGGACGCGGCGGTTCGCTGCGCTCAGATCGGGTGTCTTTGACATTTTCACCTTAAATCTGATGGGAAATTTTCCTCCAAGACATTTATTAGAAAAGCATCGAATTAAAGCAAAGCAGTTTTTCTCTCAGGTGAAGCTTTATAGGTTTGTCTCCAAATATCTAATCTGGAACTTTTTTCCATTCGCTGTTTTTCGGTGTAAAAACGATCCTACGCTTTGCTTTCCCAAAACAAACCAAGCTTTTGTTGTTTAATTCTGGTTTGAATCCCGTTTCCCTCTTTAACACGCCGTCGCTGCTGCTGCTGCGCTGCTGCTGCTGCTGCTGCTCAGCCAGGGAAGCTTTGCGCAGATCAGCGTGTTTTGTCACGGAGCAACAGTGCCACCAAGTGGTGAGAATCGGAAGGACAGTCTGTTTTGTTTTAGAGCATCTTCTGCTCCTGCTTAGATTGAAACCCATTAAAAATGAAGCACATCTTGTGGAATTAAGTCATTTAATTTGCTTTAAACTCTTCTAAGTCTTTATTTTAAACAAGTTTAGGCTGAATCTAATTTCACACCCTTAATCACACACTTTTAAACCTTTTTTTTTGTTTATTTGGTTGCAGAGAGCTTCATTTGTAAATACACACAGATTTAAGTGCACTGAAAAAAGTAATGCAGCTTTTTTGCCATTTACTTAATCATATTTAGTTATTTTAACAAAATTTTTCATGTAAGTAGGGTTGGACATAAAGCAATTGTGTTAAAGTAAATTAATATGATTAAGTAAATGCCAAAAGCAGATGCATTATTTTTTAAGTGTGTGTTCTCAGTTTACATGCTTTAACGTCAGGATAACCACTTAATATTTGCTGTAAGCGGCTGCAATATGTCATATTTTGTAACACGGTTAAATAGAAGAAAAGATAAGTAGAATTTTGCAATTAAAGATACAAATATAACAAAAAAACATATATAGTGTAGTTTGATAGACACAATTTTTCGCTTTTTCAGTTCTTCTCAGTAAGAAAAATTAATAAAAACTGTCAAAAATATGCCGTTATTAGAACACAAATATTCAAATAAATCAGCTTAAATTTTATGTTTTCTGATTAAACACACCAGAAATAAGAATAATATTTTAAACACAACGAAAGAGTGAATTGTTTGACATTATATCACTTTTAAAAGTATATTTCTGTTCTTTATTAATACAATACATTTGCTGTTCCTGTTTATGTGACACGTATGGGCATATTAAGTTACCGATGTTTGATATGGGAAGAACGGATCTGATGGTGGATTTCTTGAACTAGAGTCTCTCTTCTCTGTGTATTATTTAACGGTTATCTGTATTAGGGGTCAAGAGATAACCCTAGAAAATGGGATTCAGACTTGTTTGGAAAAGGGTTCTATAAATTTCTTGTCTTTTTTTGCTAATTTCCTTTCTGTTTGTTTTTTTCAGGTTTCCGATGCCAGTTCAGAAAAATTTTTCCGCACAGCAGCAGTTAAAGGTACAGATTTTTTTCCCCTTCTGCTTCAATGAATGTGTCTGTGAAGGTGCAGCTCTATTCCTGCTGAATTTCCTGAAGGTTTTATAGGTTTCTAAGAGAACTGAAACATTCTTCTAAATCAGATGATACAATTCAATAAATGCTGCTTTTCTCCTGTCAAATATATGCATCCAATTTTAGAATTTCCATTATTTTAAGTCTTTAAATGCATTTGCCAACATCATGCTTTTTTGTGTGGTGCATGAATGGAGAAAATCTACTCATTCTTTTATTTAAAATGACAACCCTCCATCAATCTACTGCTTTTTTTATTTTATTTTATACGTTTGATCCCTTTGAAATTGGTCAAGACGCACTGATCTCTGCTTCATAGGGCTGCATTGTCATTCTAAACAGATGTCACACTTATAATCCATTTAACCCTGGAAGAGCAAAGCTGAGAAGCAGCTTGACATTTTTGACACATGCGTCTGACGTTTATCATCCATAAAAAGTTGGAGCTGCAAACGCTCCGAGGCGTGCCAGCACGACGCCATGTATGAAACATTAGCGGCTTCGGTGACCTTTTCCGCGGCGGACAGCAGGGCGAGCAGGAAGAGGAGGATTTTCTGATCCTGCAGGGAGCAGGGCGAGGGCTGGAAAAGCATATGTTTACGGTCTCAGTGTGCCAGCACCACATGTGACCTCATTATCGAGTCACTAATTTGCTGTTAAAAGCAGCCCTATTTTCTCTGGCTTCGGGGATAATGGAGGATCCCTGCCTGAATGGACATTCCTGCGTGCAGGGCGGGAGGGGACACTCTAAAAACCGGGGTTATGACCTCGTCATGCCTGCAGTTGAAAGAGGGGGCAGACTGCCGACCCCCATGAAAGTTGGTTTCCCTTCACCGCTTGATTCTCGCTGTGCAACGAGCAGCTCAATAACCTTAACGGGGAGGTTTCCCTTTGAACGTGCTCCTCTGTGGACGGATTTGGATCCCCTGAAAGGATTAAGGCCTCTTTTGTGCAGCCTAAACCAACAGAGGGCCACCCTCTCTTCCCCCTCAATCGGGGAAACAGTTCACAAAATCTGCAGCCTCTCTGCTCCCTGATAGACCAGTCTCTTGGCCCCTATTTGCATTTAAATATCCCTCCTTTTCTTCCTTTCCAGCACCGCCATCTCCTCCTCCTGCCATATGCTAATGCATGTTGCCATTGCAGGAGGCGAGTCAAAGAATCCAGGTGCACGGGGAGCAAAGAGCTCTGGTATTTTTATGGAGGCCGGTGTTAGGATTAAAAGATTCGGGGAGGTTTTTGTTGGAAGGGATTACCAGCCAGCGCTCTAATCCAACCCAAACTTCGGATAAGCAGCAGCTCCAGCAGAATAGCGACAGAGAGCTCGTTTGCGGGGTTCTCACTGTCAATATTTGCCTAAAGGCAGGTGCAAAAAAAGTCCCTGTTTGTTTGCAGGATCAAACTGGATTCTTTTGTGCAGAAAGAAATTTAAATCTCTCTAATCCTTCGCCTGAGAAAGTAAATAAGAGGAAAAAACAAAGCAGTATTATAATAATTGACCTGATTAGTGATGTGGTGATGATGTCAGCGCTGCAGATCGGGTTAGTTAGAGAAGTTAAGTCTAAGATTTAAATGAAAACCTTTCATTTCTGGGAAACAAACCAAAAAGGAAAAATGGATTTAAGATACAAAACTAGCGTCACGGTGAAACCAGGGGGATTTGGACCACATCGCATAAAGTAATGTGAGTTTTAGAGTCACAACGAGGTTGTTTTCGTCATCCTACTTTCTCAGTTTTTCCATCTTTGGTCCATTTCTTGATAGAAGAACCAAACCTGCTCCAGGACTCATTGGTTTGTTCATACCTGATTAAAAACGGACTATTTAAAGCCGTTTTTCATGATTTTCTTAAACTTTAATTGAAGAAATGTCTCATTATAACAACATGGAAACAACATCCATTTAAGATATTTGATTTGTCTGATGTAAAGATAGTAATCTTATCATTTTATTAAATAAAAACGTATTTGGTGGATCGATGAGGTTTATGGTGGCCATTTTGGTATTTTGAGTTTTGAGCTGATGTCATTTTTTCTATTAATTTGTTTCCCTTCATCCATTCAAAATAAAAAAAAAGAAATTCAATATGTTCTCTGAGAGAAAAACGGAGAATGCAGGGATTACAAGATTATCCTCATTTATGGTTCAAAGTCTCTAACCTTTATCTGCTTCACATTAAAGCTGAACAGAGTGCATCAAACTGCAGGCTGAGTGGATTCAGTTATACTCAGAAAAAACACTGAGGGGATTTAATGAATAAAGCAGTTCAAAAAGTATTTTCCCTTGATTTGAACAAGCAAAGGAGACAATTTTCCATTACAATACGATGATTTATCTTTAAAATAAGAAAAAAACGAATTAATTATCTTATTTTAAAGGGAAAATACGCTTTCTATTGGCTGAAACTCAGAGCAAATTGAAAATTGTTGTTCAGGTTTGTGACCTGCTGCTCATACATTCGATCTGATGGACTGGCAGATGTTCTGATTCTGATGCTGCTGTCTTTGAAACATTAGGGGTCAGACTCTGTCATATTTCAATAGATCAACTAGTCCTAACACTGAACAGAACAATAACGATAACAGGACCCAAAACAAATTCTCAGCATCATATATAATGATAAAATTGGCTTAAAATCTAATTTTATCACTGTTCTCTTGTCTTCTGGAAGGATGTGTAGTTTATTCCCCCCTGCAGGAGGTTGCTACGGCGTTTTGGATTGATCAGGGGCACCAATGCTTTCACATCCCATGTTTTCCTCACATCTGGTGCCGTTTAAGGTGGAGCTTAAAGTCTTTAATGGCTTCAGTGTTTTTCACTTCAGCTCCTCTTCGCCCAGGAATGGATTTCATTAGCTCCGAGTCATTAAATGTTATCTCTAATTACCACGGTTGTCGATGCACCTGCAGGTGTGAGCTAGCTAACCTGATTTATTTACTCTGCCCGAGAGCAAGCAGCAGTCTGAGAGTCTATCGGCCGCTGGAGAAATAAACAGCTACTCTGAAGTCTGGGACGTTCCCAAGCCGCCGTGGGCGCAAATTCAGAAAGGGAAGCTTGTTAGAGAAGAGACCAGGGAGACAAAGCAGATACGTATGTCGCCTCAAAGGTCTGCGGACACATTTGTCAGGTGATTAAAAGCTGTGTCCAAGGATCCCGTCTGCCGAATGAACCGAGATGCCAGGATGAAACTCTAAAACAGTGGTCCTCAAGATCTACTGTCTACAGATTTTAGATGCATTTGATTCAGCTGTGTTGAAGCAGGGATGCATCTAAAATCTGTAGGACAGTAGATCTTGAGGACCAGGGTTGGAGACCACTGCTCTAAACTGTATCCGGTGGGATTTATTTTCATTTGTGAAGATTTTCTCATCAGTGAGCTGCACTCTGGCTGATCGCATAGATTATTTTAGAATGTATAATTTATGATCCACTGATTGGAAAAGGAACCCTGGAAAAAATATATTCATCTTGGAATATTTCGGTCCAGATGAAGTGCGGTCGTTTCTTTTCTGTGGTAACATGAGAAATTGCACCGATCGATCAATCAGCAGGTCCAAAGGCTGAAACTCTGATTATTTCTTCATTTCCATTTGAAGCGCCATAAAAAGAAATCCCTGCATTGTTGATAAAAGCACTTTTTATGTCAAACATAGAATGTCTGTGAGGAACATAACTAGTGTTGCATGAATACCAGTATGGAGCGGGGCCCCGATCCAGCACTAAAATGGTGGTATCGGTGAGTACCAACAAATAGGACACCAATACATTTCGAGAGCCAAAAGTTTATTCAACTATTTTCACCCATTGCAGGTAGGAAACAAAAAGTTCTATTGGATTCACTTTGTATTAGTCTTTTTCCTGCTTTACAAAGGTAGGCAGCAGCTTAGCAAAGCCATGATGGCAAATATTTTACATCCAAGTAGTTTGCAGTTCTTCACATACACACACACACATCAATTTCACGCAGATGGTATCGGTATCGGCTGACAGTGCACAGCCAGGTATCAGTATTGGGAACCAAAAAATGGTTTCAGTGCAGCACTAGTTAAAACTCAGCATATCTGCCTGATTTCAGGTAAATGTTGACAACTTTCAGTGTAACCAGCGGTTGTACTGAGATGCACTGGAAAGAGCCAAAAGGGAGCCCAGATGTCAGTCAATGGGACGATATGCTCCTAATAAATCTGACCATAGCAACGCTGGGATATGCTGTAAGAACCCTGTAAAATAACAAATCCTATACAAGTCTCTTTTTAAACAAACAAAATAAACTTTTAGCAATAAATCCAACAAAACATTAACGATGGAGAGAAAATGGAGGGAAGCATGTGCGTATGGACCGATACAGGAAGAGAAAATTATGCATCGTTCGATCTCCAATCTGCAGGTCAGACTTGGATGAAAACCAGAAACGTTTGTGATTCAGGAAAGTTTCTGATTGGTGACTATAAAATAATTTTGTATGAGATCACGAAAATATTCAGATCTTTTAAAAGTATTGTGTAGGATTTTCCCGAATTTTTTAAAATCCAAAAATGCACATTTCAGAGCTTACAGCAGCCCATTGTGCTCGCTCTGTTTAATAGATGCTGTTTCGCATAGATCAGGCATCCCCAAACTTGGTCCTCAAGGGCCACTGTCATGCAGGTTTTAGAGCTTTCCTTGCTCCAGCACAGCTGATTTTAATTGAAAGCTGATTAACAGGCTTTTGGTCTACTGCAATCATTATAAGCAGCTGTGCTGAAGCAGAGAAACCTCTAAAACCTGCAGGACAGCGGGCCTTGAGGACCGAGTTTGGGGATGCCTGGCATAGATCATTCAAACTTACTGTTTCCAAATGTCCGCCCTAACCCCTAAATCCCTCAATCACTTTACAGAGCGTTCTGGGATGTATCTGCCCTTCTGAGGCCTTTCTTTACTTCTTATACACTTCGTAGACCTATTGAAAATGGCCGATGGTTGATGGTTGGAGAGGTGAGCTTCAATGACTGTCTGAAACCGTAGCTCACCACAGATGCACGCCTGAAAGTGTGCAGGCGCGGAAAAATATAGCTAACTGGACGAGTACGTAGGACGGCCTTACATAAACATATCACCAGAATGATTGACAATTAGGAGGACCACTTATTTAGATGATCCACCCGGAAATAAAAGATCCTCCTCTATACCTTTAAAACTTTAATATTTTAATGGATGGATGGATAAAAACGTCTGATCGATGCAGCTCTATAAAGCACCTGTGATGTCTTTTAAAAATGCATCTGGTGGATCTGTGATTTCCCTCATGAGACGTCTCCTGCAGCTCTGTGCTGGATATTTGATGATGAGCAGTTCAGCACGGGGGTGAAGTGAAGTGCAGTGCACGCCGCAGTGCCCCCCCTCCCTCGCCACGGGGGCTGATTTCAGCATGCTTTACTGGAGTTAATGTGAAAATGAAGCTGCGCCATGGTGAGAACCCGGGCTGACGCCAGTGTGAAGAGCACCACCAGTGAAGTGTGTCATGCTTGAGTATGTCTGTCACCGGGGGGGGGGGATAATGTGCCATGTGGAAGGTGTAATTTGCAGCGCTGATGGCATTGTTTAAAAAAAATAGTCGAAATGGAGAAGCGGAGGTGAACTTTTGTGGCACGTATCGGAGCTGAAGAGCTCCCTGGATCGTCATAGAGAGCTCTGCTAGCAGCAAAATTGCCTGTGAGCGTATTACTCCTGTGTGGGAGGGAGCCGAAGGCCTTGGTTTTTTTGTTTTTTTCTCCGTTTCCTGAGAGGAGGACTGCTGATAGAGCCGTGTGTGCTCCCAGGCTTTGGGCACGCCACCTGCTGTAATCTCAAGTGATATAGAGAGCAACAATCACGCCACAAATCACCATGGCAGCTTCCTAACTCACGCAGCCGACTGGAAAGAGAGGGCTGGCCTTTCGCAGCACCAGTGTTGGTTTACTGCCCCCAGGCTCCCCTCGCTGCCCTGGCAATGACCTCTGCCGTCTGTGTGGGTTGGAGTGTCGAGAAATCAAGGCTGCCTGTGGAACTTGACCGGATGCGCGGTGGAAAGATGACCTGACTGCTATTGGCCTTTTGTGCATTCAGGGAAACGACTGCAGACAGAACCCGCCTCGGTGGGGTCACTTAGACACAAGAACTGCATCATTTTCACTCAGAAATGAGGAAAACATCAGTTTGGTCTGAGAACTGTGTGAAATGATAAACAGAATCTTTGCTTGGAGTTGGAAAGGTATGGAGAGAATTTTGGTTCATTATTGTTGGGGGTACACTTGTAAATAAAAAAAGTGCAATCCAAAAATGACATTTGGAAAACATAAGTTTACTGTTGTCCTATATATATATATATATATATATATATATATATATATATATATATATATATACATACATACATGTATATATATATTTTTTTTCTTTTTTTTAAATATTTGTTGACTTTTTTAGTAGTTATTTTCAAACTCATTTTTAAAAATTTTGGTTATAGATTTTGTTTTGTTTTTTTCTTCAAATTTGTATTTTTTCTACTGAATTTAAATTGCACGTTTCGCATTTTAGTCACTTCAAGCAAAATACAAACGCGTGATCCTAAACAACACAGTGTTGTTGCTAATGTCCATGCAGACCAATAGATATGCATCTTCATTCCTCGCTAGAAGTGAAGAAAATGCGATCTGTAAAACTAAATTTAATAAGAATGTATAACATTGAAATTAATCTGTAAAAAAGTTCAAATTAAATGAAAAAATAAAATCTGAAAAAGCTATTTAAAAAAGAATACAAAAAAACAAAATCCTTGAAATGTAGTGAAGTTACTCTCAAAACCTTTTTTTAAAGAAAAAACATGAATTGCATTGTTTTTATTTCCATTTACAAAACATGTTCTTTGCTTGCAATAATAATGGAACAAAAGTGACTCCATATGGAGTGTTGCTGGGTTCCCTCCTGCCCAGGCCGGGGTCTATGGAGACAGAAGCTGTTTTATGGCAGTGAAAGGGGGCCGCTCCAGCCATACCTCATTGCTGACACAGCCAAACAAAGGTTAACAAATCAAGGGAAGCACTGACTGATTTACTGCCTCGCTGCCTCAAACAATAGGCCAAGCCTCCACAGAACATTGAAAAATGGCCCCATTTCCAGCTGAACATGGTTCAAAATCACATCTAAAAGCCCATTGATTGCAGCTCATTAGTCCAGCTTCTCTGCTTTGGTTTCAGAATAAATCTGGCTTCAGGTTTGTGAGTTGTTGTTTTTTTTTTTCTTCCGCCGTTTTACAGAGAAACAGCTTTTTATACAAATGTTTGGTTTTACTCCACGTAACCAGGATGATGAACAGATTTCTGATGCATATCTGAGTGATGGAATCGGTCCATTTGGGAGTCAGTGAGAGGCGCTCGCTCTGCGGTGCAGCCTGTTTCCCCTCTGTCCTCTCCTGCAGCACAAAGAGGTCATTCAGAGTTTGTTCCCTCGGTCCCCGAGGTTAGAGACTAAGTAAATCCATCCATCTTAATGCACTTATTTCAGCACCAGGAGAGCTGCAGGGAGACTGTGTAAACACTCCTATATCCGACATGCCAGGCTAAACCCGAAGAGCCTGGAACCCATCAGGCCAAAATTAAAGGTCTACATCTCAAACACAAACATTTGAACGGGCTCAGCTCCAGAGATCAAAGTGAAAGGCCTTAGATTTCCTGCTGAACCCCCCCACCCCCGTCTGCCACGCTGAGAAATGTGGTGGTTTAGCAGCCAGCCAGCGGCTCTATGCTTGATTGTGCAGCCGTCCAGGTACTGCAGAAGGATCAATATAAACATGTTGAGTTTGTTTTAAAATATGGATTATTACAGTGGAAATATGAAGAAACATGAGATTATAAATCTTTATATTTGGCTTCAACTAGTTTTTATGTGTTTGTTTAAAGGGAATTTGTAAAACAAGGTTTAGGTTGAGAGGTTGAAAGTAGTAAATGTCTTACCTGCAGCAGGTGATTCCTTTAGCATCAATCAACCCAGATTGGTTGCTTGGTTTAAGCCGACATCGAAACCCAGCTGGAACAAAACTTTAAGCATTTCTACATCTTTAAAAATCAGTAGTTTCAACCCATGTTGGAGCATTTAATTCAGTATAATGCATATATTTAATTATTTGCTGCGTGTTAAGGTGACATTTCCAGCTCATAGATAAAAATAAATCTATTTTATGAAAATTAAAATAGGAAACAGGGACAGTGATGTTTTCATCAATTTTTTACATATTTATCAATATTAAAACAAAAATCAAGTGTGCAATCCAGGAATTTGCCTCTACCATTTCCTAAGATAAATCATTTTAACCAATCAATAGTGTTTAGTAGATACATTCAGTCTTTGCTCTCTTCTTCCTTGTGAGCAACATAACATTGTGTTCAGGCCAGTTTGCATCAATACAGAGTATTTGGGAATTTTCCTCTTTTTCCATTCCAAAAAATTAAGATGAAACTTTATATATATATATATATATATATATATATATAAATTAAAAACACTATAAAATGAAATGGCGTCCAGTTGTTTCTACTGTATCCTGGACAGCTGCAGTGCATTGGGTCGCCTCCAGTAGCCTGGATTAACATTTGTATAACTATTAAAAAAGTTCCATTAGATTTTTATGTTCAGATTAAATTAAAACAATTAAAACACATCTAAAAATCTCCAAATTTTCATGAGCAGCTTTTGTCATTCCACGTATATATGATTGATAAATAAGCTCTCAGGGCATAAAAATAATGTGTCCTTTAATAAAATTATTGTGAAACCTAATAGGAGTATATTTTTTACAATCATAAACCTATTTTCTATTCATGTGTACATAGATACAGCTGTGCTTTTTGTTTTAAATTAGCTATTATTAGTTTGATAGGATGTAAATGTAAAGATTATATGATCCTAGTTATCCCTGCTACAAAAATCCACAAAAAAAATATATATATTTAGGCAGAAACTAAACATATGCTGGATGCTGAGAGGATTTTTTTAATATGTCATATTAAATTAAGCGTTCATTTCTGCATGTTTTGCTGCTATGAATTTATTAATAATATCCTGCATGCTCCCCTCAATCTGCGAGGAAGTTGGAGCGCAGCAAGAAGAGAGGAACAGCGGAGGCTGTAGGCTTTGCTTTGTGCAGGCGGTCTGGAGCTGAGCGACGCAGAGACGGAGGATGTTGGATTTCGGGGTAACATAGGGTAGCTATGTCCAGCCGGCTGTTATAACGAACTTCCTCGTCTGTTTTCATCTATACGTTAACAGCTGTTTACAGCAGTATGCTCTTTCTACCATAATAACAGTTTATATTCAACATTTCCCCTTCATTAATAAATTCCCCGAATTTTCATTAGTCAGTTCGGGGACATTTCCGGGGACAGCTTTAGCCAGGGACAGGTGCCGAAACGGGGACTGTCCCCGGAAATCGGGGACGTCTGGTCACCGTACTCTGTGTGCATCCAATAGCTCGATCAAGATACATCAAACGGTAGCTCCTAGCTCCTGTCTTTTCTTCTTTCTCGTGGTCAACAGTAAAAACACTGAAAACAGTGCAGGAAGGGAGCTTCTATGATGAATCCAGACGGCCTTCATCCTTAGCGACATCATTACAATGGTCAGATTGGAACTACAGCCTTTTTGAAAAGAACTACAGCTAAATGTAGTTAACGGATGAAGCTTTTCATTAAGAAATCCACAGCATATAAAGATCAGCATGCGTTATGCAGAGTTCACTGAATAAATATGTTTTTGTTAAACTCGGTAAGGTAGGCTGTGCCTGTACGGTTTGTCACACAAAGGATTGTGGGAAATGGCTTCTAGGGCAGCTAGGAACATCAGATTGTCGCTATGTTATCTGCCTTGGCGCTAGGAAGCATCCTGCATCCTAGCTCCTTACTTACAGCCAGCACTATTCAAACAGCACTTATCATGGCAACTGATGTTTTTCAGTCAGGAGCACTGGAGGCAGTGCGCTGACAGTTATCTTCCTGAGTGAAACGACCTGGAACAGAACATGTAAAGCAGGAACAAATACATGAAATTAACCTTTATTTAAATCATTTTATTCATTGTTTTTACTGCACTTAAAAGGCAAAATAATCTGTATTTTACTTGAGCTCGCTTGTGTTTTATTTTTTATGTCATGTGCCACCAACTAGTGGCATGAAGATGCCACCAACTAGTGAAAGTGAGGAAAAAGGTGGAGGTGTTGAAAGCAGCTCCTTCCTCACCCCAGGAGACCCCCCCCACCCCCACCAGACGCAGCGTTCACTGATCCAATGTGGCATTAGCCAGTCCCCTGCCAACTGTGCCGCATTAACAGGGTCAAAGCAGCACACTGACACACACCATCACGCCGTTCCCACTCCGCTGTCTGTGTGTTCAGGACAATTATGCTGGCATCCATCTTTGGTCCCCATGGCTGGAATGACATTGCCGAAGAGCTGGAGAGAGCCGGCCACCTTAATGAGGCCACATGGCACCAAGGAGGTGCATGTGTGAATGCATAAGTGAAGGAGTGGCAGTCTGAAATGAGCCTTTTATTGGAATCCACCATGTGCGTCTGACACGTTTTTTCACCGATCCTGCATCCCTACATGTCTGTAAAAAGGTTACGAGTTCTGCTGATCAACATCTGGTGCTTTTTCCCACTTGATCTTTGACTTTTCTTTTTCACCCCTAAGCTGGGAGGTGCTGACCTTGTTTTTCTACTGCAGGCATGTTCAGTATCATATCTTGTGCATCATTGTTATGGTTAATATGCAAAATTCTCTACTAAGAAATAGAGCAAAGAAAAATGAAACAGAAAAGGCCCACAGAGCGCCATCTTTTCATTGGAAAGCATATTTTACATTCATAGTAAGTAACTGTGCCTCTTTAGAACTGTGTCATTCAAACAAAACTGGTACAAAAAAAAAACGTATAAAGTGTAGATAATATGGAGAAAAGTTTTGTAGCAAGCAAATGACACATTTTAGAAATGGAAATTTAAAAAAAGAAAATGTGATCCAGAAATTTTTCAGATTAACTTTTTTTTTTTTTCTTTCAGATTTTATTTATATATATATATATATATATATATATATATATGTACACATTTTTTTAACTTTAACAAATAATGTTTTCAAACCTTTTATGAAATTATTAATAGATTTTTTTAAAATATTTTTTTAATTCTTTTTTTCAGATTGAGTTTTTTAGTTTGCATTCTTTTTAAATTGTTTCACAGATCACATTCTTTACGGTCAGTCTTGACGCATAAATTGACCAAAAGAAATGATTGTTGCTACGTAACGTTCATGTAGAACAATAGAAATTTGTCTTTCCTTTTCACCAGAGCAGAAATACTGAGGTGAAGAGAACGTAATCAGTAAAATAATGCAATCGTAAAACCAAATCTAAAAAAAGAGACGTTTGAAAAAATATCTGTGGAACAAAACAAATGTATTAAAAAATATCAAAAAGGGAAAAGATAGAATGAGAAAAAAAAGCCATTTGAGGAGAAAAAAATTAAAAAAAATAAAATGAAAAACTTTTTTATGAAGAAGATTTTCAAAGTTTAATTTCTGAATTTGCATCTTTTATTAATTACCATTAGCTTTGTTTGCGACAATAGTGGAATAAAATTCTTTCCATACATTGATAGCAAACCACCAGTCGCTAGAAGCTCTACCAAAGAGATCTTCCAGCATCAGAGAGTTACTGGCCACAGGAGCGAGCTTAGAAGTTCTCACTTTATAATCTAGCACAGCGGTTGTGTTTGCTGGAAGGGAAGGTGTCAGGTGAAGGGATGTCCTGCCCGCTCCTGTGAAGCCAGAAGAAAGGAGAGAAGGTGTAAAGACAGGAAAGCTCAGAGAAAGCAAGAGCAAAGTGACTCTGATCAGGCTTGATGAAAGCACAGCTTTAATTGCTCCCAGTAGAAAAGAGGTTAGCTTCTTCCCCCTTCCCTTCTCACCCTCTCTGATTCTCATAAATATGCAGTTGCAGAAATAAAGCCCTGATGAGCCTCGGGGCAGATTAGAGAAGGAATCCTGGTTTGTTAGCAGCGCTCCATAGATCCCTTGCATGTGTTTCTGCCCAGCACACACACTGCATGGCTTTCATCCTCCTCAACCCACATTTCATTATTTTGGCCACAGACCTCTGTCTCTGCTCAATCAGCCATTAGGTGTGCTGGGAGGCTTTAGCTGCCAGATCCTGGCTCAACATCCCCCCCTGGTGTTAGGTTTGCTCAGAGGTTTTAAAGTGAGCTGGATGTTAAACATGTGTGAAGTTAGAGGAGTATCCTGGAAAAACAAAAAAGTGATCTGAAAAGCATGTGTGTTTGATCCAAACAACAGCAGAATTTTCCATTTTATCACCATCTTTTAGCTCGTCGTCACAGACTCTCTGGCCTCTGTTCTTAGAAGCCTGCCCAGATCTATCAACATCGCTCAAACTGTCACCATCTGTTACAGATTAGGATGCTTCTGGAGGGAGCTATTTGATTTCAGAGCTCTAGCATCCCCCCCTCCTCCTTCCCCGTGTCAGATTTTACTGTAAACAGTGTCGAACAAAAAAAAAACGAATCCCAGAAGAGGAGGGGGGGAATAGATCCTTGCTGTAAGCCTGAGGCAATCGACCCATTGCTTCAGTATGGAAGACACGTCTGGTTTAGCTCTTAACTTTCTGAGACGGGGTTTCTAGGAAGCCGTGTTCTCTAACACTTTGCTGAGTGCTGTTATGATGCATGAATCCCCCCCTACCCACCCAGGACCACGTCTGACACTAGCGAAACTCCTGTCTTCGCCAAGGAGGGCGCGAACAGAGCTGCCATTGTTCCCCTGAAGTAACCCAAGCTCAGGGCAGCCTCTGCCCAGAGGGGGATATCAAGTTGTTCTCTCCCCACCATCACCGCAATCCCACTTTAAGCTCTGGGGCTTTAAGAGGGAGCCGAGAGGCAGCTGACTGTTTGGACGACGGCGCAGTTCAAATAAACAGCTCAAATCCCCCCCCCCCCCCCAGCCTCCCCTACACCAGACCCACAGCCATAGCTCATCACCGTGGAGCATGCCAGCAGCTTTCAGCTTGTGAAAAGCCTGGTTGATATGGCCGTTCAGAGGCTTCGAAGCAGTGGGCGAGGTGCGCTGGTCGAAAACGGCATCGACTCAGATCTAAAAGCCAGTAAAAGCTGTTCAGAGAGAAGACGGCTAATAGCATCTTCGTTCCCGGCCCTCAAGTGTCCCACTAATCTGACTGCAGTGAAACCTGATGAGACGGTGCTTGACACACATGCACATAGACGCGCTGGCTGGCTATGTAACGTCAGCGAGGGTTTAGGAAAAGATAAAGCTACATGCAAGTTGATACTTGGACAGATTTACAGCCATTCGATCCTCGGGTCCGAGCTGTTCCCCCTGAGGAGTGAGTTTCTTCTGCAATCGTTTTAACATCGAGTCAAAGCTGTGTTGAACCTGATCTTTGCAGGATGCCTGATGTGTAAAACCAGTCGGTCTATCTGAGAGGAAGACAAAGAGGAACACTCTGGGGACAGATCTCTCTTCCTTCGCTCAGTCTCTCTCACTCCTCTGGGAATTGATGGTACTCTCGATTTAAAGTCGAAAATCAGGCTTTAGGAATCAATTCAGAGTCTAAACCTAGAACTATTTTGGCTGATATTGATTGAAATAAAGAAGACAGAGTGGAATATATCCGGCTGCAGCTCAGACATCTGGATTACTAATAAAACAGCTCTACTAGCCAGACATCAACAGTTTTCCAGTTCAGTCATTGCACGTACAGTCAGGGTGGCATTGGGTCAACCGTTTTCTCTAGATGGTCAGGAGTGAAGGAAGCTGATGTTTGTAACTAGCTGCGGGGTTTTATATGAGCATGTGGTTATAATAGAGAGTAGGCAGTTGTATGTTTTAAGCCTGTCAGTCAGACTGACTTGTTTCACCGAGCTGCCAGAATGACCGACAAGAAACACGCGTTTCAGCGCTCTTGACTTCGCCTCACACACAGATCTGAAAGTTTCTCCACTCCTGAGAGTCCAGTTGTTGTTTTAAGACGTCTGTATTTCAATCTCAGCTAATTTTACCTCCTGCATGGATTGGGATTAAACAATTAAGAGGGTAGTTCAGTTTACTTGTAACCTTAGATGTATAAACACGCCTTCACTGTGTTTATAGAGTCACTTACAGCTCAGACTAAGACACTGATTATGTTTTTCTGGAGGGGGTGTTTTTTTTTTACATGCAAATCATGGTGGACATTAGTTGGAGGAGGAGAAGCTGAGCCAGAAAAAGGAAAACCATGTCAATAGTTGCAATTGTAGTATGCATATTTTACTGCCTTTGAGGGAAAATAAAAATCTCAAAAAACATGAGAATTATGGATATGAAGGCAATACCTCAGGGGAGGAAGAGTTGCAGCTTTGACGTAATGTCTGGAAAAATGGGCAGATACCTATTTATTATCCAGTTTGGAAACTGATGAATGCTATTTTAAATAATTAAAAAACTGGAAATTGATGATAATAGAAGCTAGATGTGGAGCCATCTAGTATTTGTTCTGTCCAGCCACTGAACCAGGCAAGTCCAATCTGCACAGTGAATTAAATAATTCCGGTTGGACTCACCTGGACTTAATACTTATCACTAAACTTAATACTCTAAGCTCTGCGAGCGCTCCACTGGAAGCTGCTGCTGCCGTGGTGCATGCTGGGACAGCTGTCAATCTGTAGAACGAACAAGTCTGCTCTGATGCATGCTGGGTAAAGACGGTAGGACAAGAACGATAACCGGAAACTTTGTCCGTTCTCTGTCTTGTGTTCTTGTGAATTGGAACAGTGATGTTTAACGAGCACATGAGAGCTCACAAGTACGCATATTTAGAAACAGCCTTCATTTTGAACATGAATCTTCGCTAACGTTACCCCCCACAACCAGGAAGAAAAACAGTAGCTATTGTTTTAAGCGTTGGAATTTCCTGAAAAGTAGCCAATCACAGGCAGTTCATTTTCTCAGGTTGGTTCCACCTGCAAAGTGACAAAATTGCGAGCCAGACAGAAGCTAAATGCTCATAAAAATAAATTAAAAACATTTGCTTGTGACATATGGGGGGCTTCATGTTATTAAATCTGCATGCATAAAATGATTTTAAAAAACGCGCACGGGGAGAAGTTAAATAATATGTTTGTATCCATTACATCAAAGAGTGCTTTTCCTAATGTCTGTGTCAAAACTCAACAAAATGACTTTTTGAAGGTACTGATAGGTGAATATTTAGTTACACTGTAAAAACGATCTACAAATAAGTAAAAATTTCTTAAATTAAGTGTATTTACCCTTAATTTGAGTAGGTAAATGAGTTGATTTGCCAATTGAATGAGTATTTTTAATCTTAATATAAGATATTTAGACAAAGTGCACTTGAAATTAGACAATATAATTGTTTTTTCTTCTATTGAATATAAAATGTCTTGTTCCATTGGCAAAGTGTCTCACTTATCTCCTAAATTCAAGAAAAATGCACATTTTTAGCCAACACAACAAAGAGGATTCTGAGCAGTCTGACAACAGCCATGTCCAGCTTCTCTCTTCACACTATTAGTGACAAAACATCACAAGAGAGCCTCCATCTGCTGCCCAATGCACAAGGGACATGTTTGGGGTTACATGGTCTGGTCCAGGCCACAGCTGCCTTGTCTTTCAGTGCAGCTTTACACCACTGTGACAGTGTTGGTGTGATTGCTGTGAACTGGATGGATCTCACACATTACACGCTACTGTTATTTCAAAGCCTCAGTGAGTCTGAACATGACAGCCAAACCTGTAGAGAATCTGTCAGCCAGCAGCTCCAAGCATCCCCCCCCCCCCCCCCCCCCCCTCCTCCCTCCCCTGGCTGGAGATTGTCTGGCCAGCTTTCCACCCGTCCCCTCTACTAGTCACCTGTGCCAGCATGCCCATCATCGAGTCCCCCGTCCAAGCTCTTCTCCATTTACGCTCCCTCCAAGCCTGACCTCGCAGCCTTAGGGATATATAAAGATTTGTTCTCAAAAGGACAGCGAGAAATGGGACACCGCTGCGTTTTCATAGGCGGTTTCAGGAAAGGTGATCGAACGTTAATGCCCAGAGGGAATGCTTGAGGTGGCAGCGGTCCTTAACAGTGAGGGTCAGAAACAGAGGCAGTTAGGAGCCATTACAGGAACAGCTGTAATCAGAGCCGCCGTCGGTGGGGGGGATATGTTTGCCGCGGCTCCCTGTTAGCAAATGTGTTCTTTATGACTTGAGAGCGTGGAGACAAAGAGCGTTCCGTCTTCCAGACAGTATGAATGGAGCCCAGATGGATACTAGTAAAGGTAGGAGGCAGAACAGAGCAAGTTTCCTTCTCTTTCTCTCCGCTCCGCTCTGTCACTCACGCCTTTTCCTGCGCTCTGCGGCCCTTTCACGCCGTCATACAGATAATGTCTGTGAGTGCTTGGTCTTTGTGGTCTGGCAGCTGCTCTTCTATGGCTTTTACATTTGTCAGGGAAGCTCAGAACATTCAGTGGCTTATGGAGACCAATTACTCAAGATTGCAGCCATTTCACGGGGGGATAACAGTCCCAGACCGTGTTCCACGCGTTTGTGTGTTGGTTAACCACCCACTCTGGGCTTCATGACATCACAGCCTTCATGGAGGCTGTTTTGACATGGATGTGCTTTCTTTTGGTTTCCCAGCTGCTTATATAAAATTCATAACCTAAATGAGACAGGCATAAAATATAAATGTTGAGAGTGAAAGCCTTACCATTACCCCCCCTCCCCTCCCCATGTTTTTGGCCTTTTGAGCAATCGCAGCTTGTTAAAGCAGCAGTTTGTGTTACCGTGATGTGATATCGGCACGCTGCGGTATTCATTTTCGCTGAAAAACTACACATGTCGCCCTCTCCCTGCCAGAATAGCTGCTCTGTTCCAGCAACCGCCTCCCTCTCATACCACCGACTTTATTTCTGTTTAGCTTTCCACTCTCCTTACCAAGCCACCCCCCTGAGAGTTGCTAATAAAACAGCTCCCGTCTGAGACCCTCCACATGGCAGGATGTCCAGGCTGCGTAACCCTGCACCCCTCTTGGCTCTGGCTGTCTAGAGCTGACATGACATAGTCTGTAAGGGACGGATGTAGGGGAGGGGGGTTCAGAAGATGAACTCCTATTTGGAAATGGACAGATGACCTGTTTGAACATTTTGATCAACTCCTGGCTGGGGGGATTCTCTGGAGACACAGTATTATTAAAGGGGTGTTGCTACTCTTTTAAATTCAAAGGTGTTAATGTCTTCAGAGCTGAAGAGGAAAGGGATAAGGAGCTAATAAACTAGATACTCTCTCAGGGCTTTGGTGAGGAGAGCACAGAGAGAGAGCCCCCATATGAGGTCACTGTCTATGAACTGCAGGTCTTCTTTTAAAGGTATAAAGCAGAGGTCTTCAACAGGGGGTCCGCAACCCCTGGGGGTCCAGGAAGAACTGCATGGGGGTTGTGAAAGTTTTGGTTGATTAGATTTTTTTTTTATATTCCCCCCTGCAATTTTTTCCACTAATTAAAGTGTCTTTAAATCCACATTAACATGAATTCAAAACACTGTAGTAAACAGATAAATGGAGGCAGAAGATGTCTTTCAGTCATCAATGCTCACATTCAGCGACACACAGGAGCTCTTTCAAGCTGGGCACCGTTTCATTCACAACACCTGTCCCATCAACCAGGAATCAGAAATACTTTAATAATCCCAGGGAGAATTACTCCATCTGTAATAGAGTGACTATAGGACCAGTTTGATTTAATACAATTTCATACAAAATATATGATTAAGGGGTCCCCGCTCCATCTCGCCATCAGTTTTAGGGTCCTTGCCCTGTAAAACATTGAAGACCCCTGGTATAAAGTCACATTATTGGACATTTTTAAATGCATCTATGGGTCCAAAGAGGAAAAAGGACAGAGCTGAGAAAGCAGCTTTTCATCTGTAAGCATTATATTTTAAACTAGAGGAGCAGGATTTAAATAAGGCTAGGGTTGCCAATGCTCTGAAAAAAAAGGCGGGACACCTCATGTGTGTCCACCAATCGCAACATGTAGTCTCAAATCTTGACAGTCCACCATGGATAAGAAAAAGCACGCCGGCATCATGCAGTGTGCTTTATATTCATTATCGCAGACTTTTTCCACCTAGGTATCTGTTTTTTTCCGCTCCTCCCTATAGTTCGGAACCTTTTTTATTTTTTTCGGAGGACGAGCATCGCTTTGCGAAGGCGCATCGCCTCCAAAAGCAGCGTCAGCATTTAAATTACTCCGTTCGTCCCACATACTGCGCTGTTGTCTCCAGCTATCTTCTCTGTTAGCAACACTTTGCTCGACCAATGGGATGAGAGTATTCTGGATCGTTACGTATATTGTCAGCTCATTGGTCACAACACAGGACAGGGAACAAGTTTACGGTAAGTTTTGTATCTAATGTGCCCTTGATCTTTATTTTCCATTAGCTTTTTACTGATAATTTTTTTACTCTCACAGTAATACGGGACAAAGTGCGTTCCTTTTCCACTAGATACGGGACAGGTACTTCTATTTCTAAATACGGAACAATTCCATTTTTCAAGGGACAGTTGGGAACCCTAGTATAGAAACATTTCATTCCTTATATTTTAAGAAAGCATCTGTAAACTCTTCTATATACTGAAAGCTACGTCCAACGTTTAGATGATGTACAGGTTTAGACACGGCGCCGTAGTGACTGAAGTTGCCTCCAGCTGTATGTGGTTGCCCCACCTTCTGCTGCACCTTGCTGCTCAGCTGCCTGAAAGAGCATCAATATACTTTTCACTACCTTGCAAGATATTAAAATTCTGCAATTATGAAATAATTCCAAAATATGACTTGACATGCCTGCAGAAAAGATGGAGCTCAATAAAAAGCAGTTTCAAATAATAGATTACCTTAATAATGTAAATGTAGCTGCAACAGCAACACTTAAAAGCATTGAGTTATGTTATGCACAATGTTTTATTTATTTTTGTGGATACACTGAATACTGTTTTAATGAAATTCCTGGTAATAATTATAGTTTTTTTTGAGTGTGTGAGGATCTGACACCAGTCTGCTTATAATCGGAGCTGGGTGGTTTCTAGTTACATTTACTCAATTACATTTATTTGAGGGACTTTTTGCCAAAAATGTAATTTTAGGAGTTACTGCATCATACGTTTTACTATTCTTGAGTAATATCTTCATAAAACTTCACAATTCTTACTTAAGTAAAATGTTTGACTCTTACATTCATCACTGAATAACCTGAAAGCTTGTTTAAAAAATAAAGTGCTTCAGACAAAGACACAGTTTTTTTACTACACTTGAACCCAGCACGGCATTTGGAGGTTGAGCTAATAAACAGTAAGGAGTAAACATTTTTACTGCAGGTTCTGGCTTCATAAGTTTTATGTTGAAAAGAAAAATGGCTTTGAAAAGTGGAATTGTTATAATTAACCCTTTTTTAGGGCAAGTTAGTGTTTGATCACTTGCATACCCCTTATAATACCCCTCAGTGAGGTCTAAAAGCATAATATCTATATCCAGCAAAGATGCTGCTACATGGCTGGACATCTTATTTTGGCATTTGACCAATAAGATGAGACCTTGAATGACATATACTATAAATTAAAAAAAGTTATCAAATGAAGAAAAAAGTTCAAGCAGTGGAGCAGTGGGTAGCACTGTTGCCTTGCAGCAAGAAGGTTTAGGTTCGATTCTCTGCCTTTTTCTCCCTGTGCATGCGTAGGTTCTCTCAGGGTACTCCGACTTCCTCCCACAGTCCAAAAACATGACTGTTTGGTTAAATTAAGTTGAAAAATAAGTTATCAATTTAAGAAAAAAAGGTGAAAAATTAAAAAGTAAAGTTAAAATTGAATAAGCCTAGTTGATAATTATGTTTAGGTTTATAAACTAAAAAATGCAAGTACCAGTATCAGCAATAATGCCTCTAAGGTTATGTTGTACCCAGAAAAATGTGTTTCTTTCACTCTCTTATGGAAGCACTTTAGTTATTTTTCTTAATATATTCAAGCAAGTTGGTGTTTTCTTGTTATTACATTGACATAAAGAATGTTGCAAAGTTAATAAGGTCTTGTTCTGGAGTCCAGTAACACTATTGGCTTGAAATGTTGATTTTCAAAGTATTTTACTGAGTGCCCTATAAAGTATTAACTACATTATCTGTTTGTTTGAATTGTTTTCATTATATTCTAAAAAAAATTGAACTTTCTCATAAGTTTTCATTTTGGGGTTTCTTTATTACACAACGTTAAATATAAAATGTTATGATGAGTTACTCAGCACTTCAGCAGACTTCTATGAAATACTTTTTACTCTTACTTCATTTAAATAGGATGAAGTAGTGTTACTCTTACTTTGGTGCAATATTTCAGTATTCTTCCCACCTCTGTTCGTAGTACAGCCACACCTTAATAAATGTGGATATTTTGTCAGTTCGATAGGCACACACTGTTTGGGGAGACGGGGGTCAATCTGATGTTACCCTTTTTAAATAAGGACTTTTTAAGCTCATATTAAACATTTTACTGTATTTGGAATAATCAGTTGCAATTGTTTTGGTTTATTTTGTCTATAAACTTTTTAATATTAAAAATATGTAAATAAACATTCAGAAACAATAATAGTGCATAATAATAACTCCATATGTTCATTGCCTCTTCATCTAAGCTAGAGTGAATTAGGGCCCCTTCAATTCAGAAAGTAAATTTATATAGCCCTAACACACAGAGTGCTATACTTTATGTATTTTTGTTTTGGTAATTATGATGCCGTTAATAAGCAAAGGGAGATACTCAGTGTTCATGAGCTGCAATCCTTAATAAACAGAAGACATTTCATCAAACAGGGACTCTAACATATGGTGGGGACAGCAGAACAGGCGGTGTTGTGTGAAGTCTGACTTTGCATGCTGACAAAATCACAATATAATTTCTTCTGTGTGGGATGGAGGGAGTTCTGTTAAATATGTCTGCCATTAATGTTACTGCAGGCTTCGTTAGGAACCAAAAACAGGAGCACGGGAACCTCATCAGGGGAACATGCGCTGCATAAACCTCGAACAACTTGACATTTGCTGCTCACTTATAAATCTAATGTAGCTGATTGGCAAAATATGGAGGGTGACGGTGAACGGGTTTGGGAGGGTTTTTCTTTTTTTCTTAAGATCTAAAGTGCTTTCATATCGAAGCCAGAGGACAAAATGTCTTAAAACGTTTCGTTAAAAAAAACAACAACAATGAAAACGTTCAGGCAGAATTTATGGAGCCAGTTTCTGAAAGCCCAGCACAGAGGGGGGTCCTGATTGTAATTACTGTTTACACACCGATGCAAGATGGATTCGTACTCGGCGTGGCGGATATTTAAATTGATTCAACCTGAGCAGACAGTGTGCGTCTGTTTGTTTTTCGGTTTTCAGAGACGAGGCAGGATGTGTGTGTGAGAAAAAAAAAGAAAAGCTGAAAGGCATCCCAGCCTCCCCCACATCAAGGCCATCTGCTTTAAATCCTCCTGCTTCACTCGCTATGAACAAAATAAATCAATCCAGGATCAATATCATAACTGAGAGGTATGAGCCAGATTCTGCTTATGTGCACAAAAAGGAAGCGGGGCAGAGAACGTGGGAGATGTTTCTTTGGACGGTGAGTGATTGGATCTGTGGAGGTTTCTGACAGCTGTGACAGACAGCTGGGGTTCGATAGATGTCAGCACTTTCTTTTTAAAAGGCCTTTCTCCATTTTACAATGTCAGAGCAAAGATAAATGGCTGCCAACCTGGAGGCTGTCTCGGCTGGATGCGCTGAAGTTATAGATCTTGAAATGTTAGATGTTCTCATCGTGTTTGAACGTCTGCATCCTGTTTGCTAAATACAATAATGCTTGATTCTGTGTATGTTTATCATTTGTGATATTTACAAAACCTAAGCATTGTATGGATTCTTGTTTGCAAGAATCCATACAATGCAAGCAGGTTTTGTAACCTGCAACCCAGCAAGAAGGTTCTGGGTTCGATTCCCATGGAGTTTGCATGTTCTCCCTGTGCATGCGTGGGTTCTCTCCGGGTACTCCGGCTTCCTCCCACAGTCCAAAAACATGACTGTTAGGTTAATTGGCTTATCTAAATTCTCCTTTGGTGTGAGTGTGTGTGTGAATGGTTGTTTGACCTGTTAGTCTCTGGGTTGGCCTGCCGACCTGTACCTCGCCTCTTGACCCAACTTGGATAAGCGTGACGGAGAATGGATGTTTAAATGAACTAATGTCAACTTTTGCAGTCCTCTTTAAACATGATTAAAAAAGGAAAAATGCTTTAAAACATAACCCTCGGCGTACTTAGAGCAGTGATAACCCACCCACTCCAGGAAGCACCTATCTTGACTGCGCTGCGCCTGCCCATTAAACAAAACACCATTTTTCTCCAATCGGTGAGTGTTGATGAGGCATAAACCAGCCTTCATGGATCATGTTTCTATTCTATTGTGTCTTGGAAATACGAGGAAGTCTCTGCTTAAGAATTAACACTGCCGCCCTCCAGTGGACGGCGATAACACTACAACAGTAAAAGAAATGAATGTGGTGGAAAATCTTTTTATTTAATATATTTGTATCTAATAAACCATGAACCAAAAATTTATAATTAGTTGTTTATTTGTTTAAGTCCCTGTACAGAACTCTAAATATATTTATATATATGTGTTAGGGATGGGACGATTTATGAAAACTGTCAGAACCGTTCGGTTCGACTGTCTCGGTTCGGTTCGCATGTGTTTCGTTCGGTTCATGCGCTGCTCCTTTTTCTCATAGGCGAAGCGATTACACTCCAGAGCAGAAGGTGGCGGTACTGCGACCAAAGCCAACCACCAGTAGTAAACAAGAAGAAGAAGAAGCGAAGCAGCTTAGCTGGGTGTAGCAGGGAAAAAAATCAGTTGTTGTGGAGAATTGTGTGGGTATGGCGAGTGGGAAAGAACAGGAGTTGGAAGACGCGCCAGCAGCACTTTATAGGTCTGCTGTATGGGACCACTTTGCATTTATAGTGACCTACGATGACGGCGGAAAGAAAGTTGTTGATAAAAGTGCAACAGTGTGCAAACATTGTGCAACACGTTTTGTTTATGCTAACAGCAACATGACCAACATGTCAGGCTAACCCCGAAATCCCACATACTCCGTCTGCGCTCCGCCCCGCTGCGCTCTTGACCGCCTGCACAAAGCAAAGCCTACAGCCTCCACTGTGGCTGCCGTCCGCTCCGCTCTGAGTTCCTTGGAGATGGTAGAGAGCATGGGCGAGATGATTAAATTCAAAGCAACAAAACATACGGAAATGATCCAGGGTTTCCGCGGATCATTTAAAATAATTACAATTCATTTTTTGGGGGGGATTTTTTCATTAATTTCATACATTTTCGGTGTAACAATCAACATATACCGAACCGAACCAAAAACGGTGACCACGAAACCGTGAATCAAACCGAACGGTGGATTTTGTGAACCGTTCCACCCCTAATATGTGTAGTCACCACTGAATTTAGACCCTTACTTAAAAATGTCTGACTTTGATAAAGAGGTTAATTTCAACACAACTGTTTTTTTTTATATGCTGACGTTAAAAAAATTGAGCTTTTTACTGCCCTGAGTCTTTACTGCTGAGCAGGTTTCTCCTTCGTTGACCTGAAGGAATCAAGTCCATTGCTCCCTGTACATCTCTGACATGGACACCTAGCAGTCTGGACTTGGCTGCCAGTCTTGTGCCTCCTCCTGAATGTGTTAGGTTGTTGGTTTTGTATGATTTAAGTCATGCGACCTCTGCTCGGGTGAAATTCCATAGTCGAGTATGAGGCTGCGGTATGCATCCAGGCGCTATTTCAAGGTGAAACAGACGGAAGGAGTGACGGCCAGGGCAGCAGGCTAGGCATGTCACAGAGGTCTGGGCAGCCATCAATTTGTCAGGATGTCACCAGACTCTAAGCTGGTTGAGAAAGCCACGCACGTAAACACACACTCAATCCCAGGGATAAGCAGGGAAGGATTTGGCTCAAGATGGCCACTAATGTATTTAGTGGAAGGACAGGTGCTTGGCTGAAAGCTGCTGCGCTAAAGATGATGATCGGATTCCGGCTATTAATTATTTCTAGAAGGTTGTCTGTTTCAAGTGATGACGAAGATATAGTATGCAAACTGTTTAAGTTCATGTTATTAAAATGATGCATGCTTATGTCGTGCTGGTATGCGATGCCCTCTGTTGCTCTGTGCCTCAGGACAATGAGTTTAAATAGCGTCTTTCAGGTGACAACTTTGTTTATGCAGCTCTAAAAAAGAAGTCAATACACTGACAGGCCTTTAATGTCACCAGTAGGTAAAACAAATACTAGTGTTTAATAAGAGGTTCTTGGGTAATTCCCAATCTCTGTTTTTATAAAGCCTTTTCCATAGATTCCCATTTCCTCCAGGCCAGGCATGCCCAAAGTTGGCCCAAGAGGGCCGCTGTCCTGCAGGTTTTAGAGATTCCCTGCTTCAGCACCGCTAGTTTCAATGATACCTGATTTTGCTGAACTGAAATCAATGTGCTGAAGAAGGGAAACCTGCAGGACAGCAGCCCGCGAGGACCGACTTACGCCTGCCTGCTCTAGAATCATGGCCACCAGCATGATTTTTTTCCTCTGTTATGAAAATTGGTTAATAAGAGTTCACAAAGAAACAAAAGACAAGGCTCTTACAGCAGCTATTAGCATTTAGCAAGGTTAACACAGCTAGTATCACTAAAAGACTCTCTGAAGGTGCGTTCACACCAATCCAGAATTTTGCAGCTGGAGGATTTAGATTTTATTTCTATGTAGCGGAGGAGCTCTGCAAGGTGGTGAGAGGTGAAGATTGCAAATCTTTCAAGGCGAATGCTTTTAGTGAATACAGCAAAGTGAGAGCGTTGCCGCACCTGCAGAGTACACAAGGTGAAATTTACAGGAGTAGGAAAAAAAGAACTTTTGTAAATATCATCCTTGGGAAACCAATCGGATGTGTGTTTGAAGTTGGGTGTGAATGCATAATGAGTGTGTATACTCTCTAAGATATAAATTCTTGGCTGTTAGCTTTTCTAAATGCAGCATAAAAAAGCTTAAAAACACCAAAATGTAGAACTCCAAAAGATCTGTTCTCCATTCAGCCTTCCTGTTATCTTCTGAAAGTCTTACTCTCTCTTCTTTAGCTGCCTGAATGAACAGCAGACATTTAAACAGATTGTTAACATTTCTTTGCTTCCTTTGATATCATATAACCATGTTATGGACACTGAAAACAGCCAACTTTAGGTCGTATCTCATTGTAACGGAATATTGTTATCAGTTTATTTAATATTTAAGGCAGAGCATTCATCCCACAAACAAAAAAAATGATTTTTGAGTTTTTCAACTGACCAATTTTAAGCAGAAAATCAACCATTGACAACGGCCATTTCTGCCTTTATTTTCAACAAAAACGCTTAAAAACAGAATTAGGTCTCCACACCAAATAGTTTAAACAGTTTTCCTGAATTTTTCCATCTTAATCACTGCTGTGTCCCTTTAACTACAAAGGAAGATAGCAGCTATGGTACATGGCTTACTCCCAGATAACGACCCATTTCTCCCACTGGGTCCCGTTACATACCCACCCCTTTAAGGAAGGGCTTTCCTGTCCGCTCACACATACACAGCTGACCGTCCCAAAGCCTCGCCGTACGTTCCTCGCTTTTATTGCCAGCTTTTGTTCCTCTGATCACAAACACACACCGACCTCGTCCAACCCCCAATCGTGTTCTGCCGAGCGAGGTGCACTAGTTAGAAACTACATTACCACCGAAACACTGACAAACAGCAGGGCTCTGCATTTCCAAGAACCCAAGAGGGAGATGCACTTATTTGTTTTCAGGATGAAGAAGACTTTCAAATGAACCCCCATGGGAGGGAAGCTGGCGGATACTTCTCCTTTCTTCTTCTCCGCTCTGCATGGCCCTGGAGTGTTCATTATGACCAGAATAGACACCTTCTTTTTAACGCCTTAGCACATTCTCAAAACAAGCTGTGGACCTGAGGGACGGCGAGGTGCAGCAGGAGAGTTGGGGATTCCTCCTCTCGCCGTCTGCTGCAGGGGAGGTGGTTTGCCAGCAGCAGGCTCTCTCCTGACCGATAATAGCATTTGGAAGTGGAGAAGATTGACGTGGATTAGGGAGATGGCTGCGGGGCTCTTCTGGTTGCCCAGTGCACCTTGAGGGCTAAAGGGATGTTTTAACGTTACAGATGGTTTACATAACAGAAAACATTAACTTGAAACGTTTCGCTTTTCTGAAGCGTTGGTTATTTCTTATGTTCAAACTGATCTCCTCTGACCCTGATAAGAATCGCGGCTCTGAATGGAGCTGTGAGTGCAAGCTGAGCGTTTCTCTGCTAATGATGGATGCTCTGTCAGATCAGCCGGGCCGATGGGAGAGGTTTGTCAGGGAGATGGACGCCCCCGGTGACAGCTGGCTGCTGTCTCCACCCAGGGGACCTGGGGCCCGTCTAGAGCTTTTTGGCAGGTAAAGGATTTAGTTGGTTTCAGGAGGAGGGAGGGGGGACCCTTGTAAAAAAACCCATGAGGCCCCTGGAGCGTTAATTACAGTTTATGTATGCACTGTCATTCCCCATGAGCCTCTCTACCTCTGGAGCTGAGTGCTGATCTCTGAGGCTGAGGTCCCTGCAGAGGAATACCCTGGATGGAGCGTATTATCTATTGTTCAGTGTGGCTTCAGCACCGCAGACATTATGACTTTTTTCTTTGGGCTAATTTGCTGCAATTACTGAAATGTTATCAAATCAAATCTGGCCGGACTGATGGGCGTCTTTCTTACATCAATGTTTCTTTGAGGGTCACTCATTGTGCTGCAGCCAAAACCTCCAGGATTGTTTTTATGTATATTAGAGTTAATGTTGTAATAGTGACTTTTTAAATGTCCACACTCTGCCAGCTTAGTTTTACAGATTTTAAATGAAGTGGCACTGATTAAAATCTACAGAAACTTGGGATTTTAAAAACAACTCAGATCTACCTTCTGTCTCCTTGAACCCCAGTCGGCCTCAGCAGATGGCCGCTCACACTGAGCCTGATTCTGCTGGAGGTTTCTCCCTGTTTTTACTCTCCACTGTCGCTACAAGCATGCTTAGTGTGAGGGATTGTATTTGAGTCAAAAACTTTGAATCAATTTGACTGTATGATCTGGTGAACTGTAAATTGCCTTGAGATGACATGTGTTGTGAATTGGCGCTATAGAAATAGATTGAATTGAATAGAACATGTTCGTTTTATCTTCAGTATCTTCATTTTGACTTTTGTGTATTTTTTATTTTAATTCTGGGTCCAGTTTTTGTTACTAAAGTTGCATATTTTCAAATTTTTTTCTCCCTTTTCTGCTTTAGGTCCTGATTTTGGCATCAATGCAGTCTCCACCAATGGCAGCCGGGAGCCTCACGGCCCGGGCCTCCTCCAGGTGTCAGGCCTAGAGAGGAGCCAGGAAAGGAGCCAGGAGAGCTGCAAAGATCTGCAGCCTCCTGAATCCAGCACCCTTAATCCAGCTCTTCCCTCACCACAGCCTGAGGGAACCGTCTTCCAGGCCCAATCCCCTCCACAGACCCTGACAAACGGCTCGGACCAGGCTCCGGCTCCAACCCGCTCACTTCCACGCTCGGAGGCTCTCCCCACGCCTCGGACACCTGCAGCTCTGCCTCTCGCCCAGGGCCAGGAGACCTCACCGCCCCCTCTTCCCCGGCCCCAGCTACAGCCTGAACACCCTACCCACACTAGGCGTCAGCCGACCCCAAACCTTCACCCACACCCTCCATCTCCTGCCCTTCCGACCCACCACCCTCACCAGCAGCACCCTAACCAGACGGGGCCTCATTGGCCCCCATCGCGCTGCAACCCCAGGCCCCTTTCTGCTTACAACGGCCTCAACGGCCACAGGTAAGGCCTCTCTCCTGTCATAAAACATTTTGCTGTATATTCTAAAAAAAACTCAATTCTCTTGTTTTTTTCTAAGCTATTATATATATTTTTTTTCTTGTCTTTTTTTGGAAGATTTCCATTTTTTTCTTTAATTGAATTTTACAAATTGCTTTCTTGTCACACTGTGTTTCACAGGTCACATTTTCTTCCATTCAGGCTCGTTTTAGACCAATAAGAACGTTGCTAACGTTCATGCAGACAAATAGAAATGTATCTTTCCGCCCCCAGAAGTGAAGATAATTTCTGTGAAACTTAATTTAAAAGGAATGCAATTTTATAAAACTTCTATAAAACTGAAATTTGAAGAAATCTGAAAAAGTAAAAACAAATGTGAAAAAACTAAATCTGAAAAAAAAAATGTAAGAAATAAATATCAGAAAACTCAAATTTACTCTTAAGACATTCTTTTGATTTTTTTAGATATTTTTTTACTTAATTCTAGAATCTTTTTGCAGTGTATGCAAAACTATCTAGAAATAGGTAAATTAAAATTCTTAAATTAAGTATATTTACTCTTAATTTAAGTAGGTAAATTAGATTCCCAATGGAATTAGTATGTTTACTCTTAAAATAAGACAATTAGATAATATGCACTTGTAATAAGGCAATGCAATTGTTTTTTCTTATTTTAAATGTAAATATCTTGTTCAATTAGCAAAGTGTCTCACTTACCTCCTCAATTCAAGAAAAAATGCAATTATTTTAAGAAAAAGTTTCTTATTTAGATTTGAATTTTTTTTGCACTGTGATCAGGCTCCCATGTTTGAACAGATCGTGAAATGTTTGAGTTTAAATAACATCTTTAAGAGAATGGTTTTGAGTTGGTTTTAATGAACAATTTGAATTCAACTGAAATCTAAAAGGAGGATTAATCCCTTTTAATCCCTCGTGTTAATTATAATTTATTTAGAATGAGTGAAGCCCAACATCTCTGTTCAGATATGGGATAATCCAGCCTTATTTCCTGCGTACGTCCATGTTAGTTTACCAGGTCCCACAAGGCTGTCGGTAATCTGAGACTTCTTCAGAACCGGCTTCGTCCCATCAACAGCTTTGCTTCGCAGGCTCCTGGGACTTGGCTTTGCCTGCGTCTCCCTGTGCCAGCTTACAAGGCTTGCCAGCAAGGCAACATGGCCTGGCCCCCGCTGTGCATAATCACGGCCGGGGCCCACAGAGAGGAGCGAGCGCTGCAAATGAGCTTTTAGGCTTAAAGCAGAGAGCTGTGGAGACACAGGCTCTATGACGGCCCCTGGGGGAAAACCCACGCACACATTCAGAAAGGCTGTTTGCTAACATGCTTGCACACCCCTCTATCCCTCTCATCCCATTTCCCATGCACATATTCTCTACCTGGCTTCGGAGGAAGCGCCGTTCAAAGACAGATGCTCGCTCTGTGGTTTGCCAGCGGTGCTTGTTTTGCATCCAGGGGTGTTGCGAATTTGGTGTTTTTTCAGTTTACTTCAGTTTCTGTGAAAAGGCAAGGAGGCGTTTTTTTTAAATGGTATTGGAGGTGTGAAAACAGCGTACTGGGAATTGAATGTGGAAACAGATGGAGTTGAGAGGATGTGTGTTTAAAAGTGTTAAATGCGACTAATCAAGTGTGGCTTAACTTCAACGTCCTTCTCCTGTTTTCTTCTTTATCCAGCAGCAGCAGGAGCAGCACCCCAGGCACCAAGCTGCACGGATCCTCTGCTTCCTCCTTGCACCTTCCCAACCAGCCGCCTGCTCCGGCGGCAGCTGCATTCCCTCTGCCTCTGGCTGCCAACCAGAGCGCCCCCCACAGCTTCCCGTCTGCACTGCAGCCCTCGCCACATCCTCACCACCCCAATATGTTTGCGACTCCAGCAGCATTGCCCCCACCACCGCCACTGACATCTAGCACCCTGCCGGTACCTGGACATCCTGCTGCTGGGAGTGCCTATTCAGGTAAAGGCATCACAGGATTAGCCCTAAATGGTCTAGGATCTTCTTATATGAGAGAAAGGGTCCATATTACTGCAACTCATTTAACAAGACAGGATATTTTCATAAGTTGAAGGAATTTGATCTGCAGAAACAATTACACCAAATAAATGACATGATGGTGATCCGTTTGAGGAGAAATGCTCAGCTCTGCAGGATCTTCTCAGCTCTGCTGTATATGCAGAAGGCCTAATGATGGTTTTTGATAAAGGTGGTACAGTAGCAGCCACTCAAAACAGCCCTTCCCAGTCAAACGCCCGCAGAATGGCAGCTCAGTTCCTGCAATTCCCAGCCAAATCCCCTCCATGAACCCAACATGATATTTTTACTCTTACTCCACCCTCTCACTGCATTACAGGGTCTGACCAGGAGATGATGCTTCTCTTTGGATCTTAATGTCCACAAAACATGACAAAAAGAATATTTTAGTACAAAGATTGATATTTTAAAAGGAATTGTAGGGGACCAACTACTGTATGGCTCAACGCCTCCCTGGGCGTTGAGCCATACAGTAGTTGGTAGGTGTCAGAATTTCCATCTGGGTGTTACTTTATGTCGCAAGTTAGCGCATTCAGGTTGCAAGTCAGAAAACCTGTTGGTAGCATTCAAGCCAAAAACTACTGAAGAGGATTAGGGCCACTGAAAAAATAAAAAAAAAGTTAACTGATTTTTAAATATTATTTCAGTTTCAAAAGGGAAAAAAAGTCAGAATTCTTACTTTAATCTTAGAATTTGAATCTTAAGCTTAAAGGGCAACCCGAAGGAAGAGATGTAGGAGGACTCTAACTGTTAGCTTCACTGACAAAGATGTGAGTTGTTTGGGACGGCCAGTAACACAAAATGGTGGAACATGGCGGAATTAGGTGACTTTTTACGTGCCTGAGGGGTCCTCGGTGATGCTGTTTCATTACTATAAAAGCAGAAGGTGATTAAAACAAGAGAGCTAGTTTAGTCTCTAGACAAGGCTAAAGCTTGATGCTAACATTTTTGTTAGCTATCAGAATTTAGTCAGAATTCTGAGATTAAAGTCAGAATTTTGATTTTTTTTTTCCCCATATTAAACTGAAATAATATTTAAAAATCAGTTAACTTTTTTATTTTTTCAGTGGCCCTAATCCTCTTCCTTAAAAAACTATACTAACTAATTTGATCAAATGAGATTTTCACATTATTTGGCTTTTGGGTTTATGACACAACTCTTATAGGAGCAGCCATATTGGATTCTCGACCTTCCGCTTTTCTGTCAGAATTCTGATTCAGGAGGCAATCTGCAATAAAATTTGACTTCTTTGAGTAAAAAGACATTGTACCAAAGCAGACCACAGTGCACACCATCGAAAACACTGAACACTGTATGGAGCTGACAGCCCAAAAGCAAGGAATATTGAGGTATCTGGGCTTTTCCAGTTAATTTTCTCTCATTTCCACTTGTTGTATGATGCACTCGCACAGCAGCAGGTGATAATAATTCACAATACATTTCTCTACCTAACTGGTGACATTAATTCCACAAAGAGAGTACTGATTTAGCTTAGTTGGTCGCTTTTTTCCAAGCATTGTATTCAGTGATGGGCAGTTGCGCCGCTACATGTAGCGAAGCTATAAGTTTAACTACATGTTCCAGTAGCTTGACCGTAGCGTCGCTGCTTTATTTATCAAGTAACTTTCCAGTAGTGACGTTATTATTTTTATCAAGTAGCGACGTAGCGTCCACAAACGCTACAAAATCCAGGGCATAACTAAGTAATGAAAGCAGGTTTTCTATTTTTGAAACAACAATCGGAGTTATTCGTTGGACATTCATGCATGAGCCTCTATTCTGCCTCTCCTGTCTGTACCGAAACATGCGCATGCGCACGGCAGTGGAACTCAAAGAACGACACACACAGAGCCACACACACAGGATGGAGGAGGAGACAGGAGCAGAGCGCCTTATCTTCAGAGATTTTGAAACTTGTTGAATCCTCTGATAAAAAGTACGTGTTCAAATTTCGGTTCTTGGCCATAGAGAGCTCATGTGGCCAAGACTAGCCATTTGTTTTACAGAGCCAAACACTCATTAAAACAGTCAACTGCAGTCAATTTTTTGAAATAAAAATGAGAAAAATATATCAGCTTTAACTTTATTGGCGCCTTTAATTTCCAGATAGTTAAATCTGATGAGTGCCACTAAGATATTCTCATTAGAGAGCAGTAGCCAAACTTAGATATTGTATTTTCATGGCCTAATTTATCAGACAGGATGTTTACATAAATCTGTTTTAAGGCTTATTTGCACACATAAGATTTTTTAGGTATGGAGGAACAGCTCTCCCATGTATAAAAATAAATACATAAATAAATACATGCTCAATAAATAAATATGCATTCAATTAATTACCCCCCAGAATACAATGAATAAATATGTAGGTAGAAATTAAATTATACAGTGAGACAAATGTATATATATCTCTTAATTAGCTTCTTTATTTTTTCACCTTTTTTGTAAACAGTTTCATTTGTTACTTGAATCGACTGTTTAATTGAGGTCTGAAGAAGTTTTCTCTAAGGGAGACCCTAAAGAAATAAGATGCCTTTTGTAGGGTTTTGTTTTCCCTAGAGATGTCCATTGAATGCAAACTCATAGCCATGTCTCGATGTGTAGAACACTACACAGTACCTTTAATTTGGTTCTAATAACAGCAGATGGTTTACTAGTTTGTCTACTAGTAATTACTTTAGTTTTTTTTATTATGCTGATCATAAAGCAATTTTTACACTGTGTTATGTCATTGGCTGATCTTTAATGAATGTTTTAACTAGTGTATCAGACTCATTTTGAATTGATATTAGGTTGGTACAACGTTAAGTAGCTTCTGATGTAGTTAAGCTACTGTTAACACATTAGTGTAACTTAGCTTGCTATAATTCTTTAGGTGGTAGCTTTTGTGTAGTGGAGCTTAATTTATTGTTGAGTAACTGATAGCTTAGCTCACTACACTGGACAAGTAGCTTGCCCAACACTGATTGTATTTAATGAAAGACATACATGTGACTTAAAAATTTAATGGCTGTAAAATTAAATGTCTCACTGCATAATTAAAAATAAATTTAAGATCAAAAATAAAATTGTTAGCATTATTTTAAAAATTTCCTTTTTTTAAGTTTAATGTAATAACTTTACCTTATATGTGAATATAAAGTCATTCTATGTGTTTTTGGGGGTCGCCAGTCTTATTTTTGAAGTTAGAGGCTGAAATGTTTAGGAAATACTGCTATAAAGGATACCAGTGTTTTAAAATACATCTCGACAATTTTAGACTGATCAAACTTCAAACACATTTTATTACTTTGCAGAGAAATGAGTTTAAACACTTTTAGGTGAGTGGTGTCAGGAGGGCCCTTACGCAGGAGCCCTCCTAAAACAGAGGATAAATGTGTGTGTTTCCTTTTTCACTAGAGCTCAAGAAATCAGTATCTTTAATACAGAATGAAGAAATTTGGATTTTGCTGAAAAGTTACTAATCAAAATGTAATAATTCTAGCAGCTCTCCCTTCCCAATAAGGTTAAAGATAAAAATATGGCAGCGATGTGGAATAGAAGGGGCAGGTTACACTGGAGGAGAGGCCGTCTCTAATGTCAGCGCTCTTGTTGAATTTGGGAGAAAAGCTCCTGATTACTTGGAAATCCACCCTGCCTCCACAGACTTGGTAAATGTTATTAGAACAGATGTTGCCGTCTCAGAGGGGCTCTAGTGTATCAAATCCCAGCGTTTGACAGGTCCAGCAGTCAGACAAATCTAATCTTCTTGGGCTTTGCTTAAATTCAACATGACATGCTGATAATCCTGTTCATTTCCTGCTTATTTAGTGTAACTTTGTCATAGCTGCCTCAGTGAAGTTCATACATCTGGTTTAATATCATTCAAGCCTTTGTGGAAAACACAGAATTAATGCAAACAAATGTGATAATTATAGATTTAAATATAGTACTTTAATATCCCAACATAAAAATTAATATTAAACCATAGCTGCACCGCTCCACATATTCTAAATTATACATTCACATTCTAAAATTAATATTTTTATAACTTATATATATAGAAGAGGATTAGGGCCAGTGGAAAATAAAACAAGTTAACTGCTTTTTAAATATTATTTCAGTTTAGTATGGGAAACAAGTCAGAATTCTGACTTTAATCTGGGGATAAGATGTGAGTTAATTTTTATGTACACATTGGTGGAAAATGACAGAATTAGGCAACTTTTTACGTGCCTGAGGGGTCCCTGGTGATGCTATTTCATTAATGGAAGAGCAGAAGGTGATTACAAAAGAGAGCTAGTTTAGTCAGATTAAAGTCACAATTCTGAGAAAAAAGTGAGATTTCTGCATGTGTTGGATTACATAAAATATTACTGTAAGGTATGCCAGCAGGTGGCCGTGGCATCAAGAGTGAAGAAGAACATAAAAGAAACACAAAGATTAATGAAACTGAGCCAGGATAAAATGAGAGAGATAATAAGTAATGTTCTCGTACTTTTACTCTCCTCGTACTCCTCATTCTCCCACTTATCTGGGAACAGACAGCTCCTCTCTGAGAAGCCTATAAATGTCAAACATAAAATAAATAAATGTGGCATTTAATTATATATTATTGGTTTCATATTTAATATTTAAACTATAGATAAAAATACACAAAAAGAGGAGAAAAGAGATGCATTAAGCTTTTAGATAGAAAATAGTACTTTGTTTGTGAATCATTCAAGCTGCCTGAGAGACTTAAAGCAGGAAGACTGAATGTCATGTAGTCGATGTGAAGGAGTTAGAAATGTTCTCAGCATTTTCACAGGAAATACACACAGAAGCTGCAGGTTTAGCAATGCCCGCTGTGCTAAACTGTAATTGCTCAAATGAAACGCAGGAGAAATGTCCACAAACAGCTAATGGCTGCTCATTTTAGAGATCCTTTCATTCAATCAGGATGACATTATAAGGAGAGCATGAAGTTCTGAACTTTGCCTTTAAATTAGGCTTCGAGCCGGCAGAACGATCAATTATAGACCGATATTTGTCCACAGACCATATCTACCTCTGTTATGATCTGAAAATCCCCCACTGACCATGTTCTTTGAAAGCAGTTATGCAAGATTATTGTTTTACGCATTGGCGGTTCTAGACAGAGGTGTTGATGGCAGCAGCACAGCTGATATTTCTCTCCAGGATGGAGTCACAGCCAAAGTGAGAAGTACTTTCAAGTCGGCTGGTTGTTTAAGCTGTTGTCGTTCTTCTTTATTCCAGAACAAGACCTTCTCCGTCAGGAGCTGAACACGCGATTCCTGGCCTCCCAGAGCGCAGACCGCGGCGCCTCGCTGGGCCCTCCCCCCTACCTGCGAACAGAGTTCCACCAGCACCAACATCAGCATCAGCACCAACACACCCACCAGCACACGCACCAGCACACGTTCACGCCCTTCCCCCACGCCATCATGCCCACCCCAGCACCACCCATGGTGCGTACCCCAACCAGAAATGTGAGGATAAGTAGAACGCACCTGTGTTGGGCTGCGGGGTTTTTGTGTTTTTTGTTGGGGGTGTTGTGTTGTGGACATGATGTGCCGGCAGCAGGAGGCGGTCATGGTCCATGCTGCTTTGTTCTATGATGACTGTGTGTGTACCCCAAACCAGTTCCTTTATTCTCCCAGAAATAAAAAAACACGTTATTCCTGTTTTTTCTGGCATATTCTAGAACTCCGGGGCCTTGACTGCTCTTATTTTCTAAATTGGAAATAAGTTGCCCAAAGCCTGTAAAATTCAGAGCCAGCTTTCAGAACATAATACTCTTAATTCATTCTGAATTTAATGACATCATTTGGTCCCGTTTGGGGGTTTTCATTACTGGCAAATGCGCTGCGTTTGAGCCGCTGCTGTCTGTTAGAAACGACCACAGGCAATGGGTGCCTGACATAAATACTCAAGCATTCATAACTGCATGGCCCCGCTGTGCATGGGCTTTGCTCTAAAGATACCTCAAAGGCATCACGGCGAAGCCTCTGACAGCTAATGAGGCCATAAAAAGCCTCTTTATGGCCACAGTGTTTAGTCTCCACTGTGGAAATGTCCGCCCTGAGCTTACAGCCGAACGAGAGCCAGCCCACTCTGGTTTACAAGGTCTTCACATGATCACACACAGGGAGAATAAAACAGGCTGGCTCAGGGAGCCGTTTGACTTGAGTCTCATTTCCCGTCTTTCATCTTGTTTTGTTTGCATGGGCTTCGTTCTCTAATGTAGTTTGTGATGTTTGAAATCAAATAAGCCGGAGGGGTTGTTTGTTTTTCCTCTTGGTAATAATTCATGAAGTTTGACTTCTCCTCTTACGTTTCTGAACTTCGCTCTCTTTCATTTCTCCTACAGTTTGACAAATACCCAACAAAAGTCGATCCCTTCTACAGGCACAGTGTGAGTTTCCCTACTGCATGCCATCTCTTCCTGTATGTTCCTGTGACCGCTTTCCTTTCAGCAGCTAATGTGGAATTGTGATTGTTACTGGTAAAACATAACTAATTGCATTTAATAGTTACTTCATTGAAAAAATAACTCGGTTACTTTGTTGATTACACACCCAAAAGTGATAATCTATTGTTGAAATAATTTTATTTGTTAAAATTCTTACAAATACATGCTAAAAACAGCAGCATTTCTTCCAATGCGTCTGTTTTCCTCTTACACTTACAGGCTCTGTTGTAGATCTCATCCAGATGTGTTTGGTGTTGCAGATCTGATTGACATAGGTCTAACTTTTAGTTTGTGCTGGGACTCCTTCCTGCTGCGATCCGGTGCCTCTTTGACAGCAGCTGCTCATTGTTCTGACCTTTATTTCCCTCCATTGTAAAAAGTAAAACCACCAATATAAATTAACTTATTCCCTTATTCTGTACACTCGCAACTTTCTTATCATCCGTTCCTAATCTTGGCAAGATTTTACCTAATTAAGTCACAGTTAGACTAAAAGAATATAATCCAAGTACTGAAAGAGGCATACATTATTTAGGGAGTTTATGAATTTTAAACTGAAACATGAATTCCCAGATTTTGTAGCATTACATATTTTCTTCTCCAGATTAAAAATCTGAATTATCAGTAGTAAAAACCTTTAAGTTGTAGGTAGGTCATATTTAAATGTTAAATCATTCTAGCTTAAACATGTATATAAATTTACTCTTTGTCAGACAATATTGTCCCAAAATTTAGCAAATTTCTATTTTTGAAAAATCCTGTTTTAAAATCTGTGGGTTTTTCTGTTATTTTATGCAGGCCAGTTAGTTATACGTCACCTTGTACACCTAAATTCGGCCAATCATATATCAACGGTCATCTATCAATCAAATTTTTTTGGTCATAGCATCTTGATCATGTGTCGCAGCTAATATACGCAACGGTTGGAATAAGAAATAAGAATCATTTACTTTACCATTGAGTTCCGTCCCAGTGACTCATCCACGACCTCCGACACTAAACTCTCCTCCTCTCGCATGTTGCCTCTGTCCATAGTGTTCCTTGACAGCGTTGTTTCTAAGTCACCAATTTAGTGCTACTTGGTCCCAATGGAATTTCCCATTGGGAACGTACTAGCACTAAGTTGCTAACTGGTTAGCAAGATGCTTCTAACAAACCGGCCACAACCGAACTTTCTTGCGAACCTTCCGCCACAACAGTCCCGCCCCCTTGATAATCGACCAATCACATTCACTTTATTCACTCGTGTAAAGTCATTCACAACTGTGGAGAATTCAGAAATGCAATGGTTGGAACAGCCGTTTCCCTACGACTTTAAGCTTTTTTTGGCTTTGACCTGAAACTGGAACTAACTTCCATTTTAAGCTGGTTAAGCTGGACAGGTTATGACAGCTTTTCCTCACTAGTGTTTATGTCTTATCTGCTCCCCTCCCTAACATTATTCTTAAAGCCCTTCATGGAGAGTTTTCTTGTTCTTAACATCTGCTTCCTCTGTATACTCCTTTCTTTTACACCATACCGCACCAAGCTATAGGGAGCAGCCGCTTTACTTGTTGCATGCCTCTGAAACAGAAAGGAGTGGGTGTAGGGGGTTTATCTGCGTTTCCCTAATCTACCGCTTAGTTAGTGAGGGATTCAACATTTGGCTAATGGTGAAGTTCTTCTGCATTTCTAGAAAGCAAAGCAGGAGATTTACGTTGGCCAGCTGTGCCCCCACCCACTCCCTACAAGTATGATTGGAATCCCCACTGCTATTGATAGGAAATACTTTGTAACCCACTTTGATGCCACTGATTGCTTCTAAGAAGTTACCAAAAATTAGTTTCAGCAATTCGGTTGGATTTCTTATGGTGGAAGAATTGTAGCAGTAAAGCTATTGTCTCGCTGGGCTGATGTGTTTGACCAGATTGGTTGTAGTAAATAGTTAAAAAAAATAACCACTGCTACAGATATGTAGGGCTGTAATGTGCTTGTGCTGTCCCACTCTGATGCGCATGTCCAATCTGAATGAATGCTACCAGTTGGTTCCTTCTTGATTACTATTTAGAGGCAATCTCCTGCCCCTGGTTGGTATCTTCTAACCCTCCCCGTTTATTTTTTCATTTGCAGCTTTTCCACTCATACCCTCCAGCCATGTCCGGCCTCCCACCTGTCATTCCCCCTACTGGACCCTTCAGCTCCCTGCAGGGTGCCTTCCAACCCAAGGTAAGATGCCACCATGAGATGCTGTGATAATTAGCGCCATCTGGACACAAGCATTCATATTCTTCAATTCATCTGTTGCCTATTTGTTTGTTTCTTGGTGGGTTAGCAGCAATACCTGTCATGTTTTAGACATTTTACCATTATAATAAAAAGGCTAAATGGTTAAGAATAAACATCTTTACGCTTCATAAATTTGTAATATGATGCTTCTATCTAATTCAGCATCAATCAGAATATCCCAGAAGTAGACAGTTTTAAATTGAGCATGTCCCTTGAACTGGAACTCGGTTAACTGACAGTTCGGACAGATGATCATTTCCCTGTTGGTCCACTTCGCTTTGTGTTCTCTGTTGTTAGTCGCTACAGCAGGCTCCTATGACAGCAATTCCCATAAGGGATCTCCGTGCAAAGCATTCTGGGATATATCTGCCTCTTCTATAGGCCTTTCTTTATACAATTTGTAGAGACTTTTTCTCTTACGACCCTCTGCCATTTTGAAAGAACCGCACTCAGAAAGGTGAGCTTCAATGACTGCCTGAAACCGTAGCTCACCACAGATACACTCCTGAAAGTGCGCAAAAAAAGATCGCTACCATTAAGATCTGGGCACAGTGGGTTTATGGATTAAAAAGGTTTCAGATTTTTTTTTTTATTAAAATTTTACCCTTCTGGTCACAGGTGGGTTTTTGTGTTTGTATCTCTAAAAATGTGGTAGTGTTAGGGGTTTTTTAGGTTCTTTTTTCATGTTTCCTATAAATTCATCACATCATACCTCAAATCAAAGACAAAGAAAAATCTAACCAGTTCTTTTCTTGTTTTCAACCTCATCTTTTGCTCTGTAGACATCTAATCCATTGGATGTTTCCACCAGACCTGGGGCGGTCCCTCACACATTCTTACAAAAGGACCCCAGGGTAAGAAAGTCTGCTCACAGTGTCGGGTCATATTTTCACCCCTAAATGACATCACCATGTAACTAACCTATTTGCATCTTTTCCTCTCTCTCTCTCGTAGCTGGCAGATCCATTTCGGCCTATTCTAAGGGTGAGTTATCTCAGTTCAGCCATACACTGAACACACGCTAGTTTTTTTGTTTCCCATCATCACCTCACCAACTGAACCGTGACTGTCAGGATGGAAAGGCCTTAATATGCTCAAATTATCCAGCACACAGAGGAATCCCTATGCTGTTACTGAACAGATCTATGGGTGTGTTTGTGTAGCAGCGAAACAAAAAATCCTCTCTGGACTGGCTTTTAACATTTTATGATTCATAAATTGAATGGAAATTTGCTTCTTGTGTAAATCCACTCTGTGGGATGTTCATAATTGTACTTGCTGAGGCTAACCAGCAAAAATGAGTCAGAAATTATCTTTTATTGTTAAATAATTGGATTTTCTGCACTGACCTCAAGAGCGGGTTAGCTTGTTAAATATGGAATGAATTTTGTTCCATTATTGTTGCAATCGAACGAGTTTTGTAAATCAAAATGTAAAAAAAATATATATTTTTCTTTTTCTTCTGCGGGTTCCTCTAGAGTGAGGTCTGCACTGACATTGGCAACAACATCTTGTTAGCGTCTTTATCGGAGATGGAGTGAAGGGAATGTGATCCGCAATATGCAGTTTGAAAAAGAAAATGCAATTTGTAAAACTACATACATCGGGAAAACAAATATTAGAAAATAAGAATCGAAAATAAAAAAATCTTAAACTGTAATTATTTCTAAAAGAAAAAATAAAATTTGAAAACCTTATTGAAGAATAAAACATATTGGAAATAATAAAAAAAAGTTATAAAGTATGTTTTGAAAAAGAATATATTGGAGCAATAAATTTGGAATAATAGATTTGAAAAACTAAAGAAAACTACATTTGTTTGATGAAAATGTTTTTAAAAGTTTAATTTCCAAAAGGGATTTTTGTTCGCAACAATAATGTAATAAAATTCACTCTTTAATTAAAAAATTAAATAAACATAAAATAAAAAGATTGATCCTTAATCAGCATTTGCTTCTGCTGTTCTGCTGGATGTTCTGCATGTTGTGTTTCTTGTTTTCGAGGTTTTTAGGTATGTAATCCTCTTTTCCTCCTGTTCACAGAAACCTGGGAAGTGGTGCGCCATGCACGTCCATATTGCCTGGCAGACATACCACCACCAACAGAAAGTAAAGGTGAGAGCTCATCTACAGCTTCTCTCTGGGTTATTTAAAAGCCAATTGGCTCAAAAAATAGTCATTTTGGTTTTAATTTCACTTAGAAAGTTAAACTTGTTGAAACCAGGGAGGTCTCAGCATAACGCTGTTTGGCTGTTTGGCCTTTTCTCCTAATCAGAAACCATTTAAATTGGTTGGGTTTCCTGCCACAGACTTGGCTTTTATGCATAATCCACAATAGTTCTTATTGGTCTAGTTTGTATGTTTTGTGCTCGTTTCTCTGTTGGAAAAACTAAAATGTGCAATTTGAACCAACTAGCTGTTGATCTGAGCTGAAGTTAAATAACCTGCAGGTAAACCTCCATGGTTGAATGCTGCTTCAGTTGAGTTTGGCCTTTTTTTCTCCATCGATATTCTGGCTTCAGTGCAGATTAATATGACATTTTATGACTTTTGTTGTCCTGAACAGCAAAACGATTTTGGTCTGACGGTTAAAACTTAGACCCACTATCTCACGGCACACTGCTGGTGGTTTTGGAAATGATACAGCAGGATTTTTAAAGCTTTCAACCTCAATCCTGTTAAAAATATCTGAGCTGTGCTTTAAAAACAGGTCTGATGAGAAGAGTGGAGAAACATTCAGGCAGAATTACATCAGTTTGTAGTTGGGGTCCATCCTGATAGGCTGGAGCAGCCATTTAATAAGTTTTAATGGGACTGTTTTCATGTTTAAACCTGTATGTATAAGTTTCCTGTAAATGTAGACCTAATTTGATTGTTTAAAGATTATTATTTGTTTCCTACCAGAGTTTTGCTCTTCAAGAAGAACAGTTTAGATGCAGAAATAAAAGTCTAAAGAGACAGTCCTTAAAGAGACACTCCCTAGTCTGACGTTCAATGAGTGAGCAGCGTTTACCCAAACAGATAAGATGTTAGGCAGGGAGAGAACGTTCTGCTTGTCATGTTAGGAACAGAGGAAAAAGAAGTTCAACCTTACATGCTTCTCTGTTTCGATTTGGCGTCTTCTAGCAGCAGATGCAGGTTGACCCTCACAAGCTAGACTTCGGCCTCAAGCCCGAGTTCCTGAGTCGACATCCAGGGCCCAGCCTGTTCGGCGCCATCCATCACCCAAGTGACTTGGCACGGCCTGCTACGCTCTTCTCTGCTGCAGGTTAGTAATACCAGTTAACTCTTTAAAGCTGCCTTTATGGAAAAAAAGATCACAAAACCACCTGATCCTCATAAAATTAGGTCATTTACATGAAGCATCCATTTTGATGGTGTTTAGATTGTCCTTTTTTAGCCTAAATAGAATTTCACCACCGGGCTCAATGAGCGAAAATATGCTTGCATGTCGCCATCAGCTTTTAGTACCTCAGAACTACCAATAATACAGACAGCGACTGCTAAAAAAAGCGACTCATTGGTGTGGTCGAAGATTAACAGATAATAATGAAACAAAATGATCTACAGTAATGCTAAAGGGTGATTTATACTCAGAAACCAGGTTGTCTGCATGTGTGTCGCAGTGAATGCAGATATGCCCCGCCCCTTCCGCAGACACTCTGCTGCACCTTTTCAAAATAGTAGGAGACCGCAACCAGGAGGCCTCTGATTGGTCAAATCTACATCCACTCTACACCATGCCCATTTCCTGTTGGTGCCTTACCAACTTGTTTTGTCATTGAGGAAAATAACTTCCTCATTGCCTCGGCCTTATCTAAACCCACACTGAGTTCCTGATTGTCCCTCTTGCAATGTGGGGTGGAATTACATAGTGTAGACCACGCTTCAATGTTTGGCATAAATCAAAAATATCTGCAGCAAGCTCACTGCGACACACTGCTGCGGGAGGATAACCAGCCCTTAAATTCTAGTCAGTTCAAGTGGCCAATCACAGGCAGGTTACTTTCTCACGTTGGTAAGAGAGAATCTAAAGGAAGATGCAGTCATGCTGGTGATAACTTGGGGGCCTCATGGTGTTGAATCTGCATGAATAGATTATTCAAAATGCATGTGGAGAGTAGTTTACATGCGTGTGTTTTAGATAAAAACTAGCTCCTGTTGGACTTTTGGTAGAATCCTGACTTCATATTTCCCTCCATTGTTACTGTAAATAAACATTAATGGCTTTGTTTACTAATAGAAGAAGCAAAAACAGCATAAAACACAATAACAGCAAATAATACACCAACTGTCAGGGTTTGGTTGTGGTTTGAGGACCCAAATGCAGAGGCAGGGAGGCAGAGGTGAGTTTCTTGTGGATTTAATTAAAGGTAAATAGACAGCTGAGGCAGGAATCCAAATATCCAAAAATCAAACATGAAAAAATTCAAACAAACCAGAAACCATGGAGACTTTAGGTGGAAAGAATCATGGTGAGGTAGACACAGTGAGACAGAGTTGGAAGTTAGACGAGGAACCAGCACTGAGGAACTGCACAGGGACTGTATTTATAGGAGACTGAACAAAGAGAGGACTAACGAGCAGATTGGGAGCAGGTGTGAACAGAGCAGACTGGAAAGGAGCTAGGGAAAAAGGAGAACACAGGAGGGCAACAAATAAAACCTGAAAATATAAAATATAACCAGAAAACACAACAAAATAAGAATTAAACCATTAAAACCAGAAAACATGGAGTAAAGTAAAACTGAATACTCAAAAGAAAACATAACAGAACCAAGACTGTGACACCAACAGGACACTGTGCACCTTTAGATGCTACATTCTTATTGTTTATTTGCAGTTTAATGACAAAGGTTTTCCCCCAGAGCTGTAATCTTCACTTAGTAATGTTACAACCTGTGTTCAACTCTCCCTTTCACAGGTCCTACCCATCCGTCAGTCGCCCCGTTCGGCCACCCACCCACTCACCCTGGAAACTTCCTCACCCCAGCATCACACTTAGGTAAGAGGACTCTTCCCTTTGTTTTTGTTTTTTTTTTGGTTTTCAGGAAATGAAATTAAAATTGAAGCAACGTGTTGTATCTGTGCGTCCCTACAGAGCCTTTCAACAGGCCGTCATCATTTGGAGGACTGGGATCTCTCAGTTCATCTGCATTTGGGGGGCTAGGAAATCCAGCACTAAGTGAGTTTTAGCCTCATGATCAGTCCTTTTAGCTTCAATGCTATTTAAAGACAGACTCAGGAGAGAACTGTTGAGATACGCATTTAACTTGCGTCCCGCTATGTTTTTTCCGCGTGTTGAATCCCTAACAGCGGCCAACTCTGTGTTCGGCCATAAGGACGTCCCCAACGCACAGCAGCACTTAAACAGCAGTGGGAACAGCAGCCACCAGGAGCCGTGGAATCGCCTTCACCGCACGCCGCCCTCGTTTCCCACACCGCCCCCCTGGCTGAAACCCGGAGACTCCGAGAGGAGCGCCTCGGTCAGCTCACACGAGAGGGATCGGGACTCAGATAAACGGGACTCAGTCGGCAAAGACGATAAAGACAGGTGGGTGCTTCAGAGGTGTCCAGAGAGAGGCAACTGCTGAGCTAAACTGGAATCATATTTATTCCTGAAAAATCAATAAATCTTTCCTTTTTTGTGCTTCTAGGGATTCTGTAGAAAAGCGTCAACAGAGCCATCCATCCCCAGTCCCCGTCCATCCAATCAACCTCCTGGGCCACAACCGTCCCCCTGAGCACCACAGGAACCATCTGCCTCCTGCTTCTGGAGACCCTCAGAGGGACAAGGAAGCAAAGGCCAAAGAAAAAGAGAGGGAGCACCAAGAGTCTTGGAAGGACAACACAGATGACCACAAGCTTAAAGAAAGCCAGCACGGCGACAAGGACACCCCCGTCATCCATGACGGCCGAGCACCAGAGGAAAAGGTTCCCAGCAGGGGAACGACGTCGCCCTACGTCCGGCAGAACAGCTTGGAGCGTCCAAACGGTGGTCTGAGTCGGGAGGCCCTGGAGAAGAAGGCAGAGCTGTCATATGAGCAGCAGAAGAAGAACAGTGAGGTAAAAGTGAAGGAGGAGAGGAAGGAGGAGCAGGACGGGGTAACGGAGAGGATCGGTGAACCCCCTTCACGGGCGTCCTCCACCCCGACGCTGCACCCACCCTCTTCGGTGTCTGTTCCCATGGGCATGGCAGGTGTCCACCCCATCAACAGCATCAGCAGTCTAGAGAGAACTCGTGTTGTGGCCCCCTTCATGGGTGCAAGCCCCCTCCCTGGAGCCGAGAGGTTTCCCTATCCAGCTTTTCACTGGGACCCAATGAGGGACCCCTACAGGGGCCTAGACATCCACAGGAGGGACCCCTTAGCCAGAGACCTGCTGCTAAGGAACGACCCCCTACACCGGCTGGCGGTTCCGCGCCTGTACGAGGCAGAGCGCTCCTACAGGGACCGCGAACCTCATGACTTTAACCGTGACCACGCCCACTCGTTGGCGCTGGAGCAGAGAAGGGAGCAGGAGCGTGCGCAGCTGGAGGAGCGAGACCGCCTCAACATGCTCAGAGAGGACTACGAGCACGGGCGCCTCCACCCTCCAATGCACCACCCCGTCCTCGACGGACACCTTCCCCACCCTGCCCCGGGCCTCATGGCCCCTGGACTCCCGGGCATGCACTACTCCAGGGTGAGCCCCTCGGCTGCAGTGGCCGCCGCCGCCGCGGCGCACCAGAGCAGCATCTTGAACAAAACCCCACCCACTGCCTCGCTGAGCGCCCCGCCCCCTCTCATCCCCACATTGGGCACCCGGCCTGGTTCACCCAGACGGACTACGCCCCTGGCCACAGATATCAGGGACAGACCGACTCACAAAGACATCGAGGCACGATGAGCGGCGTCCTGTCCCTCCATCCCCGTGCCTCACCGTCTCTAAACTCACACCCAGCACTTAGCTTCGGACAGAGCGAGACTGTAACATAGCTGTGAATAATTTATGTGGGCAGAGACGTGTCTGCAGCTCTTTTTTGTACAAAACTTAAACAAAAAGAACATTTGTTTCTTTTATTTTTTTTATAGTTTGCTCCATGGTTCTGTGTGCATTCTGGATCCTGTTTAGCAAAGTGATGTGGAGTCAGACTAAACCTTGGAATGTACAGCTCCTTTAGCACTGACAGTCATGTATATAACGTGTACAGTCGCTGTGCTCACCCTGTATGGATCGAAAATCATGGTACAAATATGCAAAAGAGTGTTTCGAAAGCTTTACTTTGATTAAATGTAAATATAGGAGTATTATGGCTTTGATTCAGAATGTGCTTTTTGCTATTTTTCTGTTTAGTTTTGTTGTTTTTTTTTCAGCATGTTCCAGAGATCCCACATACAACTATGCAACAAATGTCTGGGCTCCTGTTCTGAAAGCTGGCCTTCTCAGCACGGCTGACTGTGCATCAATAAAAGGAAAAAAAACATGGCTGGAAAGACAAGCTTTAACCGGTTCAGATTAAACTAATCGACAAACTTTAGGAAGGATCCTATCGTACGGTAAATTTTGGTGACAATCTACAATCTTTTATTGACTCAAAGTATTTTCTTAAATCGCAGCCGAGACGACGATTGATTCTCCGTCTCTGCTCGCGTTTCGTTCTGGTTTCCGGGGCGGGGGGGAGTGTAGTCCAGTCAAACACCACCGCAGCACATCCAGCCCAACCGATGGTGTGTAAAGTACGTTTTGGAGACGAGCTCTGTTGGTCAGACGGTGTGATAAAGTGCTTTCCTTAAGTTGTTGTACCTACAAATACAAAAAGACAAAAAGAGCAAGTCTCAGCTACGGGCCGCTTGTTTCTAACTTGCAGAGATCTATTTTAGTAGTTCATGAAGGTTTAGTTGTGCGCTTCAAATCTCTGTGATATCATGTTGTGCAGTGTTTTTTTTTTTTTTTTTTAAATCTAATGATAAAACGTCCACCAGAGCCATAGTGGTTAGTTAATGCGTAATGCAAAAAGATTGTTACCTGCAAAACTCTTTTGCCGTTTACCGTGTACAGAGGGGGTGGGAGGGTGGGAGAGGGGAAGAAAAAAAACTTTCTAGCTCATGTACAAAAAAAATGAGTAAAAAATTAAGCGACTGAATCTTCAGCATGTTCCTCATTTAAACTTGTGATATGTAAATTGTGCCATGTTATTAAAAAATGTGTACTTTAGATGTCTGTGAGCCATTTGTTTTCCACACAGCTTTATAACCTGCCATGCAAAAGTATTCCCACCCTTTGACCATTGACCACGACAACTGTTATGTTTCTATTCAATTCAGTTTATATAGACCCAACTCACAACACATCATCTCAATTCACTTCACAGTTCACCAGATCATACTGTCAAATGATTCAAAGTTTTCTATCTAAGGAAAACCAGTTGATTGCATCGACTCATTGATTCGAAGGCAATCTCTTACACTAAGCATGCTTGTAGCGACAGTGGAGAGGACAAACTCCCTTTTAACTTGGACCCTATTGGACCAGAATTAGATTGAAATAGAGTAGAAAAGAAAATCCTTTTGTTGTCCCACAATGGCGTTACAGCAGTAAAAAGATGATAGGAAAAACGGTCACACAAATGTAGACCTTAAAAAAGTGTATGTCAGGGCTGTTAAGTTTCCCCAACTTTAACCTATAAAGAATAAAAAAAAGACAGTGTAAGATTTTTCCTGACCATGCTTTGCAAAGGGAAAATACACAGAGCTTTGGGATCTCTCTGTGCATCTTCGTCTTGCTCCATGCTTGCAGGCTTATTTATTGAGCAGTCAACACATTACAAAAGCAGGTGTTAGTTTCGATTACGCAATCTCTTAGACATAGCATGAACTTTTAAGATAGGGAACATGTCTGGTTTCAGTATATGCTTTTAAAAAAGGTGTCGGGGTCATGAACTTCAACTTCTGTGTTTCTTAAATGAAAAACAGGAAAGCATTCTCGCAAAACATTTGACTGTCTTATGACCTGCATACACTTTCCACTGATGAGAGTATCATAGCAAAAGATGATTAAAAGCAATATAAAAGATATAAATGAATAAAATGATAAAAACAACAGAAATCATAATAACTCCCAACAGTGTATAAAAATAACACAATAGTGAAGAGTTAAAGAAAAATAATAATAAAATACTGTAATGTAAAGTGTTTTCACAAAGTCTTCCAGCTGCTGGGAAGAAGGATCTGTGAAAGGACTCCCTGGTGCATTTAGGGTGCAAAATTCTGACAAAGGTGCACACACCTAATAAATACTCTGCTCTCTCTTGCATGTTTTTCGCCTCTAGACTCTCTACTACTACTGGGACGTGTATTTGGTTCTGTATGCTCATATCAAATTTGGTCTTTTTTCTTTTTAAGCGTTGAACATACCTGAAAAAGTCAGGTCATTTGTGTTGCTGCTGCGGTCTATCCTTATATGGTATTTTATTTCTATTTATTTATTAATTTAGTCTTACCTAAAAAATTAAAAGTAATCCTGAAACTGATAAAACTTAATAAGCCTCACATAAAAAAATTGCTGAAAAAATTGGATTAAAACTAGAATAGAATTGAATATCAGAAGTCACTTCTAAAAAAAAAAAAAAAACTAATAGCCCTTGGTGGCTAGTAATGTTAGCTAAGCATCTTAAGGCTAATAGCTATTCTCTTTAAAGTCATAGGGAAGTCATATTTAAATGTCAAATCATTCTGGCTTAAACATGAATATAAATGTTCTCTTTATCAGACGATATTGTCCTAAAATTTAGAAAATCTCTATTTAAAAAAAAATCCTGTCTTAAATCTAAAAAAATTTTGACGTTGTTTTATGGAGGCCAGCAGTGTTGGGCAAGCTACTTGTCCAGTGTAGTGAGCTAAGCTATCAGTTACTCAACAATAAATTAAGCTTCACTACACAAAAGCTACCACCTAAAGAATTATAGCAAGCTAAGTTACACTAATGTGTTAAAAGTAGCTTAACTACATCAGAAGCTACTTGTACCAAGATAATATCAATTCAAAATGAGTCTGATACACTGGTCAAAATATTTATTAAAGATCAGCCAATGACATAACACAGTGTAAACATTGCTTTATGATCAGCATATTAAAATAAACTAGAAAATTTCTAAAGAAATTTTGAGGGGGGCCATCTACTGCCCGTCTGGGGAACCGGGCCAATATGGCCCAGGCAAGTGACGTCGGGGCTCCCCAGACCAACTGCTTACTCCTTTGAGGGCTGCTGAGGGAAGGAAAGAGGGCGAGCTCATGGGCAAAGAGAGCTGTGTGCCACTTGTGCTGAAATCTGGGAAATAGACATGCACAGCGTATGATGCACAAGGGTAATATGGGTTGTCCATATTGAACCGCAGTGGGTAAAGCTCAGTTGGCGGGCTCTGCCCGCCTGCTAGGAGCCAATGCAGTGATGAAAAAAATCACCAATGGCGGGCTCCGCCCGCCTGCTAAGAGCCATTGCAGTGATGAAATCACCATTGGGGGGCTCTGCCCGCATGCTCAGAGCCATTGCAGCGATGAAATCACAAATGGCTATGAGCAATATGCCAGAATGTATGAGTGTGTATAAGGAAGAGGCTTTTATTCTGTAGAGTCCCTGGAGTCTTATTTTGAAAGTCTATCATGGATGTGCATCAAAAGATGGGTCATGCCCAGCAGTGATATAGAATCCATTTCTAAATGTTAAATCACTGGTTTTCCATGTAAGTGAATAGGTGCTGTATTACATTGTAAATGGGAGACTTTTATTGTGAAATTTGCTCTGGGGTGTGTTTTGACAAGGTCACTAGAGTCTAAGAAAAAGAACCTGGAAGTCATAGATGTCATAATGTTGAGCCATTTGCATCAATTAATGCATGAGTATAATCTAGAGGCTTTTATTTTGTAGGGTCCCTGGAGTCTTATTTTGAAAGTCAAACAGAGTTGTGTTTAGAGAAAATGTTCAGACCCATCAATGATAGTTGATGACTTTCCAATCGTTAAATCACTCTTTTTCCATGTTATTAGGGCAGTATATTAAGGGGAAATGGGAGGCTTTTATTTTGAAATTTGCCATAGGGTGTGTTTTAAACAGTCTCCTAGAGTCTATTGTCTAAAATGGGGTTGAGTTTGGGTCATAATGTTGAGCCATATAGGGCAATAAATATATGTAAAAAATATAGAGGCTTTTATTTTGTAGGGTCCCTGGAGTCTTATTTTGAAAGTCTATCAGTGTTGAGTGGCAAGGGAAGTGTCATGGACGGCAGTCATATAGTATCCATTTCCCAATGTTAAATCAGTGCTTCCACCCTCCATTAGATTAATATGTTCTGTTTAAAACAGCAGAGGTAAAATCTGTTTGAAGCTTCGTTACCTTGACAACGCTTAACGAGCCTGTCTGTGACAGAGAGACGTGCACTTCTCTTTCGTTCCTTTCTCCTCAGGCTTTTTTGTATGGGAAGAACGGCACCGAACAAACGACTACTGAGCAAAAACCGTATGAGTTATTCAAAAAACATTTTCACCATGAGCATCAGCCATCCTTCGACTCCAACTATACCAACTTTGGTGTATGTGTGTCATTCAGAACAATATTTATGACGAGTTGAAAACACATAGTCTCATTCGTTTTTCTCCCATCTTCAGTTTAAAAAGAATGGAGAAAGGCTGAAACTCTCATCGACTTTAGGTCGGTTTTTAAGGAAAAGTATTAATACTACCGTAATTCCGAAGACATTGTGTGAGTCTAGAGGTTTCAGTCTACAAACTGACCAAAAATGGTGACTGTAGCTCCAAATATGTGGCCGTGAGGGCGAGAATAAAATGTTTGATCTTAAAAAAATGGCCGCCTCACACTAAGATTTCAGCAGCTGCACTCTAGCAGGCTGCTGCAGAAGCTAACTGTCAGCTAGCTTCCAGGTGCTTACCCTCCGAACAAACGACTGCTGAGCAAAAACCGTAAAAGGTATCTGAAAAATTATTTCAGTGAAAGCAACATCTATCCTTTGTCTCATACTGGGGTAACCTTCATGTCTGTAGGTCTTTCACAACCAAAAACGAAGCACAAACAAAATGGTTGGCCCACCTGCTCCTCCCTTTGTTATAACTGCAGCATCTCACTCTCACTCACCTTTTAGCTGCTAAAGCACCCCTCCGAACAAACGACTGCTGAGTAAAAACCGTAAAAGGTATCTGAAAAATTATTTTTATCTAAGCGACAGCTATATCTTGTCTTCAATTGGAGTAACTTTCATGGCTGTAGGTCATCTACAACCTGAATGGGAAGAGAAAGAAAAAGAAAAAACGTTTCGTCACACCTGAGCTTCTAATTGAGCTAGCTGCAGCAGGTCACTCACCCAGCTGTCAGGTGCTTAAAATGTCCTCCGAACAAACGACTGCTGAGCAAAAACCGTATGAGTTATTCAAAAACTTTTTTCACCGTGAGCGTCAGCCATCCTTCGACTCCAACTATGCCAACTTTGGTGTATGTGTGTCTTTCAGAACAATATTTATGACGAGTTGAAAACACATAGTCTGATTCGTTTTTCTCCCCTCTTCTGCTCCAAAACCAATGAAAAACGGCTCTGATTTTCATCGACTTTAGGTCGGTCTGGAGGGTTTTTAAGGAAAAGTATTGATCCTACCGTAATTCCGAAGACATTGTGTGGGTCCAGAGGTTTCAGTCTACAAACTGACCAAAAATAGTGACTGTAGCTATAAATATGTGGCTGTGAGGGCGAGTTTAAAATGTTTTTTGGTCTTAAAAAAACGGCTGCCTCACACTCTAGCTTTTCAGTTGCTCCACTCTAGCAGGCTGGATTTTGCTAAAACTTTGTGGCGCTTGAGGTCTGATTATACAAAAACCGTAGCAGTTATCAACATACCGTCTTCAGTTTTAAATAGACGAAGGATTTATCTACAAACTGAGCTTTAAACTGTTTTTCTAGGTGAATGTATGCCGACACAGTGAATTCCTGTTTTTTATGCTTTTTTTTACCTCTCCCCATTCATTTCCTATGGGAATTTTTTGCGACGTTTTCGCTAATAATTCGCAAACCTTCGGACTAATGAGAAAGTTTTATACAAGCACACATCGCCCCATTGGTCCCGACGCGTGTGCCAACTTTGGGCCCGATCCGCCAAACCGTGCGGGACTAGTTACGTGCCGAAGTTTTGGGGTGGCGAGGAGAACTATAAGCTATAATACCCGGAATAAATATGAGCGATAGTAGTAGGTGGGCCATGCCTTCGGCATGTGGCCCCCCAACTAAAGTAATTACTAGTAGACAAACTAGTAAACAATCTGCTGTTATTAGAAGCAAATTAAAGGTACTGTGTAGTGTTCTACACATGGAGACATGGCTATGAGTTTACATGCAATGGACATCTCTAGGGAAAACAAAACCCTACAAAAGGCATCTTATTTCTTTAGGGTCTCCCTTAGAGAAAACTTCTTCAGACCTCAATTAAACAGTCGATTCAAGTAACAAATGAAACTGTTTACAAAAAAGGTGAAAAAATAAAGAAGCTAATTAAGAGATATATATACATTTATGTCTCACTGTATAATTTAATTTCTACCACATATTTATTCATTGTATTCTGGGGGGTAATTAATTGAATGCATATTTATTTATTGAGCATGTATTTATTTATGTATTTATTTTTATACATGTTCCTCCATACCTAAAAAATCTTATCTGTGCAAATAAGCCTTAAAACAGATTTATGTAAACATCCTGTCTGATAAATTAGGCCATGAAAATACAATATCTAAGTTTGGCTACTGCTCTCTAATGGGAATATCTTAGTGGCACTCATCAGATTTAACTATCTGGAAATTAAAGGCGCCAATAAAGTTAAAGCTGATATATTTTTCTCATTTTTATTTCAAACACTTGACTGCAGTTGACTGTTTTGTCTTGGCCACATGAGCTCTCTATGGCCAAGAACCGAAATTTGAACACATACTTTTTATCAGAGGATTCAACAAGTTTCAAAATCTCTGAAGATAAGGCGCTCTGCTCCTGTCTCCTCCTCCATCTTGTGTGTGTGGCTCTGTGTGTGTGCGTGTGTCGGTGTGTGTTGTTCTTTGAGTTCCACTGCCGTGCGCATGCGCATGTTTCGGTACAGACAGGAGAGGCAGAATAGAGGCTCATGCATGAATGTCCAACGAATAACTCCGATTGTTGTTTCAAAAATAGAAAACCTGCTTTCATTACTTAGTTTTGCCCTGGATTTTGTAGCGTTTGTGGACGCTACGTCGCTACTTGATAAAAATAATAACGTCACTACTGGAAAGTTACTTGATAAATAAAGCGGCGACGCTACGGTCAAGCTACTGGAACATGTAGTTAAACTAATAGCTTCGCTACATGTAGCGGCGCTACTGCCCATCACTGGAGGCCAGTTAGTTATACGTCAGCCTGAACACCTAAATTCAGCCAATCATATATCAACGGTCATTTGTCAATCAAATATTTTTGGTCATAGCATCTTGATTCATTTGTCGCAGCTGATATACGCAACTGTTGAAATAAGAAATAGGAATTATTTCCTTTCCCATTGAGTTGCGTCCCAGTGTTCACAGGGATGGACGTCTGTGTCTTCAGCAGGCGTAGAGCTAACAGAACTGGCAGCGTTGCGAGGCAAGGGCTCAAACATGTACGGCTGGAAGCCTACACCAAACCAAGCTTCTGCCACCCTGGCGTCCTCTTCCACAACATCTTCATCCCCGCTTTCCTCCTCTAAATAAAAAATGTATGATGGAGGAGACTCATCCACGACCTCCGACACTAAACTCTCCTCCTCTTGCATGTTTCCTCTGTCTATAGCGTTCCTTGACAGTGTCGTTTCTAACTCACCAATTTAGTGCTACTTGGTCCCAATGGAATTTCCCATTGGGGACCTGCTAGCACTAAGTTGCTAACTGGTTAGCAAGATGCTTCCGAGACGCCTGCCACAACCAAACTTGCTTGCGAACCTTCCACCACAACAATCCCTCCCCCTTGATAGACGACCAATCATATTCACTTTATTCCCTCGTGTAAAGGCGTGCACCACTTGGGAGAATTTGGAAATGAAACGGCTGGAACAGCCGCTTCCCTGCGACTCTAAGTTAAAAATTGGTTTAATTAAGTTATCATTAAAGTACTATTTTTTCTTCAGTGTCCGGCATTGTGTTTACAAAAGTGTCAGTTAATAACAAAGGTGGCTGTCAAAGTCAAATTTCCACCCTTGAAGAGTTTATCTACGAGCACAGAGAAACAGGTTCACACACCAGCAGAGAATCTACAGCTGTAAAAGAAGCAAAATCACAGGGAAACAGATCTAAACATGCTTGTGATAAATTAACAGCTCATAGTATTAAGTCTGCATGCATATAACGTTTAAAATGCGCATGGAGAGAAGTTTACATGCGTCTGTTATATATATAACCGTTCGTATAAGCATCTATTGAGCTCCTGACAGAATCCTGAAAAATTTAACATTTTGAAGGTTCGAAGAAAGGAATTCATGGGTTTCCAAAATTTCTTTATTAAAACTGTGAGGTACGGTATCACTGATACAAGTAAATGAAAGGGAAATGTCGCCCTCATCTTGCTGGTGAAGGTTCTCAGTCATCCAGGTCATAGTCATTGCAAAGAAAACTAAAAACAATCGACTGGACTTTCAGAATGTCAGAAATAGCATAAAGTTCGAACTCTACGCTATTCCTGACACTTTGAATTGAAAAAGCTTCCTGGATGGGAAGCGGAACAAACAAAGTCCAGTGGATTGTTTTTGATTTTCTTTATAGTGCAAAATGCAAATTCTTGCAATTTTTTGACTGGTCTTAAGATTTTAATCAGGAGTGTACATAATAGTCAACATTTTATCCAGATACTACTGGTCTGCAAGATGTTGTTACAGTTAATCTTGACCTGCTGCAGGTTCTCTTTGGTCCAGTTATATTATCCATCCATCCATTTTCTGTCACGCTTATCCCAAGCGAGGGTTGCGATGGGTGCGGCTGCCTACGGACGATACTCCCTGGACAGGTCGCCAGTCCATCACAGAACAGAAGCTGGAGTACCCAGAGAGAACCAACGCATGCTCAGGGAGAACATTCATACCCCATACAGCGAATCAGGCTGGGAATCGGAAAAAAAAAATTTCTTTCTACAAGGTAGCAGTGCTACCAACTGCAGCACTGAGCAGCCTCCAGTCTTATTAGTTCTGTATGTACTGAAAAAAAGACGTTAAGTCACATCTTCAGCTCTCTTTCCAAGATGCCAGCTGGGATGCAGGCTACCTGTCATTTGATCAAAGTTTTACACCGCTACACCCCACTTACATCCTGACTGTTACATTGTCAGGATGGAAGAGTTGTATAAATCTGTCACCTGTCAGCTCTGGAAATATTACAGTAGCTTCCACTTTTGATTTCTAGGTTAACAGTTATTTATTTATTTGAGAAAAATGGGAAATATTTCCTTCAATTATAGCATTTCCAGTAAAGAGAAGTGGACAGGAAATCTTTATTTTAGGCTGTTTATGCGTTTATTCATTGTTTAAATCTGTGATCGACCTTATGGAGTCTAGTAGAAAACTGCAGACCTAAATTTGACCTGATTACTTACCTGTGGAACCTGGTTCCGCCTTTGTGGACCAGATGAAGCCAGGATGCTCTCCTCACAAGTGGAGCTACCCCCATATTCTTATTTCTTTGATTTAGAACAAAAGTCTGGAACCTTAGAGGGAGGCTAGATGTTTTTTGTTTTTTTTTGCAAACACTGTGATGTGATCCCTGAGATATATGGAGGAGCAAATTATATAAAATACGTAAATATGTATTAAATATATAACTAAATTGTAAAATAAACCGTTAAATAATCATAAAATACATTTTTGATTAATTAGATATTCAAATGTCAATTCTTCAAAGAATACATTAATTTAAAAAAAGAAAAAAATTACTTTTAATAATAAGAAAAGATAAAGAGTGAGGTAACAGTTTTGTACTTTTAGAGTATGGCTAGTCTGTTCTTATTTTCTGGATCTCAATCTAAAATGTTTGGAAACCCGAGGTTCATCTGAACAGCCACTGATGTCGAGTCTTTACTGCGGTAAATACAAGAGAATGTGTCAAGACTTTTTAATCAACAACCCTGCTTAAATTTTTCATTGGAATGTAGATCCTAAATCTAAAGGGAACCTGCACACAGATTTTTACCTTTAGATGACCAACCATCATTTTCGTACTCTGTTATTTAAAATACAATAAAAAGCAAGAAGTTTCAGTTCTATGTGAAAAACTTTCTTAATGAAGTGTGAATATTTAGGAGGGATGGAGGAGAGCTGGGTTTGTATGAAAAAAGCCCATTACATTCCTTTCATCCTCCACTGGTTTTAAAGGAGTTGAACCGTCTACAGACGATCTAACATAAGGTGAAGGGAAAATGACATTTGCTACTCTGACAAGTGACTGCTTGTGCTCGGTTGAATAACAGAGCTCTGAAAACATCGGCAGCCTTCACTGATGAATCACGGCATGGTGATTGTGCATTCATCAGAGGATGCAAGAGTTATTGACATCCACATTACGCTGAATAACTCCAGCATTCATGCCCCCCCACCTCAGACTAATGTCTAGCACTGAGTCAGGCATCCATCAGCAGCAGGCTCCATCCATTACTGCTTGGAGATGTGAGTTGCTTTTATTCCTTCCCAGTAAATACCTCCTGCCTCTGAAAACAACTCTAATTTTTCTTTCTGCAGACATAAAAGACTCTAGAGGTTTTTCAATGTAGGAGGTGGGCTGTAAATAGTTCATTGTGGTTAATAGACATTTGTTGCCAGCTTTTTTCAAAGACCCTAATGTGTTGTAATGCATTGGTTTGTTCCTGAGTCAGAATATATTAGAATAGAATAGAATAGTATTTGGTTCACCAGACAGGCAGTAGTAAAATGCAACTGCTGACAAAACATTTAAACAAATAATAAATAAAACACGGATACAGATAAAAAGCAGTCCAGTAAACATGAAGCCAGAGCAGTTCAGGTCAAATGAGGGGATACTTTACATTCTGAATTCAAGAGAGAAATGGCCATAGGCGATTTTAGCCACCCCAGCTGATGTGTCTCCAGGAGCCACAGCCAAACAGAACCAGACCAGATGAAGCTACTGAGAGGAACAAAGCAGAACATAGTTAGGGGGGTTGAACTAGGGGTGTAAATCACACCCATCATGGCGATTCGATTCAGTATCGATTTCCTGACCCAACGATTCGATTATTTTCGATACTCAAGAATACACCACGATTCGATTTGATTCAACTGATTGGTTCTTTTTGTTTTTTTACACCTTACAGGCTAGACAATGTTTCAAATTTGAAATAAATCAATGAAAGCTGTAATATCATTGTGCTTTTTTTTTTTTGAGAAACTACAGAAAATAACAGAAGTAGAAAAGTTGCACTCCATCTACAGTATTCCTATTAAAACCTCATTCACTGAAAAATAATAATACCCCTGCAATATAGATTCTGAAAGGCTTTGCATCTGAAAATACTGCACAAAATCAGTGCAATGAGTGCAACGCAATACCTCGGCTCCAGACGTCCCCGCCCCCTCCGCAGACGCTCCGCTGCTCCTCTCCCCAATTGTAGCTGACCTCAGACAGTGCCGTAGACAGGAGGCCAACCTACTTTGTTTTCATGACCGAAATTGCGGAAAACAACTCATGAAGTTTGACCCGCTAGAACAGCGAGGTGCGCGAGAACGCTGGGACCCTTTTTCCACCTGGATCTCCGCTCTTTTTGGCCCTCATGTCCCTCCGTCGTCGGACTAAACTCGCCCCCACTTCCTCTCCGCCTCGGCCGTGTCTAGACCCACAGTGTGTATCACAGACCACGCTTCAATATTGAGCATAAATAAAAAATGTGTGTCAAGCTCACTGCAACACACTGCTGTAAGAGTATAACCAGGAAGCGAGGTAGAAGGGCAAAATAGGTTTAGCGCCACCGCAGCACGGGAGGGAGAATTACACCCAGTAGCAAAATGGATAAAAATAGACCGGAGGGGAAAAAAACATGAATCGATTCTCTTGCGGACGTATCAATGCATCGGATCATCGGCTGTTGGATCGATGCAAAACGATTATTATTTACACCCCTAGGTTGAACTAACAAATACTGAAGAATGGAAAAATAGAGATGTAATAAGGCAGAATGATGAAAAAAAGTCCCTATGTCCTCCGGCAGTCTAAGCCTATAGCGGCATAACTACAGAGATAGCTCAGGATAATTAGAGCCACTCTAACTATAAGCTTTTAAAAAGAGATTTTTTAAGCCTGGACAGGGTGTTTGCGTCATAAACTAAATCTGGCAGTTGGTTCCACAGGGGAGGCGTTTTATAAAGTAGAGAGAACCAAGACATGCACAGGGAGAACAGGCAAACTCATTGCAGAAGGACCCCAGACCCGGTATCAAACCCAGGACCTTCCTACTGCAAGTTAACAGTTATTAAATGCTCCCCTGTGCATCCCTGCCAAGCACAACCGCACATCTAGTGTTTCTGGGCCCATCAGTTATTTTGTGGAATTTCACCAGAAAGCAGTCAGTTCCTGGTAGCATCAACTTCCCTAACCTTTGGTAGTTTCATTTTGTTTTGGGGTTTTTTTCCCCTGAACATGCTCCTTGAAACCTTCTTGACTTCCTCTATTGTGGCAAATTCAAGACTAGATCATGCAGCTAAAATACTTTGACATTTTGAGTTTTCAAAGCCAGTTAATTCTCTTTCAGGTCAATTTTTCCTGAGCGTCATTAATTATTAATAAATAAATTAATAAACCTACATAACCTGATATGCTGAAATCCAGCTGGAGTTGGAAAACATGCATGACACTGATGACATGTTTAAAATGCTCTCTTTTCCTTATATCTGTGCACATTGTGTAGTTTTCCTGCATCTTGAGTAGGCCATGAATACCATGGTGTCAGTATAAAGGATTAAAAAAGGTTTAAAAACCTTTAATGTTTCCTATCATACCATTCTTATCCAAAATTAAAGTACCTTTATCGAACCTTTATCGAAGTGCCTTCACAGCCTTTATCGAACAAAACAGCAGTGCTTTCCCTCCCATACCTGTTGCTATGCTCTCTTGGCAGCTGGTAATATCAACTACACATTGCCTTGAATAAAGAACGTCAAAATACTCTACCTGGATGTATTTCAGGAAAAAAATGACAGTCAAGGTGTGGAAACAAAAAGGGCCTTAATTCATTCCTCAAAGAAAAACTAAATAAAATCTCAGACTAATAAACTGCTTGATGAAAAGTCAGTAAATAAAAAGACAAAAATACGTGAGCCAGAAAAAATCCATCAGATCCAATTTTTGTAGTTATGTACGGTTTGTACTCAGCGAGGGAGAAACTTAAAGAAACAGAGTCCCAGGGCAGTGAGGTGGAGCTTTCTGACTGTTTCCTGCCTAAAGCATAATTTAATCAGAAAAATACTGTCACACAATCTTCTAAATCATTTAAAAGGCTCAACATTTGGATACTTATAATAACTTTATATTCTAGTCCACTTAATCTGAAGCAAAATTAATCTACTAAAGCTAGATTAAACGAGTGACTATCAAATGCCTATAATGCCAAGTGACTATATGCTATTAGATTTATGTGAAGTATTTGCTCAGTGTTTATTTAATTCTGTGTCAAAAATCATAACTGTAATTGAACCTTAACTGAAATAATGAACAATTCCGGATGAAACAGGATTAAAGACTGTCTTTCTCCTTAATTAAAGTAAATTATTTTGTTTTTTATTTTTCCTGTTTCCTGTCAATGTTGCACACTCTCAGATGGCAGCTTTTTTTTTGACAACTCCATTATTATTATTATTATTATTATCATTATTATTATTATTATTATTATTATTATGCAGCTAAAATAAAGTAAATAGATGGAGTGGTGTTTCTTATAAAAGTCAACTAAAGTAGAGATCCAGTGAGGAATACTGATCTGAACTGCAATACGCTGCAGTTTGGCGTTTAGACCAGTAGAGGGCGACAAATAACAAGATGTAAAATCCCTCACCTTCCTCCCCTTAAAAATAAGTCCCTTAAAAACACCAACATTTGCAAACCTATAATTTTATTAACATATACACTTAAAAAAATACATAAAAATAATGGAAGAGTTTGCAGTTTTGTACCCAAGTGTAGGAGAAATGGATAATTCAGATTTAATCATGAAAATACACAGATTAGACAGGTAACCCAAAATGATCCACTGCTTTGTAAAATAATGCAAGAGTCAAATATAATTAAATATATGTGCTTTGATGGTTCAGTTCTGTTAGAGAGGGCTGAGCCCAGCAAGCAGTCATTCATCAGTCAGACATTGATTTAAATCATCCGTTATCCCTTCAAAAAGTCTGCCTGGTAATCAGAAGGCAATCACTGAAACATTCACCACCTTTATTTTAGGCTTTAAATTAATCGATAAACAATGTGTTCTTATGTGCTCTCTCCATGGTGCTCTTTCTTTATAGTTTAGGTAAAATCAGAGGAGGTTTAGAGGCATTTGCTTTAGAGCATAAATCAGGATATTCTTGGGATCCTTTAAAAAGACATTTTTTAATTTTAAAATGTTTATTTCTAGTCCATGAACCTCAGGACATTTCTTCCTTTTAATGGCTTTTTGTTTAGCAAATGATAACCATGAAAGATAAAAATTTCAATACTAATGCTGACAAACATCCTGCCTGATTAAAAAAGAACACAAACATTTTGTGAGTCAAAAAACAAAACAAAACAAAAAACAACCACAAATCTGCTCTTTTGTTGTCCAGCTTTTTTGCACATTTATCAGGTTGTGTCCAGCGCCATCTGGTGGTCAAGTTCTCTTTAGCTGACATGCATGCATGCCTAGAGTTATTGTGATCCAGAATAAATATTTTAATCTTGATTGTGTATCTGACAACCAAAGGAAATCAATTAAAACTGATAATCCTATAATCTCAACTGAACTCAGACCTGAGGGATTTTAAAGAAAACTGAAAATTAGAGTTAAATACAAGCTACCTTTAACTAAGTTGTTTTCAGTTAAACCATCCAAAGTATTCGTGAGATTTATAGTTGTGTCAAAAACCTGAAATGTTTTTAGATCCACTGCAACAGCATCATTAAATCAAAGGTTACACAGATGACTTGGTTTATTGCAAAGCAGTTGTTGCCTGATCTTGTTTTACTAAAAGGAATCATTGAACAAAATGGAGATGCAATAAAAAAAAAAAAAAAGATTGTTCTTAAAAACGCAGCATCCAGAAGACCACAGGAATACAATACAGCATCCCAGAGAGTCCAAAAACATTTTACCTTTATGGATTCTTGATTTGATCCATAAGAGAACCGTCAGCGTGCTCCAGAGTCAGAGGGAAATGGCTGATAATCAGCACTCACCTGGTATCTTTCTTTCCGTCTAATGTGGGAAACATGGACTTGTTCTGCAGCACTGGTTATTAACTTTATTGTCAGCTAGAGATATGAATGAATAAAGGGTCTTTACATCTAACCAGCTGCTGAAACTCTGGCCTGTTTAGCTTTTATTAGGATGGGAGTTTTTCTTATATGGTCGGATATGATCCTTTTCTAAAGTTTCTAAAATACAGTAATTTTCATCTGCATCTTAGACTTAGACAACTTTATTTTAATTTTCTATAAACAGAGTGTCTTTCAGCTGATCATAGTTGGGATTAATTTGCTGTCTCCTGATTTTATGCACGGTGATGATTCTATAAATTAACTCTACGATCTACTCAGAGCTCATCAGCACCATTCTGCATCAAACCAACACAGACTCTTTACAGATTAAACTCTGTTTATCAAAAAAGTGACTAAAAATCCAAAGCTTCCACCATAAATACATGATTACATTAATTTTAACCCTAATGATTAGATAAAAACAAACCAGAGCTCTCTGAGGTAGCAGAGCTTTTCCTGAGTAATCCATGACTTCCCTGTGGTATAATCAAGTGACGAGACAGAGAGCCGTTCTTCTAAGCCATCTTTAAACAAGAAGGGGAAACACTAGATTTAAACATGTTGATATGGGTTTGGAAAAGGCAATAAGATAAACAAAACCTAAGCCTACAATTATTCACACTCCTCACAGAATTAGGGTTAAATTAAGGTTTTACTGATACCAAAATATTTCTAAAAAAAACTTTGAAAGGGGATCACTAGTTTAGACCAGAGTTCCCCAAATTATTCGGCTTCAGATCCACAAAATATCCTTAGAACAGAATCATGGCCCAAACTATTGGTTCTAAAAAAGAAAGAATAAAAGCACTTAACGATTCTTACATTGATTATTAGCAGTGTAAAATAAAACCTTTATTTTGTCAAATATCACTATATTTCATTAGACGATACTGGTATTTATTAAATTAAAGCCTTATGGATCTTAATTGTAAAAAATATTTATAGGCAATTATATTTCATTGTTTGTTTTATATAACTCTGAAACCTCCAGCCACTAGATGGCAGTGCAACCCGCAAAGAACTATTCAGCTGCTCTGCTGAATAATTGGCTTTCCTGAGCTATATTGTTATGAAAATAGTAATACATCATCTTTCTGGGTATATCGGGATAAAACATATGATATCGTACGTATAGTGATATGTATCGTATCGTTCAGTTCTTGCCGATTCAAACTCCTAAAACAAACAGCATTAGCAACAGACAGTTTGGTCTAGCCGGCAATACACAGTGTGATTTTTTCAATTTTTGCACGCAGCAATGTTTGTTCTCACACTTTGCGACCCGACGCTCTGATGCGATCTACCTGCTCACAATGTACGTCTAAAAACCATGTCGGACTAAGCTACGCAGTGAGATGGCGCTACTCGGACTCGTCTATCCGAAAGCCAAATGAGTAGAATTCTGTGTTTTCGTCTGAGAAGAAGAATCCTTGTTTGCCCACTGAGCAATTTGCCCACAACAGCCGACTAAATTTCAAATTTTCTCCCGACCTCATGATTCCTGATTGGGATGTGGTCATGAGAGGCTGATGGCCCATTGTTACCCTGTATAGTACTAGACGCAGGATCAGGCAGAAAGTCGGAACGATTGAAAAATTCTGGTACGACTGGGAAATCGTCCCGAAAAGGGCAAAAAAAATCATAAAGTGTAGGCCGGGCTTAAGTGATGTTTTAGAAGATCTCAAGCCCCCACAGGCTGAGCCCTGACACTAAGTGGGGTTATTAGCCCAACTTTGAATTGGACAACACGACCAAATAAACACAATACGACTGACCCGCACACCAGAGCAAACGAAGAGGCGAGATGAATGTGGAAGGCTCTGCATTAATCCCAGAGAATTTCTGACACGTCTCAAACGTCATCAGAGACAGAGAGGAGCCCAGGAAATGGTTGCATGAAGAAGGCACACAGAGCTTCGGTTAGTGGCATCTAAATGTTTGTGCTTTTTTTTGTTTTTTTTCTAAACCTGAACAAAGTGTCTGTTGTGCCATAATTCCATATTCAATGTTAACCCTAGTGGGGAAGCAAATATGTTATTTATTAAAATGATATTCAAACTGTCATATATTTTCCTGTCAACCAACACCCAACTGGCTGTGTTAGAGCAACTAATGAAAGTGTGAACCGAGCTCTGACTGTGACTGGCTGGATGTGCTTCTTCGTCCTCTGACAAGGGAGCTGGCTCCGAGCTCGTCTGCCTGGCTGTGTGTTTCCTGGACAGAGCCGCCTTTTACATTTGCGTTTTGTATCTCTAATTCTCTCTATATCTCTGCTTCTGTCTCCTTAAACCCCAGTCGGGGTATATATTTTGAATTATTTTAAATATTTTATTACATTAAAGCTACAGTGTGTAATAATTACAGGGATATACAGTCAGAAATGTAATATATTATACATAACTATGTTATTTATCATCATCTACGAGCTCAGCCTCTTAACCTTAATATTTGCGTTGCCTTAGAATTCCTTATTTATAATTACATAGGAGCAGGTCTCGCAGCCATGGAGGCAGACATCTTTGCGCTACGGCAGCGCAGAGCCAAATAAATTGCGATTGCGAGATCGCCCATTACGCTCGAAAACGTCACTAAGATGTTGATAAAATAAAGGGTATATTTATTATCTTAAGTCTACATGAAATCTATACCCTACACAGACTAATGAAATACTATCTGTAAAATTATCTATGTAAACAAACCTCATCACTTGAGAAGGTAGGTGATGCGGACGTCGTGGAAGACATTTTGTCCCATAAAGCTCGCCGTACTGTTGGGGGGGAGAAGCGGTGGGGGGGAGATGTTCATGTTGCTGCGGTCTGCAGTCTGGACGTTAGATGTCGCTGAAAATTACACAATGTAGCTTTAATGTTTTAATCATAAATCACCCTTAATTAAATAAATGTTGTTTTATCTTTATGAACAACAGCTCAAAAAATGGCAGCATGGCGTACCATGCTGTGACCATTAGCTTGTTGTTAGCTTGCTGTTCACAATATTAATTTAACTTCTCACATTCGAGAAATTTTAATTTTGCATTTAACCCCTTGGGGAGCAGTGGGCTGCCATTGTGGGGCACCCAGGGAGCAGTGTGTCTTTCTCAGGGAGTGGGTTTAGAACTCACAACCTCAGGATTCCAAGCCCTATGTCCTAACCACTAGGCCTCCGCTCCCCAAAGGATTAGCTTGCAAGCAAGCATTTTCTTTAAAATTGTTTTATTTTTTTTTTTATGTGCGGCTAATGTTCAGTTCAGTTTATTTCTATAGCACCAATTCACAACACATTTCATATCAAGGCACTTTACAGTTCATCAGATCATACAGTCAAATTGATTCAAAGTTTTCTATCTAAGGAAAACCAGTTGATTGCATCGACTCATTGATTTGAATGCAATCCCTCACACTAAGCATGCTTGTAGCGACAGTGGAGAGGAAAAACTCCCTTTTATCAGAAAGAAACCTCCAGCAGATCCAGGCTCAGTGTGAGCGGCCATCTGCCGAGGCCGACTGGGGTTCAAGGAGACAGAAGCAGAGATATAAAAAGCAGCTGTAAACCAGCTCCACAGGCAGGAAACACACAGCCAGGCAGACGAGCTCCGAGCCAGCTCCCATGCCAGAGGATGAAGAGAGCTCATCCAATTATTCACAGACAGAGAAACAGGATTAGATCTGCCGAGGCCGACTGGGGTTCAAGGAGACAGAAGCAGAGACACAAAAGACAAAGTGAGAAAGATAAATATATATCATCAGTGTCATATCTTTCTATCTATGCATAACTTTCAACTTAAAAGTAGCCAAAATCTTATAAGTGATGTCTTAGCATGTGAATCTGACACAGTGAGGCCGACCGGGGTTCAAGGAGACAGAAGCCAACTGTAAAAGGCGGCCCCGTCCAGGAAACACAGCCAGACAGACCAGCTCCGAGCCAGCTCCCATGTCAGAGGATAAAGAGAGCAAATCCAGCCAGTCACAGTCAGAGAAACAGGACCACACTGAAAAACAGGACGATTTCCAACATCTATAAACAAAGGTGTTCAATGTTTGGTGCCAGATCAGCACTGTGGGGTTAAGGGTCTGGCAACATGCGGGCCCAGAACTCAGTACCTCAGGATTAAAAGCTCTATGCACAAACCACTAGGCTGCCAACTGGCCAGTGAACACCGGAAATGAGCAAAAATAATCAAAAGCACTATGGAAAAAATATTCTTCTGAATGAATTTGCTGTTTTGCAACATTGGTTTGTTTTCATTTGTCAAGAATTTTAGTTTTGAAATAGAAGGTCTTTAACCAAACGTCTGTCTGATTCGTCATTTTTTAACATTAAATCAGATTTTATAATCCAACAATTATTCACTACTGGAATAAGTTTTTTACTCTTACTTGAGCAATTTTTTGTTTTATATGAATAAAAAAAATAAAAATAAGTGTCAGGGTTTGGTTGAGGTGTTGAGGACCCAAATGCAGGGGCGGTGAGGCAGAGGTAAGTTCTTGTAGTTTTTATGGAGTTCTCAACAGGTAACTGAGGCAGGAATCCAAAAATCCTACACAAAAATGCAAAACAAACCAGAACCATGGAGACATCCAGGAAAACATGCACAAGCAGCCAGGGAAAGAGGAGGAACCAGCACTGAGGAACTGCACAGGGAGAGTATTTATGAGAGACTGAACAAAGACAGGACTAATGAGCTAACTGGGAGCAGGTGTGAACAGAGGCTTCTAGAAGGAGAAAAGGGAAAAGGAGACTAACACCAGAGGGCAAAAGAGGGCAAAAACCCAAGAAAACAAATATATCCAGAAAACATCAATAAAGCTAGGAAAACAAAGAAAAACATGGATCAATTGAAAACTCACAGAAAATCTAACAAAACCAAAACTGTGACATTAAGTAGTGCTACTTTTATTTAAGTAAATATGGGTACTCTATGCCAGGCATCCCCAACCTCGGTCCTCGAGGTCTGCTGTCCTGCAGGTTTTAGAGCTTTCCTTGCTCCAGCACAGCTGATTTTAATTGAAAGCTGATTAACAGGGTTTTGGTCTACTGCAATCATTATAAACAGCTGTGCTAAAGCAGGGAAACCTCTAAAACCTGCAGGACAGGGGGCCTCGAGGAACGCGGTTGGGGACCGCTGCTCTATACCATCTCTGGATGTACTATAGATTTACAGGCACATTTCACTTAATCAACCTTCAAACATTTTCTGACTGTCAAACACAAGGTGGCGCCAGAGTACAGGAACAAAAACAGGTAGGAAAAACTTGGACTGTATCATGTTCTCTGCAGCCACCTAGAACAGCAGAACCTGCTTGGCAGGCTTTTACTTCCTCTGACTGGCAGCAAATGTTCGGTATTTAAACATCAGCCTGTCAAACAGGTAGAGCTACATAGTGTACATGCAGGACGCTCCTTCTGTTTCCTGCATCTATTGTACATGAGCACAGCTGAGCAGCAAACAGGCCCACACCATGTACCTAGATTCCACAGAGCCTAGTTTCCATCCAGATTCTCTGTCAGATAACACAGCACACCTGTTTCTGCTTCTAACATCAGCAAGCAGGAACATCCGATGCCTCACTGCCACTGTAAACAAAACCTGCCTCTGGGAAATGGTTAGTTTCTCAGTAATCCAAAACACACAAGATCATGTTCAGCAGGATAAACAAAGCTATCTACAAACCCATTATGACAGCACAGCTCCTCGTCACTTTTATCTCCTGGAGCAGGAACAATCGTTTGCCCCATATGAGGAAGATGTTCCCAGCTTTTTTCCCCCCTCCTGACACCAGATCTAATCACCAACGAACAAACAAGGTTGAACGCTCCTAAAAATACTTACCCAAGTATAAATGGGAAGACATCCAATTCTCAGCAGTTCCTTTTCCCCCCTGATGGTTCCACCCTCCTGAGAAATAAAAATAAAGGCCTACCAGCGCTGCTGTCGGCCTGGGATTAAGTTGATGCTCAGACTTTCTGGCAGCTCATTTGCTCGTCATTAACTGAATTGTGTAAATGGGGAAAAAGCATAACTGGGTGGCATGGCAGGGAGGGGGTAATGTTAAAGTTTGAGAAGGATAAAAACAGGAAGACTCAGCCTCAGAACTAAATGCTGTAATGAGAACAATCCCCGTTGGATGATCCATGTTTCTGTATGTGTCCCCTGACCTGGACAGGCTGCTGTGTGATGGACTCTTAATGTGTCAGATTCACATGTTATCAAATTTTGGCTACTTTAAGTTGATATCTGCATTATTCATAGGAACATATGAGACTCGTGATATATATTTATCTTCCTGACTTCTCCTTTTGTATCTCTGCTTCTGTCTCCTTGAACCCCAGTCAGCCTCAGCAGATGGCCGCTCACAATGAGCCTGTTTCTGCTGGAGGTTTCTTCGTGTTAAAAGGCAGTTTTTCCTCTCCACTGTCGCTACAAGCATGCTTAGTGTGAGGGATTGCATTCAAGTCAATGAATCAATGCAATCAACTGGTTTTCCTTAAAAAACTTTGAATCTGTAAAGTGTCTTGAGGTGACGTGTTGGGAATTGGCGCTATAGAAATAAACTGAATTGAATTGAAATTAACAAGTTTGAGAAGAAATATCAATGTGACCTTCATTTGACACAGAAAGGTAAGAACATAAGGATGTAATTACACCCACTGCTACTAAAACAAGCTACAGGTTATGATGGTTATAAATGATACAGACACAGTTGTTAAATTCAAAAACGATCACATCGCTTCATCTGGTTTCCTGTTTTGTTTTTTTTAATTACATAAACAGGTTTAACAGTGACAGCTACAAATTAAACTCCTCCTGGCCAGTAGGTGGCACACTGGTGATCTCCTGTTCTGTCATTTTTTTGGCGAGCCATTTAACAAGTCTTCTAATGCTAACCGGACCAACGGTTTAACTATCCTGTTTAGAGGAAGAGTGGCGCCTCTGCATCCCTTCTGGACCCTTTTGTTTCCTTCAATCTGCAAATTCTTCCTTTTTATTTTGTTTGTTTAGATCTGAGAAACACAACACTGACAATAAGCCATTTTTTTGAGTATGTGACTTCAACTTAGTTTTCCTATTAGTGCATAATAATTGCTAATCAATGTTGGTATCAAAACCAAATTTTGAATCTGTCAAAAACTGCAACTTATAAACTTAATTGTTTTCCAGAATGATGAATGATTTTTATCTGCAGCTCTGTAGACACTCTGTGAATGTATTACTTTTGAAAAATGTATCATTTTGATGAAATAGTTGTAGTTATGACCTTTAAACAGCTGATATTACGCGGTAATTAGTTGGGCTATCTAAAGGGGTAGCCATTTTGTGTCTAAATCTTTAAATAGCCTAAAAAAAAAACATTAGATCAGTTTCTATATATGTTTTTTTTTCTTGACTAGAAATATTTCCACAGCCAACTTTGTCTTTCCTGAAAGCAAGAAAAAAGTTAAGTTGCCTCCCTTTAGTCAGCTGACTGGCAGTGTGCAGCAATAGATGGGGGTGGGGCAGCATTACGATACTACTTACATATATACTAATACACCTTGGGAAAAATTCCAAGCACTGCAGCACTTTCCCAGAAATCTCAGATAAAATCATTTTTAAGGTTTTCAACAGTGAACCGTATTCCACACAGGAGCTTGTTACTCCCATTAATGCAAACTAAGCTTTTAAATGTCACTTGTTAAAGAAAACTGCAAACCTTAAAACATACATTTGCTTAAAAAACTGAAAGAAAAACATGTTTAGAAAATAAAATCCCAGCTCTAGCTATAGAATGAGTTTACATGCATTCCTATGCAACTGTTTCCGATTGCAAAACAGCTTTGCTTTCTTTATAGCACAACAGGGACCGCCTCACCAACACTGGAGACCAAAGAAGCCTTGGGATGAACGAGAACACATTCTTGAGTCAGCTGAGATCGAAATAAATCTATTCATCTCAAGACGTTCAGCAACTTTTAGCATGCACCTGGCCGGATCCGCTGCAGAGTATGCAAACGTCCCTGAGAGTGACGCTCGAGGAACATTTATAGACGTCTCATGAATGCATGCAGACGCCTGCCGTGCTGCTTGGCTGCATACCATTTATCCAAATGCACAAAATGAGCAAGCTGAAGTCTAACAACACATGTTCCATTTAAGTAAAGCTATAAAATGTTTTCTCTGTTTTTTTAGATTAAAAATTTCCATGTGAAACTACAATAATAAATTCTGTTACTGGTTACAAAGTTGAGCTGAAACCACCTGTTCAGGGTTGCAGGTGTCCTTCAGGGTCAGGGTTAAGGTTAACCTTAAACCTTTCAGAGGAGCAGGCTGGACAGCCTTTAGAATAGAAGTCATTGAAGAAAAATGTTTTCTGAAATCGGGCTGGTCAGTGGGTAGCACTGCTGCCTTGCAGCAAGAAGGTTGCGGGTTTGAGTCCCGGCCCAGGTTCTTTCTGCATGGAGTTTGCATGTTCTCCCTGAGCATGCTTGGGTTCTTTCTGGGTACTCCGGCGTCCTCCCACAGTCCAAAAACATGACTGTTAGTTTAATTGGCTTCTCTAAATTCTCTGTGAGTGAGTGGGTGAATGGTTGTGTTGCCCTGTGATCGACTGGCGACCTGTCCAGGGTTGGACAGTCTGGTGTCACTAATGCCGAGTTATCATTTCCACCATACAGTGGGGCAAAAAAGAATTTAGTCAGCCACCAATAGTGCAAGTTCTCCCACTTAAAAAGATGAGAGAGGCCGGTAATTTTCATCATAGTTATACCTCAATTATGAGAGACAAAATGAGGAAAAAAAATCCAGAAAACCACATTGTCTGATTTTTAAAGAATTTATTTGCAAAATATGGTGGAAAATAAGTATTTGGTCAATAACAAAAGTTCATCGCAATACTTTGTTATATACCCTTTGTTGGCAATGACAGAGATCAAATGTTTTCTGTAAGTCTTCACAAGGTTTTCACACACTGTTGCTGGTATTTTGGCCCATTCCTCCATGCAGATCTCCTCTAGAGCAGTGATGTTCTGGGGCTGTCGCTGGGCAACACAGACTTTCAACTCCCTCCAAAGATTTTCTATGGGGTTGAGATCTGGAGACTGGCTAGGCCACTCCAGGACCTTGAAATGCTTCTTACGAAGCCACTCATTCGTTACCCGGGCGGTGTGTTTGGGATCATTGTCATGCTGAAAGACCCAGCCACGTTTCATCTTTAATGCCCTTGCTGATGGAAGGAGGTTTTCACTCAAATTTGACGATACATGGCCCCATTCATTCTTTCCTTCACACGGATCAGTCGTCCTGGTCCCTTAGCAGAAAAACAGCCCCAAAGCATGATGTTTCCACCCCCATACTTCACTGTAGGTATGGGCGTAGGTTTGCATAGGGACCATAGGGACATGTCCCTACCAAAATTTTGAACCGACCTAATTGTCCCTACCAATAATTGGATGTGAGCAACATGTTTATATTTTACAGCAGTAGTTGTTGCAGCAGTGGCTTCTTTTCCTCTCGCAGCTCCTCTGCCTGGTCTCTCCTGTCTCTTTCACGTAGCAGTGCATGGAACTGTGCTGCGCTGTTTAACTCCACTCTCATTGGTTGTTCTGCCTTAGGTCCCGCCTTCTCTCTCCTTGATAGGCTGTTTTCTAGTCCGTCTGTGCTTGGAGCACAAAATTGAAAATGTATTCACACTAGAATGCCGCGGTTACTACAATTAATATTAGGCTGCAAAACTAGTCCCAATAAAAAAAGGAATCTCATGTGCACTAAAAAACAAAAACCTTTTTTTTTTTCTTTTTTAAAACGAAATATTCTGAGTCAGCCAGGAGTTCTGAAGACTGCTGGAAACATGGGCAAATAAAGGCTTTAAGCCATCAGCATTTCTGATTCTTAGCCACAGCCAATTAAGAAAGAAAATGTGAGGGTTTCCTTTTTACCGATATTTAGTTGCTATTACTGTTTTCATTTTTTGATGACTCTTTCAGGTATAATTATTAGCAGGTGTATAACAACAAGAAATGGTGCCTAAACATCTGCTATTTTTTGTTTAAAAAGCATAATTAGGGTTCCACATAATAATAGTAATTTAATTGACTATTTATACTTCTAGAAATAGGATAAAGACAAGAACAAACAGAGGAAGAATATTAACATTGATTTTATCTTACATAGATTTCCACACAGTCTATAAGTAAATTAGTACAAACATTAATGTCTGGTAAAAATGATTGAATCTGACTGTTTATTTTGGATATTATTAAATTACAGATAAGATAGTGTTATATTGTCTTTTATAATTGTTAAAAGTGATTTTATATTTTAATACACTTAGGCTCATGCTCAGTGTTGTGTTTGTAGATGATGTCACTAAAAAAGAAAATAGACATAAGGAGCTATTTAAGCAGTCAGACAGTAAGCAATATGGATGATGATAAAAGGTTGTGTTACATTTAATCCTTTACTATTAAAAATGCACTTATACATTATATGATTATAGGAAACACAGATATCCAGTAATAATGATGCATGGCAGCTTGTAGGTGAAGCAGCCGACTGATAGTGTCCCTACCAAAGTTCAAATCAAACCTACGCCCTTGACTGTAGGTATGGTGTTCTTTGGATGCAACTCAGCTTTCGCTCTCCTCCAAACACGACGAGTAGAGTTTTTACCAAAAAGTTCTATTTTGGTTTCATCTGACCATATGATATTCTCCCAGTCATCGTCTGGATCATCCAAATGCTCTCTAGCAAACTTGAGACGGGCCTTGACATGTACTGGCTTAAGCAGGGGGACACGTCTGGCACTGCAGGATTTGAGTCCCTGGCGGCGTAGTGTGTTACTGATGGTAGCCTTTGTTACTTTGGTCCCAGCTCTCTGCAGGTCATTCACTAGGTCCCCCCGTGTGGTTCTGGGATTTTTACTCACCGTTCTTGTGATCATTTTGACCCCACGGGGTGAGATCTTGCGTGGAGCCCCAGATCGAGGGAGATTATCAGTGGTCTTGTATGTTTTCCATTTTCTAATAATTGATCCCACAGTTGATTTCTTCACACCAAGCTGTTTACCTATTGCAGATTCAGACTTCCCAGCCTGGTGCAGGTCTATAATTTTGTTTCGGGTGTCCTTTGACAGCTCTCTAGTTTTGGCCATTGTGGAGTTTAGAGTGTGACTGTTTGAGGTTGTGGACAGGTGTCTTTTATACTGATAACGGGTTCAAACAGGTGCCATTAATGAAGGTAACGAGTGGAGGACAGAGGAGCCTCTTACAGAAGAAGTTACAGGTCTGTGAGAGCCAGAAATCTTGCTTGTTTGTAACTGACCAAATACTTATTTTCCACCATATTTTGCAAATAAATTCTTTAAAAATCAGACAATGTGATTTTCTGGATTTTTTTTCCTCATTTTGCCTCTCATAGTTGAGGTATATCTATGAAATTACCGGCCTCTCTCATCTTTTTAAGTGGGAGAACTTGCACTATTGGTGGCTGACTAAATACTTTTTTGCCCCACTGTATATGTGTCAAGCTAATGCTCTTAAACTGAATAAACGAGTGGAGAAGCCCAACTAGCCATGGTCAGAAATGGTTCTACGTCAGCTCACTTAATCAACCTGTTTTTTACCTATGTTGTTCTGATACAATCATTTTTCCCCCTGTGGCAAAAAATAATCTGACAAAAAAATTAGTTATACATATAATCCTTAAAGTTCTCTATGATGTTTTAAAAGGTTTGGGCCAAACTGAGAGATCCCTCAGACCAGAACTGAACTAATCTGTTCTAGATGGTTTAGAGCAGGGAATTTAAAACCTGGTCCTCAGGACCCACTGCCCTGCGTGTTTTAGGTATTTCATTACATGGCTACACATCTGATTTTAATAAACGGCTGACAAACAGGGCCCTGCAGCCCTTGGCAGCTGCTGAGGAGGGGATACACTCATTTGATCCAGCTGTGCTGCAGTAGACACGTCTAAAACGTGCAGGAAAGTGGGAAATTAATATTCCCGCACAGAATCTGTAAATTAGATTCGAGAAAAGAATTCACAGTATACATATTTCTGTATATATTCTATAATATAAAATCTTCTATAATATATCTTCTATTTTGAAGGAAAAGTCAGGTCAGCAAGGAATGATCAATGGATCATTATTTATACCTAAAACTAATACGTTCACCGTGATTTATTAAATTTAGTGTTAATCGGTAAAAAATCTAAATAATAATTTTCTTCCCAATCCCTGAGTCTGGGAGCGGCCATTTTTGCCCAAATATAGTAACCCCTCCCTCCTGACATCTTCCGGCAGTGACGTCACGGTGCGGTAAGCCTGGCGCCATTCTCTCCGCTTTACAAGCAAAATCAATGGGAACTACTAGACACATCTGCAATCAACAATTATTGAGGATTTCCAGAGGACTTCACCATTGAAATTCACCAGAGCTATAGTTAAACTGACAATGCCCACGTGCATGGCAGCTGGATGTTGGAATACATCGGTAAAAGTAAAAAAAAAACAAAAAAATTATTTCACCTTTCCGATTCCTGATCCTCCATGGACGGGTTCATCGTTGGATTGCCAACTTGAAGAGGGAGGATTAGCCATCAAACTTCTGGCCAGAGAAAAAACATGTAATATGCAGCCAACATTTGGAAGAAGAATGTTTTCAAGATGACTTGGATAATAGCGCGTTGTGATAAACACCAGATACAGCACTGGGACTTGATCAACAGCCGATACCGCACCGTGACGTCACAAACCAGTAGGTGGCAGTAGGGTTCTTTGACAAACATGGATGCCTCCAGTAAAGCACATTCAAATTAAAATTACTCTTAATTAAAACACTCATCATTTATTGAACAGTATGTAATAAATTCATATATAAAGTACTTTCAGAAGCTTGAATTCTGAATATGACTGGACTTTTCCTTTAACAAACCTTTATTCATTTCAGATTATCACCAAGATCAAAATCTTTCAATTTAATTAAAAAATACTTTAATAATCCCAAAGGCAAATTAAATGTTGCAGTAACTCATAATTTTTTTTTGTTTCTTTTTTCTTAAGTAGAGGGACAAAAATATTTTTCACCATCTGTTTTTAGATGCTTGGTATTTCAAAACACATCGCTAAATGTCTCCAGACATGAGAAAAATTGCAACAGCGATTCTTGCACCTTGCAACTCCACAGAGCTACAGCCATGCACATGGGATGTCCCAGTGTTGCCATAGCAACTACTACTTCCCTTTTCCGGTGGAGGGAAAAGGGCGTCCCATTCTCATTCATACCCTCCACCTTCAATTCAGGCGCCCTCCACAGCTGTGAGTGTGACTTCATTGGGAGTGACACTCGCTAGTGAAGGGGTGGGGCCTAAAGGGCGGTTTGGGATTAGGCCATGGTCTATTCTGGTTCGGAGCTACGCAGCAATTTAACAGGAATGTCATGAGTCAGAGAGGAACAAAGACGCTGTGATGACAAAGTAAAACAGATCTTCTAGGGGGAAATCTCTGAATCAGAAGTTAGGCTAGCCAGGTTGGATACATATACGTATTTCTGGAAACATACAGTGCATATAGAGCAGTGCTTCTCAATTATTTTCTATTATTCCCCTCCCCCCTATGAAAAAGAAAACTTTTTGGCACCCCCTCAAACTGCTCCACTACTACAGTAGTAAAATGTGTCAATAAAATTGTAAAAGTACTTAAACAACAAAACTATAGAGATTAGAGCACATTTTCAAGGGGAAAAAAACAAATTTATGGGCCCTCAAACCACTAGTGTTAAACTTCAGGGCTTGTGAACAGGTGTCTTTGTAGCCTTATGAAGTATCTAAGCTAACAAATTAAATGTGAACTTCTAGGGGAAGATGGCCCCAAGGGAGGAAGTGCTCATTGAATATCTGAAGATGAAAGCTGGAAGAGAAGGAACTGGAGGAGCTAGCATAGGAGAAAACAATACCTGCATGGGATGAAGCACTACAGGTAGCTGAAGTAGCTGATATGACCAAATCCTATCGATGGCTAGAGAGTGAAGGGCAACACAGAAGCATTGATCATGGAACTAGAGCAATACGCTGTAAAAATTATCTGGAAATAAGTCAACATTACTTAAATTAAGTGTATTTACCAATAATTTGAGTAGGTATGTAAATAAGATAATTGGCCATATTATTTTACTCTTAAAATATGATAAATACAAAATATATTACAATAGAATAAGACCATGCAATTGTTTGTTTCTTATTTTAATATAAATTGTCTTGTTCCATTTAGAAAATGGTACACTTACCTGCTCAATTCAAGAACAATTTCACTTATTTCGATAAAAAATTACTCATCTAGATTGAATTTTTTCCAAACATTTTTGGATTCAGTTCTATCTCTTTCATATTGTACATAGGTCTCTGCTTTATTTATCTTGCAGTGTCCACTTTCTGGTACAGGGGTGGGCAATTCCAGTTCCTGGGGGCTGGTACCCTGCAACATTGTGATCCTTCCTTGGTACAACACACCAGATTAAATGGTTGAGTTACCTCCTCAGTAGGCAGTCAGTTCCTCCAGAGTCCTCTCAATCATCTAATGACTTGATTCAGGTGCTTTGAACCAAAGGCACATCTAAAAGTGGTAGGATACCGGCCCTCAGGAACTGGAATCACCCCACCCCTGTCCTAGTATAACAACAAAAATTTCCCTAATTCCTAAGCGGAGTTGTGATAATTCGCCCAAACAAAACTGGGAACATGAAATAGGCTGGAGTCTTTCTGAGGACTGGGATGAAAACAGGGGTGTTCTCACACAGCCTTGACCTTCAAAGGAAAAACACAGCAGCACTGCAGCAGAGGACATCACAGCTGTTGAAGGAAAATTACCCGTCAACTCAACAGCTCTCTGGGGTCCCTTTCAACATCTTACATTTTACTACTTGTAATGCATTATGTCTCCAATGACATCTTTCAGAGAAAGCCATGCAGCCTAATAGTACTGGGCTTTCACTGTTATTTCCACCAGGCCAGTTTCAGACATACTTCACACACCTGATGCACTCAGGCTTCTATGGCAATGATGGGTGGATGGAACCGTCTGCCCAGCAGCCGTAACACAACTGAAACCAGATATTTACGTACACTGCATAAAACAAAACTTTTTTTTCCACTGTTTGACTTTAAATCAGACTAAATGTTTATTTCTTAGGATTACTAGGCTTCACAGAATAACGAATATGCTTTCATAACTTTTTTCCAGGGCTGAACCTAATATTATCTTTCTAATTCATTCATCTTTTGACTATTTTTTCAGTTGATTGGTTAATAAATGGATAGAAAATAATTCTTTACAGTTTTTTTTAGAAACTTTAAACTAGGTTAAGTTAAAAGTTAAAAGTAAGCAACATAAGGATTTGGGGATAAAGCAAATTTTCACATACAGTAAGGAAAATAAGTATTTGAACACCCTGTTATTTTGCAAGTTTTCCCACTTGGATGGGTCTGAAATTGTCATCGTAGGTCATGTCCACTGTGAGAGACATAATCTAAAAAAAAAAATCTAGAAATTGCAATATATGATTTTGTTAAACTATTTGTATGACACAGCTCCCAATAAGTATATGAACACCTGTCTATCGGCTAGAATTCTGACCCTCAAAGACCTGTTAGTCTGTATGTCCACCTCCACTCCATTTATTATCCTAAACTAGATGCACCTGTTTGATTTCGTTAGCTGCATAAAGTCACCTGTCCATCCCATACAATCAGTAAGAATCCATCCATGGTTTGAAATCATGTAAAGCATTGAAGGTTCCCCTGCTTAAACCAGGCCTGTCTTAATTTTGTCAATGACCATTATTTGGATGATCCAGAGGATTCATGGGAGAAAGTCATGTGATCAGATGAGACGAAAATAACACTTTTTGGTCATAACTCCACTAACTGCATTTGTAGGAAGAAGAACAATGAGAACCATCCCAAAAACACCATCCCTACTGTGAAGCATGGGGGTGGTAGCATCATGCTTTGGGGGTGTTTTTCTGCACATGGGACAGGGCGACTGCACTGTATTAAGGAGAGGATGACCGGGGCCATGCATTGCATTTTGGGAAACAACCTCCTTCCCTCAGTTAGAGCATTGAAGATGGGTCGAGGCTGGTTCTTCCAACACGACAAAGACCCGAAGCACACAGCCAGGATATCCAAGGAGTGGCTCTGGAAGAAGTATATCAACGTTTTGGTGTGGACTAGCTAGTCTCCTGACCCAAACCCAATAGAGAATCTTTGGAGGGAGCTCCATGTTTCTCAGCGACAGCGAAGAAACCTGACTGATCTAGAGAAGATCTGGTGAAGGAGTGGGCCAAAATCCCTCCTGCAGTGTGTGCAAACCTGGTGACCTCTGTAATGGCAAACAAAGGCTACTGTACCAAATATTAACATTGATTTGTTCAGATGTTCAAATACTTATTTGCAGCTGTATCATACAAATAAATAGTGATTTTGTTTTTTAGATTATGTCTCTCACAGTGGACATGCACCTATGAGGGCAATTTCAGACCTCCATGATCTCTAAGTGGGAGAACTTGCAAAACAGCAGGATGTTCAAATACTTATTTTCCTCACTGTAATTACCAGTCTGGATGAGCTGTTCTTTCAACAAACAGTATATTTTAGAGTCTGAATTCTAACATTAGCCCTTTTTTCATTGCATCTCTGAAGCCCGTGGAGCATTTCCATATATGTTTACTGTCTGGGTTGGGTCAATTACTCTCAATAAATCTTAAACCTCACCTACACTGCTGTGCAGTTACTGGAGGGTTGACAGATAATTGCACTGTTCCTGTTGTACGAAGCAGAACTCCTCTTTTACCTCTTTGCACTATTTCTGAATTATCTCCTCTCAGGAGAACCAAAATGGGAACCACCTTCTTGTTGTAGAAAACATTTCTACTTTTGAAGATTACTGATAATGTGATGTATTTTACTGCTCAATAGGTAAAGCTCAGGGCTCACCTGGTGTTTTTTCACCATCATGAGAATGGGTGGGTCTCACCCGCTCAGATTGTGCCCCCGCTCCCTGGGATTCAGACGGCGCTGGATGTGGCCTGTTGGATCTGTCTTCACTTCAGCTCCCCTGGGCTGAGAGGAGTTTTTCTGTCGTCAACGGGCCTGTAGACGTATAGGGGAGTTGAAAGGAGGAAACTCAAGTGGTTGGTTATTATTTCTTCTTCAACACGTGCCACTCCACCATCATCCATTCGCCTTTATTAAATGTTGGTCTTTTGCAAACTAAACCTTTCTGCACAATTACTTTTAAACATCTTAAGATCTGGACTTCATGTTTATAGTGGAATCATGGCTTCAAAATAAAATATTACTGTATTTTCTAGACTAGATTGATTCTTTCCATTTTATTTCCTCTCACAGAAAGGTGATAACCTGGACCTTGAAATATCTTGTGACTTCTGTCAGAACATTAAAGAAATTGGTTGAACATGTATCTCTGATTTGCTACCTGTTTTCATTTTCTATTGCAATTCATATCTTGTTGGTTAAACTATGTCTAAGGTCTATAAGTTCTGGAGGGAATACTTTATCTACCACCGCTCAGTTTTCTGCACAGGAAGACGCAGAGCAGAATGTTCTTCCTGAGGAGACTGCGGTCGTTCAGCATCTGTAATAAGCTGTTGGAGATGTTCTACCAGTCTGTGGTTGCCAGGGTCGTTTTCTACACCGTGGTGTAATGGGGGAGCAGCACATCCAAGAAAGAGACCTCCAGACTGGACAAACTGGTGAGGCAAGAAGCTGAACTCTCTGGGGACAGCGGTAGAGACAAGAACACTTAACAAACTGCGGGACATTATGAACAATGCCTGCCACCATCTGCGCACTGTCTTCACCACTCAGAGGTGGCTGGTCAGTGGGAGATTGCTCCTCCCCAAATGCAGGACCAACAGCCTGCTGAACTCCTTTGTTCCCCAAGCCATCAAGCTGTACAACTCCTCACTTGGTGGATGGAGGAGGTGACAGAAGGAGGGACAAAGATCAGCACCCCCCCTCCTTGGACATCTTATGCAAAACATTACCTATTGTCACTCGTGCAATATTTTTTTATCTCACTGTGCAATAACGGATGCTAACTACTGTGTAGCCTGTGTATTTTTTTTTACTTCTTTATAAGGTCATATCATGTGCAACAACCTAAATCAACCACTATGTAGTCTGTTTAATTTTCGCTTCTGTATATGGTCAGTGCTTCTCTGCAGTGCAAGTGCAATAACCCGAGTCAACTACTGTCTAGTCTTCTGCTGTGCAAGTATTTTTATATCTAAGGGAAACATATTGCAGGTCATTACAACTTTTTTATGCCTTTTTTGTACCATATACACCCTTACACTCTTTTTATATTGTCTGTGGTATTTTTATCTTTAATGGCATTTTGCTTTAACTCTTTGTACCTATATAAGCTACTGGAACCAGAATTTCCCTGAAGAATGAATCCAACGGAATAAATATCGTTAAGTCTAAAGTTGATGTCTATGCCATCAGTGATATACAACTGCGTGTTTTTTACGCTGGGAGCAATCTTGATGTCAATGTTTTTACCACTTTGTTTATTATCTTTAATGAAACTAATAATAATAGGCCTCAAGTTCTTTTTTAAAATGCTAGACAAACGTATTAACCCTTCAAATACACCAGCCGTCTCAGCTACTGTTGATCTTTGTAACAAGTTTAACAAAAATTCTTCACTGATGAAACTATAGCCCTAAGGAGCGCTATCATTTGGTCGGTTTTGGAGCTCCTGGGAATGCCTCTATATAAAGCCAGTATTGATCAATTTAAACCAGTTTCCTCGCCTCAGGAGACAACTGTACCATTCAGAGTGGCCTTTTATCGTGGGCAGTCTATGGCACACGTGTGCACTAATCATGGTGTCTCAGCAAAAGAGAAGTGCTCACTATCACTATTAGACTGGTTTGTGAACAATATTTGAGGGCAAAGGTGACATGGTTTTGTGGAAAAAGTTTTAGATCTTTGAGTTCATCTTGTGGAAAATGGGAACAAACCTAAAGTGTTGCGTTTATATTTTGTTTGAGTGTGTGCAAAATCAAGGTGGTCGACAAACCCAACTCTGGTATACCAGTTCTGTCAGAAGGACCTAGAAGCTCTGGAAGGAAACCCAAAACATTTGACTCAATTAAATGAATGTTCTTAACATGGCATTAGCCAGATTGATACCAGTCAGGATTAAAATTGAACTACATGAAACTGCTTGTAAACCTTGTCGCCCTATAAATATGTTAAATAAACAAAACACAGAACTCCCACTCATGGTCAAAGATAATTTTTTAATTACAAATATAATTAAGGCATGGGGCATTTTGAGGAAAATGTTTGGTCAGAACAAACGTTTTTCACCTCGGCAACACTGGTAGATAATCCGGATCTGACAGTAGAGGGCGCTGGACCTGACCTCAGGTCTTGGCAAGAGGCTGGCATTACCAGAATACACGATCTATGGAATAATGGAAAATTCAAGACATTTGAGGACTTAAGAACACAATATGACATTGTCTCCAGGGACTTTTATAAATATCTTCAAGTAATGCATTTTGTCAAGGCAAAAATGGACTCACTTGAGTTCCCAGGGGATTACTATTTACTTGAAAACAGTATTCTCGATTGTCATAAACGTGGGAAATTTGTGTCAAGATTCTATGCTAAATTACAAGCCCTAAAGTTTCTCATATGATGCTATAATTAATGTACATGCCTCCGATTTTAAATTTGTCATTTTCTGTATCGGTGCTCTATACGTTTTGCCCTGTTATTGTTCTTTCTTTTTCAGTTTTTGTATAAATGTTCAAAAATACCTAATAAACATAATTCATAAAAAAAAAAAAAAAAATTAACTACATATATTGATCTTGGAAGCCTCATCTAGAAAGTGTTCAGGAAAGGAGGAACATTCAGTACAATTTTTCTAGCTGATTAAGTTCCTGCCTCTTATGTCGAGTTTTTAGCCAATCACAGTAGCAGTAGGATTTAACTAATAAATCAAACTCTTAAACAATCTGATTGGGAAAAAAGCTCAACACTTTTTTCATCAACAAAAGCGAATATAATTTCCTTTGCTTGTTTTCAAAAAGAAATAGAGGATATTCCAGCTAAAACCAGTGCAGCCATGTTTGATTTGATTCAGCCTTTCGCCTCTGGTTGATGTCACCTGTGAAGCTGGTTGCCTTTTGTATTTCTGCTTCTTTCTGTATCTCTGCTTCTGTCTCCTTGAACCCAAGTCGGCCTCGGCAGATGGCCGCTCACACTGAGCCTGGTTCTGCTGGAGGTTTCTTCCTGTTAAAAGGGAGTTTTTCCTCTCCACTGTCGCGACAAGCATGCTTAGAGTGAGGGTCAATGAGATCAACTGGTTTTCCTTAGATAGAAAACTTTGAATCAACTTGACTGTACGATCTGGTTGGATTGTAAAGTTTCTTGAGCTTTTTGATAAAAGTGGAAAAAAAAAACTTTCTAAAAATCTCTGTTTAATTTTATTGAAGTTAAAATCATTTTGTTAATCCTTAGAATTTGGTCTGTTTAAATGTCAGACAAGAAAAAACAAGACCCTCTTTCATATAGTGTGTATGAAAATGTTATATTTTAATCCTAAATGAACTAAAATCAACTGAAAAACATGCTGAGACTCAGTATTTACTCCTTTACACCAAAGAACATGAAAACCAATTGGGAAAAATGTCCAGAAATGCTGAATTAAATTATTAAATCCATACCAGATATTCACTCTCTATATAGACACAGACTTTACAAATCCAGATTGATAATAACTAGAAGCCACCTCTCAGCTTAATGCTGAGCTGTAGCCTGTAGAAAGGGTGCTGCAAAAAGGAACGTGTCTAATCTGTGATGGTGGCATGAGCTACGTGTCCAGCATGAAGAGAGAATTTAATCTCTACAAACAGGCTGAGGTGGGGGCGAGTGCTACCTGGGAGGCTGCATGGGGAAAAGGGATCGGCCCCAATCTGTTAAATCACCTCCGTGATCTTTGACCCGGCTTTGACCACTCAGGGTGATGACTCTACACACAGGAACAGGCATACATGCACAGGCTCTGACTCTGAGAGGCACACCTGTGATATATCACTCTGGTAATAAGGTAGATGACCCCAATCATCAGGAGGAGAGAAAAGGGAAACAGGGGCCCTGTTCTTCACCAAGGATACATTTCGCTGATGTAAGGCCATTGAAGTTCCATCGCCTGTAATAGAGTCCAGCAGAAGTTCAGATTAAAAGTACAAATCAAATAGAAAAGAGCTGAACTGAGTAACCTTCCTTTCAGTTGTCAGACTTGTCCTGACCAAATCTCACATCAAGGAGATAAGGGAGAACAGATCCAGGTGGACAAAAGCATCTGAGGACAAGAAGGTATCTGATCCCACTTATTTATTTATTTTAATTGAATTTAGTTTATTTCTATAACGCCAATTCACAACACACTTCTTCTCAAGGCACTTTACAGTTCACCAGATCATACAGTCAAATTTTTCTAAGGAAATCCAGTTGATTGCATCGACTCATTGTCTCGAAGGCAATCCCTCACACTAAGCATGCTTGTAGTGACAGTGGAGAGGAAAAACTCCCTTTTAACAGGAAGAAACCTCCAGCAGAACCAGGCTCAGAGTGATACCTAGTTCTATGTCTGCTTCAGGAGACAGAAGCAGACATAGAAAAAGAAGCAGAGATACAAAAGGCAACTTTCAACCAGCTCCACAGGCCGCCCCGTCCAAACACAGAGCCAGGCAGACGAGCTCCAAGCCAGCTCCCATGTCAGAGGATGGACTGGAAAAAATCAATATCTATACAAATAATTTTTTTTCTTAAAGTAAGTGCATTTGTTCTCGGACTGAGGAGGTAAAAGAGACATTTTGCAAGTGGAACAAAACAATTTAAACTTATAATAAGAAAACACAATTGCATTGTCTTATTGCAAGAGTATGTTATCTAATTATATTATTTTAAGAGTATTAAAATACTCATTCCATTGGCAAACTATCTAAATTTTTACTTATTTCTAGATAATTTTTCCAGTGAAGAGAGCACATCCAGCCAGCCACGGTCAGAGAAACAGGAATACACTGAAAAACAGGCCGAGGTTGAACATCTAAAAACAAAGCTGCTGATGGCAGCAGCACAGCTGATATTTCTCTTCAATAGCTTATAAATTCTAAATTTTCTTTCTCATCATAAGGAAAGCTTGCAAAGAAGAAACTGAGATGACATTCGTTTCCCTGCATGTGGTGGTGGGGGGGGCTTCCCTCACTGGGGAGCTCCGTGTTCTTCATCATCTCTCACACAACACGCAATGTTCCTGCTGCCAGAGTGAAATGTCAAATCTGCAGATGAGCATCACCTCACTGATCCATGAAACCACCCAGAGAGAGGCAGGAATCTTAGAAAAGCATGACTAAACTTAGCCCCATGCTCCCCGGAGCACGGAGGGGAAGGTCACTCATTAAAAGCCATGTTTTAGTCAGCCGGATGGGGATGAAGTGACCCGACACGATGAAGTGAAGCTGCAACAGAGGTGCAGGTTGACCCCCGATAGATGATTCCTCATCGACCAAATGGGAGCGACATGGCGGGGGACGAAGACTGCCAAACATCTGGCTGAGCCCCATGAGGAAAGCAGGGAGCAGCAGATGGACCATCCACAACCAGCAGGCCGCTCAGGCAGACCTACGCTAAATGTTTCCACGGTGACACATCAACGTTATGTCTCCCATTCATTTGAAACGTCCCAGTGACTGAACATTTAAAGTTCAGACTGTCAGCTTCAATTTGAAGAACGTACCCACTTCCGAGGAACTGAGTTTATTTAGAGGGACAAAAATAAAATTACTCACACTGAAACATGACAGAAAATAACGTTAAAACATCGAGCAAATGGGCCAGCACTCTGTAAATGACTACAGGCGTCTTCCGGGAGTTCATCTGGATACACTTGGAAAACACAGCAGCCATGTCCGGAAACAGCCTTGATTCCTCAGTCATTCAACCACAGTGGCTCTAAAAGCTTACATTCATTTGGTAATCTTTGTCATTTCACATCCAAAGTGCTGCGAGCGGCGAGGCTAAATTTTAATGCTCTGCTGTGCTGATAGGACTAATTGAGCTGAGTCTTCATTCATATGCATATTTCACTATTCTGGCAGAATTCCCTCTTCAGCTCAGTCCCAACCTGACTGAGGTTTCTAAAAACGGCAGAAAGGCTTAGCGCCTGTGACAGCAGACGTCACGCCGGAGGAGAACAACTTTGATGAAGCCCGTGCTTTTAGAGGCCTCTTTTGTGAGCGGGAACTGATTCACGCTTTACAAGATAAATCATCCCACCAGCAGCCGACTCAGACTGTGTACAAGCAGATAAGGTTGCCAAGGAAACCCTCATGGAGAACCTTGTTTTTTTTTCTTCTAGCTGTGCAAACAATTAATACCTTATCGAGGCAGAGAGGAGAGACAGAATAAGAAGGCATGCATAAATCCCCAGGTGCTTAACAAAAGAGCACCACTCTTCCCTCCACTGTGGGGATCAGGACAAGGTAAAAAAAAAGGCACAAATGGATATTGTGCAGAAGGACACAGAGGAATGATGTATGATTCACTGTACATTAACTCAACGAGAGAACAGCATTTATTCCATAAATGTAATGTGTTCATGTGGAGGGGGCACACATCACTAATGTCTTTTTAATGAATGTAATGAATGTGCAATCATTACTAACACCATACAGAAGTTCATTATTTTATAATAACAAATATTCAAATAAAGACAAAGCAGGATTTTACAATATAAGAAATAAGAGAATGCACTGAATAGAAAATAAAAGTGTCTTTGGTTTTATGACATCGGAAGACAATTTTGAGGATGTCAACATAAAGAAAAAGGGACTTTGGGGACAGTGCAGCTGAGGCCTCACCCTGAAGGCTGCGTTTGGGGCTTGTCTGAAAGAGCTCCACCCTCGCAGCGGGTGGTGGAGCTGGCTACACAGCGTTCTCATCCCTCCTGGAATGGGTAGTGGATCATCCTACTGGACCAAGAAGACTCACCATCATCCATTATCTTAGTTTCCTGCATCTGCTTGAAGTCCCAAAGTAGGATGATGATGTCTTCTCGTCCTTCCTGGAATGGGTACTGGACCAAGAAGACTTCATCATCCTACTGTGGGACTTCAAGCAGATGTAGGAAACTAAGATGATGCCTGGAAGGATGGTATTAAGAGAAATCTTAACCAGAATGCTGTTTTCTTATTGGGTTTCTACTGCCATATTCTGTCCATGATGAAGATGATTTTAAAGCATATGGTTCTTGACACCAGGACACCCAAAGCTGGAGGTCAGTTCATCATCCAGGAAAAAAAATAGCATATATGGCAAAAAATAAAAACCTGAGCAGGTCTTTTGGGGTTGATTAGATCCACCCTGAGTCAGGTCTCTAGATGTTGTGTGGGGCTGTTGTGGCGGAGACATGAGTGCTGGACTATTGTAATTCTTTACTATCAGGAAGTCCACAAATTGTAGCCTTCAGCTGATCCAAAATGCTGCAGCCAGAGTTCTGATTCAATTCAATATATTTTATTCCTATAGCGCCACTTCACAGCACATGTCACCTCAAGGCACTTTACAGTTCAACCAGATCATCCAGTCAAGTTAATTCAAGGTTTTCTATCTAAGGAAAACCAGTTTATTGCATCAACTCATTGACTCGAAGGCAATTCCTCCAGCAGAACCAGGCTCAGTGTGAGGAGCCATCTGCCGAGGCCGACTGGGGTTCAAAGAGACAGAAGCAGAGATATAAAAGGCAACTATCAAACCAAAATTAAAATTAAAAAGAGATCATATCTCTCCTATTCTGGCTTCTCCTCATTGGCTTCCTGTTAAATCCAGAATAGAATTTAAAATCCTCCTTCTCACATATAAAGCCTTAAATGGCCAAGCTCCATCTTATATCAGAGATCTGATTGTTCCTTATGTTCCTAACAGAGCACTTCGCTCTCAATCTGCAGGTTTACTAGTGGTTCCTAGAATTTCTAAAAGTAGAATGGGAGGCAGATCTTTTAGTTATCAGGCTCCTCTCCTGTGGAACCAACTACCAGTTTTAGTCTGTGAGGCAGACACCCTGTCTACTTTTAAGGCTAGGCTTAAAACTTTCCTTTTTGATAAAGCTTATAGTTAGAGTGGCTCAGGTTATCCTGAGCTATCTCTATAGTTATGCTGCTATAGGTTTAGACTGCTGGAGGACGTAGGGACCCCCATTTCATCATTCTGCTTCATTCTATCTTTATTCTCCCATTCTGCAGAATTTGTTAGTTCAATCTCTAACATTCTGCTCTCTGCTCTCACTGATAGTAGTTTCGTCTGTTTCTTTTTGGCTGTGACTCCATCCTGGAGAGAAATATCAGCTGTGCTGCTGCCATCAATATCTTTGTTTATAGATGTTGGAGATCGGCCTGTTTTTTCAGTGTAGTCCTGTTTCTCTGACCGTGACTGGCTGGATGTGCTCTCTTTGTCCTCTGGCATGGGAGCTGGCTCGGTGTTCGTCGGCCTGGTTGTGTGTTTTCTTTCTTCCTGTTAAAATTGAGTTTTTTTCTCTCCACTGTTTTCCTTAGATAGAAAATGTTGAATCAATTTGACTGGATGATCTGGTGAACTGTAAAGTGCCTTGAGATGACATGTGTTGTCACTAAATAAATAAACTTTTTTTTTTTATTCTTTATTTCGAACATGCAAGAGAAAACAAAAAAAAAACAATGTTTAAAAACATTGGAGAGAAAAACAACAAACAAGGTACCCTTCTTTCCTGAGTTAATATACCTCTATTAAATGTACGAAAAGGAGTAGGAAGAAGTAAAACTTATTCAATTCAATTTCAATTCATTTTATTTATATAGCGCCAAATTCACAACACATGTCATCTCAAGGCACTTTACAGTTCAACCAGATCATACAGTCAAATTGATACAAAGTTTTCTATCTAAGGAAAACCAGTTGATTGCATCGACTCATTGACTCAAATACAATCCCTCACACTAAGCATGCTTGTAGCGACAGTGGAGAGGAAAAACTGCCTTTTAACAGGAAGAAACCTCCAGCAGAAACAGGCTCAGTGTGAGCGGCCATCTGCAGAGGCCGACTGGGGTTCAAGGAGACGGAAGCAGAGACACAAAAAGAAGCAGAGATACAAAAAGCAAACTTATGTACTCCTGAACAACTTAACTAATTATTTTTTTGTGAAATCCTGGACCAGCTTGTAGGAATCATGAAGGTTCATGGGAGTTTCTCCAACTAGTCCACCTGAGCTTTGTGGACCTTAAAGGAATAGTACACCCAAAACATGATTAGCCTTCATTTTCTACTCACCCCCATGCTGAACAACACTCTGGAGTACTTTTTTGATATCTCAAATGCATCTGGAGATCTGGGAGGCTTCTTGCTGTCTGCTGACATTCAAATAATGGAGGTCTATGGCGCCCGAGGCAGAAAGGTCCATAAAAGTACACAAAAAACGTGTCAATATTCCTCCATACTGCTCGTCCAATGTATTCCAAGTGTCCTGAGTGGGTAGCGTCCATAATTTACTCGAAACAAAGTCATTTAGAATGTTTTTAGAGCATAAACAGTAGTGTATAGGATTTCCTAAAAGCGCGCGCCTGCGAGTTCACGAGCCTACGGAAAACGCGGCAGACCAAACCAGATGAAAGTGCGCATTCAGCGTCTGCTCTTGATAATGCAAGCGTAGAAGAAGAAATGTGCTGTTTACCTCTGCAAAGAAAGAAACAACGAAAGAAAAATGTCTGAGGACTTCAGTGTTGAGGAAGAGCATGAGTTCTTTGCCGAGCTGAATGCGCACTTTCATCTGGTTTGGTCTGCCGCGGTTTCCGTAGGCTCGTGAACTCGCAGGCGCGCGCTTTTAGGAAATCCTATACACTACTGTTTATGCTCTAAAAACATTCTAAATGACTTCGTTTCGAGTAAATTATGGACGCTACCCACTCAGGACACTTGGAATACATTGGACGAGTAGTATGGAGGAATATTGACACGTTTTTTGTGGACTTTTATGGACCTTTCTGCCTCGGGCACCATAGACCTCCATTATTTGTATGTCAGCAGACAGCAAGAAGCCTCCCAGATCTCCAGATGCATTTGAGATATCAAAAAAGTACTCCAGAGTGTTGTTCAGCATGGGGGTGAGTAGAAAATGAAGGCTAATCATGTTTTGGGTGTACTATTCCTTTAAGAAGTTCCATCGTGGCGTCCTATGGACTCAGGGGCTATCTGGTCTCTGTAAGCTGACCAGGAGCCTGGTTTGCATTGTCAGCATCCAGTCCAACCTGTTCCTAGTTCTTGTTGAACTCCGGCAAAGGGATCTGGCTTGGGCACCAACAGATTTAGACTCTGGTTTAACTGTGGGTAAAACATCAAGACAGCAGGAAGAGGAGCTTAGTTGTTGAAGTTTCTTCTAAACTCTTCCAGTTTATTGCCCAGAACTGGGACATTTTAACAGTTTATTCAAACTGGTGACAGTATTGGTATGGGAGTTGATGTGCAGACTGCTTTTCTAATACCTTGTGTTTTCTCAGAGTTCAATGGCCGCAGCGATAGGAGTGTTTGTTAAGCTGTCGACTGGCAAATAAGCTGCGAGCATTATTGATGTTTTGGTTGATAATCTCAGGGAGGAAAATTCTCTTTGATCTTTTAGTTTTAAATTAAATCTGTGAAGTTTCTCTATAGATTTCATGGTGAACCTGGAGTCCATTCTTTCACCCCCATCGTTCAGCTTTTCGGCACTGCTTCTTCTCTTTCCTTGCTGCTGGAGCATTTCTGCATGGAGATCTCATCTTCCCAGAGACAACTATCACTTTAACTGGAGCAGCAATGATGTCTGCAACTTTAGACTTAGACAACTTTTACTGTCATTTTGTACACACAGAGACTCTACAAAACGAAATGTAGTTTTTTACAGCGTTTAGAACATTTCCATTTCTTAAAGTGCAGCAAATGATCAAATGCAAACATTGTGGGAGAAAAACATGGTGCAAAAACACATTGATATGGAAGTTCAGAGCATTAAATATGTATGGTGCAACTATGCAGTGGTTTGGTTTGGTGTTTTCTCAAGAGTTCAGCTGTCTGATGGTGGTGGGGAAGATGGTGTTCTAGAATCTGCGGGACCTGCATCGAATGCTGCAAAGCCTCTTCCCAGAGGGCAGCAGGGAGAACAGTCCATGGTGGGGGTGTGAGGGGTCACTGATGATGTTACGGGCTCAGGACACGCAGCGCTGGGATGAAATGTCTCTATGGTGCTTAGGATGGCAATTATCTACCAGCTCATCTACTGAGTTACCCTGTAGGGCAGGCATTCCCAAAGTCGGTCCTCGAGGGCCACTGTCCTGCAGGATTTAGAGGTTTCTCTGCTTTAGAACAGCTGATTCTGATGATTGCAGTTCAGCAAAAACCTGTTTATAAAAAACCATCAATTTAAATCAGCTGTGCCTGTGTCTGTAGAAGGTGGTGAGGATGGGTGGGGGGCAGATGGGCTCTCCTCATCCTCTGCAGGAAGCACAGTAACCCGGGTAAATTGTTTAATTGTACTGTCCATGATAACATGCTTTCTTATATCGTTTGGTAATCAGATTAGTGGGAAAGAAGGTTTCAAAGTAAATAGAAAAATGGTCTGATACGGTAACTTCAGTTACAGAAACATTGGAAACATTTAGACCGTTGCTGAGTCAAAAATATGAATTTTGAACCTCGGTCTTCAGGCTTGTCAACATGTACATTAAAGGTGTTTATATTTGCATGAGTCACACAAAGTACACAAGAAGCAATAATGTTTATGTTTTTGTTTATTTTACCAAAGAAACTATAACAGGAGGCATACAGGCTTTCTTTCCTTCCATAAAGCCTGCATTTATTAAAGAACCTGCTGATGCACTTCTACTGTGGCTAAAGCTCTAACCAATTAATTGTATTTGGACTGAGAGCGAGGCCAATTACCTGGTTAAGTGAACTGGATGAATAGAATCTAGGCTGGGTTTTTCTTACCTCTTCTAGCTCGTCGGTTTGGGCTCATTTCTAATATCTTCCTGCAGTTTCTTTTGGGCAGAGCTGGTAGGTGATGCAGGTGCTCTGCAGTAAACTCTATTTAAATAAAGCTGCAGGATATTAGGAAAATAGAAAACTATTAAGAAACATTACAATAATGATATCTTTATTGCACCTTTTTCTCCTACTTTGCTATCTGTATCATTGCTCAACTCAAAATCTGGGAGCTGAAATATCTTAGAAACCAAACAAAGACATCAGGTGAGGGGAAATTACAGCATTTTAAGCCCATCGTCCAGAGCATGAATGCTTGACATCTGAAACACACTAAAGTAATCGAAAAAAACATTTTGCTATTATGATCCTATAATTAGAATGACTGCAATTTAAAAATTGTGGCAGCTGCAATGTTAAAGGAACGTATTGATCAGAACAAATTCTTTCAAAACTCGGCTTGAAATGATTTAGATCTCCAATGAAATATCATTCTAATCAACCCCGGGCATCTCCTGCTTTAGCAGCTTCAATGCAACTAAAATTTCTCAGACATGTCTTTACCCTTTATAGGAAACTCAGTGAAATACTGAAAATTAGAATTTCAAGCCAATAGTGTTACAGAATCCAGGACAAGACCTTATTACCTTTGTAACATTCAAAACATATGGACATTTTGATGGCAAAAAATTAATGTCAAGGTAATAACAAGAAACGCCAACTTGCTTGAATATAATAACAAAAATAACTAAAGTGCTTCTATACAAAATTAATGAAAAAACAGAGTAAAAGAAACCTTAAAGGCATTAATGCTGATACTGGCACTTACATTTCTTAGTTTATAAACCTAAATATAATTGTTAACTAGGCTTATTAACCTTTTCATTTTCCCTTTTTAACTTTTTAATTAGCTTTTTACCTCTTTTTCTTGACTTAACTTTTTGTTCTCCAGCTTAATTTACAGTAGGTAATATATCATTCAAGGGCTCATCTAATTGGTCAAACTCCAAAATAAGATGCACAAGATGTAGCAAGTGATCAAAAATGGTAACTTGACCTATAAGGGGTTAAGGATACTGATGTTTTACTATACAGATAAGTAAATACATTTGAAGTAATAAACTTGATTAAAAACATGTGAAGAAAGTGGAAAAAATTAAACTAGGCTACAGCTGGGTTTATTCACATCCCTGGTAAAATGCCTCACTGATATGAGGTGAAAGTTGTTCCCTTATTTTTCCAAGCAAAGGACACATAAAAAATACAATCCTGAAATTAAACTTAAGTTTTGACAGTAACTTTGCTGTGTTTACAGATGATTCTATTTCCATGTATTTCTTCAAATTGTATTCTTATCTTATTTTTCCTTTTATTCAATATTTTTTTCCCTCACTATATTTCCCAGATCATATATCTCTTCACTACCAATACAAACACTGGCTCCTACATTGATCGAAATGTCATCTCCCATACAGGCCAGTAGAAATGAGTCTCCGTTCCTCACGCCATAGAAGCCCACCGCAAAACGTAATTTGAAAAGAATGCATTCCATAAAACTCAGCATATCTGAAAACAAAGATTCTTTAAAAAATGTAAAATGCGTTAAATAACAAAAGTTAGGATTGAAAAATATAAAATCTGTAAAAAATTAAAACGTTTGAAAATCAAAATTACATGTGAAAAATAAATTGGAAAAAACTCAAAATTTTATTAAAACGTTTTTTTTCCATTCCTAGAACGCATTTCTTTAAAATTTCCTACCACAAAATGTTTTTGCATTCACACCAAAAATTGCAATAAAATTCACTCCATACTTTTATGTCGCCATGTTTACAGAGCTTTTCCTTTTGGTTGTAGCGTATTTAATTCACTTTATACAAACAGCTGAGAAGCCTGTTTAGCACATCTGTCTGTAGGGTCTTAGAGGAGTTGCTGAACAGAAGCGAACCTGCTATGGAGACAGAACCATCACAGATCTTTGCTCCAGGGCCCTATCAATTACTAACATCCAATTATAGCTATGGATGTCCACTTAGCGCTGCTACTAAATGCTTTAGTCTTTTTTTATTGACCATCTGTCAGCAGGATGCACTAGTGGAGCCACCAGCTAATAATCGGGCATTGATCTATCCACATGTTAACATCAACAGCATGTTAAGTACAGAGAGCTAGAGATGAGCAACACCACACTGCGCTACATTTCCCTTCACTCGGTTAATTAGGAAGCTCATTTGGTACAACTTTGATTAGCGCTGAATTGCAATTAAACTCATCACATTAACTAAGGAGGAGAATTAGCTTTGATTGCTAAAAGCTAAGCAAACAGTAAAACAAATGACTGACAGCATGCAGGAATCAGGCCACAAAGCTCAGTGAGTTTATTTCAATCTGAAGGTGGTGTCGAACTGCGTCTGCACTGAAATTGATTAATTACAATCATTAAGGGGTTACGGAGTCACCTCACCTGGTGGAAGGGCTCGGATCGGCTGGATGATTAAAATGCATCACAGAAAAAGCTACAGGAAGCAGACTCACTGGAAAACTGCTGCAACGTAAACAACCCAAAATAAAAAATGGACATTCTTCATTTCATTGACTTTTATTATTCAAAAATACAGCACAAAAATACACAGAAAGAAAATATGATTTGAACAGAGTGTGCACCTCAATGGAGTCTTCATAGAGTATTAGTACACCGATTTCCAAGCTAATATTGTTAATAGTAGTTAATATATTTTAGTTATGAGCATGGAAGAGTAACAGGAAATCTGTACACGTCACCCGCAGATCGCCTTATGGGAATCCTGACTAGCATCAAGTGGTAAATACAGCTGCTCGCACAAAAGCACACAAGAAAGGGATTAAAGCACAAATGACAGATGTTTGATTGTAAATTCAGCAAAGTTAGTCCTTTTCCTGCTGCTTAGGAATAAGTGATGTTAATCCCAAATCCAGGGGCCGCTGCAGCGAGCAAAGAATCAAAAATAGATTCAGCGAAGGTCTGCAACTTTTAAAATAAACGAAGAATCGGTGTGGGGGGGCGTAGGCATGGGCTGGTTTCTAATATTAAACAATAGTTGGGTTCATGAAGGGGATGGCATCTCTCTCATACTATTTAAATGTTTATTTATAATGATTTATAATCCCCAACATACTGCAGGTTAGAAAAGTGGCATTTCTCCTCAGATTCAGCACCGATGTAGAAACTAAAGCAGCCACATCCTTCAATCCACCGAGAGTTCTTAATGTCAACCACCTGACATACATTTAGGATGCTTTGGATGATCCTATTTTATTTTATGAAGGAAAATCATAAATAAATAAATGCCACAGTGAAAAAACTCAATCAATGTTTGCAGATGTAGGAAGAAATGCTGTTTTCCAGATTTACATCAAAGCCCTCAAGATAGTTTTTTTCATTTTTGGTGTAAAAAAAAAAGCTATTTGTTCCAGTTCAAGCCCAGAGTAATGATTGCTTTCCCAAAACCGACACGGCCATTAAAAATGATGCTTCTGCACAGAACAGCAGTTTAGCTCAGGCAACAAGGCACGAGAGAATAAAAAACAAAAAGGTGAAGAGTGGAAAGGAAAGAGTGTAAGGAAAGAGAAAGTAAGGCATCAGAGAAGAAAAAAACCCAAAAGCCTGTGTTTGTATTGTGTTTGTCCTGTAAGGTAGGAAACCAGACGAGATGTTCTGCTTTCATAGAATGACTGCTAGGATCAAAATAAGACAAACTCTCAGAGCTGGCCTGAGATCGGAAATGAAGGTCAAACCAAAACGCTTTAATGCGGAGAGTGAAACAGTTTGTAGCCTTCTGCTCTGTGGGAAACTTTTTTCCTTCACCTGCGGTTACCATCCTTCATTAAAATGTTCAAATTAATGCTACATAAGCTGGATTCCTACTGACCGCGGGGGGAGAGGGTTAATCAGGGTTTTGCTCCCTTGTAGTGCATCAACAAATATGGAGGATTACAAAGGCTGCTGAGATAACTGAAGATGTTCTCGTTTAGTCTTCGTAATTGGTCAGTATGGATGTAAATGGGGGGGCTAGCACTTAGGGTGGGGGCCTTTATATAGTCAAACACAATCAAAGCTGAGTGCTCAGTGAACCTTGCTGACCAGCTGCCTGCTGTACCCTCAATGCAGGCTGTCTGGGGGAGGGGGGGGGGACGCGGAATGGAAAGATTGGTAACAAAAAACAAACATCCAACCAATCACCAAACATTTAGACCCATACCCCCCCACATCAGCCAATTACAACCTTTTCAGCCCCCCCAACGTTAAACTCAAAGCAGGCAGTTTGTAAAACACGACATCTGATCATCAAACAGGTGTTTTCTTTAGGAATTAAGTCACATTTTGTTGTGGGAGGACTGATGGGTTTTCAATCAGCATGAAACATGTTACATTAACTTATATCCAACCATAGAAAAGCCAGAACCTATTAAAACTGGACAGGTAATGGTACTGTTAGGGGAAAACGTAAAGAAAAGGGAACTACAGCTTTCTAAAACTTCATTCAGATATCTAAGCTATTTACAGACACATCCAGTTGCAGGTTTCTACACACAGACATGCAAACAGCTGCGCACGGTGCCAGTGAAGGGTCTGTTTTAAACATACAGCATATCTACAGCCAAAGATTCCATTGTTAGAAATCATGCAGTTATGTACAATAGAATTTGTATATTGACCATTTTGATCTCCATCCACACCAATTCATTTCCTGCAAGAAAATCCAGGACATAAAATACATAAAAGTGTTTTTTGTTTTGTTTCTGGTAAAAAGTGAATGTGCTCTATATCCAGTACAGCACATTAAAAATTCAGGGGGGAGGGGCATGTCTTCATAAGGGGACCTTTGCATTTGTAAATAATAGAGAGCAGGATAGTGGAGCGCATCCACCCACTGCTTCATTTTACTAGTGTTTTTGTCCGAGGTCCCTTCTTCAGAAGAAAACGCGTTAGACGATGGAGCCGTCCCTGTTCTGGGCCGGGGTCATGACGGGGATGGCCCCCATGCGGCTGAGGTTGGGGCCGGCCATTCTGGCGTGGGAAGGAGGAGGCAGAGGGGCCTGGCTTGGAGGACGGTCATACTCTTCGGCGGACGGGATCTTGTCATACTGGGTATTCGTTCCCATGTACTGCAGGTTGGAAGGCGACATTGATCCCAGGGAGGAGCGTTGACTGCCTATGGTGAAGCTGCGTGCGCTCGAGACACGGCTCTTGGGAGGGGGCACATCCTCTCTGTGATGGAGCATAAACATAAGAAAATTAATTAGATGATTGAGGCTGAATTAAAACAGCAGCAGATTTAGACACCGGAAACAGATTTAGACACCGGAAACAGATTTAGACACCGGAAACAAAATTAGACAATGGAAACAGATGTAGACACCGGAAACAGATGTAGACACCGGAAACAGATTTAGACACCGGAAACAGATTTAGACACCGGAAATAGAATTAGACAACGGAAACAGATTTAGACACCGGAAACAGATTTAGACACCGGAAAGAAAATTAGACAATGGAAACAGATTTAGACACCGGAAACAAATTTAGACACTGGAAACAGAAAGACAACAGAAACAGATTTAGACACCGGAAACAGAAAGACAACAGAAACAGATTTAGACACCGGAAACAGATTTAGACATCGGAAACAGAATTAGACAATGGAAACAGATTTAGACACCGGAAACAGATTTAGACACCGGAAACAGATTTAGACAAACAGATTTAGACACCGGAAACAGATTTAGACAACGGAAACAGATTTAGACAACGGAAACAGATTTAGACACCGGAAACAGATTTAGACACCGGAAACAGATTTAGACAAACAGATTTAGACACCGGAAACAGATTTAGACAACGGAAACAGATTTAGACAACGGAAACAGATTTAGACACCGGAAACAGATTTAGACACCGGAAACAGATTTAGACAACGAAAACAGAATTAGACAACGAAAACAGAATTAGACAATGGATATATAATTACATAACTGAAACAGATTTAGACACCGGAAACAGATTTAGACACCGGAAACAGATTTAGACAACGGAAACAGATTTAGACAACGGAAACAGATTTAGACACCGGAAACAGATTTAGACACCGGAAACAGATTTAGACACCGGAAACAGATTTAGACAACGGAAACAACGGAAACAGATTTAGACACCGGAAACAGATTTAGACACCGGAAACAGATTTAGACAACGGAAACAAGATTTAGACAACGGAAACAGATTTAGACAACGAAAACAGAATTAGACAACGAAAACAGAATTAGACAATGGATATATAATTACATAACTGAAACAGAAATAGACAACGGAAACAACCGGGCTGAATAATCCCAGCGATGAAATAAAGATTTTTGGGGTTACTCAGATTAACTTTGTTTCATAGAATGTTTGTTTGCCGATTTAAAATTAATACAAACAGAGGCCATTTGTAAGTGGTTAAATACTTTGTCACAGCACTTATATATATTTATAACATGCTAGTTTGGTGGCTCAACATTGAAAGCTATACATGTACAATGATTGGAAACACTAAAACACTCAGAATTTATGATTCCAAGTTAGAAAAAGTTAATTTAATACTACCAACCTTTTACACTTTATAGGACAAGTTTAGCCTGATAAGTCAGACTAAATGTGAGATTAAATGTGTATCTTAGTCTGGCCCCGAAGTCTTTAAACCATGTCTATGCCTATTGGCCAACGCTCTGACCAATGAGCGCAACTGACTGTGACGTAGTAAGCACGACAGAAAGCTGGTGGGTGAGTGTAAACAAACAGCCTGTCTGTAAAATGGTGAATACGTCAATCTTAAAAATTAATGAGCGTAGAGCCTCTTCCTGCTCATGTTTCAACGAAAACTCCAAGTCTAATCCTTCCAAAATTGGTTCCAAAGCTGAGTCAAACGAGAACTTTTCAATAGTTGTTGCCATCTTCCTTGTTGTGCTTTCTCCAGCGTCACGCAGCTTTGTCGTCACGCCCTCAAAACCCCGTCCGCTTTGCATGCTAGACCACTTGCAGGCAAAAATGATGCAGCATCAAAATATCCATAATTCTTTAATGTTACAAAGGTAATAATGTCTTGTACTGGAGTCCAATAACACTATTGGCTTGAAATTTTGATTTTTAAAGTATTTCACTGAGTGCCCTATAAAGAGTTAAGAAACATAATGTCATTTTAATTCGGAGCATGTAGTCATTTAAGGTTTTGTTGGTTTTACCCAAAAAGAAACAAAATAGTTTGGTGGATGTTTTAAGTTGTTTTTTTTTTTTCTCTAGAGTGCAAGTACCGTGTAATAGAGTGTGGATTCATTTCAAGAGCAGAACAGGGTTAGACTCAATAAAAAAAATGACAAATAATGGGACTGGAGATCTGATTGACAGAGTCAAAGTCACAAGGACTGCGAAAAAGCCTGCAGCCGTAAACACAGCATCCCAATACAACTATGCCCTCAACTCCCTCTGCCAGCACATTAAATACTAATAAGCAGCAATAATCCAGTTAAATGCTCAATCAAACAGAGCCTCAGGGGCCACAGCTTGTTCAGTCTGTAGCATCATGCAATAATATGTCTGCCAATGTGTGCAGGAGACAAGGACCAGAGGCCTAATCCTCTTTGTCCTACACTGTGAGCAGTGTCACATTGTGGTCCCAAATTCAGCCCACAGCAGAGTGATAGCAGGGGCAGTGGTTGTGGAGAGTCCACAGGGCGGATGGAGACATGGACAGCCAGAGAAGAGGTTGATCTGTAGAGGGGGTGGGTGGCAGCCACAGGCAGACATCACACAGGATCCACAGAGCAAACAAAGCTTTCAAACTGATTACCACAGCTGTTTATTTGAGGAAGGGAGAAAAAAGAAAAACGCTGATGGAGAAAAATCCTTATTCATGGCTGTTGGGGTGTAAGGGACCTGCTGGTGGCTTTGTGTGTGCGATCATGGCCGAGTGTGCAGAGCTCAAACATACACTTCCTTAAAAACATCTCTTCTAAAAGCAAAAAAATTTCCTTTGTTATAGGTGATAGGCCAGCAATACTGTTTATAATTGCAAAGTGGGAGGAAAGGGGAACAAGGTGTATCCATCCCCCTTTATTCTGATCATCCTAAATAAAATCAATTGGCACCAGAAGTCACTCAACTAGCAAATAGTGTATAACTGTGTGTCTCCATTATATGCGCATTCCTCAAACTTTTTTGCCATTGTTGAAGGGTTGGGGGCACAGGCTTAAGCAAAGACAGAGTTATCATTCTCCTTGTTACTAATAGCAGAATGTAGCAACTGGGTTTTCTTTTTCCTCAATATTTTCTTTTTGTGTCAAACCTAATATATACAGCGGGTTCAGTGGTAATGTAAAATCAAATATTCTTTTAAGCCGTTTCTCAATTCACAAGAAAGTGAGTACGGACTCCTCGCCAAGTATATTGTTGAGAAGAACACAGGAAAGTGTAGACTCTGGGAGAACGGGAGCACGCAGCATAAATATGGGTCAAATGGAACAGAAGCGTATTTGTGACGTCGCCACACGACCGGCTCATCTGGAGCTGCATTTCACCTCCTGTTATTAATAGTCTCAGATAATAATAACTTATAAAATTTTTTCATTTAGTGGGGGATTAATAATGACAGTCAGATAAACAAAAATCAAGTGAACATTTTGCCAAATAAAAACAATCGCCATCAGAGCCAGCGGTCCTTAACACAGCTATGCAGAGAGAGGGCTGCTGCAGACCGGCTGCCGTTGGCCTCGGAGGTCCGCTGGTTGCCACGGTGCTCTCAACTTCGGAATTTTTTTTTAAATTACGCATTAAAATTCGTAAATGGACCATATAGTGACGCTTTAAAGTATAATATTCTTGCCTCAAATGATTTAAAACATACATTTAGAACTTTTAACTTTAAATGGAGCTCATTGTCAAGAACTGACAAGTCTGCTCTGATGCATGCTGGGTAAATAGAGAGGGGTGAGAACAACATCCAGGGACTTTGCCTGTTCTTGGTCTGCTATTCTTGGGAATTGGAACAGGGCTGAGGCTGATGATGTTTCACGAGCACACGAGAAAACACAAGTACACATTAAGAAACGGCCCTAATTTCAGTGTGAATCCCTTGCCAAAATGGAATCAGTACTGGATAGTCCCAAAAGATTTGAGTGTAGTCCCCAATCCGATTACAGTTCCTCCACCAAAAGTTTGAGGCATTTCTGTCGTATTTTGAAATACTGGAAGGTTTTTAAAAAAAAAATTTATTTCCAGTTAAATTCTTTCCATCCTGGGGTAAAACAAAACAAACAAAAAAAACCTTTGTCTGAAATCTCCTCCCATTCCTCTTCCTTCAACAACTATGTTCATTTCTAGTTCCCAGCTTTGCTTTATATCTATAGAGCTGTCAGAGAAGTGTCTCTGTAAATGTGATATAATCTTCTCTTTATTATTTTACACTATACATTTTATCAGAAATAATTCCAAAGATAGTTTATTCTATTTTATGACTTTCAATTTCAAAGGAAAACACAACATTTTAAAGCCGCCATGAGAGAAAACTAAAGCTTTACTCCTTCAACACACCGTACAGTTTCAGCGAATCTATGAGCCGCATGGCGTCGGCGTTTGGTTGGCATACCTTATCTCGTTGCAGATTTCCTTCTCGTACTTCTTGCGGTTCCGAGCACGGCAGAAGCAGAAGAGGATGATGGCGAGCAGGATCAGGATCAACAGCACAGCTATAATGGATCCTGCGATGATGCCTGCGGTGTTACGCGCTGAACAACACAAAGAGAAGTTTAAAAAAATTAGGGTCACATTTTTGGGTTAAAATTGTTTTATAAAAAATAGCTTTTGGATCAATAATTCAGTTGAACTCCAATAATTTTCAGTAAAAGCAACAGTTATTAGTACTTTTTAGATTCCTGTCAGATTCCTCAAGAGTCTGTTGCAAAAAAATCATTAAGTCTAAAGTGGGTACTTTTCCACAGGGAAACAGAAAGACAAATATTTATACACTAACATGGTTTCTAATATACATTCTATAACCTCCTGGATCCTGCATGCATCGAGTTTTACTACTATGGCTTAATTAAAACACTTAAAGAACCCACAAATTCTATGAAACATTGTTAGTACTAAACAAGTTGAACACTGCAGTTTATTAAAGGAGATCTTTCATAGAGAAAACAGAAGTCAGCTCAGAGCTGCCTCAGGTTTATAAAAACAGGCTTTGTAAAGTTTATTAAACTCTATGTGCATTTCATTTGTTTCCACATTTAGTCTCGCTAAAAGCACAGGCTTGGTATTTTAGATACATTAGATTCACATATTTTTTAAAAATACCTGAACTGACCATTTTTTTTTCTGTCTTAATGAGAGCAGTGGGCTTCATGCTGCCCTGTAAGGCTCTAAACCTGGGTTTAATGGAGACAAAGCCATTCTCAAGCACATATCAAGGTGCTCATTTTGAGCCTGGATCCATATTTACTTTTGATTCAGTTCATGGTGGAGAATCCTGCTTCACAGCAGCAGGTTGAGCCAAACATCCTCTAAATGTGCAGGGTCATCTTTGAGCACCATTTCACTTTTCTTTCACCAGTTCACCACAGTTCTTCCAGCAGTCCACACTTTCTCTGCTCTCTTTTTCTCATCATCTTCTCCTTCTTTCCCATCGCCCGGCTTGCCACAGGTTTGCCTGCTGTGTCTAAAAGTAGCAGCAGCAGCAACCCAGACTGACAGCAGCTCATTGGCTAATTTGGATCACGTGTAGCCTGGTGCCTGTTGCTCCGGAGGGCTTTACCGTATTAACAGGAGAAGCGGCGCAAGTGAAGTTAGACACTGCCGTCAGACAACATGCAGTCATTTATAAATGTTTTATGTTGGGTCGGGATTAGCCAGCAGACGGGTAACGATCTGAACCGCGGTCCGCTAATCTGTGACCTCCGATCTAGAGCAACCATTATTTTTATCAGTAGTCTCTTAAAAGTCTATTTAGCTATAAAACTACTTCATGTTGGTCTATCATTGACTGGTCTGTTAAAGCGTATTACTACACTTACAGATTTGTAGCTTTTTTCTTTATGTTATATTAAATGTATTGTATTAACAAAATGTTCATATGAGTGAAAAATAACGAGTTTTTTAAGAGGTTTTATTTATTAACGTGTTGCTGTAACTTATTAAACTACAGATTTTGCTCTTTGACAGAAAATCCTCAGGGCTAACATCCAGCCATTGCTAGTGACCTTAAGCTCTCTGTTTACCAAGCAGAACAAAGCTCCAACAAACATCTGGAAGGCTGCTTTAGAGTGGCCCAGTCAAAGTCTGGAGGCAGTGGCATGATATTATACAGGCTGCTCATTTTTTCAATCTTTCCATCAACCTAATTTCCTCCATAGAGATGAAACTGACTCACAGGCTGATGTAGAAATCAGTAAAGGGACGTTGTTAATTGGAGCAATCAGTGATTATTTTTAGAGACAAATCATTTTTATAATCACACTGTAAAACCAAACGTAGAAAGGAATGAATGGTAATTAGGTAGCAGAGTAGTTCAAACTGATTCTTTTTTAAATAAATAAAACTCAAACATGTTGAGTTAGTTTCACATATTCTTTGTTTTTCTAAGTACAGTTAAATAAAGTTTAACGTGGATTAAACTAAATTATGCATCAATTAAGGGGAATTGAAATAACTTCACAAAGAACTAAACTCTGATAAGAAATACGAGATTTTGACAAACATTATCCCATAGGCCAATTAGCTGACAATAGCTGCATGTACATTGTATGGTCACAAATCATTGGATAGAAGGCCTGATTAGATCAAAAACGATTTATGGAAACATGTCCGACTGAAGATTCTAATTCGATTCGGCCCGATAGGGAAGCAATGTAATTCTGAATGAGAGAAGTGTTTTTTCTCCGTCCCCATTCTGATTAGCATCCATGTTCACACCCATTTGGATATTTGGTGTAAAACTAGACAGTTCTGCTCAGATGATTTAATTTGATCAACACCTGCTACATGTATTCACACATCATGATCTCATGATTTTATTTAGTGTCCATGTAAACAAAGATTTAGATTTTCCGATCAAACATGATTTAGATTGTTAGAGGGGCTCAGGTTATCCTGAGCTATCTCTGTAGCTATGCTGCTATAGGCTTAGACTGCTGGAGGACATATGGACCCATATTTCATCTTTCTGCATCATTCTATCTCTATTCTCCCTTTCTGCAGAATCTGTTAGTTCAATCTCTAACGTTCTGCTCTCTCTGCTTTTTCTCATAGTAGCTTTGTCTTGTCTGTTCCTGTTTGGCTGTGACTCCATCCTGGAGAGAAATATCAGCTGTGCTGCTGCCATCAACACCTTTGTTTATAGATGTTGGAGATCGGCCTGTTTTCCAGTGTAGTCCTGTTTCTCTGACAGTGACTGGCTGGATGTGCTCTCTTCATCCTCTGACATGGGAGCTGGCTAAAAGCTCGTCTGCCTGGCTGTATGTTTCCTGGACGGGGACGCCTTTTACAGATGTTTTTTCTGTATCTGCTTCTGTCTCCTTGAACCCCAGTCGGCCTCGGCAGAAGACTGAGGTTGTTGTTGGATTTATTTTTTTATTTTTTTCCACCTTTTTTTATTGTCATTAGACTGTCACACGTACAGATCAACGAAATGAAATCTCTGCATTTAACCCATCTCCTTGGAGAGTAGTGGGCTGCCATTGTGGGGCGCGAGGGGAGCAATAAGGGATTAAGGGTCTTGCTCAGGGACCCAGAGTGGCAGTTTGTGGGCGTGGGGCTTGAATTGAGAACCTCAGGATTCCAAGCTCTATGCCCTAACCACTAGGCCACCACATCCCATTTAATGTTGCTTAATATCAGGTTTGTAAATGTCAAAAGAATTAATTTGTTGCATTTTCAAACACATCCGTTAAAAACATAGGAAGTCTGGAAAAGAGTAAATATTTCTGTGCCTTGCCTCACCCTGATAAAATGTATTTTTTTATCTTTCTGACTGTAAAGTGAAGCTCTAAAGCTGTGAATGCTTCACTAAGCCACTGCTTATGAGCATTAAGTTAGTGGGGAACTTACGTGGAGTCACGCTGAGATGCAGGATGCACTCCTCTGAGCCAACGGCGTTGCTGGCAACGCAGCGATAAGAACCAGATGCACTGGCAGACACATTCCTCACGTTTATGGTACCTTCCACAGTGTCTGTTTAGAGGGCAAAATATTCCAGATTTAAACACAGAAACAGAGAAGTCTTTGATGCTTTTGGAAAATGTCAATTACCCAACACAGCAGAGGCAGGCAGCAGCTTGTTGTCAGTGGTTTTCTCCCATTTGTATTGCATAGGCTTGGTTCCCTCAGCGGCAGTGCATCTCAACACGATGTTCTTGCCTTCTTCTGTGGTGCCGGTGACTGAACACCTCGGCTTCGACGGCCGAACTGTAGCAAAAAACAAAACAAAAGAAAAAATAGCATCCGAATTAACTCAGGAGAAAACAGTTTGTCTATTTTTTACAGTGTATATCAACGGTATGCAGATTTAACTTCATCTCCCCCTGTAGCTCAAACAGCAGTCATCAGCGAAATGAAAGCAGTAATCAGAGTAATTGATACAGCTGCTGTCATTACAGGAGCCGTCACTCAGGATAATCACGACCAACAAGGGAGGGGAAACACAGCGCTCAGCAGAAACGATGAGAGAGCGGAGTTTCTGTGTGGAAACTGTGCCAGCGTGTGTGCAAACACGGCTCAGTCGGTCACAGTGTAGCCAGGATATGAGGGGGAACCTAAAGCAAACAGCTTCAAATGAAAGAAAAGGCCAGACTGAGGGACTCTGAGGGTAAAGTCTGCGCTCTATGACCACTGACAGAAAACTGACATCATGGTGAGGTAACGGCTACAGGAACAAAACAACAAAACATGTGCAGCAGAGGGGGCCGCTCAGAGGGGAGCCAGGTGCCAGTCGGGAGGGGCCAGCTTAGCAGAGATGAGCATAAGGATTAACAGTAGACTGACAGCGCTGAGTGCTCTTATCAATCTAATAAACACGACCGGGGAAAGGACACAAGGTGATGAGGAGACTGGCAGCTCAAACATTAGGTGAGCGGCGATGGACAGACGGTAATGGGAGGGAGGGGGACGTCCTGCAGTGTTCTACCTACAGATGTATTCATGCATCATGCACTAAATGTCAGGGAGCTATGACATTTAGGAACGCATCTTTTAAAGGTGAAAGTCAAGCCAACACATCGGCTCCTTATGTGAGGCTCTCAGGGTCAGATTTATGTGTTTGGGAGATGAGGTCATAGAAGAAGGTGACAGAGTCTGCAGCAGCAGGCGGTGAGGGTTCAGAGTGACACGGCGCGTTATTCCTGTGGGGACTAAACAGAGAGGCCTCTTCTGCAGGGAGATCTGGTTCATGATGGCAGCTGCCTGAATGTAGGGAGTCACAGCAGCTTTACAAGCTGCTGACATGCAGCACTGGTCTGCCGGTGGAAGTTCTCCTCTTGTTAGCTTCAAAGTCCCGCTGCAACCAGAAGACAACAGGAAGCAGAGCTGGGGAACGTGTGCACGCATGCAGCAGCAGCATCAAACAGACCTGAGGTTTGTTTATCTTCATGGACCCTCCTGTCCTCTTACCATGAGGCAGGATGGAGCTGAAGGTAAAACGCCGAGCAGGCAACATGTCCTCACCCCTGTATGTCAATGCTTCCTCGGTGAATCGCCACCCCTGGGGTCAGCAGTCTGCACGCTGCCATGGCCTTGAGAAATCCTTCCTTATTTATGCAAACCAACGTTTGTGTAGCTCAGCAGCCTCAAGCAGAGATTGAACTTTTGTTTTAGGTTTGATAAATTTGGTTTCAATCTGTTTTATTTCTTTCTACATGTCTTGAACCATGAAAGGAGGGATGCATTCCTTTATTCGGATAAAATCACCAAAAATTGGAATATTGAGAAAAGTTTGATCATATTTTTTAATTAGAGAATATTTAATCAGTTCACTAAAAACGCCAGATGTCTGAACAGTGTGATAGATACCCAGATCTCTGATGGCGGCCCTTAGGTCATGCATGCGTTGGATCTGGTGGCTCTAATCTTCCTCCTGATGTTTGCCTCATCCTAAGGGATTCTCCACAGAGCTCAGGTTAGGCAAGTTTTTGGCTGATCGTGAACAGAAGCATCATGTTCACTGACCTTTAGGAGTGTAGGATGGTCATAGAGTCCTGCTAGAACATAAAATCATTATCTCCTGAGGTTTTTAGCATATATTGTCCTGACAGATGACTGAGTTACCATGGACGACCAACACCAGCAGAGGAGACTGTTGAAACTTCCTACATGACTTTGAGCATCTGTGGCTGTCCACTCTTCTTCCAGATTCTGACCTTGAATTACATGAAATGCAGGACTGCTCAGCGTTGCAGTGGGTAGCACTGCTGCCTTGCTGCAGGTTCGATTCCCGGCCTTTCTTTGCATGAGTTTGCATGTTCTCACTGTGCATGCATTGGTTCTCTCCAGGTACTCTGGTTTCCCATGATGTTGGACTTTCGTACGTGTCTGAAACCGTGTGTGTGTGACTTAGTACATGAATAAATGAATGTGTGTGTGAATCAGTGGGAGTGGATCTATATGTGGGATCGGGATGGGGTCAGGATCCTGCGACTGGTCTTGAAAGAGAAAGTGTGAAAGCCAAAAAACCTGACTGTTAGGTTTAGCCTGATAAACCAGACTCAATGTGAGATTAAATGTGTAATTTAGTCTGGCCCCTATGAATGAGACATCGGAAGAGATGAGAACAACCTGTTGTCTGTCAAACCATGTCTGTGCCTATTGACCAACGCTCTGACCAATTAGCGCAACTGACTGTGACGTAGGGAGCGCGACAGAAAGCTGGTGGGGGAGTGTAAACAAATAACCTGTCGGTAAAACGGCAAATAGAATTGAATGAGTGTAGAGCCTCTTCCTGCTCACGTTTCAAAACTCCAAGTCTAATCCTTCCAAAACTGTTTCCAAAGCTGAGTCAAACGAGAACGGTTTAATAGTTGTTGCCATCTTCCTTGTTGTGCTTTCCCCAGCCGCTGGCAGGTGGAACTAGTCTACTAGGCTATGTTCTGTTATTTAGCTTCTCTAAATTCTCTGTAGGGGTGCGTGAATGGCTTTCTGTCTCTGTGTTGCCCTGCAATGGACTGGCGACCTGTCCAGAGTGTACCCCGGCTCTCGCCCATTGACAGCTGGAGATAGGCACCAGCACCCCTCGCGACCCCACTTGGGATGAGCATGATGGAAAATGGAAGGATGCAGGACCTACTATGATCTGAAAACAGGACGTTTGACCTTTTCCACTACTCTGACCTAATTACCTGTTTTGATATCGCACCGTGGGTTTTGAATAACTTATACTTTTAAATGTTTCTGTATATGTTATATGGATTCCGACTCATCAATCTAAATAACTCAAAAAGAAATTATTATGGAGATGCAGCATATAATTACAATGATCCGATGAAACTGAAGTACTCCTGCTTAAGTATGCATTATTTGATATTGAGAAATGCAATTGAAAAAGTCCAATTAGTGAAAACTCAATCTAAAAAACAGGAAATGAAAATAAAAATGAAGAAATATGCAAAAAAAAAAAAAAAACAAATAAAAAAATTTAAGTCTGAAAGCAAAAAAAACCCATTTGAGTTAAAAGAGAAAATTACTCTCAAAACCTTTTTCAACAAAAAGGCTTTTTTTAGTTTCATTTCTGGATTTAATTTTTTCATTTACATTTAGAAAATGTGTTATTTGCCAGAAAAATAACGGTTGCTGGTGTCTATTTCTTAAACAACAGAGAAAACAGAGCAATGAAGTCGACCTCAATCAGGAGTCCTGTTTAAAGAGGTGAAATCAAACAGGTCTGTGTAAAAGCCACAGCTAATAAACTACCAAACGTTTTCCACATTGCTTCTGTCGGGGTCTGCCCTGATATGCCCATGGGCCATAAAATGCAGCGTTAATGGTTTCTGAGTCAGCTGTAGCCACCCTTGTTGACACTGATCTCTGTCATTACAGCAGAGTTTAAAGCCGCAACAACTTTAACCTCTGACAAACCTGTTTGTGTGCTTGGCTATCGCTTTCGAAACGCTTTTCTCTAACAGGAAGAGGAGCCATTTTCTGAAGCTTGCCTCAGAGTTTTTCCTGATAGCTGAAGGTACCATAAAAGCAGCTTGTGTAATGACTAGTTTTCATGCGTGGGCTGTTTGTCCCATATGCAAATAGCAGGCCAGTTTCGGGAGGCGATTCCCTTTCGACATCATTTAACTGGCTGACTGATCAGCGAGGCCACAGAGTGTGACTCTGTTTGCCTTGGGATTAAATCATCTGACTTATACAACTATGATGTGTCATCCAGTTCAGTTCCCTCTGTGGAAAACAAATAAAATGAGCGCTGCATCTTTACTTTCTGTTGGCTCAGTGGAAACCAGACGATTTTAGTCAGAGAAAATCATTAGTCATATACCAGGATGTTTTACACCTGATTATTATCACTTGTTAAAAGGATGGATATTTAAAGTCGTAGGGATATCACATTTAAATGTCAAATCATTCTGGCTTAAACATGTATATAAATGTACTCTTTATCAGTACCCAAAAGTTAGAACATTTGTATTTAAAAAAAAAAATCCTGTTTTAAAATCTGTGTTGTTTTTTTCCCAATATCTTATGCTGGCCAGTTAGTTATATGTCAGCTTGCACACCTAAATTCTTCCAATCATATATCAACAGTAATCTGTCAATTACATTTTTTCAGTCATAGCATCTTGATTCATATGTCGCAGCTAATATACACAACGGTTGAAATAAGAATCATTTATTTTTTGGTACTTTCCCATTGAGTTCCGTCCCAGTGTTCACGGGGATGGACGTCTGTGTCTTCACCAGGCGTATAGCTAACAGAACTGGCAACGTTGCGAGGCAAGGGCTCAAAGATGTACGGCTGGAAGCCTTCTACACCAAACCAAGCTTCTGCCGCCCTGGAGTCCTCTTCCACAACATCTTCGTCCCCTCTTTCCTCTTCTGTCGGAGGACACTCATCAATGACCTCCGACACTAAACTCTCCTCCTCTTGCATGTTTCCTCTGTCCATAGCGTTCCTTGACAGTTTCGTTTCCAAGTGACCAATTAAGTGCTACTTGGTCCCAATGGAATTTCCCATTGGGAACCTACTAGCACTAAGTTGCTAACTGGTTAGCAAGATGCTTCCAACAAACCGGCCACAACCGGTATATGACTTTAAAGGCAGAAATCTAGTATTATTTTTTATGATTTTATATCTAGGGGATAAATTAGTTTATTTAAAACAAAGTAGGACAATGTTCCACTGATGCCTGATAGGTTCTGCTGATATTTTCTGGGTGATTTTTTGGAGCTGATGTTCCTTTTTTTCCCTCTATTTACAGGATTAACATGAAACAATGATAACAAATATTAGGCAGGACTCAGTTTAAACAAAACAGAAACCTTTATGAACAAATCAAACAAAACTTTAACAATGGAGAGCAAATAGAGGACATGCCAATACATGTCCTTCATGAGATCTGAAGGCATGGCTGCTGTATGCTCCGATGAATCGACCGTTATCTCAAAACGCGAATATTGGTCCAAAATGTCGACCGGTCGATGTATCTATCTATTTCCAGCTCAAACGTTTGTATTTATGGTGAAAATGTTTAACCAATGAAATATTAGTAGGGATATCCTGATCTGATATTGAAATTCTGTCTGATATACGCCTAAAACACTAATGTTGTAAAATATCGGCCTGCGTCTAAAATCCCAGACATCAGATATTAACATGCACCCTGCTTCTGTTTAAAGTTAATGTAACCACTGATCTCCATTGATCCACTGGATTTCTGATCGCCCGTTGGTAGTACGGGGTTGAAGTGAAGCCATTTGCTGCTATATTGGTACCTCCTTGTTAGACCGGTCGCAATGCAAACAACATCACTACAGTATCGAACAACGAGGATGTTCTCATTTTTTAAAGGGGATTAAAGACCTTTAAAATAAATATAAATTCATCACTTTGACACACACTTGCTGTTTTATAGCATCAGTAGCTTACTTTAACTGAACTTTAACTAAAAAATAGGCACATTGCACAGTCATTTTAAAGTCAATGAAGTCTGTAAATCATGTAATATAACATATCATACAAATCCATCACAATAAAATTAATGTGTTGAGCAATGTAATTACATATTACGTATAATTCCAATAATTTTAAGATTTTACATAAAGACTGAATTAAAAGTTAATGCTGTAGTATTTTTCTATTTGCAAATTGAGCATGCATGCTATGTATATATATATATATATATATATATATATATATATATATATATATATATATATATATATATATATATATATATATATATATAGATATATATATAGATATATATATAGTTTAGTATATAGATATGTATAGTTTTTTCCCCTCAAAATAACATGCAATATATTTCAGCATATGACTTTTTCAAATGAGAAATATAACAAACACTAGAGGAATGATGGCATCATCCACTTAATAATGACTACTAGGGCTGTTGTAAACGAATATTTTAGTAATCGAGTAATCTATCGATTATTCTTACGATCGAGTAATCGGATAAAAAAATTTTATAAAATAAACTATTAGCAAATCTGCAATAACACCAGTTAGTCCAGATCAGTCCAATATCTCCTTTTTGAGCATCCCTAACAGTTAAATGTTTGTAGTTTAGAAAGTTTACTTGTAACAGTAGTTTGCTTTAACCTGAAGAAAAGTTATAAAGATATTAAATTATACTCAAATAATAAAGTGGCAGGCTCACAAATATGCTTATAAAAATGTCTATACTCCAGCTTTTAGTTTATGTATTTATCTTCAGTGAGTAATACACATACACATAAAAGAACTAAGTAAACAACTCATTTAACTCTAACATTTTATTGATAACGCAATAACATTAAACCTCCAGTAAAGTTTCAAATCAGTAGTACAGCAAATCTCTTGCTTTTTTGTTCTAAAGTTCAAACAGAAAAAGATAAATAAAGAAAATACTTGATTTAAAAATAAAACAAGTTTAGACAAAATAGTAAATACTGCATTTTATACAATATATTTTAAGTCTAAGGTACAACAAATTCCTTGCTTTTTTCAGTGCTAACACAAAAGAGTAAAAAAATATTCATTAGCTTTAAACAGAAAAGTTAAGGCAAACCAGAGAATACTGCCTTTTATACATTCAAATTATAAGTTAGTAAGTTGTAGCGGGTGTTTTCTCTTTAGATGCTGCAACATTGATGTCGTGCTGTTGTGGTACGCCAATTCTGCTTTGCAGTGGATGCATTGCGCTGTGTTGTCCTTTCTGTTTAGCCTAAAATGTTCCCAAACTTTTGACATTTTTTGTCGCTTTCGAGGTTCTCCTTCTGAGTATTCTCCGCCGGTTCCGTCCATTGCTACAAACTTAGCACAAGCGCTCCAGGCGCTAACAGAAGTGGTAGCGTTGTGCAACACAAAAACCCTCCGGCTAGACCAGTGTGCTGCGTATTTAACAGCATTGCTTATTACATACAATAAATTTAGCGAAGCTTTGAGGCAGATAAATTTCCTCGAGGATTTTTTGTAATCGAGTTACTCGAGTTACTCGATGAATCGTTTCAGCCCTAATGACTACATTTAAATTTCGCAGTGAAATACATTGTATTTACTCTACTTTCTTTTTAGACACAAAGTCAGTGGCTAACTCAGTCAATAACTTGGAGTGGGTCCGAGATACCCAGACTAATGTAACGCTACATACTATATTATGGGATGCATTGGCGTATATATGGAATCCACTGACTGTGAAACGACTTCCCACAGCCGACAAACTGCTTGTTTTTGCAACCAAATGCTACACATGTAGGCATTTCTAATGCGCGTCTCCCGGGGAGTGGGGAGTACCAGTATGGCTAACGGTGGCTTCATATTTGCGGGCAATCAGCAATCCAGTGAATAATTAGAGATGATTGAATGTAACCCAATGGTTAGTTTGACATGGGTCAGCAGTTATCCTACCCATCATATAAATTAGGGCCGCAACTAAAAAGAATTTTACTAATTGATTAATCTGTCTAGGATTTTTTTCAATTATTAGATTAGTAATTGGACAGGTAAAGGTTTCATAAATAAGGTTCTTTACAGAATATAAAGGATGTAAAACAAAAAAATTTCATTTCATTCACTTGAGTGTTTTTTTTTAACCTTAGATGTTTAAAATTCATTTTTTTTTTCTTTTTTACAATTTTGGTATAAATACTGCTCTAAGTGGGTTGCTCATTCAGCTAAAGGCACATTTTAGAGTCTCTTTTCTCCATTTAACGATTAATCAATCACTAAACTAGTTTCCCTCTTATAAATCAATCAGTACTAAGAACCACTTTTGATAGAAAAATATCCGAGAAGAACGTGGCCTTATGCTCACCGATACAAAAGCGTTTCAACCTTCACCGTGAATTAAACCTCATCTAAACAGCCGGTGTTTGGAGTAGCTTATTGATTAGTTATTCCACCCAACAGGAATAAAAAAAAAAAAAAATCAAATTAATGACTTTCCTCCTTGGGGTGAGTGGTGGTAAACCTTAGGAACCGTGTGTGTTTGGGTGACCATGTGCTGCGCCTTTCATTGCTTTGTATCAATCTTGTAACTGATCCACTCACCCATGACGATAAGTCTGATTTTCTTGCTGCCGATTCCAGGAGCCTTCTTTACTTTACATTGATAGGTCCCTGAATCTGTTGACTTCAGGCCCGTCAGGTTGATGGAGGCGTCGCCGTTCTTTGGGTCAGCTGTGTTGAAGTGGACCCGCCCCCTCATGGGCTCATAATAGTCCTCATAGACCCGGTCACCTGAGTACAGAATCACCTGGATGGAGGAAAGGAGCAAAACACAATTAACTGATACAGAAATCTAATAAAATCCACTACAGCATGAGAGCTGCCATTGTTATCTTTTGGGGCGCTCCTCAACCTGGCAGTTTTCTCTCTGCACCAGTAAAATGAAGCTGGAGCAAACAAAGTCGCCATGGAAGCTAAATAAACACTTGCTGTGCTAATAAAGCCTAACAAGACCCGGAGTCCTGCCTGGAAATGAAGGCCTGGTGGAGCCAACAGGAAAGCAATACCTTTTTGTTTTAGTGGCTCATTTTTATGGACAGTAGGCTGACAGGAAAGGGGTTATGAGAGAGGAGGAGAGACATGCAGGAAAGCACCACAGGCTGGATTCGAACCCCAGTCACCCGGGTCGAGGACTAAGGCCTCCATTCATGGTGGCGCTAACCACAGCGCCACCAAAACGCGCCCTGAAGCGTGATTCTTATGCTAGGTTCAGACCGCACGCAGCAGGAGCAGCAAAAAAGCATGCATTGCTTCATTTTTGATCCTTGTACAAGTTTAGTTCTGACATGCTGCTGAAGAATCTTTGCTGCTCCAGCTGCGCAGTGGAAAGTGGGTCTGATGCGGGTTGGGCGGAGCTACTCTCTCCTTTCTTAGACTGTAACAATGGCAGCTATATTTACTGTGATCAGTGGGAAAAAGGTAGTTTGAATCTATTTTGAAATGAAAAAGTCCACCTGAAAACTTCATCTGTGAAATCAGTTCATCCAGATTACCATCCTGCCTTCAAATATTATTTCGCTGTCGGAGCCCGCTCTAACCCCCGTACATCGGCAGCGGTCCGTCACTAGGAACCCGGTTGCCTCTCTCCGGTTTTCTGCTACAAAGTGCAGCAGCTGGAGGGCGTTTTTCATGTATGTAATCCAAACTGCAGGCACCAGACTAATAAAGGCGAACATATTTTGCAGGCAGGTTTCAGCATTAATAAACTGTTTCAGAGGAGTGATCATAGCGCTCTGCATCAGCAGTGCAGTGTCCGTCTCCCTGCCAGCTCCCAGATCAGCTTGTCTTATTGGTTGATGTGCCACGTCGACCAGCAAAAGTAAAATTTTTCCTATGCCAGCTGCTGCTGCTTCTGAAGCGCATCCTGCGTGTCACATGCTCGTGACACTCTGCTTCAGCTGCTCATACACGCTGCTCCTGCTTCTCAGAATGCGCTGCAGGACCATTCACTGCGCCGAGATGCGCATCAACCATTGACTTTGCATGTAAACTAGCTGCTTCTGCTGCCTGTGCAGCTTGCGGTGTGAACGTAGCATTAGAGGAGCAGAGACCTTTAAAATCAAAATAAGGCTAAGGAGAGCAAACAGAATACAAATAATGAAGAGTTCTCATTCTGTTTTATAGACATTGTCAGATTTCTGCTGATTCCCAGGGAGAAAACGATCAACAAGTTTTTCTGTGCCAACTATCAACACTGGAAAAGCAAAGACTGAGTGAAGAGCATGAGAGGAGAAACTTCAGATAGCAGCAGTAGGAGCGGGATAATGGATCCATAATAGAAAGCAGCACATTTAATGAAAAGCATGAACAAAAACAAGAAAACCAGGACAGGAAAACTCTGCTTCGTCTACACACACAGTGAGCGGGAGGTAAACAACACCCGGGTACTGATCAATACTTAAACATCTATCCGTTTAGAAAGAGAATCGGGACAAACAAGGACGCCTTTACTTCCTCCAGCTGAAAACTTCACACAGTAGAGCTGCAGACAGACAAGCAGCACCTGCTGAGCAGAAACACTGGCTTATGTTCACAACGCTGAGCTGCTTTTCAGCTGCATCAAACTAACTCTGCTTGTGTTTGCGTGTGTGTTTGTGTGTGCGCGCTTCTTTTGCGACTGAGATAAAGTACAGAATTTCCATGAATCTCTCCTTCAAACAGCTCTGGGCTGCCAGTCATCCGTCTGTGTCCTCTCACCAAGAAGCTTACTGTATCACTGCAATGGCTTCTCAATTCTAACTGTAGCCCAACTATACCCCACTGAAGTAGATAAGGGCGGCTTAGTTCTTAAAAAACACTTAAATCAATTTACTTTTTATGTTTTGACTTGAGTCCGACTCACCTCTGAGGATAGCAACAACATTTAAATACAACCTAAGGCAATCAAAGTCAGGGTTATAATCCAGCCTTACTTCTGCTCATTTCTTATCCAATAATTTTACTGTTCTGAAATAACCAAACAACATACAACAGTCTTTGAACTTGTATTGAGCTTAAGAAACACCCAAAAACAATACAATTGAGATGATTTCAAAAGTTAAATTTAAATAAATTTCACTTTGTTATAAAGTTTAAGTTTCAATTGTCCGACTTAAACTAAAATATGTGGGCCCACACTCCCTAACTCACAAATAAGCCGGCATATAATTCAAAATAAAACAAAATTCCCCCTGTTGCAGGCCTGATATGATGTGGAACAGTTGGAGTTCAGTGAAGATGCAGTCCTCCGACTCAGTTCCATAGAATATCAGTATTGCTAACCTTTTCTGCACTGTGCTCGACTCTCCCAGTTTTACCTGAGTCTCTGTTAGCTGAGCTAGCTTCCAGTACTGAAGGTGCATTCACTTTGCTGGTGAATGCTAATGCATTAACGAGCACTAAAACAAAACTCACACCTTCTATACAGCACATTTCAGGTTGAAATAATACCAGTGGTAAAAAAACAACAATGTAGAGCTGCTATTTGAAAATGACTGTAGAGTTGAAAGCCCAAAACATCAACAAAATAAGCGAGTTTTAGCAAACTTCTGCACGTTTTTCTATGTGGTCAAGCCAGAACACTCCACTGTCAATGGTCCACATACAGGAAGAGGGAAGTGCAAGAGAGGAAGCAGAAATTTGCAAACAAGTGGAGCTGTTCTTGGCCGCTGCTTTTGAGCGCCACCATGGTAACCCATCCTTCACAATTTCATTTAAAAAATGAAATTGAGAGCTGTTTTAAACGAAATTTCAATTGTGTATACAAAATGGCAAAATAAATCTGTCCAAGTCTAAGTCAAAATAGTAAAATCCTACTGCTCTACACTACTAACATTTCAAAATAAAACGAGATGTGCCTATTCTTTCAAACAAAATATTCGATTTGTTAATATTTTTAAGATATACTGTTCTGTATAAACAAAGTTTTTAGTTATTTATTACAAATTTAACGCATTCAATGTTGAACACTTCAAATATTTATCCATATATGGATTCAGAACACCACAACCCATTACCATTTTAAAGAGGGTTACATAACTATAATTACTTTTTTTTTTTTTGAAGATGAGGACCTAAGTACTTAACAGGTCAGAGTCGCTTTAAAAGATGCAAAAACAAAAACACATGACTGGCTAAAATGTCTGATCCAAACGGCTCTTTGCCTAATGACAGTTTAATCAAGAGACAATTTGAGGTGCAACAAATAAAAAAATCCTGCAGCAGCTTCGGTGAAGACAGAGCTGTGCAGATGTCCTTTGGGAGTATTATTGTTTTCTTTGAAAGGAATCATTTAATGAGCCTGCCGCAGAGAATGTGATGCTGTAAAAACAAACAACCATGTAGGATGTTTCCTCTGTATTTGCGAGTCACTTTGGTTGAATCATATGAAGGAGAGAAGGTTGATTTAAAGTTTAAACGTCAAAGTTCACGCTTTCCTGCAGGTTGATTTCCAGGATTTTTCGAGAGTTTCTAAAACCTTCCAGAAATCAGACAAGAAGATGGAAACTTTTGACTAAATAAAGATAAAACAGCTCTACACAGCAAAAACGATCTAGAAATAAGTCAAAATGTCTTAAAAAGTGTATTTGAACTCAATTTGAGCAGGTAAATAAGATGATTTGCCAATGGAAAAAGGATTATTACTCTTAAAATAAGGTAATTAGATAATATACACTTGAAATGAGACAATGACATAGATTTTTTCTTATTTTAAATTTTTAATTGTCTTGTTCCATAGGCAAAGTGTCTCATTTACCTCAATTCAAGAAAAAATGCAATTATTTTAAGAAAAACTGACTTATCTAGCACCTTATGTGCCACAGAACATGAGTGGTACGGGTTGAATTTAGATCAATTATTGTTTCAGGCAAAGAACATGTTTAATAAATGGAAATTTACAAAGCATGGATTCAGAAAAAGTTAGAGTAGAAACCGACAATACATCAGCCAGACAATATTTTCGGACAAAAATTAGTTATCCATCTTATCCATATCCATCTTATCCATTGTTTTGTGACACAGAAGATAATCAGTTGTTTGTTATTAAATGTTTATTTTGTTTATATTGAGATTAGTGCAGTATTTTTTACTACTGTGTCACTTTTATAATGTAAACGTAAGAAAAAGCAATATTGGCTTTTTAGAATTAATAGAGAAGTATCAAATCTAAAATTTTTATAGATATTTAATCTTTTTTAATTATATTACTATTCTTTTTTTTTTATGAATGAATGTACCAGAAGCCGTTTCCAAAGTAACGAAGCAACGTGCCAGATTCTCATCTTGTAAAATGTAATCATTAAACAGGTAATATGGTTAAAATTCCACATTTCTCTCAGGGGAAGGGGTGTAGATCCCAGCTAATTTACTGAGAATTGCAAAAAAAAAAAAAAAAGAATCAGCAGTTATGTGAGAAAAGATGACAACAGAAAGGAAATGAAAAAGCCCCCAGGTGAGTCAGATGAGGGTCTCACTCAAGCTTAGCCCCTCAGTGAGCAAACAGATGGGAGTGCTTACACAGGCACACTCCTAAAGCTACTAATACTGCACTGCAACCTTGAGAAGTCTGGGAGAGGAATGTGAAATAGGAAAAAGAGTCAGCGAGTGAGTTGTCAGGGACAGAGCGAGTCGCTCTGCGTGCTCTGCTCATAACTGCTACAAAACAGAACCTTGGCTTCATCGAAAACACTTTAGGATGACATCACTGTCATGTGATCTGCTGCTTGCAGAGCAACAGGAGGAACTGCTGCTTATTTGAGAGGCAAAGCAGAGCACCCTGTTACATGTGTACTCCCAAACAATCTCCTGAGCTCAGTGAGAACAACATGGCCTTATCTTTATCATTTGAATGAGTCAGGCTGAAGCTGCAGCTCGGCTGCATTCAGATTGGACTCAAGGTCAACGCAGGAATTTCTATGTGACAAACGAACGGCCAGAAGCGTTTGCAAACAATGTCATTTCTCCTTAAACCCCATCTGGCTTTACAGCCAAACCCTTTAACTCTTTCCCAACTTCCAATCATAAAACATCAGACATAAAAACCCTGGCTTTTTCAACCCTTCATAGGGAGTGAAATACTTTGAAAATCTAAATTTCAAGCCAGTGGTGTTATTGGAATCCAGGACAAGACCTGATTACCTTTGTAACATTCAAAAAAAGTTTGATGGTAAAAATTTTATGTCAATGTAATAAGAACTTGCCCGAATATATCAAGAAAAATAACAAAGAGTGTCTGAGAGTGAAAGACTCCTTAGAGGCATTAATGCTGATACTGACACTTATATTTTGTTGTTTATTAACCTAAATATAATTGTTAACTAGGCTTATTAACTTTTTTAACTTTGCTTTTTAACTTTTCAGTTAGCTTTTTACCTTTTTTTTCAACTTAATTTACAATAGGTAATATATAATTTAAGGGCTCATCTAATTGGTAAATGCCAAAAGATGTACAGCCATGTAGCAGGATCTTTGCTGAATGGCTGGATATAGATCTTGTGCTTCTAGACCACCCTGAGGGACAGGAACGGGGGACTCCATTTATTAGGGTTATGCAAGATATCAAAAACGGTAAGTTGCCATATAAAAGGGTTAAGGAGCATCCTGAAGAGATTCTGAAAGATGTGAGATTAAAGCATTTTTTTTACCCACTACCATATCTTCCTATGACATATCTGACTATTTGTCCTATTAAAGCCAATGGTTTCTGGCTGACAATTTTAATCTCCATGTTATCCTTCTGAAACATGTAAAACATAACATTGGATTCCTTTTTATGGCTCTACAGGAGATGTTTCCTGTGGTACAGAGCGCAGGACCAGAACCTCCCGTCACAAAAACAGTTTTTTCCCATCTGCTATCGGCCTTATCAACAAGGCCAAGACCCGCCCGTGACACTGGACAATGTTTCTCTCCCCCATTCAGGATTTCTGCGTTACATTAATGCACAGTCTACTGTTTGCATATAGCTTCTGTGTGTATATATATATATATATATATATATATATATATATATATATATATATATATATATATATATATATATATATATATTCTATCTTATTTTGTTATTTTGTTTTGTTTTTTCTCTGCACCAACAACACCAAGTCAAATTCCTTGTAAGTGCAAACCTACTTGGCAATAAACTTGATTCTGATTCTGATTATAACATTAATCCTCCCCTCCCCTTGTGTTGCTGCCAGTCTCCTGGTTGACACTTTTCCCTCAATAAAAAAATAAAATTAGTATAGCATCAATGCTAGTCTTATTATTGCAAGCATAGAACAGTTTTTAATTTGAATCTAAAAAAGTGCAATCCAGAAATTAAACTTTGAAAAGTATAACAAATTGATTTAAAAAAAAATAATAAATAAATAAATCGAAATTACCATGAAAACCAAAAAAGGTTTTCATGGTAATTTTTACCTTTATAGAAAAGCTATGAAGCTGCATTTTGTGCGAGCACCCAGAACCATGGTAACGTGACTTACAGTCATCATACCACGAGAATCTCCTACCAGGTCACATCTACTTGTCACCATGGTGTGAAACATTCAGAACAGTCCCTCCCTTTAGGGAATCTGCAGCCAGGCATTGAGAGAAAAATGCAAATGATGGTTGGTTGTAGGCATCCCAGGCATCTCTCTTTCCAACAAAGCAACATGAATTAGCCATGCTTCACCAACCGCAAACACATACTGATATGTGGGATATGTTAGTGAATGGGGGCCTGTGGAGACACTATACTGAATGTGCTGTATGTAATCTATGGAGGGCGACATCTATAAAAGAACTCCTTTCTGCTGTAAAGAAATTCAAACAGTTAATTTTTTACAATGTAAGACTTAGAACTTCTTTTTTTGACTAAGCTTATAGTTAAAGTGGCTCAGAGTGTCCTGAGCTACATCTGTAGTTTTGCTACTATTGGCTTGGGCTGCCGGAGGACATAGGGATAACTTTTCCTCAATGTTCTACATTTTCTACAATATTTGTTAGTTCAACCTATAACTTAATCATCCCTCTGCTTTTACTTTTCACCTTTTCACCTTTCTCCTTACTGGTGCTTGAGCCCTGACTAACTTTAACACAGCAAATGCTGCAATCAACAACTATTAACATCCTTCATGAAGTGGCTCTACCCCTGACTGTTGGCTATGCAACATGCCTTTGCATATGAAATCAATATAAATACATTTAAAGTATTTTGATACTTAAGTTTCAGTTCTACAGATGAGCATTTAGACATACAGCTTAACCTGGTAAAACACACTGGTTATTGGAAGGTGTTTTGTATCGGATTCACCCCCGGCTCACACCGACTCCGGTCTTACCGTTGCGGTGCGGTGCCGCAGTGATTCCAAGTCATTAAAAAGACGTAAACCTCTCTCACCGGCTGCTGAGCTGTCCGGCTGCGGTTACTGAGACACACCGGCGCTGCGGAAAATTCAGCAAGAAAGCTATCCTTGCGGCGTGCCGGAGCCCTCCGCAACAAGCTCTCGCAAATATCCTTATTTGGGCCGTGTTATCGCGTGAAGTTACGTGAACTCAAGTGAACTTCTGTTCTCGCGAGTTAAATCTCCGGACCTGTTGCCGGAGCCGCAGAGCCGCACCGCACCGTAGTCAAAAGGGCGGTGTGAGAGGGGGTGTGCGGGAGTTGCGGTCTCCGTCGGCTCGGTAACCGCACCGGAGCCAGTGTGAGCAAGGGGTCAAGACTTGTTCATAAAAACATTTTAAAATTATTAGTCTGTCACATTTACAAGCAACTGAAAAGTTCTCTGTTCCACTGAACACAAGGGACTAAACTAGATTTAAGAAGCAATGGTGCATCTTTTACAACATCCGAATAAGATTATAACTAAATGCAGAAGTTTGATATATATATATATATATATATATATATTTATTAGGGGTGGAACGGTTCACAAAATCCATGGTTCGGTTCAGTTCACGTTTCGTGGTCACGGTTTTTGGTATATGTTTATTGATACACCGAAAATAAAATAATTTATACAAATAATAAAATTTATGAAAAAATAAAAATTTATGAAATTAATAAAAAAATCAGACAGTCGAACCGAACGGTTCAGACGGTTTTCACAAACCGTTCCATCGATTTAAGAAAACCGTCCGAACCGTTCGGTTCAACTGTCTCGGTTCGATTCGTGTGTGTTTCATTCAGTTCATGCGCTGCTCCTTTTTCTCATAGGCGAAGCGTTTACACTCCAGAGCACAAGGTGGCGGTACTGCGACCAAAGCCAACCACCAGTAATAAACAAGAAGAAGAAGAAGCGAAGCAGCTTAGCCGTATGTAGCAGGGAAAAAATCAGTTGTTGTGGAGAATTGTGTGGGTATGGCGAGTGGGAAAGAACAGGAGTTGGAAGACGCGCCAGCAGCACTTTATAGGTCTGCTGTATGGGACCACTTTGCATTTAGAGTGACCTACAATGACGGCGGAAAGACAGTTGTGGATAAAAGTGCAACAGTGTGCAAACATTGTGCAACACGTTTTGTTTATGCTAACAGCAACATGTCATGCTAACCCCGAAATCCCTCATACTCCGTCAGCAACCCCCGCTCCGCCCCGCTGCGCTCCAGACCGGCTGCTCTAAGCAAAGCCTACAGCCTCCACTGTGGCTTCGTCCGCTGCCCTCTCTCTCCCTTGGAGATCGTAGAGAGCATGCGCGAGATGATTAAATTCAAAGCAGCAAAACATGCGGAAATGATCCAGGGTTTCCACGGATCATTTAAAATAATTACAATCCATTATTTTTTGGGGGATTTTTTCATTAATTTCATACAGTTTTATGGGATTTCCGTGTAACAATCAACATATACCGAATCGAACCAAAAACCGTGACCACGAAACCGTGAATCGAACCGAACCGTGGATTTTGTGAATCGTTCCACCCCTAATATATATATATATATATATATATATATATATATATATATAAACTGAATTAAATTAAATAAACATGATTCTTAAAAGCAAATTTATTTCAGTATGATGGGTCTTTGATACGTAAAAGTGGTCTGACTGCTTCCCAAATGGTTGCTATTTTAAGTCAAGACAGAATTTACTCATCTTAACAGAAGCAAAGGTTCATCTTGGTTTCTGAGCATCTTGGAGCCTCTGGCTCTAAGGTTCGGTTCTTATTTCATTGTCTGGCCCAGCAGTTTAAGTCCTACCACATTGGCCTCATTCTGCTTAATGCTGTCACATGCATTAACACTGCCACTTGGAATTAATGTGCCACTAATTGCAAAGAATCCAGTCCGTGCATGACTACATGTTGGTTAAGGGCTATGAATATGTGCGTGAATATAAAGAGGAAATCTAATAGGTCAAGGAGAACAAATGTGTTCACTGAGAAATGTCAGAAATATTTGTTTAAAATGGGAATTTTTGGGAAATATGCAGCATGTGAATCAAATCCACACTAAATGATGCACAGGAAAATAAATACATAAATGAAACCAGCAGAAATTTAGGAAGATCTTGATTACTTTCCGTAGAGATAAGATTTAAGTGGTTCTACCTCAGACTGATAAAGAAAGTAAACCGATCAGTTGAAATCGGAGACCAGTGAGCAGAGGAGGATTTAGGTCTCTACCAGTCAGAGAAGGACTTGTTGGGTCAACGGACAGAGACGGCGGTGCTTTATTACCAGTTAGCAGAGCACGTTGTATTCATCCATTTTCAACCAGCAAGAAAACAATAAAAAAAAAACATCAACATAAGACGGGGGCGGGAGAAAGGATGAAAGAGAGGGGAGAAAGGGTGTGGTGATGTAATAAACAGCAATCTGTAGCTACAAGAGAAAGCTCACAAATGGTCACATACCACTTTGTCTTCATTTTGGTTGTCAGCAGCCAGCAAACTCCACTCGATATCCAAGGGTCCAGTGTCTCCTGGGCCCAGCTGGAACTGGCAGTCCAGCTTCACACTCTGACCGCTGGCCTTCTCCAGGGTGGTGGGCTGAGGATCGGAGATCTGTAGCCCTGAGACCAAGGCTGTTCAGAGGAGAATAAAGAGCAAACAGTTTTAGGATTGCAGGAGTTTACCATTGCTGTTTCAATTAGTATTTGGTTTCTACTCTGCACATCAGAGCAGAATTATAGTGCAGGGAGTCTGATTTAAGTGCTCTTGTTATCACCATCTTAGCTTATTCATGCTTCAATTCAATAAGCTGAGCTAAACACAGGAAAACAAAAACTAAACCAAATCCTAATAAATACATGTTAAAATCTGAGTCTGACATAAAGATTATGGGCTAAACTGAAACAAGCACAGCTGAGAACAATGCCTTCAGCTATTTTAACTCAGTAATCAGTGATTTCAAACATACTGCAGGAAGATAAAAAGACTTCTCAGCTTTTGTGGTTTTAATGCAAATCTGAGATCTTTTATTAGCTGAAATCAGGGCATATGCATTAATGCTTTAACAGCTCTCAAACTAAACCACACTTGTCAAAATATTTCAATCTCCCACTGTCCCCCATTAGCTGTTCAATCCAAAATCAAACTGCTAACCGACCAGCTAACTGCTGCTAAAGGCACAGCTGATGGATAGAAATATCAGTTGTGCTGCTGCCATCAACACCCTTGTTTATAGATGTTGGAGATCGGCCTGTTTTTCCAGTGTAGTCCTGTTTCTCTAACTGTGACTGAGTGGATGTGCTCTCTTCATCCTCTGACATGGGAGCTGGCTCGGAGCTCGTCTGCCTGGCTGTGTGTTTCCTGGACGGGACCGCCTTTTACAGCTGCCTTTTGTATCTCTGCTTCTGTCTCCTTGAACCCCAGTCGGACTCAGCAGATGGCCGCTCACACTGAGCCTGGTTCTGCTGGAGGTTTCTTCTTGTTAAATGGGAGTTTTTCCTCTCCACTGTCACTAGAAGCATGCTTAGTGTGATGGTTTGCATTCGAGTCAATGAGTCGATGCAATCAACAGGTTTTCCTTAGATAGAAAACTTTGACTCAATTTGACTGGATGATGTAGTGAACTGTAAAGTGCCTCGAGATGACGTGTTGTGAATTGGTGCTATAGAAATAAACTGAACTGCTAGGTTAGCATCAGTTTCTCAGGTCCAGGACCAGAGCTTAGCAGGAAGAGGGAGAGCAAAACATCGTACTGTGATTCAGTGAGATTGAATGATTTTACCAAGAACTGTGATTATCTTTTGATTGTCCTCTCCTCCAACCAACCAGCATGTAGCCGTTTCCCTTCAGGGCTTCAGTTCTTTCATGACCTTGAAAGCCTGTGTGTCCAGAGTCTATTGCTGGCAGACTTTACTGCAAACTTTGTATGAAAAGTGCTCAATTCTAGTTGCATGAATGGATCTGCTCCCGAGATTCTATGCTCTAACCTTCTGGGTGGCTGCAAACCCAATATAAGCTAATTACTGCCACCTAAAGGTCTGGAGGGAGGACTTTAGCATTTTAGAAAAATGAAGCGCCTCTATGATTTAAAAATTAACCTTTCTTTAATTGTAAATGCATAGAAAAAGCGATTAATTACCCAGCCCAAGTATGCAGGCCAACCTAACGATAATGTCTTTGGACAGAAGGGGAACAACTCAGGAGGAATGGCAAGAAGATAAAAAAATTTAAGATGATCAGAATCCTTAAATGTTGGATAAAAAATAATAGGAATTTAAAATAAGGATTTTTTTTTTAAAGGGACCTACTAAATAAAGATAAAAATTCTGACTCAAATCTCCGAAGGAGTAATTGCGGCATGTCTGCAATTATGTCCATATGTTCACTATAAAAAAAATGAATAAGAGATTACTGATATGAAGAAAATGAAGAGAAAAGAACAGAAAGTGTGGCCCGATTAAAATTAGCAGCATGTCAATCCTGGTGCCCAAATAAACCGGGAGAACAGAAATACAGTCTGCACTGAACAGAGCTGTCAAATGCTGTCATAACATGTTAAAGTCCTTCTGACAACCTCCCATATTTTAATCAACGGAGAGGGGCTTTATGTACAAACATAAAACCAAAACAAAACTGTGCAACAGCTACAGAAATGGCACCAAAAGTAAACAGCTAACAAGTTCCTGTTCGTATGAAAAGCTTGGGAATTTCCTCTGGTTAGGACTGACGTGCATTTTGACGGAACCAGTCGACTGTTGTGTTAACAGTGGCGCACTGAAACAACAGGAAAAAGTAGTCTTTTAATGGGAATTACAAAGTAATCGTGAGCATGGTTTCATAGGAACAGATTGAAATCAGACAGCGGGCGTCTGGATGGTTTGATTTATTTCAAACATGCCATCTACCACTTTGTTCCTAAACTTTAAATCAGCCTCTACTCATCCACAAATTGAAATGATATGGAGAAGGAGAAAGATTGGACGGATTAGCCTGGAAAACCTGAGCTCTCAGGAAACAAGAGTAAATAGTTTCGTTTCACTCGCTTCATTTCAGCATCTCGGCTTTGACACCAAACCAAACAAGATAAACAGCATGAAGCGATCTCAGTCACATCCACTACAGCCTGCAAGCGCGTGACACCATGGCAGAGTTCGGTTTTGTTTTTTCCGACTGCCGGAGCTGCAGCTGGTCGTTTGAGCCCACAGATTCTGACATACGCCCTTGACGGGAGTGATCCGTCGCCTTGAGCTGGAGCGCGGCGATGGGGAGTAAAATGAGAACGAGAAAAAAAAAAGAGATATGTGTCTATCACTGTCAAAACAGATATTCGGTTTGTCACCCGCATGAAGAAAAGCTGTGTCAATTCATCAGACGGCGCTTAGGAGCCGGGGCATTATTCACAGTTGTTTAGAAAACGGAGAGGATTGTAGTTGGAGAGAAGAAGGCGGCATTCAGCTGGAACAGTTTAGCAGAGTGACTGATTCCTGACGGGTAATAAAAGGACACAGTCTGATCTATCTGTTTAATCGATGACAGACCCCCAAGGTTCAGAAAATATTTGTTTAGGCTTCACTGCACCGAGGTTTATTCTTCACTCAGCCCTCATCCATCGTCAAGTCATTTTTTTGGTAGCTTATTCACTTAAAGGGTTCTAGCGCCTCGCAGAAGCATTCATGCACCTTGAAATTGTTCATATTAGTCATAAACTTCTGTAGATTATCCCAAACTAATAGAACTGTAAAAGATGGAGAGCATTCATAAAAACAATGAGATTTAAAGTTTAGCTCCAGGCAGAAACTTGCACCTTTAGACACCAGGAGAATAAAAAAAGGTGATCGAAGCTGGCAGAAGAAGCAGGCAGCGCTTGTTTACAGACAAATCCTATGGTTAGCTTAGCATCCATGCTAGCCCTTACATTTTTGGAAGCACAGTTTATAGCAGGCCTATTCTTGAAGGCCAACTGAGGAGGAAAAAGAAAAGGGAAATAAGTGCATCTTAGGGGCCAGGGATCAAAGGTGAAAGTCCATCTTTATCTGCTTACGATATGAATCAAATTCTTCATTAGGACTAACTTTGGATCAGTAATCTGTGTCAATGCCTGCTGAAATGTTAATATTTGTGCATTGCTTGGAAAAATCTACCGTGGACATATCCCTACATAGCAGAAAGGAATCAACTCAATCAGATTTCAGCTATCAAAAACCTACAATTCAGTGATTAAGATGATTCCTTCCCGCCATCATCGCAACACCCACCCCATTGCAGGGGAACAGAACACCTCGCCTCTTCAGCCAGGTCAGCAACTCCCTTTAACGACCCCATTCCAAAGGGGCAGACCCGCTCGTCCGGTTCAATTTGCATGTTTTCTAAGCCAAAACAAGGCTTTACTTTGTTCCACTCCATAAAGCCTCGAACTCAACGCTATTTCTAACTTTTTAAATTGAAAAAGCTTCCTGGATGGGAAGAGAAACTTCTTCAAACTTGGAAACAAAGTCCAGTGGATTGTTTTTTTTTTCTTTTTTAGAATGACTATGACCTGGAAGAGTGAGAATCTTCACCAGCAGCTAGTAGTATTACACATTAGACATAGACCAATACAGTTTTTTTTTTTAAGTCCGATGCAGATTATTTTTGACGTGAGTCTAACTGATCCCCGATATGTGCTGGGATAAAGAACCAGAGAAATCCAGCAGTGGTTTCTCCCAGTTAAAAAGCCACAATAAGCCCTGCTGACGAGCGAACAGAAAGTACGGAGTTAATCAGTAACGATCTGTGCACAGGGTGTGAACCCTGCAGCATGGTAGAATAAATGATGCAACGTTCGCAGCGCTGTGAGACTGCTGCTTATAATCATTGGTTTATTTAGAGTAATGGCATCAGAGCAGAACCTCACTGACCTTCTAGCTTTAAGTGAATATAATGGACTGATAAGAGAGGCCATCATTTCAGTTCAAGGAGAAATGAGGAATGGATTGCTAGTAAACGCAGCCATGCATTCACACCAGACAGACTAATTTCTTTCCTTCTTAGTGTCTGTAATTAAATGACGATGCATGCCGGTATGTGTGCGTGTTACACATGCATACGTTCACCGCGCAGAGCAGGAGCTGAGCAGGGAGGTTGGAGAGCACCGGGGGTGGGGTCAGGCTGGCTAATTAAAAAGGTTGTTATAATAACTAATCCAATCTAGCTGTGTTTCTGAGTCACCCTTTGCCTCCAGTCCCATTCCCACTGTGACACAGCACACCCAGCATGATTACTGGGAGATCTGGAGTAAGCTCAAGGAATTCAGAGCGTCAGCAATCCTCCTCCTCTCCTTTAACACAACTCTGATTGTGGAGTATGAGTGTCCCTGGCCTCCATTCTCTGTGGGCCTGCTGATTGTAACCCCCGTCGCCTGCCCCTTCAACCTTTGTCGGCATACAATGGGGAGAGAACTACGTCTCCTGGCAACCAATCCCTCGGAGAAGGTTGCTGGGGTGCTTTAGAAGCAGCGTGACGGAGGGAGAGAAAGACGTCGACAGACAGGGAAGGAGGTGAGGAGCAGGAGAGAGGAGTTAAGTAGGAGGACGGAGGAAAAGGGATTGATGAAAAGCGAAGTTGCTTCTCATTTCAAATGCAGCTGCTGAAGTCAACAGGCTCTCCTGCTTTATGGACATGCCCTGAGGGAAAGCATGTGAACGCCGCCATTCATTATCAGCCGCTTCTAGGTAAAGAGCTGATAAACACGTCATCTTCGGCCTGGTCGATATACTTCACATGTTTAGATATTATTCAGCAGAAAGTTATCACACAATATCGACATCAGTACATATAGTACAACAAAACTGGTCATACCGCTAGCAGAGCTAGTCTTCTTCTCTTGGTTTCATTTTACATTGATAAAGCACTAGAGCCGTGTTAAAAAAATTAGTTTTACAATTCTGAATTGAATTCTGAATTTTCACATTAATTCCTACCGAAGAATTTAACCCAACAAAGTTCATACAAAAATGCATTTTCCACTGTCCTTAAAGCTGACAACCACTCTATGAATTTGCTGTTTAATGTTAACTTAACAGATCTTTCAATATGTTGAATAACTAGACAGTCATATTATTCAGGTAACAGCAAAATGTTTGTAATACCAGCGATTCATTTTGAGATTGAGGTAGGAATGTAAACAGTAGGGATGGGAATCGAAAACCGGTTGCAGTTTAGAACCGGTTCCGTGTTTTCCAATTTCATGGCACTGTTTGGCAGCGCGCTTAATGATTCTCTTAACGATTCCAGGCAGCACCAGAGCCTAGGGCTTTGGGAAGCACGACTTACGTCACGTTTTTTACGCAAGTTATGCACACTGTTTCAGTAAGCAAGTATGACATTATCAGGCATAAGTCTAGTAAAGCACAAACAAAAAAATGGTGTCCCATCGGGTAAACTGATTGAACGTTTGGCTTCATTTTAATAGAGAGACCAAACATCCTCTTGTCCTACTTTTCAGACCTAAAAAAAAAATGTCTGGGGTTTAGTCAACTACAGTGCAGCACGTAGTCGAACCAGCGAACCAGACAACTCTAGTGGTAAGTAGCTAGGTTTATATCACTCGCTGTGCTTAATGTGGTGGCTAGTAAATCATATGTCATTTCTGGATATAAACAAATTTCCTACCTCACTTTAGGGATATTAAGAAAGTGTGCCTTTCTCGTTAATCCAGCCCTTCATTGCTAGCACTTTTAATTAGAACTACTGGTAGCTGGATTTACATGATTGTAGCTATTGCAATGGATGTAAAGAAACATGCTACGAAGTTGTTTCGCAGTTCAGGGAGCGAGAGAAAGGTGATGCTTGTTTATTTAAATCATGGGGAGATGAGTTTATTTCCAAAAATTCTACAGTAATGCTTTTTCATTAAACGGATGCCTTCCCCATTAGATTTAGATGACTGTGACAAGAATCGATAAGGAATCAAATCGTTTCATAGAATCGATAAGGGAACCGAAAACATTGAAAATCTTATCAATTCCCAACCCTAGTAAAAAAAAGACTCAACTTATGGTTAATTGTCAATTAATTGGTTGTTATTATTAGATTTAAATTTGTTTAATCCAATTAATCAATAATGTTCCCCTAAAAGGACTTTCTTTCAGTGTTGTAGTGATACTGCTGCCCAATTAATGGTGTCATTCTTACATTGAGCCTCACTAGAATTTGCAAGAGAAGTAATGGCATAGCAGAGGCACCCAAGAACAGGAATATAAATGGATCTAAAGTCCAGTTCAAGATTATTGACACAGTTTAATGGCAACAGGGGTCCAGAATGAACATCATCAATTCTGTTGGTTAATAAAAAGACTGGATAAACTCCTTAAGTTCTCAGCTAAATAGCTCCCATTTAGCTGTGCTGCATGGCGGAGCAGCATTACTTCTTCACTAATAGCGAGGATTTGATGATACAAAAGTAAAGGGCATTAAAAACACTTTTGAACTATGACAGAAAAAAAGACATGCTAGCAACAAGCATGGTAGACAGGCAAGAATTCTGCCCTCTAGGTTTGTTTTTACATTACAACCAGAACCAGCTGTTTAAAAGTCCTGCTAACAGCACAGTCTCTCCCAGCACTGAGTGTTGGATTTCACTAAATCAAGAGCCATATCACAGTTAGCATCCTTTTTATTAAAAGGTGGAAAATAGTCTGACAGCATGTCAGAATGACATATCCTGTCTGTTAACGATAGTTTTAAGTGTTTAATGTGTTAAATTTCTAAGAAAAGATTTTTTTGCTTATTCAGTCAGTATTTTAGACAGTTGGCAACGTTGGCAAACAAATTGTTTAAATATGATGTTGAGCCTTTTTTATTCTGAAGAGATTTTTTTATAAAAAAAAATATTTTGCCCTTCATGCTAATGGGAAAAAAAAATCCTGTTCATATAAAAGAAAACTCAGTTCTTTTAGAAAATGGCAGCATATCAATAATTGTTAGTCCATCAATAAGATGGTTAAACTTTTGATTAATTCATTAAGTGATAACCTGCATCCCTAAGTTAGATGAGATAAAGAAAAAATGTATTATAAATCTTGAGAATCTGAATCGAAGTGGTTCGACACGCACCTTTAAAAAAACAACACAGATCAAGGAGTTCACAGTTCTTTATAGAGGGACTAAACCATTATGAGATAGGATGAGATAGGATGCAGAGATATTTAGCCTAACAATTTTACCTAGCTTAAAGCTACGGTGCTGTTTCCTGTAAACCTTAAATTTTCTACAGAAAAAGCAGGTTTTATAGCTTTAGCATACACTATCAATGAATGTTACACTTTTAACAAGCTAAACCCCGTTAACCTAATAACCAAGACCCTCAAACCGCCAACAGAGACCATGGTGGATGATGAGCCATGAACACCAACTCCTCCCATGCGGAGATAAATCCAGCAGCTATTTCAGGCCCAGAAGGCAACAACAGCGACAGAAAAAGCTCGGCTAGGTTAAAGAGGTGAACAACACTGCACTGGGATTTACTTCTGTTTACTTTCTTCATGCTTTGCTTAGCCTTAATCCTGTTAAAACTACGCATTTGGTCTACGGCAGTCTTCAGAAGCTCTGACAGCTTCGGTTCACCATCAGTCAAGTGAAATGTATTTCAGCTGAAAGTAGTGAAATGAATAAATCTAGAAAAATAAAGTGTAATATTCAGAAGGGTAGAGAAGACAAAAAAATCTAAGTTGAAATACAAACTGGAGTGATGTGTTTATGGATGAGAGAATCACATTTTACTGGGTGTAATAACGTTAGAATGAACATTAGTGATTTATTACAGTAACTGTGCGGTCTGTGGGGCTGTGGAATGAGCAAATTACTCAGCACAGCCAAGCTCAAAAAAATCCCACACGGCCGAGCCAATCCACCGACCATGCTGAGAAACATCAATTATTTCCGGCACAACAAAGGAGATCGCCTTAACTGGGTTGCCGGTCTGAAAGAACGCTCTGAACGCTGGCCATGGCGCTCCTGCTGGAACCGTTCAATTTGCGGCAGGGTGGGAGCTCGGCTGCCGTTTATTGAATGTAGCAGAGAGCTGGGGCTGTTGAACCATACTGATTGTGCTATAATGCAGCCTGAAAGCTCCACTTGCCTCACAGAGCAGCCATCAATCCCCAGCACGGATGACCTAAAGGCTGTTTTGACATAATTGAACATTAAATGATGAAGAGAATGAAGAATGACTGGCACTTTACGCCGCTGCCTGAGCATTTGACAGCCCCTGGAGGAAGTGGTTGTTGCAATGTCTGCATGTCCACAACACCCAATTTAAATTGATAAACATCGGTTTTAACAGTAACCCTAATGTAATTGCCAAGAAGCTCATGAGAGGCCCTGCTCACCAGAAAATGCTTTTATTCTGTCAGAAAGAAAGCCACTCTGAGATATGTTGTAGCTGAATTGGATTCCTGCCTCAAGTCTTTTAACCACTGTGGGAATAAAAAGTTATTTCATCAAGTGATTCATTTTTAATCACTTGGATTGTGAATTACTGACCTCAGAGGCGACATGCAGGGTTACACAGATAAAATTAGACCGATTTTAATCAGTTTTTATTGATTGTTCTAAATCCACTCAAACCAATGAAAGCTAATAGCTCTTATGTATCAAATACACCTCTGTGTACTGCAAAGACATGGGTGTCCTTCTCCAGCTTATTTTGGGATTTATCGATTATGGACGAGAGTGCTGGGTACTCGCATCCCCCGGTGGGTCTTAGATCCTGTACACAAGTTTAGGTCATTGAGGTTTCAGGCTATATGGAAGCATTATGAGTCCTCCTTAAAAACACCATCTATGAAGGAGGAACTTGATGGTGGCTAATTGTGTCTGTGTACAGAAGGATGGACAAAGCTTTGTCCTTGCAGGAGCTTAAACATGACAGACTTTGGCAGACAATATGAAGATTAAAGGGAAATTAAGCTTTTTGCTTCTGAAAGAGGGAATATTTCCCCAGGCAGAAACTTTTAAAGAGATGTTTTTATTCTACAGTTATTTAACGATTTAAGGATATTTAACAATTTTTAGCCTGATCGTGTGTCCTGTAGTGTACAGCGGGTAACGAGGGGCGATCAGCCTCTCACGACCACCTCCCCATCAGGGATTGTAAGGTCGGGGGAAAATCAAACTTGTTTGAAATTCAGTCGGCCCTGGTAAGTTCGCATCTGAGCGTCGGACCTCACAGTGTGAGAACATGCATAGTGAGCTATTAACTTTTAAACCCTGTGGGGTTTTTTTATCGTACAGTTTGAGGTGTAGCTGCCTGCAACAACTGAAAATATCACACAGTATATGCCCGGCTTCAAGAGGAGGTTTTATTACCCCCAGTTAGGTCTGACTGGTGTTACTGTACTACTACTAACAAGCAAGATTCTTGATAAAGAAAAGGACATTCTCAAGAGAACACTACCAAGAAAAACACAAAGACAAAAAGGCAGGATATTGAAAAAAGAAAGACAAAAAATGCATCTAGAAATATTTTGTCCTTTTCTGTGATATAGCCATAACATTTTCCATAGTTGAATGTAACAAAAACAACAAAAAATAAAAAAAACTTCCAGCTTTTCAAAGATAGTAGAGGATAACATCAGTATTATTTCACTAGCGGTCCTGCTGGAAGAAGCCGCCTTGTTTATGCTTTCTGGTTGCTATTGTTGAGTAATTAGTGTTCTTAATCACAACAGAATATCAGCAAATTGAAACAAAAAAAATAGATCTGTTTTATCAAACTTTAACCTGCTGCAGATTTTTATGAACCGGGCTCCATGTGTTATCTCACTGCTAACAGCACGATAAAACAGTTCTTCATCTGCAACCTGTGCCAAGTCAAGCACGGAACCATAAAAACGCTCCTCTCCTCCAGGGATACAGGACTGGTAACGACGTGGGGGCTGGCTCTGCCACAGAGCTGATAGGCAGGACGCCAGGGCCGCTAGCAGCTCCCAGATATCACGTTGATTACGTCCTCAGGGGAACAATGTGCCAATATTATCATATGAGGAGGAAACAGGACAAACTGTACACAATGAATAGGAGGTGTGAAAGTGAGACGACAGAATGTCCCGTTTCCAGAAACATGGAGATGAAAATGTCAGACGGAAAATGCTTAGTGCTCAATAAACACTTTAAGGAAAAGTCCGGTCAGCAAGGAATAACCAATTGTCATTATCTATTAGGGCTGGGCGATATAGAAAAAAAGCTTATCTTTAAAAAAAAAATGCATATTGATCGATATCGATAATTATTGAATCGATTTGAAACCATATTTTATGTGCAGCTCTGCCTGGACTTTTTATAATATTGCTAAATGATTTAATTATAATAAAAAACACAAACACAGACTTCCAATTAAATCTTTATTTAACCAACTTCTTTAACCATAACAGAATTGTTTTAAAGAAAAATAACTTACAAGACCTGAGTTATGTTATAAAATACTGACAAAGAATAAACTAAAGTGACCAAAATAAATATAAATATAACAAATAAATGCCCCCCCTACACAGCTCGTACTCCTGCGGGTGTGAGCGGCTGAGAAAAAAAAGTTGGTTGTGTTATCAGACTTGGTTTTCACTGGTTCCCGACACATTTTACAGAGGACTGTGATTTGTTTTTTGTCCGACTTGCCATGACCGAAATACTGCCAAACTGGCGAACTACAAAAACCCTTCTTTGGAACAATTTCCTCCGCCTCTCCTTGCTGCAACATCTTCATGTGCTCTGTGTTGTGGTTTGAGAGGGCGGCGGTTGGTGACGGCGTGCCTGGGTCCGCGATTGTGATTGGTTGGGAGGAAGTAGTGACTAGCATAAACCTACATGCTAGGCTACAATGAGAAGAAAGGAAAACTGCGTTTCTTTTTTATCGAACTTTTATCGACCCTCTTTTTTTCTATATATATCGATTGATATATATCGTTATTGAATTATCGCCCAGCCCTATTATCTATACCTAAAACTAATATGTTTGCAGTGATTTAATGAATTGAGTAAAAAAAATAGAAACAATATTCTTCATCGCGATCATAGAGTCTGGGAGCGGCCATTTTTGCCCAAATATAGTAACCCCTCCCTCCTGACATCTTCCAGCAGTGACGTCACGGTGCGGTAAGCCTAGCGCCATTCTCCCCGCTTTACAAGCAAAATCAATGGGAACTACTAGACATGTCTGCAACCAAAAAACAATTACTGAAGATTTCCAGAGGACTTCACCATTGAAATTCACCAGAGCCATAGTGAAACTGACAATGCCCACGTGCATTGCAGTTGGATGTTGGAATACATTAGGGGTGGAACGGTTCACAAAATCCACGGTTCGGTTCACAGTTTCGTGGTCACGGTTTTCGGTTCGGTATATGTTTATTGTTACACCGAAAAATAAATAAAAAATTATAAAAATGTATGAATTTTTTTTTAAATTAATGAATTGTAATAATTTTTAATGATTCGCGGAAACCATGGATCATTTCCGCATGTTTTGCTGCTTTGATTTAATCATCTCGCCCATGCCCTCTACGATCTCCAAGGAACTCAGAGGGGAGCGGACGGGAGCCACAGAGGAGGCTGTAGGCTTTGCTTTGAGCAGGCTGTCTGGAGCGCAGCAGGCGGAGCGCAGACGGAGTATGTGGGATTTCGGGGTTAGCATGACATGTTGGTCATGTTGCTGTTAGCATAAGCAAAACATGTTGCACAATGCTTGCACACTGTTGCACTTTTATCCACAACTGTCTTTCCGCCGTCATCGTAGGTCACTATAAATGCAAAGTGGTCCCATACAGCAGACCTATAAAGTGCTGCTGGCGCGTCTTCCAACTCCTGTTCTATCCCACTCGCCATACCCACACAATTCTCCACAACAACTGATTTTTTTCTGCTACACCCGGCTACGCTGCTTTGCTTCTTCTTCTTGTTTACTACTGGTGGTTGGCTTTGGTCGCAGTATCGCCACCTTCTGCTCTGGAGTGTAAACGCTTTGTCTATGAGAAAATGGAGCAGCGCATGAACTGAACGCAACACACGCAAACCGAACAGAGACAGTCAAACCGAATGGTTCGGACGGTTTTCAAAAACCGTTCCATCCCTAGAATACATCGGGTAAAAGTGAAAAAAAGCGGAGTGATTTCACCTTTCTACTCTCTGCTTCGCATAGTGCACTGTTTGTCGCCATCATGGATAATAGCGCGTTGTGACAAACACCAGATACAGCACTGGGACTTTCTCAACAGCCGATACCGCACCGTGACGTCACAAACCAGTAGGTGGCAGTAATGTTCTTTGACAAACATGGATGCCTCCAGTAAAGCACATTCACATGAAAATGACTTAATTAATAATTTCATACTCTTTCATACTTTCAGAAGTTTGTATTCTGAATGTGACCGGACTTTTTTTTTTTGTAAGGAAAGAGGTTAGACAGGAAACAACAATTTCTTTGTTTGTCAATTTAAAGCAGGATAAAAAGGTGAGAGAACAAGACGGAGGATTAAAATACAATAAAGATATTCTAGAAAAGAGAGTAAGTGATGAAAGGAGTCATATTAAAAGTACATTGAAGGAGGTATTTAACATGCTAAACTATCTTCATGAAAAGTTTTAATTGGTCATTTACTAATTTTAAATGTTGTGTTTTCATCAGTTTTAAGTGGAAAATTACCCAACTAAAGGCTAGAAAACAGTATGTAATTAAAAAAAAGCATTATTTTTAGTATTAGTAAAATCTAACCTTTAAAAACCCTGTAAAGGTATGGAATGAATATCATTGCAAACAAAGAACATGTTTTCTGAATGGAAATCTGAGAAACCGAAAATACTGAAAAAATTTTATGTTTTCTCAGATTTTATTTTTTTCTAATTTTTACTTGAAAAAAATTTATTTGAAAGAAAAATGGGTAAAGTCTGAAAAAACACTTTATGTTTATGTAATTTTTTTTTAAACTTCCATTTACAAAACAAGTTTTTTGCTGCGACAATAATGGAACCAAATTCACGGCATGTATAGTTGAGTATTTTAGAAACCAACATGAAATCTAACTAAAGAAGGTCAGAAAAGCAAGCCTTTAGCCAGAAACATTTATGCTGCTCCTTTTTAATAAATACCACACGGCTTTAGAAGAAGCCATGTCAAATAAACCCAGGTATTTGTCTTGTGAGCTTCCAGCAGTTTACTGTGAAGTAAAGAAGAAATGGAAACCACATGTCTCAGTGGGGTAAAACACTGGGGTGTCTCTCTTGAACCTTTCTATGAATGGGAGGCAGGGGGGCTATCCTACACCCCCACTCCCCCTAAAACAAATAAAGCGTCTGATAAAACCCAGACTCCTAGCAGCGCCTTTATTTGAGCCCCGGGGCATGAACCTGCACATTAGCCAGAGGAAACTTTTTGAAACTCTTGCAAGAATGTGGAAAATCTCTTCTAAACATAATAAAAAAGCAGACTTCTGGTTTCTTTGACAACTGTTATATCAGATGAATGTTACATCTGATTTTACAGCAGAGACGATGTGACCCTTGTAGATAAACCCTATTTTACATGGTCTATACAGGAATGAGTAACTCTAATTTAATGCTTTTTAAAGCTCTTTTAATGGTCTTAGTAATAATTTTAATGCCATCAAGAAATACCCATGACTCTCTCTCTCTCATATATATATATATATATATATATATATATAAAGGGTGCAACGGTTCACAAAAATCCACGGTTCGGTTCGATTCACGGTTTCGTGGTCACGGTTTTCGGTTCGGTTCGATTCGGTATATGTTGATTGTTACACAGAAATCCCATAAAAATTTATGAAATTAATAAAAAAAATCCCCCAAAAATTAATGAATTGTAATTATTTTTAATGATCCGCGGAAACCATGGATCATTTCCGTATGTTTTGCTGCTTTGATTTAATCATCTCGCCCATGCTCTCTACCATCTCCAAGGAACTCAGAGGGGAGCGGACGGGAGCCACAGTGGAAGCTGTAGGCTTTGCTTTGTGCAGCCGGTCTGGAGCGCAGCGGGCGGAGCGCAGACGGAGTATGTGGGATTTCGGGGTTAGCATGACATGTTGGTCATGTTGCTGTTAGCATAAACAAAACGTGTTGCACAATGTTTGCACACTGTTGCACTTTTATCCACAACTTTCTTTCCGCCGTCATTGTAGGTCACTCTAAATGCAAAGTGGTCCCATACAGCAGACCTATAAAGTGCTGCTGGCGCGTCTTCCAACTCCTGTTCTATCCCACTCGCCATACCCACACAATTCTCCACAACAACTGATTTTTTTCTGCTACACCCGGCTACGCTGCTTCGCTTCTTCTTGTTTACTACTGGTGGTTGGCTTTGGTCGCAGTACAGCCACCTTCTGCTCTGGAGTATAAACGCTTCGCCTATGAGAAAAAGGAGCAGCGCATGAACCGAACGAAACACACGTGAATCGAACCGAGACAGTCGAACCGAACGGTTCAGACGGTTTTCATAAATCGTCCCATCCCTAATATATATATATATATATATATATATATATATATATATATATATATAAAAAACATGGCAAAATCCATCATCTTTACTGTTGACAGGCTGCAGCCATGTCCCAAAATCATCGTTTTCCAAGACACTTTTTGTTGAAATTTGCGTTTTCCCATTCTCTAGCTCTTTGTCCACCTCCAACTTTTTTTCCCGATCAACCCGAAGCAGCTCCCCGCAAATATATTGCGATATATCTGACAAAATTGTTTTTAAAACCTTTTTTTTTTCTTTAGATAAAGCATTTTAAATTCCACAACAATAAAATGTTATGGATTTTAATGCCAATCAAGGCCTTAATTCGAAAAATAACTTAATGACTTTTAATGACCCGCCAAAACCCTGTTTTAGGTCTTTCAACAGCACAGTAGCTTCGACTTGTGAGACTGATGAAGGCTGCTTGTTTGAGGGATGTTAGCTGGAAGCTGTGAGAACAGAGTCGAGTCTAACCGGCTCTTCTCAGTGATAAGACAGCAGTTCCTCATACCAGCCTAAACACATCATCAGGAACCTTTCCACCAGGAGAAAATGGTCAACTAAAGACTGACTCCAGTACACACAGACTACCTTAATGACTACTGAGGAACAAAAACAGAAAAAAAATGAGGGAGTCATAATGACTGCGGGTTTAAAGCCAGACGTCTGAAAGGATTAAGCTGCTGGTTGATCAGTGGATTCAACTCAAACATCAGCGGCTGGAGCTGCATTCCTTGGTTTCTCCCCACATGACCGTTTTACCTTCCACATCTCTGAACTGCTTTAAAAAAAATAGCTTTACAAGATTATGGCTACTGTTTCACAGTTATGTTAAAACCACAAACCTTATATTTCCTGAGGTTTAAGTTGCAAACCAACAGAAATGAAGGATAACTAAAGAGGAATGAGATGATAAATCTGTTACTTGTCTTTGGATTTACAAATAGAAACGTGAAAAGGGCTGCATACATTGTTATGTACGGAGTACTTTCTCTATTAATCGGTTTAACAAATCTAAAAAATAGCATTTGAACGTAAAAACAAACATATGCACATTTTAAATGGCTCAAACATTGACACTAAAAAGTCAATGTAATCCTTATAATGCACCATTAGAAGGTCTTGATAGAGCATATTTACAGACAGGTTTTTCATCTTAGATGTAAAATAAATAGATCTATTGAAGATTTCTGATCTGATCACTGCTTTGACTGTATTGACCTTTGTGTGTTTTACAGTCTATCAAGGTTTTTATAATGTACAAATATTCCATTTCCAAATTAGTTGATGATTATGTCAATAAATTATTAATCGTGATATTTTGTTTCAGCCTTTAAATCCAAAATATTGGAGTTTGCCAGACATCATGTAAGAGATATATTACTTCTATATTTTTTATTTTTATTTTTTTAACCAGGAAGAGGTCAGAGCGAGTCGATACAGGGATAATTGATGATAAAACCAGGATAATCTGCTAGCATAGGGCCCTGTCGCACCATGGCGATTTAGCCAGCATATGCCTGATGTCCCAGGGACTCCTAAAACGCTCGCACACGCTGAACTTTCTATTTATTTTTTCAATTTTGGGCATATACATAAGAGTATTCTTAAACAGTCCAGAACTTATGTCCAACGACAGGCTAACTTATGCATAACGCACGGCAGCGTTCGAAATGCCATTAAAAAGACGCACAAGCATCATTTCAATGGCATTACGAAGCATCAGTTAAAGCTGCTCCCCTCAGGTGCATCACTGCTTGTAAAGGGAGCAGCGAAGCGTCGGAGGCGCCTGGTCTACATAAAAAGATTTCTTTGATCGCGGTATTACCCTAGCTGCTGTTTACCACCCGCCAGGAAGAAATAATTAAATAAAACGAGAAAAAAAATGGAAGAAGTTTTGCAGTCGCAGCAGTTTCAGCGTCATGTCTGCGAGGAAGTTTGTTTGTTGTTGGCGTGAACGCAGGGAGGATCCATCACACTCATGTTCTTGCTCAACCTGTTTTGGGGATGCTGCAGTGTGGAGGAGAAATTACTCATAGGTTTTGGATAAGCTGGACACCGGGACTTATGAGTAATTTACACTTAGCATATGTCAACGATCAGATAACTTACCTGTAACTTGTGCCCCACGTATGGCGTATGTTGGCATACGTCAATAAAGTTTGAGCATGCTCCAAATTCCTCGATGTACGGCATACGTAGTATGCATATTTCAGTGCATTTCAGCATACTTTTGCCAGATTTTCCGTATATCAGGCATACGCTGGTCTAAAACGTTCAGGTGTGACAGGAGCTATACACTCAGTGTGCTGACAAGTCACTTCAAATGGTTAAAAGTACAAAGTTATATTTTACAAACATCCTAATAATCTTTGCATAATCTTTAAGAATATTTTGTCAAAGATTTTAGTCAAAACTATCCTTCTCAGTGTTGAAAGGTTTATTTTTTTCTTAATACTGTGTCAAGTTGAAAAGGTCAACTCCATGAAGACATCCCCGATGCTTCTGCTACATTTTATGTAGTAGCCCAGTTACTCGTAGGGCTATTTGCTGTACCGGCCAGCAGGCAGTCAATGACTCCGCTTTGCTTGTGTCTTTTCCTAAGGGTCTCGGCTAAAATTAGGCCCCGTGCCTTAAGGCATAATGGCAGACCTCTGGATACAGAGGAATAGTCCACTATGCATTTCATTCCAAGAGTGAGCCATCAATAGTTGCCGACCGGTTGAACATTGTGCATTTCATCAAACTAACGGCTGACCAGTGGAGAAATTTTTGCCTCAGGACTTGAGTTAAATTGACCCATTGCAGAAGCACTTTGGAATAACCGCTGATACGTCGATTTCCTTTGAAAAGCATTTAAAAACATGGATTCTCTGGTCTTCCCCTGCTGCTGGTGTTCGGGTCAGAGGAGGCAGAATGAGGTGTTAGTGGAAGTGTAACGACACAGACTGCTTCTTCCTGTCCTCTGTGTGGCTAGGAGTCTACAGCAGGGCATCAAGATAAGGCTGTTATTAGAAGATAACAAGACGGGTAAACCTTTTTCTTTTTCTCTTTGTACGCTGCATAGTGCTGAAACAGGCCAGGTATTTTTCAAGGCTACAGCTTATTCTTCCCTCAGAGCTTCATGAATCCAGGTGGAGTAAAATGCACCTTTGTGGTGAAGCCCTGCAGAAAGCTGCGGGCCAAAACTGTCAGTTGCTGTTAAAGCTTAACAGAGACTGCTGGGTTTATTCATGCCTCCAGCTCTCACTCAGACTCCATATGAGGAGGGAGCTCCAAACACCCGGCCTTGTCGACATACAAGTTTGAAGAGACGTGATTGGGAACGTTAAAAATAACTCGGCAGCATTAGGGGTGTTAGCCAAACATTAATGGGGCTACATTTCCTGTCCTGACAAACCAAAAGGCTTATTTCTCTCACAGCAGGGCGTCAGCCTCTCATTAAAACACGCCAGTTAAACCTGAATAAAACAAAGCATTTAGTTGGCTCTATAGATGAATTAACTAAGACTGCAACAACAAAACAACACAAACAAACAATAATACAGTTTTCTTTAATTATCTAACTCCTGACATCTTCCTGCAGTGACATCACAGTGCGGTAAGCCTAGCGTCATTCTCCCCGCTTTACAAGCAAAATCAATGGGAGCTAATAGACACATCTACAATCAACAACAATTATTGAAGATTTCCAGAGGAATTCCAAAAAAAGAAAATGAAAAACAATCCATTGGACTTTGTTTCCGAGTTTGAAGACATTTCGCTTGTCATCCAGGAATCTTTTTCAATTCAAAATCTCAGAAATAGCGTTGAGTTGGAGGTTTTATACAGTATCCCAACAAAGGCTTGTTTTTTTTGTTTGAAAACATGCAAATTGGAACAGACGAAGGGGTCCACCCCTTTGGAATGGGGGTCGTTTGGCTTCTTTTGTTAGACTGCAATGCCCCAAAACCATCTGAAAGTATCTGAAAGGGGGGGAATTGTCGGACTGGCTGAATAGACAAGGTCTTCCACTCTCCTGTACAGAGGATTGGGATTAACTCAATAGCTTTAATGTAAGTTTTTGGATGCTGGAACCTGAGTCCACCCTGTCTGTTTAGGTTGTTTTTTCTTTCTTAATATAGATGGCTTCTTCCACACCCCTCTCAAACCACCCATTTTCCTTTATCCAAAATGTGAACATTCTAGTTCTTGAATGTCCTCTGTCCATAAAGTGTAGATGTGGCGCAGAGTCTTGTCCAGAGGAGGTTGCTCTTCTGTGTTGGCCCATGCATTTGTGGAGAGGTTGTTTGGTTTCTCCAATATAAAGATCAGAGCATTCCTCGCTGCACTGAACTGCATACACCACTCCGCTCATATTTGGTTTGGGGGTTTTATCTTTAGGATGCAGTAGCCTCTGTCTAAGGGTCTTCTTGCTAATGCTGTTCCTAATGCTGTTTCAAAATTTTGCTTTACACATTTTAAAATGTTTATCGTCATAATAGAAGGAGCAGAGTTCAGGGAAGAGATGGACCAGAGGCCAGCAGCAGGAACAACAATGTTAGGCCTTTGCAGATAAAGAGAGATTCTAATGTCCTGACTATGTCTATTGCAAAGAGAAACGAGGCAGGTATTAGGAAAAGGTTTTCATAGAGATTTCACAGGAAAGGTAAAACTGAATGAAAGATGCTGATAAAAACCTCAAAAAAAATTTTCCCCAACCAGCTTCCTTATTACTGTGACATATAACCCCCACAAGCCTACTTTTCTGTACATTCATAGATGCATTCATGGATGCATCTCTGTTGTGATGGAAATAAACAATTTGATCGAAGTTGGGATTTTGAATAAATTTTCTTTTTTTCATTGCAGTAATAAGAAGTAGGGAAGGGGTATATAGGGTGCAGCGCCTTTTATGGCAACATGGCCTCAAACACCATGTCCCCCCCCTTTGGACAGGCTGTACCAAACTGAATTTCCCTTCAGGATTAATAAAGAAGAATTCAATTGAATTGAATAAACTCGATTTATCTAGAGTTTCCCCTCGCAGAATAGTTAAAATGACTATCGCAACTATCGAGTACAAATTCGCACAACAACATTAAGCCGTCTGCAACTATTTCACTGCAAGTTTTATTTTTCCAACACAATTTGAATGAATCATAAACCCCTCTTCCAAACAGGATAATTTTCTGTGCTGCACACACACTACAGCAACCAGCTAAGTAATATATTGCAGCGGTCTCGATTTCACGCTAAGGTCATCAAACTAAATGTGCCGCAAAACCATTGCTACAAAAGGTAGCAGTACAAATTTATTCACCACCTTTTCCACGGCAAAATAAAGAATGTTGGAGCTGAAGATGTTACTGTTAATCAGTCAGGATTTTATACCAGCCCATTCCAAATCAGGGAGCCGGATGACAGTGTTCATTTGTTAGGATGGCCTAGTGAAAGTCCACACTTCCTAAGCTATCTCTGTAGCTATGCTGCTATAGGCTTAGACTTCTGGGGGACATAGGGACCCCTTTCTCATTATTCTGCTTCATTCTATCTCTATTTCCCCACTCTGCAGAATCTATTAGTTCAATCTCTAACATTGTGCTCTCTCCGCTTTTTTTCATAGTAGCTTCATCTGGTCTTCCTGTTTGGCTGTGACTCCATCCTGGAGAGAAATATCAGCTGTGCTGCTGCCATCAGCACCTTTGTTTATAAGTGTTGGAGATCGGGCTGTTTTTCAGTGTAGCTCTGTTTCTCTGACCGTGACTGGCTGGATGTGCTCTCTTCATCCTCTGATATGGGAGCTGGCTAAAAGCTCTTCTGCCTCCCTGTGTGTTTCCTGAACGGGGCCGCCTTTTACAGTTGGTTTCTGTATCTCTGCTTCAGTCTCCTTCATTCCCAGTCGGCCTCAGCAGATGGCTGCTAACACCGAGTCTGGTTCTGCTTGAGGTTTCTTCCGGTTAAAAGGGAGTTTTTCCTCTCCACTCTCACTACAAGCATGCTTAGTGTGAGGGATTGCATTTGTTGCAATCAACTGGTTTTCTTTAGATAGAAACTTTGAATCAATTTGACTGGATGATCTGGTGAACTGTAAAGTGCATTGAGAAGACGTGTTGTGAATTGGCACTATAGAAATAAACTGAATTTAATTAAACTTCTAAATGATTAGGAAGCAGCTGTAAAACTCAACTAAATGAAAAGATAAATGTAGAGTGTAAAAAGGATAAAAAATGATGAGAACTTTTATCCAGATCCAAATCCACCGCATGCAGTCAGAGGGAAAGTGATACCAAGAAAAGCTTCTGCAAGGTGATCTGACGGCTGTTTGTGTTGCACCTGAATCTAAGTGCTTCTGCCCCGGCCAACTCCCTGATGGATCTAATGACATCTAAACAAGGTCTAACCCAACAGCAGCCAAACGCTGCTTATAGGACGTCTGCATCAGTCTGGCAACTATCTAATCTCCCAGGAAGTGTCTGAATTGTTGCACAATGACTTCCCACCTGCTGTGTTACAGGTTAGAAATTAAAGAATAAGTGCTTGTGGGAGCAGGGCACAAAGGTAAACTATGAATAAATCAGAGGATTTTACCCTGGAGGTACATCAACACCCGAGGGACGAGGGTTAAAACAGAATCCTTCCTGAAAACTGTAGTATTTGGCTAAATCTCAGATGACGTTGCAGGCGGAGGAGAGGATCTTTTTATGTTCTCCAAGGTCGTTCATTGACAGCTGGGGGGCTGAGGTGTGTTATGGCTCTAGCCGTCGCAGATGAATAATTTCTTAACGCTCATCCGTCTCAGAGCGATTAAATATGAAGGCAATGCCCTGGCACACCTTAGAGTAGGAGCTGTGTTGTTGTGAGCATCTCTGTGACTGGGTGGGGGGGATTTATTATTTTCTAATTATTGGTGCCTTGGAGAGCGCCAGTCGGCCGCAAAGCTCTGAGTGTGCCAATGAATTATACATGGGCAGTATTAAGGCACTGAGCAGCCCGTTCCTTGTGACCAGAACCGGCTCTGCTGCCCGTCTGGGTCACTGCTTAGTAAAACAGAGGCACTTGTCGTTAATGCGGTCCAGTTTGGTGCGCTGTGTCCAGGCATAAAGCAGCCAGGCTTTGGCTATTTTCACTTCAACCTAATTTCTTTGTAGTGGGACTAGGCCAGCTGTCCATTTCCTCTCACCGTACAGAGAAGCACTAGAGTTCTGGAACAGCTGGTGTGGCTTGTTGACCTTGCTTTATTTTGACCCGCTGAGCCGCTACACCCACAAGCCCAGATGTGTTGTAATCATACCTATAGATCCAATAAACGCAGCGAAGTAATGACCTCACCGGAGCAGAGATATAGAGAAACAGCTTTAAATGAATATTGATCTGGAAGCACTAAATCTGGAGGTTTTTTTTTTGTACCAAGTTTCAGTTAGTATTAGGGCTGGGCGATATAGAAAAAAAGCTTATCGATAAAAAAAAAATGCATATTGATCGATATCGATAATTATTGAAAAGATTTGAAACCATATTTTATGTGCAGCTCTGCCTGGACTTTTTATGATATTGCTAAATGATTTAATTTTAATAAAGAACACAAACAGAGACTTCCAATTAAATCTTTATTTAACCAACTTTTTTAACCATAACAGAATTGTTTTAAAGAAAAATAACTTAAGAGAACTGAGTTATGTTATTAAATACTGACAAAGAATAAGCTAAAGTGACCAGAAAAGTGACCGAAATAAATATAACAAATAAATAAATGGACCCCCCCCCCCCCCACCACCACCACCACCACCCGTATTCTTCTAAAAGTTGGCTGTGTTATCAGACTTGGTTTTCACTGGTTCCCGACACATTTTACAGATGACTGTGGTTTGTTTTTTGTCCGACTTGCCATGACCGAAATACTTCCAAACTGCCGAAATACAAAAACCCTTCTTTGGAACAATTTCCTCCCCCTCTCCTTGCTGCGACATCTTCATGTGCTCTGTGTTGTGGTTTGAGAGGGCAGCGCTTTGTGACGGCGTGCCTGGGTCCGCGATTGTGATTGGTTGGGAGGAAGTAGTGACTAGCATAAACCTACATGCTAGGCTACAATGAGAAGAAAGGAAAACTGCGTTTCTTTTTTATCGAACTTTTATCGACCCTCTTTTTTTCTATTGCGCCACACGTCTATCGACCGATATATATCGTTATTGAATTATCGCCCAGCCCTACTAAGTATTAAACTTTAAATCATAATGATAAAGTGTTATTGATAACTAAAGGAAGACGATATATTGATCCTTCGATATTTGGGGCAGATATTAACCTCTGTATGAGCTGAAGCGTGTATGTGTTGGCCGATTCATTGATACATTCAGCAGCCATTCCTGAGATCAGCTGAAGCATCGTCGCTCCCAATTTGGTTTATTAACATCCTTTTATTGAGAATTGAGACTTCAGTAACATTTGTTGTTATTTTGTCATTTTTATAATGTAAATGGAAAACAAAGAAATATCAGCTTCAAGAATTAGCCAAAAAAATATAGAGCTAAGAATAGAATTCAACTTTACTCTGACAAGTACAAAGCAACTAAGTTAACTCTCTGTATTTAACCCATCCCCTTGAGGAGCAGTGGGCTGCCATTGTAGGGTGAAGGGTCTTACTCAGGGACCCTGATTGGCAGTCCACGGGATTGTGTGGGATGTGAACTCACATCCTCCAAGACCACTAACCACTAGGCCCCCACTCTCCCTCTAACAGAGGCTTAAATTCAGCCCTATTTAATCTAGAGATGCACAGATCCCATGATATTAGATCCTTTCTATCTCTGCTTCTTTTTCTATATCTGCTTCTGTCTCCTTGAGTTTATCGAAATTTAGAGGGGCATGACAACCCAGAAAGGGGGCAATTGCTTCACAGCTAGCGAACGCTGTCCAATGAGTCACATTAATCAGCTTAACAGTGAATTCCTTTTTACCTGAGGTAACATTAAATTAAATCTCCACAACCTGAGGAAACCAACACCGTTTTTCTAACAATTTGCTTCTTTTGCTCAAAACTTCATTTTACAAAAAATAAATAAAAAAACAAAGATCATTGACGTTTTCTACAAACTTCAGTTAGTAAATTGACCAGGCCACAGCATAGGCATTCAAAGGCAGTGAGCAAATGTTTTCATTAACACTCATTTTTTCTAAACGCTTTTCCGACTGTAACCCTGCAAATAAATAGTTTATTTTAAAACCTATTTGAGACATTATTTACAGCAAATATCTACTTAATATGGATCATTGATCTACATCAAGTAGATCAAGTACAAAGTAATGCAATACAATTAGCAAGAAATTAGTTGATACCTGCCTGCAGTTAGCTATATGTGATGTTTTTCAATGAGATGAAGTGCTAAAAATGGCTACTCCAACAGCTGCTCCCCCCCTACCTGCTTCTCCCTCCAATTCATCTCACCTTCTGCTCATAAAGCTTCAGGACGAAATAATAGAATCCCGCCACCACTCAGTTCTTTGCAAACAGCAGCTGATAAATCGTGGCACAGACGATAAACTATACAACGCTCACCTCTAAAAAATTCTTGTGAAACAGGAAAAAGAAGTGTAGCATTCAGATATATTTTTGAGTCAGTTTTTCCTGATAAAAGGATTATTCTCTCCCTCTGTGTTCTCTACAGGAAAACATTGCACAACAGATCATTAACCAGAGGCTGGTGGATGCGGAGAGCTGGGCTGACATCTACCTAGCAGGTATACAGAGAGGAAGCGGCACACCAGCACCCTGAGGGGCTGCCAGCCACACTGAGTATCTCCATACTCAGATGTCGAGCCTAGAAAACACTAAAGACATTAAATCTCTCCTTCTAACCATCACAAAGTGCGGATATGAAGGTAGTTCAGGTGAGGTGAGAGGTTAGCTTCCATTTCATCATGTTTACATCTCATAAGACAGCGTCTTCAGTTCATTTAAACCTCCCTGAAGCTTTGTCTCTGAGCCTTTGCACCAAAGGCTCAGAACTGAACTGAACTCTCATTTTCTCTTATGTTTTGATGTCATCATAAATGTTAAAGCAAGCAGCAGTCATTATTTATGTAAGCAGGTTGTCATGTCAACGACCATTTATGATTTCCATTGCAAACAAGGTTTTTCATCGCCAACTAAGAAACGTGTATTTATGAACGCGGTTAGAAAAGCTGCTTGCAGGGCCACCCAGCCTCAGCTCCTCTGCATCTTTAAACACTTCAGATGAGCAGATGGGGAAACGTTTAGGGAAATTTGTTTTAGTTACTCTGCTTTAATGTGTGGCACTATGTGAAACAAATAAACGATTTCTCAACAAAAACATGTCCAATAATACAGTAATATTGCGATTACATGCGATTATTTTTTCCAGTTTAATTTCTCATGTCTTTTTAAACATATACAAGCAAATCTGTTTCACAATAATCAGATTTATTTAAAACACAGATTACAACAATAAAGGAAAGACGTGCACCAATCGGAAGAATTTGGAAACGTAACGGTTGGAACAGCCGCTTCCCTACGACTCTTTCATGAAACATGATACATAAACATATGGACTCCAATCTTTAAACACTGACAGATTTTACCGGACAGTCTGTAAATAAATAAATAGATAAGATACGAAAATAATATTAACTGATCTCCAGTCAGTTGCATCACACCTACTAAAGTGCAGGAAAAGTTTAGCGAACAAATGTCTTCTTTCAACCAGTTGAAATGAACACAAAATAAATGAACTTTTTAAACCCCAAGAAAACATTTTCGAACAATTATGCAAATTTTATTTTCACTCAGTAACAGCAGCATACAACATTTTAAAGTGCAAAAAGAAGAATGGCACAGGCAGTTAACGTTGAGGCGCTGGTAGTTTGCTTTCTAGCCATGCAGCTATCATACATGGCCTTATGGTGGTTTTTCAGGGTTTAAACAGGAATTAGTAACTTCCATAAGCGTCAGGAACAGCGGAGACAGTTGTGACACAAGCCGTGACAGAACCTCTGCTGTTTTAAAACCGTTTTATTCCTGCTAAGACGAGTGTGATTTGATGTTAAAGGTGCAAGTCAAAGTCAGCCAGTTGAAGGTCACAAAAACCTGAGACAGGAAATCAGCAACAAATGTCTAATCAGGGCATCTGTGATGTTATCGGGAAAATATGGGATATTGTGGCTGAAATGCATCATAATAAAATAACTTGTGATAAATCAGTAGCGCCTTCTGTCTGCTTTGGGTTTACTGTAGACACAAAGTCCAGAATAAAAAAGATTTAATGGAATCCAAGAGGTTCTTCACATCAATATTTAAATGATGAAGTCCCAGTTCTTAACATTGCTTTCAAGTCTTGAGACTTTCTACAATTGAAGTTCTATACATTTCTTGCAGATTATGAAAACCTAAATTTACTATTTGTTTCAGAAAAGGAGCACCAAGCTCAGAGGTGTTTTGGAAATGAGGCATGTGAAAAATCTTAGCGGAAAGAGAGGCATATTTGTCACAGAGCCCATTATTCCTCATTAGGAGCAGAGGGCATTGTGGGAGCTTCAGAGTCGAGCATGAAGTGGCTAAGTGATGAATGTGCTAGGGGGGTGTTTATCGCCCTCACAGTGCGACACAGTGATGATGACCGATGGACTCAGGAGAGCGGGAGAAAAAGCAGCGCTGCTTTGACCTTGTTTTAAATGACAGTCCCTCTGCTATACATGTATCCCGTCTTTTTGCCCCGTCCCTGTTCAGCTCATATTTCAACAGCTCCTGCTGTCAAATTATACTTCCTAGAGATGTCACACTTGCACCTAGACTCTGCTTTATACCAGTTAACATCCAATGAGATCTCTGTTGGTTAAAAACACTGGACAAGGCAAACAACTAACAGAAGTGAAACAGTCAGTTTGACGCAGTCCTTTAAATTAATTTTTGAAGGTATTTGAGTTCATCACACATTTTAAAAATACCTTATTCATTAAAATGGCTGAAACAGTATTGTGAGCAGATGCCTAAGTAAACTTGCTAGCTGTGTGGAGAGATGATAAGGAAATGTTTTAATTTCATCTTTTCAAACATTCCTCCTTTAAATAAACATCCTTCTGCTGCGGTGCTTCAATTACAGCCACAGGCTGCCGCCTCAGCAGGAGGATTTCTTAGCTGGGGGTTAAGTACGAGGTTCCAGCACATTTCGGATATTAAAACACTTTTTTTTTTGCCTGAAACAATATTTCTGGAGCTTTCTACATAGACAAAAAAATGTTACTATGGATACGTAGCAGCTATCTCCACTGAGGTTGGGTTTAAATATGGAAAGTGTAATCAACATGCTTGAAGGATGAGATATGAAACACATTTCCAAGGTTCTATATATTCTCATTGTACTAACAAAGACACAGAAATTATATTTAATGTGGGTGAAAAAATGCTTCAGTCTCAATTAAGCTGATTGACAAGAAGACAAGATCTGGAATGATGTCCAAAATATTAAAAGAAAACAGAAAGGAGAACAAATGAGGAATGATTTAACAATCATTCTAAGGCTTTCTTTTTTTTTATATAAACGCACCCGCAACCCTTTAAAGTCGTAGGGAAGCGGCCGTTCCAGCCCTTGCATTTCCGAATTCTCCTGAGCGGTGCCCAACTTTACATGACTGAATTTGATTGATTGTTGTGGCGGAAGGTACGCAAGCCTTTTCGGTTGTGGCCACGGAAGCTTCTTGCTAACCAGTTAGCAACTTAGTGCTACTAGGTTCCTAGTAGTGCTAGTAGTAAGAGGAACCCAGTAGCTTGGTTTGGTGTAGAAGGCTTCCAGCCGTACATGTTTGAGCCCTTGCCTCGCAACGCTGCCAGTTCTGTTAGCTCTTCGCCGTCTGAAGACACAGACGTCCATCCCCGTGAACACTGGGACGGAACTCAATGGGAAAGGAGATGATTCTTATTTGTTATTTCAACCGTTGCGTATGTTAGCTGCGACATATGATCAAGATGCTATGACCGAAAACAATTGATCAACAGATGACCGTTGATATATTATTAGCCGAATGTAATAACTAACTGGCCTGCATTAAATAATGAAAACACTAACACTAACTTTTGAGACAACATAGTCTGATAAATAATACATTTATATACATGTTTAAGCCAGAATGATGACATTTAAATATGACTTCCCTACGAGCTTCAAAGAATGTCCTTAACTAACATCCTAGATCAACATCGATTTGCTTGTTCTTTGAGCTGTGCTCCATCACTCTTTTTGTTTAAACATTTACAATTTATCCATGTCCAGCTGTTTTTCTGTGCATTATGGAAACTAAACATCACTAAGCTTCAGCTAGAGGTCAAACACAATAACCCAGCAGGCAGGGAGAGCAAACACTCTTTGCCAGCATCATACTGACCCCTAAAAACATGGCGGCTAGCTAGTATCTGAGGCTCCAGGACACAAACACCTGGCAGGTTCTGAACACAGCCATGCAAATGAATTCAAATGCAACGTCAGAACATACAGGTAGCCGTCCCGTTGCTGGCGCACAGCTTTAGGAGCAAGACCGCTCTAAAGCACAACCTTGACCCATCTGTCATTCTAAGACTGACTTTGTGACCGTGGGGTTAAAGCAGAATGAGGGTGATATGTCACAGCAGTCACTAGCAGCAGCCTCACAAAGCGGTTTTACTCTCCACCTGTAAAGAGGGAATGCTCCTTGAATACAAACTAGATGCACTTCAAAACAAGCCCTGCTATTAATCACTTTCCCTGAAGCTGCAGCAGGCAGTAATTTGTTCATTCAGTAATCCAGATATAAAATGGAGGGGAGAAGAGACGTGGGGTAATGTGGCAAAGCTCTGCTTTTAACGCGTCCGCATAGGTGAGGAGAGTGTAGAGCTTGGACAACGTTGGCATGTTAAAATATTAATGTCTCCCAGGCTGTGAATATTCATGTGCGGTTGTCCCCCATCATCCGATGGTAGAGGACAGGCCACTGTCCCTGGAGAGTAATCCGATTCTCTACGTCCCTGTTTCACTCAAGGACAGGGGGCTCTGGGTGGAGAGGGTGTTTGGCTGGAGGTGAAGCTGTTTGAGCAACATGTTGGAGCCAACAGGAGGCTCGGCATGAAAGGTGAATGTGACCTCTCCTTATTACAGACGACAAAGGCTCAAATTCAGTCCTTTGTGTCTCCAGCTGACGTTTCTATGAGTTATTCTATCATGGAAACATGCAGAAAATATTAAAAGGAAACAAAAGCTGAAGTTTGAAAGACATTTTAGTCTTTGAAGGTCTCCAAAGAAATTCTTTAAATTCATATAAGAGCCTTATCAGCTGTAAAAGAACCTATCAGCAAAACAAGGGGGAGGGGAGCTTTCTTAAGCAACTGGAGCACTCAGACTCACGTCCACTCCTTTTGTTTTCTTTTAGTAACCAAGCAACAAGTTCTTGGCCAGGCCGCCGGTTTTAGGCTCATCAGGTAGCTTTGCTCTGAGGCTGCTCTCATTTCCACTGTGCCTTCATTCTTTTCTAAAGTGTTTCTCAGCTGATCTGATCCACAGTCAAAGTGGGTTCTCAAATAGAAATAATGTTTAAGTTTAATCTAGAGGAGTGTGTGTGGGGGGAGGCATAGAGAAAACTGCTGACAGGGGAGGATTTCCCTCAGTGAAGATCTCCCACTAACTACTAAACTGCAAAGAACCCAGTGAGCTGTGCAGACAGCCTGAGATGGAGCGATCCCTGCTCCATTTTGTAAACTAAAATAAAAAAATGCAATCCAGAAATAGAACTTTGATAGGTTTTAATAAAAAACACTTTTGAGTGTAACTTTCACACATTCTATATTTTGTTTTTTCTTTTCAAACTGCATATTTTAATATTTTACTTTTGCAATAAATGTTTTTACAGTACATTTTTTCAAATGTCTGTTTTGTAAACAAATTGCAAAATTAATAACATGTTGTTACCAACGTCCAGCAGACCAATAGAAACGTGTCTTTGCTCTAGCCTGATAAACCAGACTAAATGTGAGATTTAATGTGTAATTTAGTCTGGCCCTGATGAATGAGACATGAGAATATTGTTGATGAGAACAACCCGTTGTTTTTCAAACCATGTCTGTGCCTATTGGCCAACACTCTGACCAATGAGCGCAAATGCTTGTGACATAGTGAGCGTGACAGAAAGCTGGTGGGGGAGTGTAAACAAACAGCCTAATGTGAGCAGTGGATAACTTGCTGAGATCATGGAGTTGGACTATTGTTGTCGTTTGTGCAAAAAAGACATGCGACACAACCTTTCCAAAGTTCAAATCAACCATTGTCAGTGGCAGAAAGATTACAGAAAATTGGAGTGAACGTTTCGATTACATCGGGGAAATCCAATCGAGTCTGTCGAGCTTTTACAAAGGTGTTGAATAGACTGGAAAGATATCTGCCAACTTATTGAAGGTGGATTGAAAATGAGGTGGAAGCAGGTGCCTGCGCAGAACGACCAGCTGCTGCACGCAGGTTTGTCGTCAAGCCCTGAAAACCCCGCCCGCTTTGCATCCAAAAATTCAAAACATATATCTGCGTTGTGATTGGCCCGCCAGTTCTAGGGGCCTGGGGCATTGTTCGAGGCTAGACCACTTGCAGGCAAAAATAATTTTGGCCGCTGGCTAGTTTACTAGGCTATCTTTGCACCTCAATCCAGAAGAAAGTCCGCCCCCAGGAAATACATTTGAAAAGAATGCTATTAGTTAAACAAACTCAAACATTTGATAAAAAGTTAAGATAATGATACTGTAAAACAAAATCTTGAAATGAAATCTGAAATAAAAAATGTAAATGTATTGTTTTTGCAAAAATGAAAAAAAAAGTTTAAAAAAAAAAATCAGAGAAACAGCAAAGTTGCTCTCAAACAATATTTTAAACACTTTCTCAAGTTTTGTTACAAATTTTTCTCTACGTACAAACCATGCAGCTATAAACTACCCAGAACATTTTAGGTGAAACATCACTAAAGTCTGCCTTGCAGCAGACAGACGACAGCCTTTCCCTTGTAATCTGAAGCAGGTTATAACAGCTCTGAGGTATCTGTAGGTTATTTGCTCCCGGCTGACCTCAACCTGCTGTGATTTTGCTCATTAGTTCCACACAGCAGGGATCACCTCTGTTAGTAACTACACGTTAAAAAAAAACAATGCTTTTATGTCTTCATGCAAAATGCTGCCATGAGAAAACCAATTAGAAACCTGAATTTGCTGGATATTGGAAACAAAATATCTTCATACAATAAAACTCTTTACATTTTAGCAGACTGAACATAAGCTGTTGCATGCAGAGGACTGAGTAAAACTGAGTGGATAAGCATCATAATTACTGCCAAAGTCATTAGTAGGGCTGGGCGATATAGAAAAAAAAGCTTATCGATAAAAAAAAATGCATATTGATCGATATCGATAATTATTGAATCGATTTGAAACCATATTTTATGTGCAGCTCTGCCTGGACTTTTTATAATATTGCTAAATGATTTAATTATAATAAAAAACACAAACACAGACTTCCAATTAAATCTTTATTTAACCAACTTTTTTAACCATAACAGAATTGATTTAAAGAAAAATAACTTAAGAGACCTGGGTTATGTTATTAAATACTGACAAAGAATAAACTAAAGTGACCAGAAAAGTGACCAAAATAAATATAACAAATAAATAAATGCCCTGCCCCCCCCGGCGCCCCCATTCTTCTAAGCTGAACCTGGTTCAGCTTAGTTTTCTGCTTTAACCTGAGTTGTTATTTTGAAGTTTCTGGCCCCTCAGCATTTATCTCTCAATTGTTAGAACTACGTGGGAAACTGCCCAGAAATGTATATATTTTCCCGAAATTCCCGAAGACTCCTTGGAGGAGAGCCGCGCCGGGGCCTACACAGCTCGTACTGCTGCGGGTGTGAGCGGCTGAGATGATAAAAAAAAAGTTGGTTGTGTTATCAGAATTCGTTTTCACTGGTTCCCGACACATTTTACAGATGACTGTGGTTTGTTTTTTGTCCGACTTGCCATGACCGAAATACTGCCAAACTGGAACAATTTCCTCCGCCTCTCCTTGCTGCGACATCTTCATGTGCTCTGTGTTGTGGTTTGAGAGAGCGGCGCTTGGTGACGGCGTGCCTGGGTCCGCGATTGTGATTGGTTGGGAGGAAGTAGTGACTAGCATAAACCTACATGCTAGGCTACAATGAGAAGGAAGGAAAACTGCGTTTCTTTTATATCGAACTTTTATCGACTCTCTTTTTTTCTATTGCGCCACACGTCTATCGATCGATATATATCGTTATTGAATTATCGCCCAGCCCTAGTCATTAGATCCAAGCAGATGGCAGGAGCTCATAGGACACTGTTTCATCTATGTTTTCTTAAGCATATTTTGACGTATCACAGTAGAAAAGTTGGATGGAAAACAGAGAAACTGTGCTAAAGAGTAAATGTGCTAAAGAGGAGATGGAAACATTTGTAGATTTCTGACCTGGTAAACATTTAGCTCACATCACTGATCAGTTGTTTCTTTACCATCTTCCTGAAAACAGCATCAGAATCCCATTTTACTCTCAACTAGTGCAGTGCTTTCAAAATTTTTCAAAGCCAATATTAATTCTCCTTCTATTCATATGATAAAAATGACACTGATAGCAAATGTAGAACTAATCTGAATAATAAAGAATCATTGATTAGCAAATCAAACAAAACATTAACAACAGATGGCTAATGGAGGGAGCAGCAATGCATGCGCTCCATTTAATCTGAGTGATCTAATGAGTTCGAAAACACATGCAAGTATCAGAAGATATAGATGATAGGAAAAAAATGCTATTATCAATCAAAAATATTGGCCAGCTGATGGAAGATTTGGTTGAATCGGCTTTGTAAAGCACCTTGAGATGACATGTGCTGTGAATTGGCTTTATATAAATAAACTGAATTGAATGCATCGGTCTAGCTCTCATGCCTCTAGATGGCATGAACCCTCGTTGATACCAGCTAACATGACGTTAAACAATTGTAGCACTAATTGAAAGCTGGCTCCATCACTGATCTGTGGCCCATGCTAGCTTGCTACCTCTACTTCCTGTTAATTGGGGCCAATAATAACTTATCAGTGCACAAAAATCTCCCTTTTCAACCATCGTGTAGCCCCTCTGTTTCAGTCTTGCTGTCTCGCTTTCACTACTCAAGTTAGCATTGGTGGGCTGATTTTATTCTGAAGTTCACCGTGACTTTTTTCTGTCTGGTTCCCTCTTTTCCTGATTAGCGTGTTAAATTCGGGAGCTTGCTGCCAAGACCATCAAAAAATGTAGTTTTTCTAGAGAAACTACGTTGATCTCGATCACCTCTGTAGTGGGACCTGTACCATGACTCAGTGTGCACATTGACTGGAATGATTTGGGGTCCATGCGATGCCTGCAACATTGGAGTTTATGTTAATGATATAAACTTGAGTTTCCAGAAATCTCTCAATCTCCTTCTGATCGTCTCAAATACATGCTGGTGAGGATTCTCAGTCTTCCAGGTCATAGGTATTCCAAAAAACTTAAAAAAAAAAAAAAAACAATCCACTGGACTTTGTTTCCAAGTTTGAAGACGTTTTACTTCCCATCGAGGAAGCTTTTTCATTTAAAAGTCAGGAAACAACACAGTGTGTATAATAGAGGTGGCGTTTTATTAAAGAAGACCTATTATAGTTTTTATTAATACATTTTCTGCTAAAGTCTAATAATGTCAAATCAAAAATTTAGAGTTTAGAGATAAATAAAAAACACAGGGGAAAGTGAACCCAATGCGAGATAGGGGTATAAATATAATCGTTTTGTATCAATCCATTGATCCAACAGCTGACGACCGATGCATTGACACGTCCGCAAGAGAATAAATTCATGTTTTTTGTTTTTTTTTTCCTCTGGTCTATTTTTATCCATTTGCTCCTGGGCGTAATTCTCACTCCCGTACATGTTTGAGCCCTTGCCTCGCAACGCTGCCAGTTCTGTTAGCTCTACGCCTGCTGAAGACACAGACGTCCATCCCCGTGAACACTGGGAATCAGAATCAGAAATACTTTAATAATCCCAGAGGGAAATTACTTTTGTTACTTTTGTTTGAAGGAACTCAATAGGAAAGTAATTTAATTGACAGATGACCATCGATACTTGATTGGCCGAATTTAGGTGTACAAGCTGACATATAACTAACTGGCCTGCATAAGATAACGGGGGAAAAACACAGATTTTAAGACAGATTAAGATTTTCTTTTTTTTTTTTTTTTTTTTAGAGAAATTTTCTAACTTTTTGGGACAATATGGTCTGATAAAAAGTAAATTTATATACATGTTTAACCAGAATGATTTGACATTTAAATATGACTTCCCAACGACTTTAAAGGCATTCAGCCACAGATCCGACCCTCTCAGGTTACATAGTTTTTGAGAAGAGCATCGAGATATGTATATATATGTATATATATATATATATATATATATATATATATATATATATATATATATATATATATATATATATATATATATATATATATATATATATATATATATATATATATATATATATAAATTGTTTTAATACAGTGGGGCAAAAAAGTATTTAGTCAGCCACCAATAGTGCAAGTTCTCCCACTCAAAAAGATGAGAGAGGCTGGTAATTTCATAGATATACCTCAACTATGAGAGGCAAAATGAGAAAAAAAAATCCAGAAAATCACATTGTCTGATTTTTAAAGAATTTATTTGCAAAATATGGTGGAAAATAACCCCTTGCTCACACTGGCTCCGGTGCGGTTACCGAGCCGACGGAGACCGCAACTCCCGCACACCCCCTCTCACACCGCCCTATTGACTACGGTGCGGTGCGGCTCTGCGGCTCTGGCAACAGGTCCGGAGATTTAACTCGCGAGAACAGAAGTTCACTTGAGTTCACATAACTTCACGCGATAACACGGCCCAAATAAGGATATTTGCGAGAGCTTGTTGCGGAGGGCTCCGGCACGCCGCAAGGATAGCTTTCTTGCTGAATTTTCTGCAGCGCCGGAGTGTCTCGGTAACCGCAGCCGGACAGCTCAGCAGCCGGTGAGAGAGGTTTACGTCTTTTTAATGACTTGGAATCACTGCGGCGCCGCACCCACCGCACCGCAACGGTAAGACTGGAGTCGGTGTGAGCCGGGGGTCAGTATTTGGTCAGTTACAAACAAGCAAGATTTCTGGCTCTCACAGACCTGTAACTTCTTCTGTAAGAGACTCCTCTGTCCTCCACTCGTTACCTTCATTAATGGCACCTGTTTGAACCCGTTATCAGTATAAAAGACACCTGTCCACAACCTCAAACAGTCACACTCTAAACTCCACCATGGCCAAAACTAGAGAGCTGTCAAAGGACACCCGAAACAAAATTATAGACCTGCACCAGGCTGGGAAGTCTGAATCTGCAATAGGTAAACAGCTTGGTGTGAAGAAATCAACTGTGGGATCAATTATTAGAAAATGGAAAACATACAAGACCACTGATAATCTTCCTCGATCTGGGGCTCCACGCAAGATCTCACCCCGTGGGGTCAAAATGATCACTAGAACGGTGAGTAAAAATCCCAGAACCACACGGGGGGACCTAGTGAATGACCTGCAGAGAGCTGGGACCAAAGTAACAAAGGCTACCATCAGTAACACACTACGCCGCCAGGGACTCAAATCCTGCAGTGCCAGATGTGTCCCCCTGCTTAAGCCAGTACATGTCAAGGCCCGTCTCAAGTTTGCTAGAGAGCATTTGGATGATCCAGACGATGACTGGGAAAATATCATATGGTCAGATGAAACCAAAATAGAACTTTTTGGTAAAAACTCTACTCGTCGTGTTTGGAGGAGAGCGAAAGCTGAGTTGCATGCAAAGAACACCATACCTACAGTGAAGCATGGGGGTGGAAACATCATGCTTTGGGGCTGTTTTTCTGCTAAGGGACCAGGACGACTGATCCGTGTGAAGGAAAGAATGAATGGGGCCATGTATCGTCAAATTTTGAGTGAAAACCTCTTTCCATCAGCAAGGGCATTGAAGATGAAACGTGGCTGGGTCTTTCAGCATGACAGTGATCCCAAACACACCGCCCGGGTAACGAAGGAGTGGCTTCGTAAGAAGCATTTCAAGGTCCTGGAGTGGCCTAGCCAGACTCCAGATCTCAACCCCATAGAAAATCTTTGGAGGGAGTTAAAAGTCTGTGTTGCCCAGCGACAGCCCCAGAACATCACTGCTCTAGAGGAGATCTGCATGGAGGAATGGGCCAAAATACCAGCAACAGTGTGTGAAAACCTTGTGAAGACTTACAGAAAACATTTGATCTCTGTCATTGCCAACAAAGGGTATATAACAAAGTATTGAGATGAACTTTTGTTATTGACCAAATACTTATTTTCCACCATATTTTGCAAATAAATTCTTTAAAAATCAGACAATGTGATTTTCTGGATTTTTTTTTCTCATTTTGTCTCTCATGGTTGAGGTATATCTATGATGAAAATTACCGGCCTGTCTCATCTTTTTAAGTGGGAGAACTTGCACTATTGGTGGCTGACTAAATACTTTTTTGCCCCACTGTATATTGCAAATTAAGCTAATCACTGGGGTCATAGGTTACACGGTGTTGCTTTAAATATTTACATTTTTAAAGAAATAAGCTATATTTATTTTATTATCTCTGGTTTTCTAAAAGTCCTCCTCTGCTTTAGTACACATCTGTTTCTCTTGTTTATACAGCAAATAAAGCAAATAGGGGGAAAGGAAGACAATTTCCTGTTGTTTTTAAACATTTCTTTCTTCCTTTTGCCTCATTTCAGTCTAGATTCCTTTAGTCAACATGTTTCTTCTGAATAGGGAAAGGAAAATAGAGCAGAAATATCCCAGTTTTTGTTCAGCCAATAAAGAGAGCTCTGCACAAGACCATTTATTTCCAAGCCCAGATAGAAGAATGCTACAAGTCCTACAGTTACTGTTCTTGTCTGGCGAAGTGGAACAGAGCTCAAATAACGAGACCACAGTGCCATTAAGATGGTAATGAGGCCAAACTAGCGTGTACACAACAATGTGAATCCGGAGACAAAGGCAGAACTCAACACAACACCATGTTGCACACAATAACCTGGATCTTTGCAGAAAGAGATGAGCTAGAAGATCCAAAGCAAAACCCTCCTGCATTTCATTTAGGCCACTGGAAATTAGATCTATTCTCAGAAGCTCTGCAGCTTCCAAGCAAAAAAACACAAAAAACATCTAATGATAGTTCAGTAAGTACCATGATGAATCAGTGACTGAAGCCAAAACACAAGCGGGTGGCTGATGTTTCACTCTATTCATCTCAGAGGGAGGAGTGATTTGGTAGTTTCAGTTTAAATTCCAGCAAACAAAAGACATGCCCTCACTAATGACTAATGATTTGTTCAGAGTCTAAAAATAAAGAATCAATGAACTTTATTAAACATTAAAGATATTATCCTGTTGTTTATTGTCTCTACAATCAAAGATGTACGCTGGAAACCAGATAGAAGAGTCCAGTAATCGGAGAAGAGATTTTGGTGGCTGTATTTAACAAAAAAAAAGGCTGCCAATTCTTTTTTTTTTTTTTTGATTGGCAGGCATTAGGAAAAAACACAATGTGATTAACTTCAGCCTAACTTTGAAGCATTCAGTTATCTACTCAAACATACCACATCAACCTGGGATCCATACAGTACTCATTATACCTTGCCGAACAGAATTTGAATTAAAACAGGAATAAAAACTAGTAAAACATAATAGGACATACTCCAGAGATCTGTGATGTATTGTTTTATGAATTATTAAGGCCAATTTATGCTTCTGAAGCATAAAAAAATTGTTACTAAACATCGGAGGGTCGCAAACCCCCGCAGACAAAAAGCAGCTGTGATTGGTCCTTGGTATGCCTTTCCGGCTGTCTGTGTGGTCGTCCTTCTCGATTCGGTGCCGAGGTGCGCCATTTTTAAAAACCGAGGAACAACTACAATGGACAACTACAACCAAAGGTTAATCAGTATTTTTGCCAACTCCTTTAAGAGAACCTGTTCCTCTTCTACGTCTAGCAACTTTAGATCCATCTCCGTGACCGTGATATTTTGCAGATGCGCCATTGTAGTTTAGGAAGATAAACACTCCCGCCGGTGACCATCCACACAAGTTCTTGCGAGTTCTCAAATAGGCGCCCCCTTGTGCTTTGGCGGGAAACTGCTGCACGTCCCTAGAAATTCCAGACCGGCGGTGCAGAAGTAAACCAGCAAAACTGATTGGCGAACAGCCCCAAGACACATTTGATGTGTGCGGATGCAGAAGTCTAATCTGCTCTTTAGTCACGTTGAAGCTCACTTTTGGTGGGAAGACTGGATTTTGCATAATATTTTTAAAACAATACAACAATGAAATTGTTCCTCTTTTGTGGACAAACAATACCCGATGTAATGTTGCTTAATTTTAACATAAAGTCTATTTAGCAATTAATACAGTTGAGTCAAACATTAAAAGGAATATTAAGATAAAAACCTCTTTCTGATTAAATATCCACTTTATAAACTGACAAATCTCACCGTTAACAAAACTAAATTAGACGTTTTACAAAACAATACACTTAAAAAAACATTAAGAGCAATCCAAATCTGTCTATGGTAAAAACACTGGATTAAAGTTTTAAATCCTGACTTTCTTACTCTGAATCATTTAAACCATCCGGGGAATAAATCTGCCAACATGACGAAACGTGTATTTAAGTTGATATGAAAGGCAGGATTTCAGGCTGGATAATGGGCAGAGACACAGAGGAGGGGGGGTTAAAACTGCTGGCAGATGGCAGACTAAAATAAAAAAAACAGCACTTTGAAGTCCTCCAGCCACAGGTTTAAAAGCGGATAGAGCTTTTGTATGATAAACCAAAAGACATTTCTGACATTAAATAAAACAGCCATGGCTTTTCCCCCCTACTACCATCAATCAATAGATTTCAATAATGGAAGGCAGCCAACAAATTAAGACTAAATTAATGATCCAATTCCTTCTCATTTCAAATGCTATAGAATAAAATTAAATGAATCTATTTCTATTTTCTTTGTGACTTTTAATTAATCCAAGGTTTTTTTTTTTTAAACTAAAGATATCCATTACACTGAGAAAAAAAAATTAAGTGTATGTACCTTTAATTTTAACAAGGTAAATAACATGATTTGCCAATTTTTTACTCTTAAAATAAGATAGATAATATGCACTCGAAATGAGACAATATGATTGTTTTTTTCTTATTTTAAATGTAAATTGTTTTGTTAAATAGGCAAAGTGTCTCATTTGAGTTATCAAATCCTCAAAAAATGCACTTATTTTAAGAAAAATGACTTATTCAGATCTATTTTTTTCTGCAGTGTAATAAACTAACTTTGAAGCAGTTGTTTTATTCTTCATAGCACCGTGTCCTTCCTTGCTAGCTCACTAAACGACCCTTGACTCGCAGTTTCTCCCCTCGGAGCCATTTAATTAATTCAAATTAACATGAAACGCGGTTACCATTATTTACCAACTTGTTAAAGTAATTAAAAACACTTAAAGTTATTCGCTGGGAAACTCGCTGAGAAGAGTTGAACCGTCGGTGGCTAACGGCTTGCTGGCCGCTGCTGCCGTTTGAAATGAGAAATTCCTCAAAGTCGCTCAGTTTCGGGTGGAAACTTACCTGGAAAGAAGCTCAGCAGCAGAAAACCAAGCCAGGATTTGGAGGACTCCATCTTTTTTTCCTTTTTAGATATCCCAACAGTTCGCCGGAGAAACTTGGTGAAAGAAGTTGTAACCGATACCGACTGTAGACGGTCAGCCCCGCTCTGCTCCACCAAATCATCCAAACTCCACTCCCCCTCCTCCTCCTCCTCCTCCTCCTGCTGCGTGCAGGTGCACAGCGGAGCGCGCCCTGGGCGGTCACGTGACACCAAAAAGGCTACAAAGCTCAGCGTCGCCATCTGCTGGTCAAAAAGGGTAATGACAGTCTCTACAAACACGATTGTTCATCATGGGGGCTGTGTTGTTTAGAGGTGCTTATCTGTGATCTTGAAAGACACAAAATCAAAAGAGAGATTTACGTTGATATAAATAAATACCCATCTGTATTATAATTAATAATAATTATCATTATTATAATTAATTAATATCACAATGGGTTTTTTCTCACTGCTGCTTACCTTATCGAGGCTGCACTTTAAAAAATTCAATTGTCTAGAAAGCTGTTCTAAACAAAATTTCTTTTAGTTTACACTTGTGTACACAAAATGGCAAAATAAATCTGTCTAAGTCTAAGTTATAATCTTGCTTAATAAGAGACTTCAACTTATTATATTTATATATATATATATATATATATACTGTATATATATATATATATATATATATATATATATATATATATATATATATATATATATATATTCACTGCCCCGAGGGCCCAAATGACCACGGGTGCCGCTGATGCCTTGACCTTCCAGGTTTTCTCATGCTCTTCTGTAAGACCCTGGTATTTCTCTAGTTTTTCATGTTGCTTTTTCCTGATGTTGCAGTCACTTGGTATTGTTATGTCAACCACCATGTCTTTCCTCTACTTTTTGTCCACCACCACAATGTCCGGTTGGTTTGCCATTACTATTCGGTCCGTCTGTATCTGGGAATCTCAAAGGATCTTGGCTCGGACATTCTCTACCTTCTTTATTTCTTTGGAGGTGTTTCCCACTTTGATCTTGGAGTGTCCAGCCCGAAGAAAATTGACGGGATGCGAGAACAGGACTCTATTAGAAAAAAAATAAAAAATAAAAAAAAAAAATATATATATATATATATAAATGAGGACGCATTGTATTTACTGTATATACGTCCATGCACCTTTATGGCCCCTTCTTCTTGTTTTTGCCTATTGAGCCCATGTAACGAGTACATTTCTCTACTGTGAGATCAATAAAATCAATCAATCAATCAATTGATGAATTCTGGATTCAATTCAATTTCGATTCAGTTCAATTCAGTTTATTTCTATAGCGCCAATTCACATCATATGTCATCTCAAGGCACTTTATAGATACAATCCAACCAGATCAGATTAATTCAAAGTTTTCAATCTAAGGAAAACCAGTTGATTGCATCGACTCATTGACTCGAAGGGAATCCCTCGCACTAAGCATGCTTGTAGTGACAGTGGAGAGGAAAAACTCTCTTTTAACAGGAAGAAACCTTCAGCAGAACCAGGCTCAGTGTGAGCGGCCATCTGTTGAACAGAGCAGAGGCTCAACTAAAGGTGTACCAATCAGATACCGATATCAGATATTAATCCAACATTTGTCACAAAAACGATCATTGGGTTATATCGGCCTGCTGCTAGGTGATAGAACCTGGTGATAAAAACACAATTCTTCTTTCTAAAGTTTATGTAACCCATTGGTTAATAATAAATGGGTCAGCTGTTCCTGTTATTGATTATTGTTCTCTGTTTGAATAATATCACTTGATCAAAGCTTTTTCTAACATTCCACACAACAAAAAAAACTATGTAAGATCCGCGCTCTGATGTCTTATCCGGACATTCCTAATTTGAATCTATATCTAAAAAGATTTTAATCAAATCGCCTTAGCAACCAGACTGTAGGGCAAGCAGTGCAACCAAAAAGTATTCACACCCCTAACCTTTTCCCCGTTCTGTTATCAGCTCTCTCTAAATTGATGTGACTAAAGTATAAACCGTACAAAATAGCCTGTTATCACAAAGTAAAACCTATTTTGTCAGACATTTTGGTACATTTGAAAAATCTAAGCTTTGAAAAATAAGGTAAAGGTATTTTAAGACTCTACTTGAGCCTCAGCTTCCGATTTCCTCTTATCATCCACGACATCCTTATTTAAATCCACCTAAAGTGAAGATAGTAGATTGGAATTGATATGGGATTGAAAAGTCTTGATTATAACGTTTCACAGATGGCATAAGGAAAAATTATGACATCTCCTAAATCTGTATGAGTTTTTAATAGCGTGCGCTGACTAACTGTTTGTAATACAGTCTCTCTCAGGACTTTACAAACTCTTTAGGATTGAAAAGTCCCTTTTTTAAATGTAATAAATATCTTTTAATCTGCTGGTGAAGTTTTTTAGTCATTGAGGTCATAGTCATTCCAATAAAGTTATAAAACAAATCCATTGGAATTGGTTTCCAAGTTTGAAGACGTTTGACTTCCCATCTACGAAGCTTTGTCAATTCAAATAGTCAGAATTAACATTGAGTTGGAATTCTATATACTAGATTTATTACATGAAGATTCAAACTCAACACTTATTCTGACAATCCTGGATGGGAAGCAAAACATCTTCAAACTTTAAGCTTGGAAACCAAGTGCAGTGGATTGTTTTAGAACTTTTTTGAAATTTCTTTTAACGGGTTTGCATGGGTTTTGCCCAAAAAACAACAATGCAATAAAATGGTGACCCCAGAGAAAAACACATGATTACTTTAAACTAAATGTATTCATGCAAATAAAGTGAAGTAATTATACACTTTTTTAAATATTGATTTATTTTTAAGACAGTTATGGTAAATGGCCTGTACCTATATAAAACTTTTTCAAGTCAGAGGACTTAATCACACAGGAAAAAATAGAAATCTAGAAGAGTCATCTTTTCTTAAAATAAGTGCATTTGCTCTTGAATTGAGGAGGTAAAACAGACATTTTGCCAATGAAACCAAATTTACATTTAAAATAAGAAAACACTATTGCCTTATCTTATTCCCAGTGCATAATATCTAAGTAGCTTATTTTAAGAGTAAAAAACTCAATCCATTGGCAAACTATCTAATTTAACGACTCTAATTAAGGATAAATGCACTTAATTAAAAATTTTTTTACTTATTTCTAGATTGTTTTTCCAGTGTGGTGGCTAGCTACACTGTAGCCACAGATGCTCTGAGGCTCACTGGCAGAAGCGAGGCGCCACCGGGCCCTCTGACCACCATCAGTAGACAATGCAGGTGAAGTGTCTTGCCCAAAGGCACAACGACACTGAAAAGCTGGACCCGGGGCTCCAACCGACAACCCTTCAGTTGTATTTTGCATTTTACAGGGTAATAGATTATTAACTGCCTAAATCATGCATTTGAAAAAATATTTGCATATATATATATATATATATATATATATATATATATATATATATATAAAGAAAATATAGTATAGTATTATAGTATAGTGTTAAATAAGTATTTGAACATCCTGCTATTTTGAAAGTCCGACCACTTAGAAATCATGGAGGAGTCTGAAGTTGTTATTGTAGGTGTATGTCCACTATGAGAGACATAATCTAAAAAAAACACAATGTATGATTTATTAACTATTTATTTGCATGACACAGCTGCAAATAAGTATTTGAACACCTATCAGCTAGAATTCTGACCTTCAAAGAGCTGTTAGTCAGCCTTCTAAACCTCCACTACCCACCTCCACTCCATTTATTATCCTAAATTAGATGCACCTGTTTGAGGTCGTTAGCTGCATAAATTCACCTGTCCATCCCATACAATCAGTAAGAATCCATCTACTAACATGGCCAAGATAAAGGAGCTGTCCAATGACACTAGAGACAATATTGTACGTAGGCTTTCACAGGGCTGGGAAGGGCTATGGGGAAATTGCAAAGCAGCTTGGATAAAAAAGATCCAGTGTTGGAGCAATCATTAGAAAATGGAAGAAGCTAAACATGACTGTTAATCTCCCTGGGACTGAAGCTCCATGCAAGATCTCACCTGGTGGAGTCTCAGTAATTCTAGGGAAGGTGGGAAATCAGCATCGAACTACACGGGATCAGCAGGTCAATGACCTGAAAGGAGCTGGGACCGTCGTTTCCATGGTTACTGTTGGTAGTACTCTAAGACGTCATGGTTTGAAATCATGTAAAGAATGGAAGGTTCCCCTGCTTAAACTAGCACGTGTCAAGGCCCATCTTAAGTTTACCAATGACCATTTGGATCAGGGTGTCAAAGTGGTTCCAGAAAGGGCCGTGTGGATGCAGGTTTTCAATCCAACCAAGCAATAGCACAGCAGATTCCGGTCATCTCATCAAGGGAGTCCAATCTGATGAGATGACTTGAGATATATATATATATATATATATATATATACATATATACACACACACACCTTTTTAACTTAAAGTTTCTGCCTATTCTGTACGCTGTAAATAAAAAGTAGTAAGTGGAAGTAAGTTGCCTGTTCTAACACACACTGAAAAAGTAATGCAACTGCTTTTTGCATTTACAGTTGTTTTATTTCTTATCCTGCTAACATGAAACAATTGTGTTAAAGTAACTGAATATGATTAGGTAATAGGATTTCAGTGTCTATATATATTTCCCTGTGTTGGTTTAATAAGTTCCATGTTGGAAAAAAAGCATTTTGAAACTAAATTGTTCTGCATTAATTTGTTGTATAGTGATGTTTTTATTTCTCATGTATTTTAATCTAATACTAGACTTTTTCATTTCCTAGTTCTAATACTAGAACTTTAGAATTTATGATCCAAGTTACTCAGTACTACAGGAACCTTCTTACTAAATACTTTTTTATTTTCTCTAGTAATTTGTTGGATACTTTTTTTTTTTTTTGCTTGAGTAGAAAGAAAAGTGTACAGTGTTAACTTTAGTTTTGCTTTCCCTATCATTTTACAGAGAAAAGAAGATGATTAATTTAAGGTCATAGTTAATATAATGTCTATTACTGCTGCTGTAGAATACCATCATAAAATCCTATTAAAGATAAAAGTTCCCCTCAGATTGATCTCACGTTTTCTCTGCATTTATCTTTCGGTAATATTCGGTATCAATATGTCCTGTCATTTCATTAGTCCCTCTGTTATCTCTCACTCCTTCATGCTGTTTACTCATGAAACACCAGATCACTGCGACGTCCCGATAATTTAAACTGCTCCGACCGGTCAGACCCGTCATGTGAGCGAGGTTCACTTTCTACCCTCTCAGACATTTTATCATTCTGTTAAACGTCAAACATCTGAAGCCTGCAGCAAAGAGTCCAGCTGACAGATAAATTAGATGCTATTTTTAATTCTTGCATCTTCCGACATCCCATTGATAAGTGCTTTAATAACAGGTTTCTGAAAATTCCTGCATGGAGATGAATATTTCAAATGTGTTTGACTATTTGGAAGACAATAGTTTGTGGGTTAGATATGATCTACTGGAGTCCTTCAAATAGAGACATTTTTAGTGCTTCCTGGTGCCCTCTGCTGACAGGTTTTCATAAATACCAATTAGTGATAGACCGATACATTGGCCGGCTGATATTAGCGCTTTTTCACGTATCGGCTGACAGGTGGATTCAGCAGCCATGCCAAGAGGTCACGCTTGATTTGTCGTATTTGATCTCCATCATTATAGATCTTTGTTAATGTATCTTTTTGTATACATTGACTTCACACTGTTTTCATTGTTATGTAAAAATGTACACTTAAAATAAGATTGCATTGTCTTATTTCAACTGCATATTCTCTATGTAATTCCATTGGCAAACTATCATTTATCTACTCAAATTAGTGATAAATACACATAATTTAAGATCATTTTTACTTATTTCTAGAACGTTTTTCCAGTGAAAAAACTATCATTTTGAATTAATTTTACCAGAACCTGGCACCTTCTCACAGAGATAAACAAACTTAGAGATAATTTAGGGGCATCCAGCATCAGTTTATGCATTAAAAAAACCCATAAGATATTAGGTATATATTTTTTTTTGTTACATGTAATTTTACATGTTTAACCCCTGCCTGCCCGTTTCTGTCTTTAAGCAGCTGGACAAAGCTACGCATTATACAGTGATTCTCTCTGTATGAAGACGAGGGTCTCATTTGGGGTGTCCAGGAATAGGACTGATAGAAAAACACAAGATTATGCAATGCTTGGAAATGTTTAATAAAAGTTTATAATATTAAGCCTATACATCTGAAAATTTGTGCTTAATAAATAAAACATTTCATCACAAAGGACATTAAGCTGTAGTAAAAATACAGTACTTCAAAATTACACATGTAGTATTCCAATTTCAATACCTAATTTCATACAAGTGATTCATTCCAACTATAACAAAACAATCTAAAGTGCAAAAGACTGAAAAAAACAATATTGACGTTATAAAAATTCATGTTTAAAAAAAAAAGGTCAGTCAAAGTTTTTCTAGGTTTAATGTCCAGTGTGAACAACAAGCACCGAGGTCCCTAACTGTAACTATGTGCCATGTATGGCTCTGTGTCCCAGTACTCGGGGCCCGCTCTGTAGACAGGAGGGACCCAAACGTTGCTCCTGAAGGAGTGGGGGGCCCGGCCCCGGTAGCCGTAGTGAGGCCTTGGAAGGATGAGACTTTTTCCTGACGTCTTTCTGGGATGCCAGGAAGGAGCTCCGGGATTCATGGTCTGAAACCAGAAGAGACTATTAATTCCATTAAAAAAGACCAGCCTATTATTTTTCCCTATTATTATTCATTCCAACTGAATAAGATCAGCTATTTAAAACCCAAATCAGAACACACACAAAAATAGATACAAATTTTTTTATTTTTTCAGCAAATCATCTTGATTTGACCAACCGACATATTCAGACTTTAAACTGGTTTAAACCGGCTGCTTCCATGAAGGGCCCTACCTGGTGGCTCCCGCTGCTTTTGGGGACAGTGAGGGGGGAACTACGCGTGCTTTCCTCATCAGAAGAAGAACCCGAGTGGTAGTCAGACGTCACCCTCTCCAGAGCACTGGTCACCTTCTTAGCAACGTCTTTATCATCCTCATCATCGCTGCTGAAGGTGGCCACTGAGAAGCAGGGGTTGTGCTCTCCGTATCTGACAGGACGACAAAATAAGGCAAACATTCACTGAAAACAGCTTGGCGAAGAAGAAGCAGAGAAAGAGTGATTCCAGTGCACCTGTTTAATGATGTAAGGCTGAACTGACACTCCTATTTTAACGCATTATGGAAAAATGTCTGGAATGTTCTGGAAATCTACCAGTTAAAGTGTTTACTAACTGTAGGCCATTAGTAACACTAACTGTAATGATCATAAATGTCTGTGCCACTGTAGAGTTATGCTACTCTCTGTGGCTAAAAGTAATAATAATGGACCTTTTATTTTAAAGTTGTAGGGAAATCATATTTAAGTTTTAAATCATTCTGGCTTTACCATGTATATAAAGGTACTCTTTATCAGTCCATATTGTCCCAAAAGTTAGAAAAGTTCTATTTTAAAACAAATCATGTCTTAAAATCTGTGTTGTTTTTCGTTCTTATGCAGGCCAGTTAGTTATAAGTCAGCCTGAACACCTAAGTTCGGCCAATCATATATCAACGGTCAGAATTTGTACATGTTTGAGCCCTTGCCTCGCAACGCTGCCAATTCTGTTAGCTCAACGCCTGCTGCAGACACAGACGTCCATCCCTGTGAACACTGGGACGGAACTCAATTGGAAAGGAAATTATGACAGTGTTTGTTACCAATTGACGTTTCTGTAACTGGCGAGCTGAACAGAAAGAGAGATGACGTCCAGCCCAGCTGCTAAGCTTTAACTCTAAAGTTTTAGCTACAGAATGAACGCCCATGTCTACGTAAGCAAATCTTCCCGTTTTGGGTGACCTGTACCCATAGAAGCTGTCCCCAAACAGCATCTGATGAATGAGAGAAAAAGAGAGCTTTGTACGACAGCGCAGAAAGCCTGATGCTCATTAGCTTTAAGTTAGAGTAGAAGAGCTGCGTGCAGCCTTTAAGTAAGAGCTTAAATAAATAAATAAATAAATAAGAGCTTTTCATCACAGACAGGAAGCAGTTCTGTGACATTGAGATGTTTTAATTGATTCATCTTGTTTTGACTGATCTGATCCTTGCTGAGATAAAACCGTGGTTCTTGCTAGGCGCTGTGCCCAGGTTTAAAGAGACATTTTGTATTGTCTACGATATATATAAGACTACAATATCCTTTGGTTCTGTAAAAGTTAAAAAAAAAATCCACTGGACTTGGTTTCCAAGATTTGAAGACGTTTCGCAACCTCTCTAGGAAGCTTTCTCAATTCAAATGTCTAGATGTCCATACATTTGGATATATAAAATATATACATATATACAAATAACAAAAAATTCTACCACATTAACTAACATCGTCTAACTAACCTGACTCACCTGCAACAAACCTCTCCAGGGTCCACCCACAACGTGAGCTCCCGGGGCAGCCCCAGGTCCCCATACTTTACTCCGCTCTCCTGGCAGGCCCGAAGGAGATCTGGATCCTGCCTGTGGAACCCGTTTATTCTGATGCACCTAAAACACCAAAATAAAGGGGATGTTTCGGATTAATGAGCTGAAAATGTTAGATTCTATTTGTTACTCAGTGCTTTTCCAAATCATCTGTACCTGTAGGCCTGTCCTCTGCTGGGGCTTTCTGGGTACCAGTGACCCTTGAACTTCTCCTGTAGAGCAACAGCCAGCCTCTCAACAAACAGCTCCACCTGGTCGGCTTCCAGCTTCTCTCCTTTCTTCACAAGCCTCTTCAGAAAGAAAACCACCGCTGCTATCTCTCGCATCATGTTTTACGTCTGATCATTACGAACCATGAGCTTCTGGAAGAAAACTGAACATTGAACAGTGGTTAGACGGAACCACACAGTTGCTAAATCTGTTTCTTGGCATCGTTTCTGATGTTTTTATGTTGGTAAAAATCTTATTGCATAAGCCAAAATTAAGAAATATATTGTGATAGAGGTTTGGGACATAACTTTCAGGCCTAGACAGATTACTAGTCTACGAAAACGGAGTAAATAGCAGTGACCAGCATATGTTTAAATCACACTTTAAAGGCGCTATGTGGACATGCCCAATAAAAAAAATCATCAGATTTTCCTTTTTTTTTAATTCAGCAGTGTCTGTTAGAAATAAGTTAAAGGGACCACATAATCAAAAAACTAATTGTAGTGATAACGAACCGCTGTCAGTGTTATATACAGGCAAGAAAACACATCAACATGCAACATTTCCATATATTTAAAAATGTTTCTTGCCTATCTGAAGATCTCCATTGTGAATTTAATAAAAGAGGCGCTCGTTATTGTTATAACAGTAAAGTTAAAATGTTGACGAATATGGATGCATTTAAAATTCTGGTTAAGCTCATTAGAAAGGCTAAAATTAGTAATTTACTTTGCAATCCTAATGGAAAAAATTAAGTTTAAAAAGAAAAGAGTTTTACTATAGAACATTATTTTAATTAAAATAGTTTCTGAAAAAATTGTTGATTTCACCTTGAATGCTCAATATCTACTGGTTATCATATGTCCATTATGTTTACTGGATAATTACCTGAAATTGTATCATTTCAACAATAAAACGATATAATTTCCTCGTTTTTAATGTATTTTGCTTTAAGTTTATTAAACACTGAAGTAGAACACAGGTGTAACTGTCTGAAGAAATGGTGTGGACATGTCCCCACCAACAATCCCCCCCCCCCCCCCCCCCCCTTCCGCTCAGTTTCTTTAGCCAAAGGTAACAGAGGTTAGGTGCGGCTATCTGTGTTTATTTTTTTTGTATTTTTCCCCCTCTCCCGCTGCTCTCGTGTCCCGCCTTTCGGTCTAACATCATTGGATCTGTCGCTTTGAGACATTTGATTTGCGGTCGTATTTCACTGATGTACAGAGTCACTACGTTGAGGAGGAGAGACGCACAGCAGCACTCACTGAATATCAATCAGCAGCTACTTTCACGTTTAAGTAAAAAAAAATAAATAAATAAATTAGAGATGCCTCCAGAAAATCCGTTCGTTAGACATACGGAGCTTTTTCGACAAGAAACGTAAAAAATTCGAAGCTTATACAAGTTAGTATTATAATGCAAGAAACTTGAGGAAAATATAGTTTAAATTTGTGTTCTTCTGAACTCAGAGGACCATGACTCCCAGTTACACGTTAAAATTAACACATTTTCTTATTGTAGAGACAGAATCAGACTGTAGAGCTTCTACATATCTTGAAATGTTGTTGCTGGCATCATTATATTAATCAGGAGGTTCATAATCTTTTTAAACAGAGCACAGAGAGGTAGTGAGAGCTGCACATTTAAAGGGGAAACAGATTTACTGGGATATGCAGCATGCAATTAAATATATCTCCAAGTTTACCGGAAAGTTTAAAAGAAAAGAATATGCTATGCTATATTTAAAATGCAGCATATCCATATTTTTCTAGTTGGAATTGAAATTGTATTTCTAGGGATGCATGATATATCGATTTTGGCATCGGAATAGGCTATTATTAATTATTTTTTTAATATATTGATGTGGAGGTCTTTAACAGGGGTTCCATGCCCCCAAAAGGTCCACTTAGGTACTTTATGAGGGTCGTGAAAGTTTTGGATGATTAGACTTCCCCCCTGCATTTTTTCCCCCACTAATTTAAATGTCTTTAAATAAACATTAACATGAAATCAACATGCTTTAGTAAACAGATAAATGGAGGCAGAAGATGTCTTTCAGTCTTCAATGCACACATTCAGCGACACACAGGAGCTCTTTCAAGCTGGGCACCGTTTCATTCACAACACCTGTCCCATCAACCAGGAATCAGAAATACTTAATAATACCAGGGAGAAATTACCTTTATTACATTACTCCATAAGTAATAGAGTGACTGTAGGACATGTTTGATATAACACAATTTGGGGGTCTTCGGCCTGGAAAACGTTGCATTCATTTATTTTTTTGGGCCCTGTATATATATATATATATATATATATATATATATATATATATATATATATATATATATATATATATATATATATATATATATATATATATAAGGCATCTCTCTAACTATCTATAAATATCAGTGTGTTATGGATCTCTTGTGTTCTTAACAATAGGAGGGTATCAATAAATAGATGTTTAAGCTCATTTTTGGAAAATATAAAAACCTAATAAAATCATTCAGGTAGTGTAAGTGTAGCTCCATCCGCCTCCACCCTTATAGTCCTCATCAACCTTCATCACTAAGTTACACCCTTGAAGTCCAGCTACAGGATGAGCATCACAGCGGGCGTCCATTACTCTGTTTAGTTTTTCCACGTACGACACTGCTGCTAATATTCCCGATTAAGGACTTTCCTCCTGACTGATAAGGGATGCTGGTGTAATTTAAATCAACGACTTCTTTGTTGAAATGGGATAAAGTCTGTCTGGTTCAGCGATCTGTTGATCTAACGGGTCCTGGAAAGGCGGGCTGTGACGCAGAAGTTCCGTTGGTTCCCGCACAGCACGCTCCATAACAAAGCTAGATGGTGTTAGCTAAAGCTAACGGCTCTAGCTAGCGTCCAAAGCGGTTAAAAAATAGAAATACATTTTGGTATCACTGTTTTAACAATAATTCAAACTTATTTGTGCATATTCATAAAATATATAATTTCTTAACTTAATACAAATGACTAACCTTTATCTAAATAATCGCCACGCCACGTTAGCCAGCATTCATAACTTGCTAACAAGTTAAACAAATAGCTACGGCTACAATGTCAAAATCAATAACCTCATAAAACAGTTACAACGCTGTATTATTAACGGTTATATACTCGATAGGAGATAACAGAACATGTAAACGTTGGTTACCTGTTTTAGCACAAACGACCCGTGCAGCGTGAGCTAGAAATGAATGGAAGTGAATGAGGCTTCAGAAAAGCTTCATTATTACTCAGCCCAATAGAACTTTAACCCCGCCCATACATGTTTTTCATTGGTTAAAAACAACATATTCTTCCTTTTATTGGTCGAATATCTGACAATCAAATGTTGAGTCAAATTACTTCTATGACTCATATTTGTTAGAATGGGAGTTGCTCTCACCAGTGTAATGTAGACAAACGCGAGCAGAGATGTTCATTAACTATTAAACGTAAATATAGCCTTGATTTTAGTATAAAAGGGTATTACTGAAAAGTGTTTGATCATTTTAGCATCATTTCTTGCTTTGTTTCGTAGTTTGGTGTTTTGTTTGTGTTTATCCCGAGAAACCTGTTGGTATCCTTCCCAACTTTTTATTACAATGTAAAAATCAATAAGAAAAAGGAAGAAAAAAAAAACAGTTACCTGTGTTATACAGATTTTTTTTTGTAAGAGTTGTTAATCCTGGTTGGTGCTTACTACAACACAACAGTGGAAAAACTACATTTTCACTATAATCACAGATTTAGTTCAGCTGAGGCTGTTTTAAAGCTCTTTATAGATTAAGTATATGCTCAAGAAAGTCTTGTAGGTGTAGGAACAACTGATGGGGAGATGCTCAGATTAATTTTCATCATTTTAAGAAGAGTATTTTATACAGGAATAATCTCAAATGATTCTTTAAAGTTGTCCCAAGGATAACCTTCTTTATTAGTTTTTTGCACAGGGCTGATCAACAGAAGATGGTAGCGCCACTAAAGGAGGTCTGTACAGATTAGGGCCACTGAAAAAATAAGAAAAGATAACTAATTTTATTTCAGTGTAATTTGAGAAAGAATTCAAAATTCTGACTTTTTTCTCAGAATTCTGACTTTTTTCCCCCTCATAATTCTGACTCTGATATCATAATTCTGACTTTAATCTCATAACTCTGACTTTTTTTCCTCACAATTCTGACTTTAATCTGAGAATTCTGACTTTAATCTCAGAATTATTACTTTAATCTCATAATTCTGACTCTTTTTCCTCATAATTCTGACTTTAATCTAATAATTCTGACTTTAATCTGAGAATTCTGACCTTTTTCCTCATAATTCTGACTTTAATCTCAGAATTCTGACTGAATTCTGACAGCTAACAAACATGTTAGCATCAAGCCGTAGCCATGTCTGTTTTAGAGACTAAAGCAGACATAAAAACCTCTCTTGTTTTAATCACCTTCTACTTTTCAATTAATTAAATGGCATCACGGGGACCCCTCTGGCACTTAAAAAGTCACCTTTTCCACCAATGTGTTACTGGCCCTCCCAAACAACTCACATCTCTGCCTTCATGGTGCCCATCTACAAGATCCAAAATTCTGACATTTAAAGTCAGAATTGACATTTCTCTGACATTAAAGTCAGTATTCTGAGATTAAAGTCAGAATTCTAAGATTAAAGTCAGAATTCTGAGATTAAACGCAGAATTCTGAGATTAAAGTCAGAATTCTGAGATTCAATAATATTTAAAAATCAGTTCACTTTTTTATTTTTTCAGTGGCCCTAATCCTCTTCCGTAAATATGACTGCAGGGGGCAGTATTGCATTACAAACAGAGTTGTGCAAAAAAAAACACTCATTATTTATCTATAACTTGTTTCCTAAACATTTGTTTTAAAATAAAGGGAAGATAAAAATCCCTTATAAAAACCACTTGCTTTGTGTGAGTTTGGAAAATAGCTGCGATCATCACTGAATCATGATTGTTATGATTCCCAAACACACCCTGTATTTTAGACATTGTAAAAAGGAGAAACCCCCCTCCCTTTTCATTATTTAATGGTTTTAAAGAGTTAGATATTTACCAAACTGAAATAGAAGTTCTCAAACAAGACACTCATCTAAAAAAATTTTTTGTAGAATTTTATGCATTTAAAATGTTCAGTATGTCACTCCTTGAAAACGTGCTACTTTTTCACACCCTGTCATTATGTCTAATTGATGCAGCTGACCTGCTGACCAGTAGAGCCCAGCTTAAAGGCAGTGACATTAAAGACAGTCGGAGCAGCTTGAAGCTTTAGTCTGTTCGTACGATGAACCGCTAGCTTGCCAGACTCAAAAGTCTTCTGCTTCAAATAACTTCCACAGCTGGCTCCACATCTGCCTCTTCTCTCCTTCCCACACTCTTCTCTCCTTCCCACAAGTGGCCTTTCGGGAAGTGGCCTTCCCGAAAGGCCACTTGAGCGTCCCACTTGGACGCTCAAGTGGCCTTTCGGCTTGTGTTTTATGGTTGTGAGGTATAGTTGGTATTACCAATGTATTCAACTGGAAACTACAGAACCAACCTTGTGATGTCACCACTTAGATGGCGGCACCCATCCCAAAAATTATAAAGGCTTGCTTTTTTGTTTTATACATATGTATTTTTCATACTTGTAATATGATTGTGGGTGATAGTCAGACAAAATATTGTTTATTAAATTAGTTCAGTTTAGCGTTTCATTTCCACTTAACATCTGCAGTTAACTTCAAAAGAGGACAAAATGGCCGCTCCAGCTAGTTTAATCAGCTCTGATAGGCAATCTTAGACACTCTTACCCATTTGTTTTTTTTTTTCTTTACATAAGGAAAAACGTTTATGGCTTTACATTTTCCTTTTTGATGAAACTTATAGTTAGAGTAGCTCAGGTTATCCTGAGCTATCTCTATAGTTATGCTGCTATAGGCTTAGACTGCTGGAGGACATAGGGACCCCTTTTCATCCTTCTGCTTTATTAAATTCTCTGCTTTCCCGTTCTGCAGTATTTTTTAGTTCAACCCTTAAATGTATGTGCTCTCTTCATCTTCTGACATGGAAGCTGGCTCAGAGCTCGTCTGCCTGGCTCTTTGTTTCCTGGACGGGGCCGCCTGTGGAGCTAGTTACCAGTTGCCTTTTGTATCTCTGCTTCTTTTTCTTTGTCATCTTCTGTCTCCTTGAATCAGAGTGGGCCTCAGCAGATGGCCGCTCACACTGAGCCTCGTTTTGGTTCTGTTGGAGGTTACTTCCTGTTAAAAGGGCATTTTCCTCCCCACTGTTGCTACAAGCATGCTTTGGTGTGAGGAATTGTCATAGTCAATGTGTTGAAGCTTGTTTTCCTTAGATAGAAAACTTAAAATTTATCTGACTGTGTGATCTGATTAAATTGCCGCTGTAAAGTGCCTTAATGACATGGGTTCTCAATTGGTGCTGAATAAATAAACTGAATTGAATGGAATTCACACACCTCTGGAGCAAGATGTCCCTCTCTAAACCACAGGGTGGCAGCAGAGACACCATTATGTGGAATATTCTACTTTGAGATTTTAAAGTAGGTATATTAACCAAAAACTGTCAACAAAAATACCACAATCATTTATTCACAACAAAAAAGAAGGCTAATAAATAATTCCTACTCTTTTAAAAATAAGTTTTCATGTTTTATGGGGGGAGAGTCTGTCCATTTTCTCCTGCTTCATGATCAGGGTCATGGTGGGTCTAAGGCAGTCCATGCATAAAAGGCGGGTTACACCCTGGATAAGTCACCAGTCCATCTGTCCAAAGGTCAGTTACTCCATTAAATAGTCCCTGCTCGATAAAGGGATTAGGGCCGACATTCACTAATTGTTTTATTCAACTGTATAAGTATTTTTAAGAAAGGGGCAAAGGCTTGATTTCATGCCAACCTGTCGCACAGAGCTAAAGCCGTGTACATGGGGCGCCACTGTGTTGCCAGAGCAACGACCAATTAACCTAACAGTCATGTTTTTGGACTGTGGGAGGAAGCTGGAGTACCTGGAGAACATGCAAACTCCATGCAGCAAGAGCAGATTTCGAATAAATAAATGGATTAAAGCACATTTATCAGTTGTCTGATGCAAGAATGGATCAATATTCAGAGGCTCTAGATTAAATCTAATAATCAGGTAATTAGTAGAGAAGAACTGACAAATATTTCAGCCTTTATGTGTAAAACTGCTAGGAAAACAGACACAAACACTGGACTAGAACAGCAAAGTGTAGAATTAAACTAAGTGTAACAGTAAAATATAAATACGTTTATAAAGGCACTGTACCATATTTTATATTTAAATCCCTTATTTGAAAATGGCATTTAGAGAGAAAAAAAAAACACTTTACACCAGATTCTGTAAAAAATACCTGTATTTTTATTTTATTGAAAAAGATTTGTCTACACAATTCAAACATAATATTTCCACACAATAAATATCATTTAAAAAAATGCATCCATTGAAAAAATGTAAAGAAATGTACGGTCAGGCTACAACTAATGTAGAAGTGTAACTCAAATCCAATTGAAAAGAAACGGACTGGTTCTCCCGGCGAAGATAGGTCCAAAAACATCCACGAAAACAGATACACAACTAAAAATGCAAGGACTAAATATTTGCTTTAATAAACACACTCAGGCAGGCTACATGTCGAAATAAAACCATAACAAAAAGTTCAAAACCAAGTTTATAACCATAACTTTAGACCCTAAAAAGGGTCAAAAACATCTAGTCTCTTACAAAGAGAGCCCAACGCAGAAATGCTGCCTTTTTTTCTAAGTTTGCTTTATACCAGCTTAGAAAACTCTAAACCACCTGGTAGGAAAAGTCCAACCATCATCTTTCCCAATAAGGCCTTTTGATTTTTCGTTTAGACGCGTCTTGCATAAAGTTCCTTTGATTAAACATTAGGGACATCCACAGGCACTGCAGACCAAACGCCATGTTTGTATTGCTATGTAGACACGCTGAAATAGCAGGGAGGGAAACTCGTTATCAATAAGGTGAGCCCTAAGCAACCTTCAGCTCGGGGGGTTTAACATGGGCTCATTCTGGTTTAAGGATATGAAACACAGAACAAACTTTGGTTTAACGAATGGATTTCCCTCTCATGTGTTCTTGATCTGACAGGAACCAGGAAGTGTCGACAGCTTTACCACAAATCAAATGAAATCCCACTAGAAATGATAGATTTTAAAAAGAAGGGGGTTAAAATAACACTTCTTAGGCAACAGGGTGATGAGCCAACAAGCCGTTTCTCAATGAAAAGTCACTAAAGTAAAACTGACTCTGCAGCAGTTTGATTTCTTTTTTTTTTTCAGATTATCTTTCAGCTAAAGTTTTAGGTTTCGCCCACTGTTGCTCCATCCATGACCTTTTGTATCAGACGCCAAATCCAACCTTTGCAGCTTTTTGTCCAGTTTTCTTTGGTAGGAAATAGAGCCGCCTGTCATGGGAGGTTCTACACCGACGCTACGATTCAAACCCCAACAGGAGGAGCTTATTTTAGTTTAATCACTGTTAACTGTGAGGACCTGTAGGTGTTTGGCTTAAATGAAGCAGGTTTCTCAGCAGGAGGTCAGAGGTCACCCTTAATCCATCTCCATCCAGGAGTAAAATAGTCAGCTGAACTGAACAGTGACCAGGTTCATGATGGAAATATGGTTTAAAATAAAGCTTTTAGAGAAGAGACACTAATTTATGACCATTTATATGGTCATAATTAAGTGTGACCATATAAATATCTACATATATGTAGATATCATGATTCTTTAATATATTTAAGTCAGAGGAAATGTGCGATTGTCTGTTTACAGATCCAAGATGGAGGAGGTGAGGGAAGTCTATGGAGAGAATTTTGGTCCATTATTGTTGAAATTTCAAACATTTCTTAATAATAAAAAAGTTTTGAAAGTTCTTTATTTTCTTTCATTTTTTAAAAATGTAATACCTTTTTTTAACTTAACATTTTCAACTTTTATCAAATTTATCAGATATATATCGTATTATTTTTTACAGATCAGGTTATTTTCCCACCTAAGGGCAGGCTCTGTAAAACTTAATCTGAATTTTGCTCTGTTGAGAAAACTTCAGAAAAATAAAAATAATAAAATCTGCTTAAGCTAAATTAAAGACATTTTTTAATGACAAGAGGTTTTTCAATGTTTTGTTTCTGGGTTGCTTTTTTCCCCCATTTACAAACTGTGTCCCTTTCCAACATAAATAGTGGAACAAAATTCCCCCCCTAGAGGCTTTTAGTACCAAGTTCCAGTCCTTTAAAATGTTTAGCAAACATTTTAGACCAGTTTCCAGCAAACATCGGGCTCATTTCAAACCATTTCAGGCAATTTCGAGCATTAGTGTTCATCCAGGGGAAGTTTGACTGAAGGAGAAGAGTTGTCTTTTATTATCAGCTAAATACTGACTGAAATCTTTAACCTTTAAAGAACTGAGAAATAATCAGAAACCTCATTCTAGAAAAGTAAAAACTGTATTGAAATATAAAACTGAATAATTGAGGACGATAAAGAATAAAATTCACCACTGAAGTCTGTTTTTTGTGCAGCTCATTAAAACTCCTCCATCCTAAGGCCGTGGTTTTTTTAAACCCTAGGTAATCAGAGAGTCATAACCAGAGCAGGAACTCATCTGCCGCCCGCCAGTAACCTCACATCAGTGGAACCACTAACTGAAGCGAGCCCTTGATGCTGCGCGGGACCCAACGGCCCCGCTGTGCAAAAGTCTAACAGGATCCAGATGCTTTCAGCCTCCTCCGCGCTGCAGCAGACCACTTCTTCACCTTCGGCCAGCTGCCGTCCTCCGGCTCCTCATTCCACGGCGGCGGCGCCGTTGCTGCTGCTGGCCTTCACGCCGGCCCTGCTGATGTGCAGCCAGGGCAGTTTGGCACAGTTCTTAAAGAGCTGCTCAATGGCGATGTGACGCACATGCAGCTCTGACGCCAGGGCGTCCTTCTCCTGCACAGCAGCCGTCAGCTCCTCGAAGACCTCTATGGAGGCGGGAAGTCATCGACACAGGAGGTTAAGATTTATCCGGGAGAATCTGATCCTATTTCTAAGAAACAAAACTTACTTTCAATCTGCTTCAGCAGTCGTCCGTTCAGCTGATGGAGCTCATCCGTGTTCATCTTAGTCACTGAGAGAAACAGCGTATAGAGGGTTAAAAACTATCAGACCGACCTACAGAATCTGTCGCCATTCATGGCATTAGAGTTAAATCAGCACCTTCTGCTACAACTCTGGTGATGTAAAGGGCTGGTTATACTCCTGCAGCAGTGTGTCGCAGTGAGCTTGTCACAGATATTTTTGATTTATGCTCAATATCGAAGCGTGGTCTGCGCTGTTATTCCACGCCAAGACGCAAGAGGAACAATCAGGAACTAGCTGTAAGTCTAGATACGGCCAAGAGGCGGTGAGGAAGTGGGGGCAAGTTTGTGCGACAATGGAGGGACATGAGGGCCAAAAAAGAGCGGGGATCCAGGTGGAAAAAGTGTCCCAGCGTTCTCACCAATGTTCATTTCGTCAACCAGGATGATGACGAAAATATTTCGTTAACGCCCCCTTTTCCCCTGACGATGACGAGACGATGGCGCACAAAAATTGTTTCCAAAAAATAAAAATATGACAAGACAAAAAAATTATTTTCGTCAACGAGACTAAGACCAGACGAAATATACAAGCCATGGACAAATGGACATTAAAAATTGTATTGTTTATAATTAATTTGTAATTGTTAATATAAGTGTTTCTTTAACTTCATAGAAGATTATGCGTCGTTGCCCTGTTTGTCCCTACACGGCGCCTGTCCCACAGTGCCTTGCGCCGCTCACTCAGTAGTAGCAGAGGGCTTATGCTGGTCACTGGTAGTACCTAAACGTGCCTTGCTCAACTACCCAGTCATGGTGTCGGGCTCAGATACTGGTGTACAGTTTGTTGAAGGAGCTGGGCGAAAACAACGCCTAAATGTATGGAGCCATTTCGTTTACAACGCGAAGGAAAACAAAACAACTTGCATGATAATCACTGACACCACAGCCAAGTCAGACATTGGGGAAGGACAGGAAGTCTGTTGCAGAGATGTTGGGAGCCCGCCCACAGTACAACCCTGACACCAAAGAGCAGAAAGCCCTGGAGAACTCCATGGAAAAGAGGATCGGGCGTTCTGGCCTGCCTGCAAGGCCTATTGAGGATAAAGACTTTGTGGATATGATGAAACAAGCTGACAAAAGTTTCAATGTGTGCAGTGTGATATATGTTAAGAAGAGAATCGGTCTGTGGAGAAATTTTACTATTTACAGTGTTGACTAAAATGACTCAAATTTGACTAAGACTAAAATAGATTTTCATCATTTAGACTAAGACTAAATTGGGAAGGCAATGACTAAATATGACTAAGACTAAATTTAAAAAAGCTGAAAAAATTAACACTGGTTTTCGCACAGCTTGATCTTCTAGCTGGTCCATCTTCACGTGGTTTTCCACAATGGCGGTCATACAAACAAAACAAGTTGGTAAGGTACAAAAGAAGAAATATGCAAAGTGTAGAGCGGATGTAGAATTGACCAATCGGAGGCCTCCTGTCTACGTTCACCTATAGTTTTGGAGAAGTGCAGCAGAGTGTCTGCAGAAGGGGCGGGGCATATCTGCGTTCACTGCGACACACACAGACGACCTGGTTTCTGAGTATAATTCAGCCTTCAGTTAAGACGTTAAGCAGAGAATGTTCTGTATGAGACAAAAGGAGAATAGCTGAATTTCTTTCTCTAAACTTTCTACTTTGACTGAGTGGAAGAGAAAATCTACACCTCATTAGTCTAATGAGCAGAAAGTATAAAAGGTTTCGACTGATTTTCCTTACGTTCTTCTCTGCTGTGGCCCTGGCGTCTCTGCTGCCTCTGTCCTGAAGGCTGCGTCCAGCCGTGCCCATCCTTCCTTCCGTCTCTGCTCCAACCTTCGCTTTGAGACGCACGCAGGAGATCCACCTCCTCGGCCGTCTGTCTCTCCAGGCCCGTTTCTTTGGCCCTGTCCCAGCAGGGGGCGTAGCGCGGCACCTGAGCGTCAGACTGCGGCAGCAGCCTGCGCTCCCCCTGCTGGCTGTAACAGAGGAGCTTGGCCCCCCGTCTGCCGCAGCCGTTGGAAGAGAGCGAGTCTTTATTCTGGGCAAACTGGATGATGCTGGTCAGTTTCTGGCTGAGGGCCAGCTTCATCCCCTCATAGGCGCTTCTGGACACCTTGGAATGGGACAGCTTCTGATTGGCGATCAGGTGGCATTTCTCAAAGCAGTCTCTGTGGCCCCGCAGTGACTTGGAGTGCAACAAGGATGCAGAGGAGACACCTGCATTCAAACAGACAGGAAGAGTCCATCACTGATGACATGGAGGGATACTTGTTTCAGGCATTAAACATGTTTCATAAATGGAAATCTGATAAAAATATACAAAGCAAAGCAAAGAAATGAAACATTTTAATGAAAAGTTTTGAGAATTATTTAGATGTTTTCTCAGATTATTTTAAAGTTCACAAAGTATACGATTTTTTTTGTATTTAATTTTCAATTCAATTCAAATTGACTCTTAGTTTTTACTGTACTTATTGCTTTAAAAATATGATTTAAAATCCTAATCCACAAACATCCTCATTCACATTTTCCCCTACATTTTCATGTTATAATATATGTTTACATTATTTATTGGCTGCATCTAAAATATCAAAGATATTTTCAGTTTGAACATAGATATGAAATAATACAATATAAAATACAATAACTTAAATTATATCATTGTACTAGGTTACCAAATCAATTTAGTTTAGTTTGTCCAATAAACTGCCTGTAGTGTCTTTAAAGGTCCAGCAGGTGTCAGTGTTCTGTGAGACAGTGTCAATGCAGCATCAATACAGTTTAACAATGTGTCCAAACTAGTGCTGTCAAAATTATCGCGTTATTATCGCGTTAACGCGAGGCCATTTTAATGGCGATCATTTTTTTAACGTGAGATTAACGCTATGTGGTTTTATGGTACAATTTTCCAAGTACATCCCGCTGCAGCCTGGGGGAAGGCGGGGCTATTTTCCCCCAGTCTATATATTTTCCATAGGCTTCGAGAGCGGAGCTCCTCAAGGAAAAAAGACGCTCATACACTGGTTGGCGCTAGTGCCTTTTCTTTAAGCCCCACCACCAACAAACAAGTTGAGTGTCTGGTGCCTAGTAGCAACCTGAAATACGCTGAGAAAACAGATTACTGAGGTGAAATGGAATCTGCTACAGCATTCTTGCTGTCTGTGTACGCCACAGGTCAGTATCGTGTGTGTGTGGGTGGGTGTGTGTGTGTTCTCATTTTTGTTAAGAGGCTGAAAAGTAACTTTCTAGAGCATAGACTACCTCCATCTAGTGATGTCGGTCTATTGATTTTGATGTATTGATTGAAAATTGTTCATTATTATCTTGGTTAATTACATCTAATGTTAACTCTACTACATTTTATAGCAGTAGGGTAAAATGCTTGTCTTTGTTCAAAAGACTGTATTAACTGTAAAGACTGTCTTTTACATCAGCCTGTTTTCAGGGCCTTTTTTTTGGCTACATATATGTTATTTTTTGCTACATGCCTCCCCATCCTCTTGCCATATGTTTCTATGGCATAAATCAGTGTCTGTGACCTGTTTTCATAAAAAAAAAGAACATTGGCACAAACCTAGCCTGTATGTATTTTTTTTATGTCATCAAGAGTATTTAAATGATTTTCAATCAGAAAAAAAATGTGTGATTAAAATGCGATTAATCGCGAGTTAACTTAGGCATTGATGCGATTAATCGCGATTAAAAAAATTTAATCGATTGACAGCACTAGTCCAAACGCTTCAAGATGGCTCATTAATCCATCACTAGGTTTCAGCTTTCAAAAACCTACAATTCAGCAACAGAGTTGATTCCTTTCCGCTATCATCACAACCCCCACCCCCTAACAGGGGAACAGAAAACCTTGCTAGTTCAGCCAGGCCAAAAATTCCCTCCAACGACCCCCTTTCAGATACATAGACAGGTATTGGGTATTACAGGCTAATAAAGAACCCAAACGACTATACAATCCTAAGCGGGGGAACCGTTGTTCTGATTCAATTTGCATGATTTTTAAGCCTTTGCTTTTGGTTTACTCTACTCTATAAAGCCTCAAACTCAACGCTATTTGTCACATTTGAATTGAAAAAGATTCCTGGATGGGAAGGGAAACGTCTTCAAACTTGGAAACAAAGTCCAGTGGATTGTTTTTTAACTTTTTTGGAATAACTACTTAGTGTCATTATTCCAAAAGTTTCCATGTTTAGCATGATCTGCTTTTGTCTTTCTGTTAAGCCTCAATACATGAGCTGAGGAATAATGCAAAATATATAAAAAAACAAAGATGCTGTTAAGATGGGAGGGAAAAGAGGACATCTTAAACCCCACACCCCTAAAAGTTTCCTAATTTTAAAGCAATAAAAGCCATCAACTTTAAAGCCGTTTCTCAGCAATCCTCTCGTCTGGAGACGGAGCGAACTTCATAAAACAAAAAGCCATCCTCGCCTGTTCAGGTGACGTCCCACAGCAGACAGAAAGAAGAGCAACTGTGAGATAAACGGGAGGCAAAGTGGGCCACTTTACGAACCGAGGGAAGCTGAAGGTGAAAGCTATACGAGTGCGTGAAGCTACAGAGAAGGTGGTGTGATAAACAGCAGATTGTCTCTCATGGCCTACTTTTCTCAGCAGGCAGAGGAATGTGTTGCAGCCAAAGTTGATCATAATAAGCAGCTGATGTTTAAATTGTTAGAGCAGCTCATTGAAATACGTTTAGCTAATGGTGGACATGGTCATAAATTTTTAAGTCTCCACTGAAAATAGTCAGGAATGGAGAGCAGGACCTTTCAAAATGACGCACTAATCAAATTTATACAAATAAGTAATTTCTGATTTTAATTTATTAAAAGTATCTATTTTTAGATTAATTGAGAAATGGAAAAAAAAATCTGTAGATTAGTCAAGTAGTAACATAATCCAAAGCTTCAGCTGTAAAAACATTAAATTTCCATGCTGCTTCAATTCCACTTCTGGCTGAGGAACCAGATTAAAGTAACTGGGTTCATGCGTCTCCTAATCAGCTGCTCCACCAGTAAGCGCTTGCTGGGATTAGACCTACTATTAATAGTTTCATGAGGAAGTGGGGAGAGAATCATAAATGAGTCACAATAAACATTACACACATGATTAATTTATGTTTTAAAATAAACAATGGACTATAAAATTAGTAGCCATTGCTTAGTTTAGACCATTTAGTGTCACTAATGGAGCTGCTGGATCTCTGCAGCTTTAATGATTCATTTAAAACCATTTCTGTGGTTCAAGATCAAATTTCCTGATTTATTGATAGACTCTGAAATGGTTATACTGTTTATACTATATGCTCCCGTTTGGTAGAATTGTAATATAAAAAATGTTCTGGGCGTTCTTTGGTGGCGCAGTGGTTAATGCACACGACCCATGCACGGAGGCCTTAGTCCTCGATGCGGCCGACCTGAGTTCGCATGTCTCTCCCCCTTTCTCATACCCCCTTTCCTGTTAGCCTACTGTCCAAAAAAAAAAAAACAAGAAAATGAGCCATAGTACCGTAAAAACCAAAAATAAATAAATAAATAAAAAAGTCAATTCCTTTACTCAGGGGTGCCGTATTGGGGGTGGGTGGAAATGTACGATGATTCTAAGGGCCCTTGACTGAGCCCAAAAGAAAAGATTTGTCCAGCTATAATTTTCGTGAAATTGTTTGGTCATCAGGTCCTGCCGGCATCGTATCAGGGCTCCCCGTCTGTCACCGGCAGTTCGTTCGTACTGGGGCTTAAATGCCACGCGAACGTATTTGGCGTAGTGATAATCAAGGAAAACAAAAAAATAACAAGAAAATGTGTAAATAAGCAGCAGTGTGGTAAAAACATCCATGGCTGAAAAGTGCGGCACCCCAAAGTCTGGGGCCGTTTCTCAATTTACAAGAACATGAGTACGGACTCCTTGCCAAGTATGTTCTTGAGAAGAATACAGGAAAATGTGGACTCTGGGTGAACGGAACAGAAGCGTACTGATGACGTCACCACCTGCTCGGCTCCTCTGGAGCTGCATTTCACCTCCTGTTATTAATGGTCTCTAAATAATAATACATTCTGACTCTGATCATTTATGGGGTGAATAACAATAAACACAGTCAGATAAACACAAATCAAATGAAAATTTTGCCAAAAAACAAAAAAATCGCCATCAAGGCCAGCGGTCCTTCACACGCGGCTATGCCGAGAGAGGGCTGCTGCAGACGGGCTACAATTAGCCCTGGCTGTCGTTAGCCTCAGAGCTCCACTGGTTGCTGCGGTCCTCTCACCTTTTTTTTTTTTTAACGCACTAAATCAGTAAATGGCCACATAGTGATGCTTAGAAGTATAATGTTCTCGCCTCAAATGATTTTAAAACATACTTTTATTGAATAACGGCAACAGAAAAGAGAACTTTAAACTTAATACTCTGAGCTCTGTGAGCGCTGCATTGAAAGCTGTTGCTGCTGTCAATCTCAAGAATGGACAAGTCTGTTCTGATGCATGCTGGGTAAATAGGGAGGGGCGAGAACAACTTCAGGAGATTTCGTCTGTTCTCAGGCTGCTGTTCTTGTGAATTCGAAACAGTACTGGTGCTGAGGCTGATGACGTTTTACAAGTACATGAGCACATGAGAACACACAAGTACACATATTGAGAAATGGCCTGGGTTTCAAAAAAGAACAGAAAGGAAGGAGAAAGAGGAGTGAGGCGTCCAAAACGGTGAGCCAGTTTTCCCCTCTTCTCGTTTTTTGCAGAAAAGTTTCTAACTGAATAGTTCAAATTAACGATAGATTATTAACCTGCCAGAAGCTCACAGGGCTGAGCATTTACCTTTACCAACCAGACCAGGCAACAGGAAAACAGCAGTTATCAGAGGGTTAATATCAGCTAAACGCTAGTAGATGTTTAGCAGGATATTTGCATGAAATAACTGTCTTTTCCCTCTTTCATTATGTAAACTGATGATCCACCAGCAGCCCTGGTTGGTCAGCTGTTTTTCCTTGGACTAGGGCTACCAGACCTCCTCTTTTTCCCGGACATATCTTACTTTTCATACCTAAAAGAATGTCCGGTGGGGAAAAAATCGTCCAGGATTTTTGGCCGACTACAGCGCAGCAGAACCGAGCCGTCAGCACCACGGTGAAGTTGGTTTGAAGTTGGATATTGGATATTCAAGCTACGTGGAGTCAGCGGGATCTAGCAAACGGTTGATCCAACTGAGGGACTCCAATGTCGGACTGCGTCTCTCAGCTCCTCGCTCCTCCCACACGCGGAGGTGCAGTTAGGGACCGTCAACAAATCTTTGAACCAAGCACTCCTGAGAAACAAAAATCAATAAATTCCTTATCTTTTGACCAGCTAAGATGAAACTAATATAACACCATGCCAATAGATAACATATGTAAGGCACACTTGCTTTCAAGCTATTCTAAGCTATTTTCATTTTTTAAGATATTTTAAAGACAAAAGTTGGGACTTTTTTTCAATAGCTTCCAGGTCATGTGACCTACTGACTTAAATTCTTGTGAAATAGTTTTAATACATTAGCCTGATAAGGCAAACTCATTTTTATTCTATTTCAAGCCTTTGTATATTTTTGGGCAGGCGGGGGGAAGCATACCGTCACTGGGTTGGGTTCGGTCGCTCCGTCCCCGGCTGGCTCCGGATCAGAGCTGATGGCTCGGTTCGAAAGCCCGGTCCGGTCCAGTCAGTGGCCCAGCAGCCCCTCCCCCTCTGAAAAGTGTCCTCCTTTTCGGAAACTCAAATCTGGTCACCCTACCTTGGACTGAATGATCTGGTGATCGGTAAAATGCCATGGGATGACACGTGTTGTGAATTGGCGCTTTATAAATAAACTGAATTGGATTGAAATTGAATTCAAAAGCAGAAGATTTAGAGTCATCAGATTTTTATGTCTTGAAGACATGTAGGTATTACTATGACATATTGGATTGGTTGGATTAATAGATAAATAAGCTAGTATAGCAGCGTTCACTACAGGATGTCCAGAATAGGAACCCAAGTTATTGGAATCAACAGCTAAAAGGTCAAATGGATGACCTTGTAGAGACAATAACTTAAAAGCTCATTTTTTTCCTATTGATTTTATTCAGCAGTTCTTTTTTTAAATACCGTTTCTTTTTGACAAATAATTGTGGTTATACTTTAATGGATCCTTTTCACAGCAGATTTAAATCCCTACAAAAGTGTTTGTTTAAAAATCTATTCTTAGCTTCTGCATATTTGCTTTTGGCTCAAAGTGCCGTACCAGACTGATTTCTGATGTGTGGATTAGCCTTGAGAGGAATCCTGGTTATGTAATCCAAGCAGGCTGCACCTAGTGAACAGTCAGTGGATCTCTAATAACTGCAGCTAAACAGAAAATAACAATGATGAGAGAATAAATGATTGAACCAAAATCAGGGTAGTGTGAAGCCAGCCAGAGACCTCAGTCAGATAAAGCAGCTTAGTGTCGCTGTCATTCATGAAGGCAGACACACAGATCATTCTGAGGAGGTGAAGTCAACATTGTTGAGCCGTGACAAGCGGAGATGAGGCGGACCGTTACGCTCGCTCATGTGAGGGAGGAGCCAGACGACAAAGAAGAAAAACATACTTTAAAAGCATAAACAGCTGCTGTTGTTGTTATTAGCCTGCAGGCAGCTGTAGCTGCGAAAGGTGTCAATTATCCTGAAGCGCTAAGTTCAGTCAAGGAAAGACTGGACCGCAGTAAAACTGTATGAAAAAATATCCGGTCCCCGATGGAGTTTACTTTATCAGTTTATTTAATAGGAACAATGTGTGAATAAAAGTTGTTTCATGGCAGATTTAGCTTGAGTTTGTTTCCATCTGTGGTGTGATAACTGTGCAAATATAACATTTTTAATGGTATTAGTACAAAATTAAACATTTTTAAAAAGGATCTAACATTTTTATTTCATAATAAAAGAGCTGGAAGTGACTAGACTGTTGCTAATATGGTACAACAAGGAAAAAGTTAATTTGTTGTATGTTTTTGATTTACATTTTGCTGTCTTCAGTTTCTATTCTGCTTTTTTTTATAAAACCAAAACAAGCTGATAGTAACTGGTTCATTAAACAAACTGTCTGCTTGAGTAACAACCAGTCAGCTGTTCAACAAACACAAAACTAAAGAGGAAGGATCAGGGCTCCTTAGCTCTCCACAGAATAGCTGGAGGAGTTTATTATGACGGGATAGATGTTACCAAAAAGATGCTGTCAGCCAGCTGGGTGGCAGTGCGAAGCTGGGCATACACTGTAGGATATTTTCAATCGTTGCACGCAGCTACAGCTGAAACTGTACGATGAAACCGCACGGTATAAAAGTTCACAGCTCATGAAGGATGTTCTCACACTGTGCGGCCCAACGCTCTGATGTGATCTACTTGCTCACACTGAATGTCCAAATACCACACATCGAACTCAGCGCCAAAAGATGCTGGTCGGACTCGTCAATCTGGAATAAGAAGAACTCGCTCGCACAGGCGCAGTGCTCGAGGCTCTGGTAAATCAGCTCGTAGCTCTGCTTCAACAGCAGGATTTCCCCACGAACACCTCACGACTGCCGACAAATTTCAAACTTGTTTGATTTTCTCCAAAACCTTTTGATTTCTGATTTGAAGGTGTTCCTGAGAGGCTGATCGCCCCTCGTTACACCCTGTATAATACACTATATGAGGCTGAAATTCGGCCCCTCTGAAAAGATTCTTGCACGTCTGGAAAATCTGCCCAAAAAGAATTGCACAGTGTATGCCCGGCTTAAAGCAACATGCGGGGAAGGGGGGCAGGGAAATTTATGGTCGCTATAGTATTTTTTTTCTGGTGTTTTCTTCAGTTGAAGTTTCAACTTTTTAAAATAAAAGGTTGATTGTGTACATACCTCATCAGGGAGAGGGATTTAGATGAGGAAGAAAGAAACTCAAATGGTTTAAAGGTTGGATTTTAGAAAATAAGACAGAATTCATGGTCTAACGAGTTTATACAGTAGAAACATGCGGTTTTTGTTTCGATGAACTGAAGGTGCAGATCTGTGGCCCTTAGCAGAGACCCTGCCCAGCTGTTTTGGCCCCTATTCAATCACGTTTCATGTCCAGACAAACTGCTATTGTGTTTCACACCCAGAGGCAATAAACAAGGCTGACAGCCAAATGCAGCCATCTTGTTTTCTCTGGGATGGACACCTGATCCCTGAAACACTTCAGAGGAGAGGACGATTGATCCACTAAGAACAAGTGGGTCAGAGGTCACCTGGTGTCCTACAGCTGAAGGAGCTGCTGCACAGGCGGCTTAGATAACAACTCAGAGATAACTTAGAACAAGGTAAGCTCAACAAAACGTGACACCTGCTATGTTCCTACGATGCAGCTGCAAGAACGACATCGCGACTACGTTACTACATATAAAACACTTAGAGGATGAGTAAAATACATTTTACTCTTATTTTAACAATAGCGGAAAAAAATAACAGATCAAATTAACAGATATCAACACAGCAGAGGAACTAAAATATTTTAAAAAATCTCCTTTGTTTAGGATGTCCTCTATAAGTGGAGCTCAGCAGACAGAAGGTAAACTTTATGAATTTGTCAGTCAGACGCATAATGTGGCCTCCTCTACAGCACTGATCAGGAATCACATCACATAAAGACATGCAGATCATTAGGTTAGAGGTCAAAGTTTAAGCTAAAACTACCTAAAATACACATATCATATATATCAATCACTGCTGGCTATCAGATAAGACAAAAACCAGGGTGTACCTTTCATCTGCTGGTTACAAATACAGTCTTTGTATGATCTGGTGAACTGTAAAGTGCCTTGAGATGACATGTGTTGTGAATTGGCGCTATGTGAATAAACTGAATTGAATAAAATAATGAATAGTTTGATCAAGGAGATGCAGATGGAGGGATGGTCAGCTCCGACTAACTGTTCACTGGAGTTTGGAGCTCTCCTGGTTTGTAGATGAGCCCAAAAACATCATAATGAAGATCAGCTGGACAGAGTTTTACTGGCTGAGTGAAGCTGGAGACATTTTGCAACAATAAATAAAGAAACATGCTAACTAATAATCACGCTAATCAAAGAAACGTGGGACATTTAAAATTTTAGCTCTGTGGTTCCATTACAAATAATAATTGAATAAATTAAACAGGATTCTTTAAAATATGGTACACTTGTAATAACTTAATGTATGATTGAACATCCCAACATAAAAGCAGCTTTAAAGTTTCATGCTATAAGTTGAACACATTAAAACAAAACAAAAAATAAGAAAACAAAAAATGTTATTGAGACAAGTTCTGTTATCTGACCAAATATAAAAGTACACGGTTTAGGGCTGCAGCTAAAGATTAGTTTAGTAAGTCTAGTTTTCTATCGATTATTCTGATGACTAAACAAGTTTGACCGTTTCTGTAAATATTTCTTTCAACTAATTAAGGCTACTTTAAAAAAAATAATAATAAAAATACATGAAAGAGAATAAAAATACATGAAATAGAAAATGGGGAAAAAAACAATTTATTGGAAAAAGTGCAACAACCTAGCTTGTCTAATGTACGGTTGAACATTTGTTGAAGGGATGTATCTGCAGCAAATTTCTAACAACAAAAGCTTGCCTCTTTCTGCTTAGTGAATCCCTTCGATGCTAGCTGCCTATGTAGCTAAAGTGGTGTCAGTTGCAGACATAATCTGCATCAGATATAAACATAGAGATGCTTGACAACATCAAAAAGCACAACGATATCCAAGTAAAACAGAATACCTGCGGTTCACGTAACAGTATTTTTTTCAGTAAAAACTTCAGAGGTTCTGCCTTGTATTTGTCTCTACTAACTCAGAGAGTAATGAGTTTACCCTCACACAGGAAGGGGGGGTGGGTGCTCTCATTTTGCTGACACTTATTGTTTATAGACATGTTCCTTCATTTTATAAGAAAGGCACAAATCATCACTGTGTCCGCCTCCATGGGTGAAAACCACATTTAATGTCCACATAGCCGCAGCAGTGAAGGCCCTCGTTAGAGGATGTGCAGCAGAAATGAACCCCTGACAGCAACAACATGACTGAGTATTAGGACAGCATTAAACAAAACCTCAAAGCAGCTGATTTATTCTGAGGAATGTTAGTAAGTGGGTGACTAATTACTTCAGGAATCGTTTCAGCCCTAATGTGGTTACAGCAGTGAAAGCAACCGAGGCTGAAGTCCCTGTTTATGTTTGGCTGCTCAAGTTTGCAGGGTGAAGAGCTGCACCGATAACTGAAGAGTTTCATGACTTTAGGTGACAGAAACCTGTTGCATTAGAAGCAGATCATCAAAGACTTTCACTAAAGGCGGGCGTACGCTGCTCGATCGTTGCACGCAGCTACAGCTCACACTGTATGACGAGCCGCAGGGTTTAAAAGTTTGCAGCTCACGATGCATGTTCTCACACTGTGTGGCCCGGCGCTCTGATGCCATCTACCTGCTCACACTGTACGCCTAAAAACCACATGGGGAGTGAGATGGCGCTACACGGACTCGTCTATCCGGAAGCCAAACCAGTAGAAGAATATGAAGCTCACTACAGAGAAACGCGCTGCCTTGGCAATTTGTGCAATTTTGTGCTGAAAGCCCTAAAAAGAAAAGGTGGCAACGTATTTGGACAAAGACATGGCTGAGCAAACGTGGCTTCCACGGTCTGTCAATTTTACAGAAATAACTCCATTTCACCCGCACCCACCATGCTTCTGTGTTTTTTCATCTGAAAGAAAGAAGAAAAATCCTTCTTTGCCCACTGAGCGATTTGCCTACGACGGCCATGAAAGGCTGATCGCCCCTCTTTACCCCCTGTACACGACGTACAATCAGGCTGAAAGTCAGCCCAAATGAAAAAGTCTTGCACGTATGTAAAATCGTCCCGAAAAGGGCAAAATAAATAAATAAATAGTGTACAGTGTAAGCCCGGCCTTAAACACACACACATCTTTGCATGCACTGCTGCTGAAAACAGATCTCATGATTTATTTATTTCAGCATGATCTGGGGCACTGATTGAAAGTTCAAATTAGTTTGTAAATGATTAGTTGATCTTTAAAAATGCATACAATGAATGTTATATATCGGCATGGAAAAATATTAGATATTTAGACGTCTTCGTGTTTTGCCGCTTGGTCGTATTTAGGGCTGCAACAACGAATCGATAAAATCGACTTTTAAAAGCGTTGGCAACAAATTTCATCATGGATTAGTTGTGTCGCACGATTAATGCGTCATCCGCCGTCCCCGTTCTCCCGCTCCTGCAGGAGTCCCTCTCAGCGCTGCAGCGGGGCCGCAGGATGTTTACCTTGAGCATCCAGACTGCAAATGAAGCGCGCATGCACCGGGATTGACGGCGCAAATTGATCACAATAATTAAAATAGCCTGCGCTTTGTAAAGCGAAAAAAGTCGTAACATGCAACTTTTGTAAAAAGAAATTAACATGGCACGGAGGCACCACTGTTATGATGCAGCACCTGAAAAGAAAACACGTTGGAGCCTTCGATGGCAGTGAAGAGAGCTGATCAGCAGGGTGAGCGACCATGTTTGTTTCATTCTAAAGTGGTGAAACGTAACGTTAGTTTCTCAGGTAGCTCATCTGATGCTTTCCTTACCTTGTTAGTAGGTTACAGACATTGATAAGGTTGGCTACTTATTTTGCTTTTAATTTCATTTGAATTAGCTTAAGCAGTGTTGATATTTTCTTTATAAATAAATTAACTTGCAAATTATGAGGGCAAGGCTTTTAAAGTTTAAATCTTCTGGCAAAGATAAAGTAAAGAAGATCCTGCAATTTATGGAAGTAAAGCAGAAATCCAGCAAGATCAGTAATATGTCAATTCATTATATGCCACATTTCCATATAAATATCTGTCTTTGGAGGATGTGTTTTTTAGCACGCCTAGTTCTCTCATTTTTATTCCAAATACAATTTTTTGTCCGATTCATCGATTAATCGAAAAAATAATCGGCCGATTCATCGATTTTTAAAATAATCGTTAGTTGCAGCCCTAGTCATATTAATACTTTAATTATGTGTTTAATAAAGACGTTTTTTTAAGGGAATTATACCAAATGGATAACATAACATACTTGTTAAGACTCCAAAAAGACATTTTCAGCCAACGCTTGGGTACTGTGGAAGACTAACTCAAGTAAACAAGTCTCACAGCTCAATTTTCATTTTATTTCTTTCTAGACTATCTTACATAAACCTGCCATCCGAGGTGAATTATTGTGCTAGGTTTGTATGGTGAAGCTGAGACCTCTATTATGATGCTGCGACTGTAAAATGTCATGCTGGGATGGTTAATCTATAGTAAAATTTCACTATTAAAAACTGTTAACTGTCATTGTATGTTGTGTATTTGCTCTGTTTTAAAATCAATAAAATGTAGGCTCTAAAAAAATAAAGACGTTTTTCTACGCTTTTCTGACCCAACACTCAGGCATAGTGTGATGTTTTCTAAATGAGTTGAAGTTTGTCACTAATACTGCAGATAATGCAGATGAATAGCTTTTAGTTTTTGCTACGTTTTTGCAAACTTAGCCATGTTTTTTTGTTTTTTTGTAAAACCCAGATGGTTCCAGCCGACATGGTGGAACAAGATTCTGCCACAATATGATTTATTAATAGATATTGATATATATGAATAATCATGAAAAAACAATGTTTTTCTCCTTATTTAATGTTCTCTGGTTATTCAGTGAGATTTGAAGATATCAGGCTTATTAAGTCTCTTTGTCTGAAGAGTCAAGGGTTCATTTCTTTGACTGTGCAAAAAATCGTACAGTGTATGCTCAGCTTAAAAGAACAAACTCCGTAGTGACACATTGATTTACCAGATAACAGAGGCTAAAGCCAGGTTCACTGGATTCCAGATGTGTTTAGGTATCTAGCTGTGACAGGGAGCTTTATTATCAGGCATTTCTGTGATGGAGAGTTGGGGACACAGGTTGTTTATCAGAGCATGTAACAATAGCCCCTGTAGAGCTGCAACAATCAGCTCCATCTGCTGTGGCATTTCTCTCTATTCGCTCCAGAACATGTTTGTTCTGTTAGGGTCTCTCAGCACACATCCCATCTGCATTATGTAAGCAGAAATACAGGAGCTCTAATGTTCACCACGCCTCTCCTAACAGGGAGCCAGAGATGAGCTTAAGCCTGATAAAGAGAAACGTTTAAGAGGCCTGTGGTCACATTATCAGCCCAAACACATCACACATGCAGGACTGAACGTGCAGGCGTCCCGTTCTCAGCGACCCTGCTGACGCTAACCTTTTGTGCCTAAAATACCACCCAGCTGGCTCTAGTAACACGTACGCATTGTTTTCAACAAACACATTCCCTTCAGGACCAGCAGGCACAGAATCAGCAAGTTAAATTGGACTCTGATCAGCCGTTTAGGGAATCTGACAGATGGCCTCACTAAATAAATGAGTGTTTTATCCAAGCTTTCTTCCTCCATTGTTCTACTCAGTATAATAAGCCAAAGGGAGCAGCTGCTGGGTTTTTCTTACTAACAGCAAGCTTACACTAAAATCTTTAAGGATCCTTTCAAAGTTTGTCCTTCTTCTAATATATTAAATGTTATTTAACTTGTAACTTTCTGAAGATATGAAGAAGAAAGTCAGACGAGCTGCAGATAAAGCTAAAAACTCCTCATGTTTTACTAGCTTAAATAATTTCTTTATATACCTTTATGATACCTAAATAAGTTATCAAACTCTTCATTTTTCACAGGCTCTGCGTTGGAAAAAGGGCTATTGACGCTCAGGGCTATGCGTAGCAGTCAGCTGAGACTGAGCAGAAAGAAAGTGAAAATAAACATCTCACAGTTAAAAAACAAAAAAAGACCAGATTGTGCAATGTATGAACTATTTCAGTGATGTCTATTGTGCACTCTGAGGGAACTGAAGGCATCTCCTCAGCTACAACAATGCCTTCCCTTCCTGAGTCAATGGGCCTCAGGTCTTACAGTAATTTGTGTCAGCCGCTATAAATTGCTGCCTTTTCTGATCATCAATTCCACAAAGCGTTAAATCATTGCTCAATGCTTAATGATTCCTGGAACGCTGCAGAGACAAACTGTTAGTTAGCGCTGATGGTGGATATCGCTGATAATCTGACAAACTGCCAATAAAGCCAGCAGGAAACATTCTTACAGGCAAGTCTGAACATTTCCCTTCCGTGCAAACCATCCTGTGGGTGGAAAACGATCGCAGAGTTAGAGCCAGAAGCCCTTTAAGACCTGTTCTGCTGAAAAGTCAACAAAACCATCACAGATCATAGTCGGTGATAAATGTATACTCGCAGCATACCATTTATATTCTGCTTAGCTTCTTGTGTCCACAAAAAAAAAATAACTAGAAAAGCACTCTGAGAGCACAGCCCTCCCCCAAGCAAATTAAAGCAACACATAAACATAAGTTCTGTAGGTTCTGCATAGAAAATTCAAATCTCACTGAATAACCAGGGAATATTAGATACAGAAAAAACATTCTTTTTTTTTTTTTGCACGATTAATCATATATATCAATATCTATTATCAAAACATATTGTGGCAGATTCTTGTTCCACCATGTTGTCCAAAAGTTTGCGAGAACGTAACTAAAAGCTATTCATCTGTATTAACTGTGTCTTTAGTGACAAACTTCCACTCATTTAAAAAATATAACACTATGCCTGAGCGTTGGGTCAAATGTCAAAAATGTCTCTATTAAACATATAATTAAGGCATTAATATGACCAAGATGTCTAAATATCTTATTTTTCTGTGGTGATAGCATATAACAATTATTGTATCCATTTGAAAAGATCAACTAATCATTTACAAACTCATTTGAACTTTCAGTGTCCCAAATCCTGCTGAAATAAATAAATCGTGAGATCTGTTTTCAGCAGCACTGCAGGCAAAAATGTGTGGGTTTAAAGGCTGGGCTTACACTGTACACTTTTTTTGCCCTTTTCAGGCCGACTTTCCAGTCGTGCGAGAATTTTTCGATGGGGCTGGCTTTCAGCCTGATCGCGCGTTGTGTACAGGGGGTAACGAGGGGCACTCAGCCTCTCACGACCACATCTTGATCAAGAATCGTGAGAAAATCAAACATGTTCAGAAATTCAGTCAGCTGTCGTAAGGTGGCCATGGGCAAATCGCTCAGTGGGCAAACAAGAATTCTTCCTCAGATGAAAACACAGAAGCATGGCGGGGGTGTAAGTAAAATTGACAGACTGTAGTAGACACGTTTGCTCAGTAACGTCTTTGTCCAAATACTTCATCGGCTTTTCTTTTTAGGGCTTTCAGCACAAAATTGCACCAATTACCAAGGCAGCACGTTTCATTCTCGTCAGCTTCATATTCCTCTTCTACTGGTTTGGATTCCGGATAGATGAGTCCGGAGCGCCATCTCACTGCAGAGCATAGTCCAACGTGGTTTTTAGACGTACAGTGTAAGCAGGCCGGTCGCATCAGAGCGTCGTGCCGTACAGTTTGAGAACATTCATCGTGAGCTGTAGCTGCGTGCAACGATTGAAAAAAAAAAAGCACACAGTTTATACTGCAATGTCTGACTTGATGTTGTGGCTTTTCATGTGTGAAGCACATAGGAGAGCAACAGTGCTCATCCGACACATCTGTAGGGATCTGAAGCCTCTATCCCACTTAATACGAGTCGACCCGTTAACCATCGGCATTTGGCTCTCTTCCCTTTGGAAAAAAAAACTGAGTCTAACCCCCCCACTAGCTGCTGCGTGGACCCTGTCTCCCGCAATACTGCGTGGCTGGTGACACCATCACACTGGGTTAGCGTTGATGATGTCACCGGTGCAACAAGAATCAGGAAAGTAAACAATGGCGAGCAACATCGAAGGAAGCAAGGGTAAGTATGCTTTATTGTTTTCCTGGGAATCTTTCTTGCCTTTTCAAATATGTCCACCGCAGACGGAGTGGCCATGTTCGCTGACGGTTTTCTTTTCCGTGTCATATTCTTCTTAGATTCTGAATGGTGATGGGGACGTTTGGCTATCCAAGCCAATTTGTGTCACTGACCTGAGCGCATAGTGAGACCGATGTGCTGCCTTTAACTCGCTCCCCCCCACGCAAAGCCTTTCTCCTACGCTCTAAACTCTGACAAACTCAGCCCCACCCCCCTGTGCTCTAGGGCTTTACTTCACACTAGCTTCTGCATGTCGGCTGTGCTGTTTGCTTTCTATTCTTGACCCTCCCAGTGCTGAATGTGCTGTTTGTTGTGTCATCACAAGTTTTGGCCATGTTGTTTCGGTGTTAAATGTCTATTGGCCAACAGCAGAAAATGCCCTTTCCAATCACTTTTAGCTGAACATTTTTGGTGGTAGGATTTCCAGTGCATTCCAACTCATTGGTCAATTTGTGGACCATGTGTTGCAACACAACCAATGAGAGATGAGAAATGCTATATTTATAATGGTTGTTTGTCTTTTTGTTCTCCATATAGATATACCAATATACATAAACCATCTATTGTACCTTTGTGACCACAGAGAACCAAACTAGTTCCATGAAACAGATGATTTTCATTAAATGCAGATATATAGCCAAGTTCTCTGTGTCCAGCATTCTTTGGTCAGATGAATCCATGTTTCCATCATTTACCAATCATTTCCCATCATAGGATAATGTGAACTTTACCATCTTTCCTCCAACAGGGGAGTGATTACAGTTTTAGAGGAATACACTGACTGATGTAGAAAATGGAGAACCAGATGAAAAGCACAGTTGGCAGATGAAGAGCTTTCTTCCAGCCAACTTTCAGGTCCACCTTAACAGCCGATCACACTCAAATAAAAGCCATTAGGCCCACATGAGCAACCAGCTGACAAATGGATTGGCCGTTGTTTCCACCCGGTCATCCAAAAACCCGCAGAAAGAAAAATGGTAGTGTCTCTGCTCTCAATAATGTGACGCTGAGCTGCTGGACTGTAAACGGAAAACTCTGCCTGCTGCCCGTATCTCCATGAGCCCCGTTCAGTGCTGTGTTCAATGTTAAGTCCGACCAATATGGAATTTTGAAGATGGATAAAAATACTGGGGGCTTTAAAAAAAGAACGATTTCCAATATATACCAGCCAGAATATAAAAAAAAAAAAACTGACATACACCAATGATATGCCCTGTCCAACTATATTCCAACTCAAATTCTCATAATAACCAAAAATATGATTCAAGACCAAGAAACAAAACATAGAACTACAGAATTAAAATAAGCAAGTTTAATTTGAGCAGTGACATAAGACTATAAATATAATACATTTTTGTGGTGCTGATTTAGATATTGGCTAAAATCTGTGGTATTGTTTTTGCCTTACTGGTGCTGGAGCCCTGACTAACTGTAAAACTGCAGATTTCCACCTGTTACAGGCTTTTAGACAGAAATATTCCATAGGGTGTACGCCTTGGTGTATCACATCTTTTCAAATTTAGACTCTTTGAAACGCTATTTCCTGCATTTTGAGGTGGAATGCCGCTAACGTTTTTGTCTTTATTTCAACACTATTTTTGTCTTGATTATGGGAAGTATGTGTGCCAGACCAGAGGTAGAAATTTCATAAGGAAGAGATTATATAATTTTTAGGTACAATATTATGTTTCATAGGTTAATTCAAACAATCAGAAAGTGTAATGCTACGTTCAGACCGCAATTTGAGCAGCAAGAAAGCACCTCATGCTTAATTTTTTATGCTTATGTCCACATTATGTTCAGGCGTCCAGTAAAGTGTTTCCAGTTGCATCTGATGCTCCTGTGTTCAATTGCAGAGAGCGGCTTTGCTATATTTGCTGTGTATTTTTATGGGAGAAAGTCCACCTTAAAACATTGTCTGTGCAGTCAGTTCATCAAGATCTCGATCCTGCCTTATGATATTATTTTGCTGTCTGAGCCGCTTAGACCCCCACAGACCGGCGGTGCGCTGTCACTGGGAATCCCCAGCAGCAGCTGCCTCAGGCCTGGTCACCTCTTGGGGGTTTAACTTTCTGTTGGAGGCGGCCAGACGTAGATCTTAAATGTTTTTTTCAGGTATGTGGTACAAACTGCAGGCACCACAATAATAAAAGTGAACATATTTTGCTGGCAGGTTTTGATATGTGAAGCAAATGTAGGCGTTAATAAATAGTTTCAGGGGAGTGATCATAGTTCTCCGCATCAGAAGTTCTGTGTCTGTCTCCCTGCCAGCTCCCAGATCAGCAAAAGTAAAATTTTTCCAACTCCAGCATCTGCTGCTTGTAAAATTTTGAAAATTTGAGCAAAGTTTCCAGGGGAAAAGCATTGCTAGCTAAAAGCCTGAACTGTAACATCCTTCATAAAGTGGCTCCACACCTGACTGTTCCCCTCTGCCTGGAAAATTAATTAGGGATGCACAATATAATCGGCCCCCTATCGGTATCGGCCTGTGTCGGCCTTAAAACTGAATATCGGACATCGGCCACCCCACCGATATTTAACCCGATATTTGATCAGCTTCTGAGTTCCTAAGTCTAAAAAAAAAAAAATAAATACTACTTCTTCTTCTTCCTCAAACTTTTTTTTACAGACTTAAAAACTTCTAAAGACGAGGGAAAAAATATTGATACAATAAAATATCCCAATATCTTCAAATGCTGATATATTGCCATTTAAAAACACCATATCAATCTCTTTTACCAATGAAATATTGCTATATGTCATCGTTATGCTACGAAATCCCCCGAAAATTCACAAAATTTTTCCATATTTTTATATGTTGATATATTGACGAGGTATCGATCTATTTTACTAACAAAATCTCACAAGAATTTGCAAAATATCACGAGAGTTTGTAACAGAACGATGAAATTTCACAAGATTTTGAAAGTAAAATAGATCGATACCGCGTTTTTAAAAATCAATTTGATATCAGCATATGAAAATATATTTGAGTATATTCTTTTTCAAAGTGTCAGAAATGGTTAACAAAACTGCTATTTTCAATGACTACTTTTTTTTGTCCAGCTTTAACATCGGTATCGATATCGGTTATCGGCTACATGAGTTTTAAAATATCGGCATATCGGATATCGGCCAAAATCCCAATATCGTGCATCCCTAAAATTAATATTTATATATATATATATATAAATATACACATTTTGTGTATTTTTCTAATTAGACTTCACTTCTACAGATGAGCATTTAAAATGAAAACAAGTGGCTGCATAGAGCTTAACCTGATAACAGACTGGCTAATGGGAGACATTTTATATGGGTTTCAAAACTCATTCAGAAAAACAACCTTAGAAATACAAGTTTAAACTAGATTTAAGGAGCAGTGCTGCAGCTTTTAAACCATCCAAACAGGATTACAACTAAATACAGAAGTTGGAGCCTTTTAAAAATGAAATTTAATGAAAACATTAACTTCTGAATTCATGAGCCCTAGCAGAGCCTGCATGTCAGCATGACGTGTGGCGGGATACAATATAATAATCTTATTTTGCTTTTAAAATTATGTTTATTTTGCAAAGAGCTAAAATGCTAATAAGTCAGCCAAAACTAGCACATATAAAACTTGTCTGCTCTCCTTTATGCAGCCTAACAGCATTTTTCCATGAAGAGGTTTGTTGACATGGGGCACTAAAGTGTAGTTTTATAAAATCCCAACTTACTATGGAGGAAACGGCTAACTCTCTCCCTCTACATTCACTCCAATTTTAAATCTAAGCGGTGCAGAGACCTGAGTGCTCTCTGTGAGGGGAGGGGCGGCACGGAGCAGCCCTGCTCGTGGCAAAAGTTTCTTTTTTGAATCTTTTGTTTTTTCTTAACTTATTAAGGCTGCACCTTAACAAATGATGTAGTCTAGAGAGCTGTACTGAACACAATTTCTTTTTTTTTTTTTTACACTTGTGTATATAAAATGATTAAATAATAAATAATATAAGTCTGTTTGAAGCAAAAATTGTATTTTCTATATCACATTATGGCTGATATTGATTAATGAGCGAAGCGCTGAAATCAGCTGGATAAATAGGCCCAGATAGAGCCAGGCTCTGGTTCAATTAGCAGGCGGAAAATTGGGATGTTAAACTTTCCAAGCAGCCAGTTGATGTTTTCTGCAGATCAAACTATAAACTGAACGGATTTGATAAACATTACAGGGGCAGGTATCTAAAAACATCATCACATGATGCTTGACAAATGTAAATATTTCTATTGACTTTATCATGCAGGTAACAGTTCTTATTAAGACACTAATGTGTGGTTACACGTCTTCTCACTTGAATGAGGAGCCAGTAAATATTTACAGAGTAAACTCAACCACACAACAATTCATCAGGACCCAAACAGTGTTTCCTTTCACTTTGACAGGATACATTTATAAATCTGTAGGCCTTATCTAACCCTGGACAACTTTCCCAGGTTATACACTGCAGGAAAACAAAACCATTTGTGTAAGCATGGGACGAGAGTGGCACCCATTCCCTCCCCCCACCCCCCGTGCTCCATTCCCCTCCAGATAAGCCAGTCGTTAATTAAAAGATGGAAAACAAAAACTACTTGAAACGCAGTGTTGAGCTGGAGAGGCACATCAAACAGTGATCACTGGAGCTCCACATGAGAACTGCTTCTCTCATCAAAACCTATTAATATGTAAACAAAGCTGATAGAGTCAATCAGACTTGTTTATGGAAGGACCTGTAGCAGCTAAAACTAGAATCAATGAGAGGATATTTATATGTAAAGATCAAACTCTCTTTAGAACATTTCTCAGGACAACGCTTGGTCTGCATGAGCAAATTTAAGGCGCTCGGTAATCATAACTTGATGAGAACCCATTTATTGTTGTATCAGTGACTAATCCATCCTCCAAAATTAATGTTTAATTGTAAATGGAAAAGATGAATTTATTTGCTGTTCACAAGGAAAAAAAAAACTGTTTCTTACCCTCAATGCTGAGTTCAAAGCAGACGTGGCAGAAAGATAGGGTCCCTGTTTCAGTCTCAAGTTTGCAGACGCTGCAGATATTGTCATCGTTTAGATCAATGTTCACAAACTCCTCCTCTTCATCCATTTCGCCTCTGCAGAACCAGACAATAGCTGATGGTAATTACCCAGGAGGAAGTGGGACTTTCTTTCAGATTAATATCGTCAACGGCTTTTAGAAAGCGTTTCCAGTTATCGGTTAGTTTACAAAAGAACACAGCAAAGATGCAAAGTCCTTCAAAGGGTTGTTGACCACATTCACACCTGGCACAGACATCCACCCTGAGTAATCTATTATGCAGCCAGGATGTGGAAGCGTTCAAGACTGCCTTCCTCAGACAATAACAAGGATAGACGTATTTTAAGACAACTGATCAGTTATTGAAAAACTGAATAACTAAATTTTATATTTATGATTAAAACAATAACAAAAACCAATCAGTGCTTATTTTAATCAAAGATGGGGATCCTTGACCAAAATGTTAAGTGACCCGTCCCCTTTTTTAGAAACATTAATGCCCTTTCTTTATAAATTGGTTCAAACTCTCAAGCTCCTGCATCTTTACTTAATCCTATAAGAGAGGATTACTGCAAGGCTGGTGCTTTAAAGAAATATAACCGATGTGCATTCTCCTCTGTCTTTTTTTGAGCAATTTTCTATTGTTTTTTTTGTCATTTTGTCATGTTTTTATTCTTTTTTCCCCCTCTGTATCGCTTTAAGATCTTGTCTAAATCGGCGACGTTTGATCCATTAACAACCCAAAAACTAACAATGCGCTTTTGTGCGAAACTTTTTTTAATTGGTCTTTTATTAGACCAAATTCAAACTGAGTTAAACTCAAACTATTGTTCTGGAGATATACCTGTTATGCAGCAGAAGAATTAAAAACAAATAACTTAATTTCCCTTAAAAAAAAGACATAAGAGCCTTGATTTAAAAGAAATACACAATCTAAAGCAACAGAGCAATAAATGTTTTGCTTCCTCTTTCTGACATGAGAAGAATGACATTAGTGCTGCTGGTTTGGACAAATTCACTTCTAAGACGTCTAAAACATTTTCTTCTCTGCTCCTTTTTACAAAACTGTCAAAAGGGTACTTATATAATAGCAAAACAAAGCTGCTAGTTTACAAAACCGAACAAGAGGGATTAAAGGTAAATTAAAGGGGGCCTGATTCCTGACACCAGAAAAATAACAAAGAGACTGAGCTACTTGGTAAACTTTCCAACACGTCGGTGGAAACAAAAAAAAACATCCATGACCTTCAGAACCGCTTCTGCTCCGTCTGTTCGCTACTTTTAAATGTCTTAAAAACCCAACCGACCATAAAGAGGACACATGGCAGTTAACAGAAAACGAGAATCCACGCGAGGTTTTTACCTCCGCAGCGTTTAGAAAAGGAGAGCTAACTAGAAGTTAAGCTAGCAGCTCGCGCGCATCCTCGGTCTGCTTCGTGACCGCTATTCTGCGGAGCTGAAGAGGGAAAGAGTTTAGGGGACAAATTATTTTACATCTTAGCATTAAACACGCCATGTTTGATGAACTTACATTTATCCCAGTGACTCCTGTGGGACAGCCGTTCTCTATGGACGCCTCAGCTGTGCTCTGTGCCTCAGTGGGATCCTGAACTGATAGAGCGTCACGGTCAATCCAGGGAAGAACCCCTGTAGCAGTTTTAGCGGAACGAACCATTACTCGGTGAGAGGGGGGAGGACAGTCATTCAAAGCTTCAATAAAATACATTCTAACGTCATTTACCAAAGTAACGACATTTATTACTTCTTAAAGGAGATATTACAATAGCTTTTAATAATTAATAGCCACTAATTAATTGCTATATAAAAAAACAAAGGCCGTCATTTTACCCTGACGATTTAGAAAAGTCTGGTCTTGCGTCACCAAAACACACACGCGTTGGATGAGCGTCTGATCCTAAAAAGACACAAAACAACAAAAATAATTATATATTTAAAAATGGGCGGTTCTAGACAGGGGCCAACGGGGGCCAGTGCCCCTGTAGATCAAGTCCTGGCCCCTGTTATGGCCCCTGTACTGAAGACATAATACTTAGAGAAATTCTAATGATGGTATGCGCCAGTGGTGTCAAAAGTACACACATTTGTTACTTGAGTAGAAGTATAGATACTGCAGTTTAAAAACACTCTGGTAAAAGTTGAAGTATCAACTTGACACCTTTACTCAAGTAAAATTGAAAATGTATGTGCTCCAAAAACTACTTAAAGTATAAAAGTATAAAGTAACCTTTAAAAAAAAAACAGCCAGATGTCACTATATGAATTGAAAGCTCAATTTTTCGACTATTTTTTTTAATTATATTTTATTCTTCGAGATAAGGCCAATTATATCTCCCGATATGCTCTCGACTGTATCCGACCTTTCAGAAATTTCAACATCTTTTTCTGAATTCAACATTGTAGCATGGCATAGACAATTCACATTTGCAGTTTGAAGAACACCTGCTTGTTTCTGATGATTTCCTTTAGCTAACCAATGAGTGTTTGCGTTATATGACTCATTCAATTACACTAGTTTTCAATAGATGTGGATGGAGCCAATGATCTGCATTGGATGGTGCACATGATGTGAAAATAATTGCTTAAATGTGATAAGGTGATAGCTTTAGTGATATTGAGATAGGATCCCAGTTTTCATCTGCTAAATGTTTTTTTTTAAACAAAGTATTCTAATTTTTAGAGCTGAATTTATCAGTTTTTCTTGAGTTCTAATTAAAATGTTATATTAAAAATACATTTTAATTTAAATTATGTCAAAAATATGCTAAATTATGAATGTATATTGACCTAATAAGGTATGGAATATTAATTAAACCTAATTAAATAGAGATGTCACTTCATACAGCTCTCTTAATATATTTGAATCCCTTGCCCTGTTTTTTTATTTTATGCTTTTCTGTCCCCCCGTGAAAACATGCTGGCCCCCTCCTGGCCCCCTGGTACATTTGGTCTAGAACCGCCATTGTATTAAACTATTTTAATATTTTTAAAACATAAAGTTTTCCATGTGAATTCGAGGTAGCAAGACAAATAAACGTGGGGAATTTCCAGAAACCTCTGCAGTGTTAGCCACTATTATAGAGGATTCATTTAGATTAGTGATTTACGTGATGCATGTGGCTGTAAATCCCTTTCACCAAGCTGAAATATAATGGAAGCATCTCCCAAACACTAATCAGAGACATTTGTTGATGCCTTTAAACATATATTTTCTGCTAAATTATGTTTATATATTCCTGTTTAAAACATCTGGATGATACCTGATGCCAAATTTCTATAAAGTATAAAACTGAAAGAGTAAAGCTGAATCTGCACCGGGAGATTATTGGCATAAACTATATAGATATGGGTTAAGGTTTATATCATTTTAACTATTAAGCTGCTGTGTGAAAAAAAAAAAATACAAAACACAACAACAAAAAAAGCACAACAAAATTGACAGAAAATATTGTAAACTTGTGATGAGGATAGAAAAATGCACGGTTTTTCATATGCAAATGGGAAATATAGAAAAAAAAAAAGGATGTCTGTTAACCTTTACAAATACTCACTAGTTTTCATAAACCATCTAAATGCAGTTTTTTAACTTTTCACTCCAGCTGTTTTGCGATGTATATTGTAGCACAGCCTCCCCTCAGGGATGAAGTTCAGGAAAGGCTTCATGCAGTGTTTAGATTTAAAAATGGTCAGGACCTGCTGGGTGTGCTGATTGTTTGAGCCGCTGCAGGAATGGATCCAATAAAACAACGGTTTTATTACATTTTATTACACCAGAAAAGTGCAAATAGTTGGAGGCCGAAGATGACGTAATGCTTCACAATGACTTTGCTTCTCCTTCATCCTCAAACTGAATTTCCTTTTGCATCTTTTCTGCTAAAGCAAAACATAAAGATTTTGGTCACTTTGAAGGGAACTAGATGATATTCCACTTTCGAAAATGAATTACTTTACTGATCAGTAACATTTTTAAAATCCTGTCAGGGACATTTGCTTAACTTTTGGAAATCCTTTCCACCCCGGTCTTTATCCTCAAATAATCCTGTTAATAATAATAATAATTAAAACTTTATTGATCTCACATTGGAGAAATTTACCTCTGCATTTAACCAGTCCCCTTAGGCAGCAGTGGACTGCCATGGTGCAGCACCCAGGGAGCAATCGGAGGTTGAAGTCGTAGGGAAACTGTTTCAATGGATGCATTTCCGAATTCTCCTGAGTGGTGCACGACTTTACACGAGTGAAAAAGTGAATGTGATTGGTCGATTATCAAGAAGGTAGGATTGTTGTGGCGGAAGGTTTGCAACCAAGTTTGATTGTGGGCGGCGTCTAGGAAGCATCTTGCTAACCAGTTAGCAACTTAGTGCTAGTAGGTTCCCAATGGGAAATTCCATTGGGACCAAGTAGCACTAAATTGGTGACTTAGAAACGACACTGTCAAGGAACGCTATGAACAGAGGAAACATGCAAGAGGAGGAGAGTTTAGTGTCGAAGGTCGTGGATGAATCTCCTCCATAATACAATGTTTATTTAGAGGAGGAAAGCGCGGACGAAGATGTTGTGGAAGAGGACGCCAGGGCGGCAGAAGCTTGGTTTGGTGTAGAAGGCTTACAGCCGTACATGTTTGAGCCCTTGCCTCGCAACACTGCCAGTTCTGTTAGCTCTACACCTGATGAAGACACAGACGTCCATCCCCGTGAACACTGGGACGGAACTCAATAGGAAAGGAAATGATTCTTATTTCTTCCGTAGCGCATGTTAGCTGCGACAAATGAATCAAGATGCTATGACCGAAAACATTTGATTGACAGATGATCTTTAATATATGATTGGCCGAATTTAGGTGTTCAGGCTGACGTATAATTAACTGGCCTGCATAAGATATTGGGAAAAAAATGCCAAATTATTTTAAGACAGGATTATTTTTAAAATAGAAATTTTCTAACTTTTGGGACAATATGGTCTGATACATGGTACATTTATATAAATGTTTAAGCCAGAATGATTTAAAATTTAAATATGACTTCCCTATAACTTTAACGTTGTGCTCAGAGACCCAGAGTGGCAGTCTGTTATGATTCAATAAAACAGCTATATTCCTACTGTATCCTTTCTCTCCCGAGATTTTTTTATTTATTTAATTATTAAATCTCTTTAAATTCAATGTGCTACATCAAAGCATTAGTCTGCTTTTTTTCATCCTGCCATTACCTCATAAAACATGACACCACTAAGGAATGGACACAGTGGATGACCTGGCTGTGACACACAGCAGGTAGTAATTTTATTCCAGGATTGACTGACTGACTGGCTTCTAGCCAAGCACAGCTTTGTGTGTTGAGAATATTTTATTTTTTGCCCTCCATGCAGACAAAGATTGGAGCAAATATAATTTATCAACATTGAAAAAGGAACTATAGTATGTTTAGGTTTGGTGATATGAGGGTGTTGGATTCCCACTGAGTGAGCAGCTGAAGGTTAGAGTGACTTCTTTTTTCTTTTCATCTGAACGTCAGCTAATTTTATTTCTTCTTCTTTTCCAGCAGCTACATGTGTTAAATCCTCTGTCTAAGAAGAACACTGACTTTATGAGAGAAGAGAGGAAACAGATGAGGGTTTGAAGAAAGGGAGTGAATCTTCTTCCATTATTGTTGCAAACAAAGATCATGTTTTGTAAATAAAACAGACAAAACGGTCAACCCTGAAATAAAACTTTTAAAAGCATTTGAATCATGAAAAGGTTTTGAGGGGAACTTTTGCTGTTTTCTGAGCTTTTATTTCATTTTTGTAACTTTTGATTTTTTTCCCATTTTTTTTCTCATTTTTCCGAAAATAAATATTTAGAGAAGTGAAGAGAATGTGATCTTTGAACCGCAGTTTGACACAAATGCAATTTGTAAACTTTTTATTTTTTCAACCTCTCTTTAAAATAAAGTCAGAAATATATATCTTTAAATAAAGTAAAAATAAAACCCTTAGAAATTAACATTCTGCAAGATTATATAATCTGCAAAAGCTTAGAAAAAGCATAAAAAATATGAAAAACTAATTTGAAATAAAAAGGCTTTTAGGAATTAAAAAGATTGTAAAAGTTAATTTCTGGTTTGCATTTTTCTTTTTATTTAACATATAAATGTTTTTCAAACTTACAATTAGATGTTCTCTGCATTCAAAAACAATCTGAATTAAAAAGATAAATCCATAGTGATGAGACGTGTTCATTTATTAGTTTAATAACATTCTGATATTTCTGCCGCTGCATCAGGCAGTGTTCCCTGGTCTTCTCCACACGGGGGGGAATTAATATTAGGCAACACTAGGCAGTCGCCAAGGGTCCCAAGTTCCTGGGGCCCCTTAAAACTCTGTTTACATGTATGGTTAATACAACTATCCCTATTTTGTGCACATTAATTATGTTTTTGATAAGAATCCATTAGCCAAAATGCGACAACATCTAAAAGCAGCGAACTCTGCTCTCCAGAGCGAGTAGATTGGTAACCCCGCCTCCTGCTCTCCTCTATCTTGTCTGCTGTCATGATTCATGCAGCTATTATTTCATGCAAATGAAAATGGAGAACAGATAAGCAGATCATGGCTTGTCTACAGTGAAAAGAAGGACTGGGTTATTTACTTTTGCCTTTTTGGAACACAGGAAGGAGCAATCAGCTAAGTGAGCTTAGTGCTTGGAAAAAAATCTTTCATTCCTTTTGAGACAGCATGAAAAGTCAGCTGAGGACAAAACATAGAGAGGAAAACAAGAAGAAAAGGGACAAGAAGAGAGGGACATAACCTAGAACAGATAATGGATGTCGATTCTATTAACATTTCTCTATCTGTATAATGGGTCTGTTTTATGTGTTATCTTCTCAATTCAGAGGGCCCCCTGCCTGTCTTTGCCTAGGGCCCCATATTTCCTAAATCCGCCCCTGTCTACACAGATCAGAGCCCTGAGAGGTTTCTGTTGCTCAGAGATCCAACTGATGCCTGATGAGATGAAAACAGTTCTTGCAAACATCGAAGCTGAACATCAGATAAAGGGGAAGTGAAAACATTTTTGGCAGATGCTCTGTTCCACCATACTTTGACATTATGTCCCTTTGCCAGTTCAATTCAGTTCATTTATACAGCTATAATTCCAACAAGAATTTACTGAGGCAACTGAATGAGAAAATCCAGAAGTTGCAGGAACCCATCTGTAGTGCAGCTAATTGAGATCGTCCAGGTTATGAATAATCACCTAAAGTACTGGTTTGCCTGATGTTTTACTGTTTCATGTGCTCGCTATAACAACTTTTGCATTGTCTCAGAATTCATATATTTGCATTATCAAGGATGCATTAATGATAAAAAAAAGATTATATTATGCTTTAAACTGTCATCACAATTTCCAACGGTATTGCAATTTGATAATTTCCTGTGGTCCTGCAGCCTTACATACACCATTATATAAACGGTTGAGTGCTCATTCATTGCCCCTCCTCTCTGCACCCTCTTCTTACTTTAAGGCCCCATTGGTTTGGTTTGCAGTTTGTTTAGTTTCTCTCCATTTAACCAACAACTACGTTTGACTCTTTTCCTCATTCACAACCTCATGAGTTATCTTTCTGGTCTACATCATATTTGCTGGGAGTGCCTATGGTTAGGACCCCACTCCCACAGACTGCCACCCCGGGTCCCTGAGGAAGACAATTAATCCCACACTGCTCCCCAGGAGATGGATTTAATGCAGAGGTAAATTTCTCCCATGTGAGACAAATAAAGTTAAAATATTTTATCTGCTGATATATTTGAAATATTTGTTAACATTTCTTTTAATTCAACAATAAAAATATACCAATGCTAGAAAATTACTCTAAGAGCACAGACCTCTGTCAGCTAGCTCATCTCCCTCCACATATTGTGACTTCCACCTTAAGTTACCATAATACCTGGATTCACAGAATCTTTCAAAACATTCCTGGATCCAGATGGTGATCCGGATCATCACCAAAATTAATGGGATTGTTTCTCGGACTGAGGTGCACCTTTGACAAAAAAAAAAAAAATCATTAAAATCTGTTCATAACTTTTAAAGTTATCCTCTACACATACAGAAAGACACAAACTCAATAAAAACATAACCTCCTTGGCAGAAGTAATAAAAGCAAAAACAAAGACAGTAACACCACTGCCCTGATGCTGCAGCTCCCTAGAATCAGAAGGGTTGAAACAGTCAGTGTAGAGAGCTTCAAACAGGAGAGATGTATTCAAGCACTGTAATCAAATCACAAATTAAACCTTTAAGGTCAGTTTTCAGATAAGGATTACTGTTGTTTATCAACCTTAAATAATAAAGGTTACACTGCAGAAACTAATTGTCATGATCGGTTTAAGGAATCTGACCAACATGCAGAGAAACCACTCAGAGAACACAGGGAAAAGTTTAACAGGTTTATTTGAGGTAATGTATACAGAAGTAGGATCTGGAACTCAGTGGACTGGTGAACCGGAACTGGAAAGTCTGAAGGGGAGATCACAGAGATCAGTTCAGGGACCGTATGGAATTTAGACTGCGACTTGAATAACGCTGGAGTAAAAATCTCGTTTGAGGGGGCTCTTGTCAATCCTTGAATCCAGTCAGTGCGGGTAATCCAGAGAAGGGGGGAACTCGTTGGAGAGCGGACAGGTAGACTTACGTAGGACCCAGAGGAGTAATGGAGCGGACTGTCCCTTGGATTTCCGTAGGGAACTTGAATCATGTGGAGGTTTTCACCTGCTCAGTGTATTCTCAGTAATTCCTTCCAGGGGGAGAAGGTCCAGGCATTGTTTTCACAGGAAGGCTTCTTTTCGAAGAGCAAAGACAAAATCACATTAAACTCAATGAAACACAGCTAGGTTAGACTCTGCTTATCTCCAGTGATGGGCAGTTGCGCCGCTACATGCAGCGAAGCTATTAGTTTAACTACATGTTCCAGTAGCTTGACCGTAGCGTCGCTGCTTTATTTATCAAGTAACTTTCCAGTAGTGACGTTATTGTTTTTATCAAGTAGCGATGTAGCGTCCACAAACGCTACAAAATCCAGGGCAAAACTAAGTAATGAAAGCAGGTTTTCTATTTTTCGAAACAACAATCGGAGTTATCCGTTGGACATTCACGCATGAGCCTCTATTCGTCCTCTCCTGTCTGTATCTACGAAACATGCGCATGTGTACTGCAGTGGAACTCAAAGAATGACAAACACAGATACACGCACACACACAGAGCCACACACACAGGATGGAGGAGAGACAGGAGCAGAGCGCCTTATCTTCAGAGATTTTGAAACTTGTTGAATCCTCTGATAAAAAGTACGTGTTCAGGTGTTTTAAGGCTTATTTGCACAGATAAGATTTTTTAGGTATGGAGGAACAGCTCTCCCATGTATAAAAATAAATACATAAATAAATACATGCTCAATAAATAAATATGCATTCAATTAATTACCCCCCAAAATACAATGAATAAATATGTAGGTAGAAATTAAATTATACAGTGAGACATAAATGTATATATATCTCTTAATTAGCTTCTTTATTTTTTCACCTTTTTTGTAAACAGTTTCATTTGTTACTTGAATCGACTGTTTAATTGAGGTCTGAAGAAGTTTTCTCTAAGGGAGACCCTAAAGAAATAAGATGCCTTTTGTAGGGTTTTGTTTTCCCTAGAGATGTCCATTGAATGTAAACTCATAGCCATGTCTCCATGTGTAGAACACTACACAGTACTTTTAATTTGCTTCTAATAACAGCAGATTGTTTACTAGTTTGTCTACTAGTAATTACTTTAGTTTATTTTAATATGCTGATCATAAAGCAATGTTTACACTGTGATATGTCATTGGCTGGTCTTTAATAAATGTTTTAACTAGTGTATCAGACTCATTTTGAATTGATATTAGGTTGGTACAACGTTAAGTAGCTTCTGATGTAGTTAAGCTACTTTTAACACATTAGTGTAACTTAGCTTGCTATAATTCTTTAGGTGGTAACTTTTGTGTAGTGAAGCTTAATTAATTGTTGAGTAACTGATAGCTTAGCTCACTACACTGGACAAGTAGCTTGCCCAACACTGCTAATCTCAGCTTGGCTAGAGTACCCAAAACTGGCAAACACTCTGGCATCAAGGTAGTGACAGCCCACTGCTCAAATACTCCTCCAGTTATGAACCAATGAGTAATGAACCGCAGGTGTGCAGGGAGGCCCAACAAGGACAGGGCACCACCTGGTGGTGGAGAGAGAAAAAAACACAAACAACCCACACAAAGTGGATTCCTAACACTAATATACAGTTGCTTAGACTCTCATACGAGCAAAAACTACAGACACAACTGGGAAAAGGTTTATTTATGAGCCCACCTGCCCCCACCCATCCTTACCACCTTCTATAGAAGCACCATGGAGAGCTTTGGAGTTAGCAAGCCGAGACAGAGGCATTTCTTGCAAGTAAAAAAGTTCTAATTAATCTAACATCCTCAGATGGAGAGATAAGGCTCAGACTGAGGTAACCTCAGTACATACATTTATACGTTACAAAAATCCCAACACACAATCCCCCCAGGGGAACCTACTCACCCCCTGCATAAAGAACTTTTAATTCAGTCTATTTATATAGCACCAATTCACAACACATGTCATCTCAAGGCACTTTACAGTTCACCAACTTTCTCACTCTTGAACATTAGGAGGAAAAACAACTTGAGTTCATCAAGGCCCTTCACTGTTAGGTTAATATATCTTTCACTGTCCAGATGGATCCCCTCAAAACAACAGTCCTCCGATTCATGCCATGAAGGAAGCTGTGTAACTCATTCTTATCCCTCATGACCTTTTTATGGAGCCTAAGAAACTAAGAACAGACATACCTCAACATTTTTTACTCCACAGAGCGTTCGGACCAGCTGTCTCACTGTGTGGTGTGGAGGCTGCAGCGCATCAGACTGGAAGAAGGTGAGGAGAGTAGTGAGAACAGCAGAGAGGTTTATTGGGGCTCCTCTTCCCTCCATTAAAGACATTTCATCCCAGCGCTGCGTGTCACGAGCCCGTAACATCATCAATGAACCCTCACACCCCCACCATGGACTGTTCTCCCTGCTGCCCTCTGGAAAGGGGCTTCGCAGCATTTGATGCTGGTCCAGCAGATTCCGTAACAGCTTCTTCCCCACCGCTATCCAACTGCTTAACTGTTGAAAAAACTAAATGAAGTCATAAATTGATACTCTGCATCAAACTGAAAACATCATACCAAATAGAACTCAACTCAAAAATGTTTTTCTATTGCATTTTTGCACCATATCTATTTGTCTTAGCACTGCTCTGAACTTCCATATCAATGCGATTTCCACCATGTTTTTTCCTCCCACATGTTTACATTTGATCACAGCTGCACTTTATGAAATGGAAATGTTCATTTCACTGCTAAGCTGCTGCTCATTCACTGTCTGAAAGCTGTACAAGACGAAATTTTGTTTTGTATGCACTCTGTGTATACAAAACAAGAATAAAGTGGTCTAAGTCTAAGAGCAAAAACAGGAATGAATGAAGAAAAAGTAGTGAGAGGACTACTGGCTCGGAGAAATCTGAGGAGATTCATTTGAATTCAGTCTATTCATATAGCACCAATTCACAGCATGTCATCTCAAGGCACTTTACAGAGAAAATTCAACCAGATCATACGCTCAGTTTTCTAAGGAAAACAGCTGACTGCATTGACTCGCTGATTTAAATGCAATCCCTCACTGCAAGCATGCTTGAAGTGACAGTGGAGAGGAAAAACTCCCTTTTAGCAGAAGGTAACCTCCCGCAGAACCAGGCTCAGTGTGATGAGAGTTTTGGTAGTTCTAAATCATCAGGAACTGCAATGAAGAAGACAACAAGAGGAAAGCTGACATACTTTCTACATTTGTCCGCCAGGCTTCAGCTGCTAAGATGATCCATTAGATGTTTATGTTTAGGTGAAGCGTCTTTATTTTGTTGTTTGTGGCAGGGCCCTGAAGCTCTGAGATCATCATATGTTGTTTAAATGGGAGAAGTAGACGAAAGCAGTCCTCCTTGGTTGGTTTAACACATAATTATCAAAAATGACACATGAGAATTAAAAGTCTCACAATATGCGACATGTGAAAATAAACAATATAATCATGAGACCCCAGAGAATGTTTTTGTCATTTGAGCAGGAAAATTATTCAGTCTTTACCAAAAATCTTCTTGTTCAGCCTTCCTTTGGAAGACTTGTTTTGGCTTTCTATGCCCCATCCTCCTGAAGGCCGCGCCTCCTGTAACCATGACAACCAGTGAGAGGTCTTAATGATAGCGGTTAGGAGCATGGCATAATATATTAGATGAAGGCTATAGCTTGATAGATGAGCTGCTACTGACCGCTCTAGACAGCTTATTACCCCTGATGACATCACCAGGGGAAAACTTTTTATACAGAGCATTTTAAGGACACATTAGCTAAGAGGTGGACAGACACAAGATGGAGGTGAAAGGGTTTTTTTTCATTTGTGAATCTCATACACAGGCTTCAAGACATATATTGTCAGGTTGGGTGGACCCAAATGCAGAGATTAGTAGGCAGAGATGAGTTTTGCTGATTTAATGAAGGGACTCACAGGGAAATCCAAAATATCAAATATAGAAAAAAAGACGTCAGGGAAAACAAACATGAGGAATCAGGAAAAGACGAGGAACCAGCACTGAGGAACTGCACAGGGAGAGTATGGCTCTGTTTGAATTCATGGACTGCGTCCCTCAAAGGCCAGATTTGAAGGCCGATAGCGTCATAGCACGGCGCCAAGGTCTGGTCGGATTCCAAGAGTCCTCGTTATGCAGTCTTAAAATGCGTCCTTCTTTTTGCCCGATTTGAAGGATGGGTCCGGTGTATCCTCGCTATCCTTGGATATCCCAGGATTCATTGCGAGACCAAGCAAGCCGGCTGCTCCGTGATCAGAGGAAATGTTACTTGGTGCCAAACAGTGGTGAATATTGGAAGTTAAGTTTAATATAAGTATGTGAATAGTTCCGTCTGAAATGAATGAAAATAGTTGTTTTAATGGTTATTGAGTCAGATATGTGGCGATAATGTTTGATTTATCTAAAGGTTTTTATCTGTTACTGTATAAATGAGTTTGGCTGTAATTTAAGGACAGATTCTAATATATCTGCAGAATGGGGACTATAAATCTGATAGGATTTACATTTTTTTATTGCTATTTTGCACAATTTGCTTAACTAAATATTTTTTGTTGTTGAATATTAGAGATATGTTTTTTATACATCCATTGTTTAGATTTACTTATATCTTACTACTTTATAGAATAGAATAGAAAATCCCTTTATTGTCCCACAATGGGCAAATTTACAGCAGCAGAAAGATTATTGAAAATGGTCACACAAATGTGGACCTTAGAAAAATGTGTAAGAATAACATAATAGGGAAGAGTTAAAATATAAACAATAAGTGTTTTAATAATATAAACTGTGCACCTGGAGAATAAATAACCAATAAACAGCTATGGACATTTTCACAGTAATGGATATTTGAAAATAGCAGCAACATCAGAGATGCAAAATGACAGCAGCAGGTTATTTAACTGACTAAGGTTTCAATCATTACATTTGCTTTTATGTGTTCATGCTGCCCAGTGATTGGAACCTTTATTTCACTCTTTCACTCAGAATAAAATTATTTCAATTTTTTTCTTGTTTTAAATCTGTTCTTGTTTTTAATTAAATACATTTTATTTAGTAGATATTTAGAAAACTTGTCATCTTTTTATTTTGAACTATAGGACATTTGTGGCTATACAGTCGAACCTTTAAGCTGAACTGAAAGCAGGAAGACAAACTTCCTGTTCTGGAGAGTGCGAGAATGTGACTGTTTAGACAGGAGCCAGGCGCCCCCTCCTGGACAGAGATAAGTAGTGCAGGGAGAATTAAAACCTGCCTTTGTTGAACCTTAAAGATGCACAGAAGAGCCTAAACTCTGCTTCCTTCTTCTGCCTCCTATTGATACAGTTGAAATGCATTGAAGCACATCTCCTCCTGATCACAGAGCAGATCTCTTGCTGAAAGAAACGCAACATTAGTTTCAGAGCCGGTCTGCAGTAGTTTTACAGCCAAGAACAGAGGACTGAACACACCGGTCAGGGTCAAAGTAATGGAAATCAGGGGCTTTTCACAAAGTATATAAGAAACCTTGAATTTTTAAAGAGCATTTCTATATCCTTCATCTAAACATGAACAGAGGAAAGAACAGTTCCTACTAACAGCTACTAAACTTAGAACATTAATCAAAGAAGAAGCTAAGATGCTGTGGAGTGAATTTGGTTCCTCTGCTGTTGTAAGGAAAGAAAATGTTCTGTAAGAAGTAATTCAAGCAAAAAATGCAAATCAAAAAATTTAAGTTTAAAAACCCTCTTAATCAAAAGAAACTTTTCAGAGTAACTTTTTTGTTTTCATTATTTAATGTTTCTACTTTTTCTTTTCAATTTTTTTCAACTAGTTTAACAAATTCAGATTTTTTAAATTTATTTTTTGAATTTGTCTTTTTAAGATTAGGTTTATGTGCTGCATTATTTTAAAAATTAATGATCACATTCTCATTATTGGGGATGGGCTTTCCTCTGGAGTTTTTTTATTGGATTGCATGAAACAACACTGTGCATGTCAGAAGCTTGATTTTATTTTGGGTTTAAAGTCATTTTAAGTCTGAAAAAACTAAGATTTAAAAAGAAAAAGAAAAAAAAAACAGCATAGACCAGGGGTAACCAATTAGGAATCAATGGGGTCTGAATAAAGAAAATCATCAACCAGTAAAGGTCTGGAGACATTTTTAATTATACTCTGTTACTTTAAACAGAATTTAACACTGAAATAAAATGAAGTTTTTATGCCTCCATGTTAAAGATTGAATTTTTAAATAAAAAATAGAAAATTATTCCATTTTAAAATTTAAAGTGTTTTTTGAAGTAGAGAACAACAGTCGTTCAGTTTGGTATATAGACAAAATACTGATTCAAATATTTTATAAAACACCGGAGCTGACTGTTTATTTTATTTTTTAGATTAGCCAGCAGGTGGGTCTGGATCTGGACCCCGGTCCGCTAATCTGTGACCTCTGGCATAAATGATCAGAAAATCTTTTTTATTAAGAACTTTTTCAAAGTTTTATTTCTGGGTTGAATTTCTTTTTCTAATTTGCATTTACAAAATTATTGCAAAAAATATTATTATTCATGGCTTAAAACAATATTAGAACAAAATTCACCCCATAAGAGGCTTATGGTGACGGTGGAGGAGCTGCAGAGTTCCACAGCTCAGGTGGGAAATTATGCATAAGGGAGACCACATAGGTACTCCAAATCAGCTAGTAGAGGGTGAGGTATGAAGAAGGGGTATGTTTAAAGGAAGCTGTGGGGGACAAAGAAACTGTCCTAACCTGGCACGAGTGTTTGTGTGTTTGTTTTCTGTTTCAGAGGATCTTTGTTGGAAGGTGCAGCCTGCACACCTGCAGGGGATTTTTAAAATAAGCAGTTGGAAGCCTTTAGTTTGAGGACCACCATTCTTTCACCTGATGGTGCTGACGGTCAGCCACCTTCCTCTGTGGCTGCTTTGGTTCCTCTCTGAGATCATCTTCCTGACAGCATCACTGGGAGTCACTTCCTGGGCTATCACTTCCTCAACCTGCTCACCCTTAATGCTCTCAGTCCCTCCTCAGGTTCACACCCACTCAGCCTCATCCAGAAACCACCTACCCTGCAAACCCGTCCCAGGGCTGGCAAACCTTCCTCCGTCACCCAAGCTGTGTAAAATAAAAGCACCATTTTGTACACATAGGCATTTGTCCCTCTCCAGACGCCCCAGAACCAATCCAACCAGTATATAACCGTTCAAACACTGCAGATAAGTCTTTGCACAGTCTGTGCCATTCCAAAAAAAAAAAAAAAACAATCCACTGGACTGTTTCCAAGTCTGAAGATATTTTGCTTCCCATCCAGGAAGCTTTTTCAATTCATAAAGTCAGTCTGTACCCTGATTTAATGCAGCGTGTCAGATGGGAAAACATCCAGAAACATTGCAAGAAAATGAAGGAAGGTGCACCTCTATCAGATCAGACCGAAATTATACAACTGGAGAAACATTGAAGCATAGAGCAAGAGCTGCAAATCAAAGCAAATTACAAAGAAAAAAAAAGACAAGAGCAATGAACACTAAAGCAAAGGCCCTGTCAGTCAGTTATGGAGTTATCTTTTTACCATTATTGTTGTTGTGAGCAAATAAAGCGTTTTTAAATGAGCATGAAGTAAAAATGCTATCTAAAAAATTTACTTTAAAAATCCTTTTCTTCTGTGTGTCACATTAGAAAGTTAACCTGTGTAGTCAGAGGTAAACTGCAAGGATTTGAAGTATGGACACCCTTAATGGACACACTTAGGCAACAGGAGGTTGTATTTATTTGTAAGGCTATTGAGTGTAATAGTTTTATTTATTTCCCTTTTACTTCTCCATTATTATTTGTAATTTTAATCATCGTCATTGTTTTATGTACGTACTTTTTAAAATTTTAATTAATTTAAATGAATTACTTATTTTATTTTTTTGTATGTGTTTATGCAGCGAGGTTTGCCTGCTCCAGTGTTGTGGTCAAGACCACCTAACCCGAGACCGAGACAAGACCAAGACTCTTAGGGTCCGAGACCAAGTCAAGACCAAGACCGAGGGAAGTCGAGACTGAGTCAAGACCAAGACCTGCGCCAGTATGTGACAATAAAATGTGAAACATGATCAAAATCACTAAAATTAAAACATAAAAACACCTAGATATTTAACACACAGAACTGGACTAAACATTAACATCTTTATTTAGTACTTCTGTGTAGTAATCACAGAATTTCAAACAATTAATCAAAGTCGATCGAAATTGTATTTTCTCTGCCGTTCATGAACAGTACATACATTTATGTTGTTTTTAAATGTGCTATTTCAAAACAATGTGAAAAATTCTGTAAAATGTGTAAAACTGAAAAAAAGCCAATCATTTCTCTTGTTTCTCTCTCATATACAGATTAAAGCTATATTATATAACTTTCTTGAATAAATCTATATCTGTCACCAAGTTGTGAAAATATATTATGAGACAGATAATTTGTTGATTAATAGATTGATCTCCTTCACTGCATTTACCAATGAGACAGGTTATTGCTTGGATTTGAATCCAAGCATCCAATAAAAAGAAGGATCTTAAAGAAACTGATAATATTCTGATGATTAGTGTTATTTCCACAGTTGTGGTCTTGAAATAAAATGCCGAGTCCTCAGCGCCCGAGACCGAGACAAGACCGAGACCAAATGCGGTCAAGTCCGAGAGGAGACCGAGACCATCAAAAAATGGTCCAATTGTTTAAAAAAAATAATTTTCATCAAAATGTTTTTTGAGAATAACTTTGCTGATTTCCCATATGTTATTCTTTGAAATTAATTCATATTTTACTTTTTCACTTCTGGAGGCAGGCTTTTTATCGAGAGTAAGAACCCAAGATGCATTTATATTGGCCTACATGGATGTCACAACAAGATTTCCATTATTTTTATTTTATAAGAGTCTGATCTGTAAAACACTATTTGAAAAGAATAAGAAATCAGAACTCTCAATCTGAAAAAGAAAGAAAAAAATCAAATATATATTTTGTTCCCTTTTTGAAACATAGCATTTGAAAAAAATATATAAAATCTGCAAGACAAAAAAACAAAACAAAATACAGAATTAAACATGGAAAAATTTTAAAAAATCTCAGAAAACAGCAGCTACTCTCATTTTAAAATTTTCGTTGTTTGTGTTTTTTTTTTGCTTGCAACAGTAATAAAACCAAATTTACTGCACAGTCACACACCGGTGCATGTATGAGTTATTTGCAGACACACGTGAATGGAAGACTAATATTTTAAGAACAGGTCTCCAAATCAGACTTTGTGATCACAAACCAGTCCGTCTGCCTTAAAGCTTGTAACAAATATGGCAAAGCTGATGTCAGGGAGACAACAAATCCTGACTTGTTCCTGTGCTGCTCCATGAACAAATAGCATGTTGACAGAGTGGCAGAATGCTGGTTACTGTGTAATGATAGGGGCCTTTTCCTGCTTTACAGACGCCTTGGACTTTAACCTTCTTAGTTATTATCAGACTTTCCAAGAAATATTTCTTGTTTATTTATTGTCATCAATCAGGATGTAAACTGTGAACATTAGCGAGTGTGAAACACTCTGTTTTGCCTGGACTCAAACTGAAATAAACACAACATTGAACTTTAACTTGGAGTGGTTTAGATTTGGTCATAAATCTCATAACTCATCGCCTCAGAGTGAGTTCACAGCCCCGAGGCTTTATCCACAGGTTGCAGCTTGCCTCGTCGCTCAGAGACGTGTTTCCTGATCCAGTTGAGCGAGTTCTGGAAGATTAAAATAAGAGGAGAGAAAAAAAAAAAAAAAAAAGGGAGGAAAACTCAGCTCCAAAAGAGTCAAATCAGAAATTATTATATAGTAGATCCATTTTCAGATTATCTGCTGCTGAAATCTCTACAAAAAACCTTCCAGATATTTGTTTTCGGAGTGCAGGAAGCGTTCCTTAATGTCGCCAATGTGAGCCAATAGGGGCCTTGGTTCATGCATTGAAGGAACTGTGATTCATAAGGGATCTGCTCTGTCTGAAAGAGCCGTGACTCACACCAGTGGAAAAGTTCATGTTACTGTTAAACAAAGAGGCATACAAACAATTCATACAAAAAAAAAAAAAAAAGAGCCACGCAATTCTTAAGACACTGCCTCATACAGACAGTCCTGTTTGGAGAGTCAGGTACAATCCAGGGCCTTGGAAAGGTGAGCTGAAACATTCCCTCTGTTCTGCTACAACAACAAACCTCAGTACACTTTATTTTCATTTGATGTCTGACAAAGGGTAATTATTGTGAAATAAATAAAAAAAAATGTAAGAAATTTGTCATAAAAAGAAGTAAAACTACGCTGCAGACTCATTCAAGAAGCTCCCACCATATCCATCCATTTTCTGTCACTATTGGACAGGTCCAAGCTAGGTACAGGTCCACCCTTGACAGGTCACCAGTGCATCGCAGGGCAACACAGAGACAAACAGGACAAACAACCATTCACGTAAATTCACACCTAAGGAGAATTAAGAGAAGCCAATTAACCCAACAGTCATGTTTTTGGAATGTGGGAGGAAGCTGGAGTACCCGGAGAGAACTCACGCATCTTTCTGTTCTCCCCGAGAACAATGCAAATTCCATGCAGAAAGACCCCAGGGCGGGATTCGTACCAGGAACCTTCTTGCTGTAAGGCGCTATCCCTGCCTAAAAAATATAAAAAAGTCACTTTGATTAATCGAGTTGCAGTTACATTAAAGTGATTAACGTTTATTAATTATAATTAACAGCTCAATAATAACTAATGCTAACTATCATTATTTAACACAGGTACTCCCACCACTGTTCACCTGGGACCCTCCTGGTCTCCCTATCTTTCTTTCTCTGAACTCTTTTCTGACTTCTTATCACTTAAAGTAAAAAAAAAATGTCTCCACCTTTGAATCAGCATCATTTGGAAAGATAAGTCTGCTTATCAAGGCACTACGTAGCCAGAAATTATTTATCACATTCTCCCAGGTCAAAAAAGCTGTTCTATTTAGAAACGTTGCTCTCCTGGTATATAAGCTATTATCTTTATGATGTGATATGAAATATTTGGTAAAAGGATATTAATTTTAATGGCTCTGAGGGACTTTTAGTCAAACAATATATTAGTAATGAGAATTGTTTTTATGAAATAAAAGTAGGGGGCAGCTGTCCCCCCTTTCCCTCCCTATGGATCCGCCCCTGCCTCCATGGCAGCTCCTAGTATTTTGATTAAGGTCATTGTCCCATTGGAGGGTTGACTTCATGTCATACTGCAGCCTTTCTTACCAGAACTGCTGTGATTTTAACATCTTATATCAACTCCAACCACAACCCTGCCCCTGATGAAGAAGAAGAGCATTCGCACAACATGATGCTGCCACCACCATGTGTCATGGTGGAGGTAGTGCGTTCAGGTACAGTGTGAATTTTCCTCCTTGCAGGGAATTTAACATGTTTGAAAACAAGTTCCTTTCTGGTTTAATCAGTTTAATATATCTTATGGCAACCTTTAAACAAGACCTCTTCTGGTTTCTTCATTTCTTGACTCCAACACACAAACAACCCATTTTAAATAGAAGTTTAACCTAACTTTTAGTTTGTCCTGAGAAAATTGCTACAGAAAGCGTTCTTTGTTGTCCATCAACAATGAGACATGAATGGAATGTCTTTGTGGCACACAGTTTGGACAACATGTTCCTTCCATGACTACCAGTGTCCAATAACACTACGATGGAGCGTGAGCCCTGAGGCCACGCCACGCCAATGGGACAAACAAGGAAGGAAGTCTTAATTTATCATTCTCTGAGGTGTAAAGGACTGGTGCAACAAAGGAACTGTGCGTTTGCCTGTACTAAAACTACAAACAGAACACCACCTTTAAGTTGACTTTTTTTCTATAAAAGAACACAGAATATTTCATTTTCAGTTTCTCCTAACCAGGAGTGTGATCAAACAAGCAAGAAAGCAAAGAAAGTTGTGGGAATGATGCGGTTTTAATCAATCATGTTCTTTACAGATCACTGTTTTAGTTTCAATTTAAATGCTGCTGTAACTTTATGTTCATCAAATAACTTCTGAACTGTAATATGTTCTGTGAGCACACACCCTGTGTGATATCATAAAGCAAAAAAAATGTGATTCAACCTTACATCATCATCAACTGCACCTGTACAGAATAAATGCACAACAACCTCCGTTCAAAAAGTTTATTAACAAAAAGCATTCAAATTCAAGTCAAACATATTTCAATCTAAACTCTTGACTAAACTAGTAAAACTCAACGAAACCAGGAACAGCCCAAACATTTATTAAAGATGTGATTGTTCCTTATGTTCCTAACAGAGCACTTCGCTCCCAATCTGCAGGTTTACTAGTGGTTCCTAGTATTTCTAAAAATAGAACGGGAGGCAGAAATTTATTAGGCTCCTCTCCTGTGGAACCAACTACCAGTTTTAGTCCGTGAGGCAGACACCCTGTCTAATTTTAAGGCTAGGCTTAAAACTTTCCTTTTTGATAAAGCTTATAGTTAGAGTGGCTCAGGTTATCCTGAGCTATCTCTATAGTTATGCTGCTATAGGCTTAGACTGCTGGAGGACATAGAGTCTCCTTTTCATCATCTCTATTCTCCACTTTATCAGAATTTGTCAGTTCAACCCCTAACTGTATGTCCTCTCTTTTATCCATTTGACATAAAACCTGGTTCAGAGTTCACCTGCTTAACTATTTCTTTCCTTGTCAAGGCCAATTATTCAGCTTCCTTTCCAAAGTAGAAAGTATTTATGGATAAATGCATCAGTGCGCCTATGTTCTTTTGTTTGTCTGTTTCTCTCCTTGAACTGAGCCTGGTCCTGCTGGAATGTTTTCCTTTCTACTGTCACTGTATGCATGCTTGGTGCAATGGATTGCTGTAGAATTAATGATATAATGCAAGCTGATATCTACTGTTGCCACGAGCACATCAAGGTGGAGGAAATCCTGCAAAGTCAATAACTGGATGCTATCAGCTGGTTTTCCTTTTAGACAAATCCTTTAACCAATCTAATTGGATAATCTGGTTAAATTGTCTCCGTAAAGTGTCTTGATATGATGTGCTGTAAATTGGCTCTATAGAAATAAACTGAATAGAAAAAGGCTACTGGCAGTAGTAGCTCATTTAGTGACTTGACCTTGGGGGGAAATGGAGCTAAACATGGATGCTTGGAGTTATTGGCAAAATCTAGGAGGTGAAAACATGACATATAGACTGTGGTGTTAATTGCTCCACCAGTTGCTTCATCTAGGACAGAGGAGGGTTAAACAAAGGAAGACAGAGACAGATTCATCCTCCCTATGAAGGAAACATAAAGGTATTCGCAACCAAGCCTATGGCCTCTTCCAGGAACATGTAACAGCAGCACATCCACCCACACAGACCCTCTGTAAAGACTTTTAAGCATTTTTGGTCACTTAACCAACAGAAAAATCAACATATTTAATGTTATAAACCAAATATATATATGTAGTAACTAGAAAAGCACTAATTCATTCTGAAGCAACTGAAGTGGATTTTATTGAGGAGGCTGACTGAGTCATGATCATGTAAACCATTCTTAACTTTCCTTCCTGTCTCCCAGCTATGCATTTCTTCTGTTGGTCAATCCTCCAAATAGCTGTAGTTTAAAGCGACATGTAAAAAGGAGGAAGCTGTCAGACTATCTTCAATAGGCACTTTACTTGTTTTACCAGCATAACAATGACCCTGGAACAAGATAAGAGCTGAGATTGGCCAACAAGTTCACATTGTCCCTTCCTAGCTGGAGATGAGACACATCACCAGGCAACAGGCAGAAAAAGAGCCTATTGTACACAAGAGAGGCGTCAGATTAACACTAACTGTAAAAACAACCCAATCTCCCACATCAGCCCCCCTCCATGAACTTTCTGTTTGCAAAAAGCTCAACCTTGAGGCGTTTAGGAGGGTGGGGGTGGCGGTGTTTGGTGTGGTGGTTTTAGAGTGATGAAAACCTCAAAGTGGTCTGAGGAATGAGCCAACAGGCTGAAGTTGCTAGTCGTACATCAGCGCCCCTTCTCACTCATCCATCATCTTACAGCCTGAGATCCCCCTCAGGGGCAGTTCCCATGGTCGGTGCCAACCTGAGCATGCTCCCGAGCACAGGCAGAACGATAATAATAACACTACAGGTGGGGCTGCAGTTGCAGACATGCCAACTCCCGTTAATAGTGGGGCTTAAAGGTCCCGCACACGTGGAGGTGGAGCAGTGGCAAATAGACAGACTTTCTCCTCCGAGCTTGCAGCGACATGATGGGGTGTTTATTTTTTTCCCCCAAAACATTTGTAAATCAAAAAGGAGAAGAATAAGTTTAAGATCAAGTAATTAACATTTTCTCCAAGGTCTAACCAGCCATTTTTGCCCCCCCGCTTAGGGCTGTAACAAAAAAAATACATTTTCAATCCTCTTTTAGAAAATAAGTAGCCCGATTACAACAGAAAATGAAAAACGTTTTCAAAAATTTCAGGCTTTGACCCACTAATCATTAATGATAGCCTCATTTAAAATGATGACCTACAATCTTATCAAGCGAATTTCCAAATTTAAGTCCATTAAAATAATAAATAAAGCAGAGTTCAATAAAAGATAAATGTATTAGCATTTTAATACAGAAAGCAGCACTGGACTGTACCAGCTCCAGAACAACAAAGGTGTTTCCAAATAAACAAGCTCATTTAACGTGCTTTAAGCAGTTTATATTCCGATAAGCGTTACATCCAGGCTGAGCTGGGAGATTCCAAATACAAAATAAATGACATATTCCCTAGTTGAGTCCAACACATTACCAGTCTTGTTAAAATAGTGTCTGCGAAGTAGAGCATAACGACTCCAAAAAAGTAAAACAAAAAGTTTTATACAATCTATTTACAGTGTACAAATTACATCAAGCTTTTTTTCAAAAGATGTTTCCACTGGCCCAGTTGTTGGGAACCCTAACAGAGTCTGAGGCAGCTGATGGGGGAGGGGGGGGGCAGTTCTATACAATGTCCGCAGTGCGTTTGTTGCCGTTAGCATGGTGCTGAAGCACACTGCGGGCTGGGGGGCTGTGGGCAGTCTTTGTCCTTGTGCTCAGTCAGTTTGAGAATGACAACCTTCCTCTGGAGCTGCTTAACCTCCAGCGTAGAAGGCTCATCGGCTAATGGCTGGACTGTGCTCTCAGCTACCAAGTCCTGGCATACCTGCGGCGGCAGCAGCATGGTAATGACGTTCGAGTGTCCGCCCTGCACGGCCAGGTGCAGCGGGCTGAGTCCCTGCTGATCCGACAGGCTGCTGCCATCCGGACAGTGATGGAGCAGCTCTTTCAGAACTTCGCCGTGTCCATTCTCTGCTGCCAAGTGGCAGGGGGTGCGCTGCACGTGGTTGGTTACATAAGGGTCGGCCCCCTCTGCGATCAGCATCTTGACAGTGGCCAGGTGGCCCCGCTGCGTAGCTAGGTGGAGGGGCGTATGTCCCTGAGCGTTTTGGAGGTTAGCATCCGCCTGGTGCTTTATCAGCAGACGGGAGGTGCTCGTGTGGCCCGTTTCCGCCGCCACGTGCAGCGGTGTGTTTAACTCAGATGAAGTGATGTTCACGTCCGCTCCCAGCTCGATCAGGATCCGTGCAACTCTATACTGCCCCCTTTGGGATGCCAGGTGCAGCGCCGTTCGGCCGTCTGTCGTCTGGCTGTCCACGTTGGCGCTGGCCTGCTTGACCAGCAGCTTGACGATGCCCAGGTGTCCCTGCCAAGCGGCGAAGTGAAGCGCCGTCCAGTTGTTCTTGCCCTTGATCTGAACATCGGCATTGCGGCTCAGCAGAACCCTGATCACGTTCTCCTGGCCATGCTGGCACGCAACGTGGGCCGGGGTACGTCCCTGGCCATCGGTTTCATTGATGGTCGCTCCCCGGTCCAGCAGCAGCCGTGTCATGGCCTCGTCTCCATTCTGGGCCGCCCAGTGCAAAGGCGTGTACTGGTCCTCGTCTTTAGCGTTCACATTAGTCCTGCGCCGACCAAGCAGCAGTTCAGCTAGCGGCTTCTGGTGCTTCTCTGTGGCCAGGTGGAGGGGTGTTGAGCCACGTGCGTTCGGTAGATTGGGATTAGCGTCGTTCAGAAGGAGGAACTTGACGGCCTCCTCGTTCCCAAAAGTAATGGCGAAATGAAGCAGGCTATCTCCCCCTTCAAGGGGGAGGTCAACATCCTGAGGCTGGAGGATCTTCATTAGCTTAGCAGTGTCTTTGGTCCTGATGGCTTCACAGAGCTTCCGCTTCTGGACTTCAGCAGAATCTGCGAAGTATAAAAGATACTTAAAGATAAAAGACAGATTACCCGTGTTGGCTACATCTCCACCTGTAGGTAACTCATTAGTTCTTACCAAAAGTGGCTTCCTTCTCAAAAGACAGGGTGATTGAGTCTTGAGAGGAGAAGGCAGAATCCGCAGAGGAAATGCCTGACAGTCTCTTACAGGTGTTCTCTTTGCTGTGGATGCTATCCTCCTTCACTCGATCGAAGCTCCTCGAGATCCCAGAATCCACCTGGCTCAGCAGCTCTGACAGGCTGTAGTCTTTTTCCGGCAACATGGCCGACTTTGGACGCACCGGTTTGTTGGCATTATCCTGTAGAAAATACAGTTCTATAACATTCTGTACATTCCATTACATCCACACTCAGTCATGTCACATCGAATTCCACTTTCAATGGCAGGTCAGTGGAAAATCTGCCATCGTTTGGAATGAAATGCAAATTAACAGGAAGTTACAACCGGCCTCTGGCTGTCTGCACAGCAATCCCTGTCCATCAGCTTTCATTTCCAAGAAGCCTAATGTTTGCTCTAGTCAGGTTAAACAAACAGCCGAGAAAGGCCGGAAATGACAGAGCGACACACAGGTTGGTCAACATTCCTCTCCTGTGACGCAACTCTTGCTCTGGACCAAACATCTGATTTATAAAGTTGTAACAGCATCCCATGCACTTGAAAGATAAACGTCTTGGTTACAAATTAATGAAGAACAAAGAATAACACCAACTGGGCGACTGTATAAGAGAAAATGCCGGCAAAAATAAAAAATGAACAGAGTTCATCAGCAGTTTGGGTTCATCGGTTCAACTCAGTATTTCAGTTTGTGACAAGAGCCGATCGGTCCATCGTCTGCAACAGCGTCCCATAACTGGTCTGAGACATGTTTATGTGCGAGCCAATTTAAAGCTTTGAAAGTCGAGAGTTCAACTTTACAGCCCCAAATAAAATCGAACAGACACAGAGTGCAGAGAGGTTACATGTCGCAGGGCGGATTTCATCACTGCCTTTCCATCAATCATTTTTAACCATCTGCAGACAGCAAACATAACTCTGACTAATCCCCTACTGCTATGCAAAACAAGACAAACGTCTGCCCCTTTTCATAAAAAAGCTGTTAAAAAAAGCTGACCGTTCTTAAAAAAATTTCTTAACCTCAGCTTATAATGGTTTAAACAGCCTAATGTCAACCATGCAGGAATCCTTAAAAACATTATAATATTGAAACATCTAACAAATGTCAAGAGACAGGATTTAATAAATAATATGCAAGATACCCCACACAGTGCCCTGAGGCATCTAAAAGAAGAAAGCACTAATCTTCATTTAGCACGTGCTAGCAGCAGGAACGACAGAGAGCAAATTAACACATTTGGAAATTATGTGCCGCATTAAAGCCATGAAACCAATGAAGAGAACAACTCCTGCAGAGCTGAAATAAAGAGCTGAGGAAGCCGTATCTTCCATCAGAAGCTCTTATTGCAGCGAGTTTAACAAGCTAATGCTACATTGCAGCAGAAGCAGCTAGTTTACATACAAAGTCAATGGTTGACGCTAGAGTCCTGCACGGGTCGAGTTTTAAACAACCCGCACCCGCCTGAACCCGTTAGGATGATTCAAATCCGAACCCGGCCCGACCCGTTGATATTTAACCCGCAACCCGACCCATTACCACATGAAGTAATAGGCTATAGTACGCTGCGCTGCAGAACAGCGCCATTAACACTGCAGCAGACGTGTATGCACTGATTGTGGCCTTTTTGGAGGGAAGCCCACACTGCCGGCAGGGCTTTAAGCTACAACAAGGGTGACCCCAGTGCCTGATTAATATAACATTTCTGATGTCCATAACAACACACACACATAAAAAAAAAAATCACCAACTACCCACCCGCACTAAAAAAATATCCGCCTGACCCGTTTATTTTTATTTATGTATTTTTCACCCGCAAAAGAGCATTTTAGCGGGTGACCCGTCAGGGACCCGCGGGTACCCGACCCGTTGGCGGACTCTAGTTGACGCGCATCAAGGTAAGGCGAAAGGTCCTGCAGCGCTTTTTGAGCAGCAGGAGCAGCACGTCACGAGCTTCTAATGCAACGTTCACATGCTAGAAGCAAAAATGCAAGTGCTGCTTCATTTTTGATGCTTTTACAAGTTTAGTTCTGACGCCCGACAGTATCATTGCTGCTCTAGCTGCACGGTCAAAAAGTGGGTCTAATGCGCGTTGGGCGGAGCTTCCCTATCCTTTCTTTGTCTGTAACAATGGCAGCCATATTTGCTGTGATCAGTGGGTAAAAAGTAGTTTAAATAGGTTTTTAAGTGAGAAAATCCACTTAAAAACCTCACAGTCAGTTCATCCAGATTACCATCCTGCCTTCAAATATTATTTCACTGTCAGAGCCGCTCAGACCCCCCGTACACCGGCGGTGCTCTGTCACTAGAAACCCCGTTCAATAGCAGCCTCTGGTCCTGGTGCTTTTTCAATGTTTTCCGCTATTGTTTGCAGTGGCTGGAAGGCGTTTTTCATGTACATAATCCAAACTGCAGGCACCAGATTAGCAGCAGTTGCTGGATTTGGAAAAATTTAACTTTTGCTGCTCGACGCACCACATCAACCAATCAGAGAAGCTGATCTGGGAGCTGGCAGGGAGAGAGACACAGCACTGCTCATGCAGAGCGCTATGATCAGTCCCCTGAAACAGTCTATTAACGCCTAAATTAACTAAAATGTTAAAACCTACTGGCAGTGGTTGCAGTTTGGATTACATACTTAAAAAACACTAACATCTACTTCCAGCTGTCGCCAACAGGCGACTGGGCCAGTGGCCGCTGTTGAAAGGGATTCCCAGTGGTAGAGGACTCCCCGTGTACGGGGGTCTGAAGAAAGGAGGGTAATCTTGATGAACTGACTTCACAGATTAAGTTTTCAGGTGGACTTTCTAACTTAAAATCATTTAAACTACTTTTTACGCGCTGATCACAGCAAATATAGCTGCCATTGCTACAGTCAAAGAAAGGAGAGGGTAGCTCCGCCCACCGCTCATCAGACCCACTTTTTGACCGCGCAGCTGGAGCAGCAAAGATGCGTCAGCCACGCGTCAGAACTAAACTTGTACAAGCATCAAATATGAAGCAGCATGCGCGTTTTTGGGCCGATATACATATAAAGCTCCCCCTACAGGTTTGGTGTGTGACTGTTTGGTAGATATCAGCAGCATATAGCCCAGTGCGACTTATAACTGTACGCTTGCAGTTTTAAAAATACTTTTTGGGTTCGGCTTTTAGTGTGCACTCTATAGTCTGAAAAATACGGTATACTAAAAAAAAAAATCAGCTACAACTGTTACGCTTTACACAAATACTTAGAAATAGAAGCCTGACTAGACCTTAAAGAGCAGTGTGGGGGTTAAGGGTCTTGGGCTTAAACTCAGAACCTCTGGACTCCTAGCTCTATGCCCTAACCACTAGGCCGCCACTCCCCTTAACCTAAACCACTTAGTGACGATAACATCCTGAAGACGATGATTTGATTCAGGGTCTATAGGCACAGTTCTGCCTCCACCTACCTGATCATTAGCCACTGGCTTAGGGGACGAAGGCTCTGGTTCTGATGATGTCGATAATCTTGGGGTCCTGGGCTCCTCTTGAGGTTTGGAGCAAAGCTCCTCAGCTTCAGATGTAATTTCTGAAAGCACAAAGCATTAAATCAACCGTTCCTAACATACAAGGAACCAAAATGAACAACAAATGCCACCAAGCAGCAGAAATAGAGTCTGACAGAAATAAGACTAAATGTATTTGGTGCAGAGAGAAGAATCCAGACTCACCCTGGAAGCTGGGTCTGTCTTTAGGGTTTGTGGTCCAGCAGCGTTGCATGAGGTTAAGGAAACCAGAGCAGGTCGAAGGTCGATTTCGTGGCACCAAACCCAGATCTGGACGAACCCCTTTGACCACTTTCACCATTAACTGCAGGATGTTGTTTTCTCCTGAGGGTAAACATCAGCGCTCGGTTATCTCCTGGTCAGCATACATGGATTCGCCATGACAAGCAAAACATGCTATCGCATTATAACCCAGATTAGTCCCTCAACCAACAACTGGTTCCTGCATCTTTCTTAAAGCCCACATAGGATTGGCCGGTTTCCCACAGGAGCCTAAAGAGCCTTGCCCTGATCCATCCACTAAAGACGGTGATTCACAGCAAGCAGGCGGAGGCTTACGGAGCCTATTGTAAGGATAATACTCTCTGGGCGAAGAGGGAAGAAGAAGGCCAGGCAGGTAATAAGCCGTGCTCAATTTTTTCATTTTGTCTGGGTCATCATCTGCAGTGCCAACCCTGCCTTAGTTAGAGACCAGTCTAAAATAGATTCTACATGATACGCCTGGGAAAAATGAAAGAAAAAACTTTCCACTCTTGCCCACTCCACCTGCCTGCCAAGGAATCCAGACAGTAAACAAGCTCCCAGCAGCACGGTACACACCTTCAATAATGCTGCCTGTATGTTTATGGGAATGTTAAAAATAGACGGAAAGATGACATCCAGAAATCGGCTTCAGGTTGAACCTACGCTAATCAAAACGACCCGCAGCTTTCATTCTTTTGATGCACGATTTCCACTAAAATAAAATCAAAACTTGTGTTGCGCTGCAGAGCCGTACCTTGGTAGGGTTTCTTCTGCGTGAGAATGCCCCAGATCACAATGGAGAAGCTGGAAGGGAGACAAAAACAACAGCGAGACGTGTCATTTTCTGAGAAACATTAACCGAAAAATTCCCCCCTCCACCACGCTGCCAGTAAGGCAGTTTAAATCTGAAGCTCCGCCGCAGAAATTGGAGGGCGCATGGCGGCAGCTTCAATGATCGTCCGAAGGTTAAAACAGGGATTATTATGCATCATATTTTATGTTACAAAGTACAGCAGCAGCTCAATAAAATCATGCATCTTCAAAGATATAGATCTTTGTTTCACTGAATCGTGTTAATCTTAGTTCTCTACTGTGCAGATCATATTTATATCTAAAGGAATCACATTCCAGGACATGCTTTTTTGTACTATATGCACCCTTTTTGTAATATCAGCTGTATTTTTAACTTTAATGGCATCTTGCTTTAACTCTTTGCACTCTATATAAGCTACTGAAACCAGAAGGAGTAATTCCAAGGGATAAATAAAGTTGAGTCTTAGTCTACATAGTAATCATACTCTAAATTTATTTAAAATCCTCTGCAGAGGAGGGTAATGAACCATGAGTTGACACAAAGAGCACTGATCCTCTGAGCAGCTGAAGGTGGTTGGCGGGTGATAATAAGTGCATTTGTTCTTGGATCGAGGAGTTAAAGCGACATCTTGCCAATGGAAAAAGACAATTTACACTTACAATAAGAAAACACAATTGCATTGTCTTATTTGAAGTGCATATTATCTAATTATCCTATTATTAAGAGTAAAAATACTCATTCCATTGGCAAACTATCTCATTTACCTACTCAAATTAAGGGTAAATACACTTAATTTAAGATTTTTTTTTTTTACTTATTTCTAGATCATTTTCCAGTTTAAGAATGTTGATGGAAAATTGTGTGGAAGGAAAACCACTGTCGAACAACAAAGGATGCAACAAGTTTTGGTTCCAGTGAAATAAAGTGTTGATAATTTGCTTTAAAAGCTGCTGTGTAGTGATATCTGCTGCTTAATTCTTCTGCCAATATGGAAGTAAGATCGCCAGCGTGCTGCACAGATTCCACCGAAGGCTGAGAAAAAAGCCGAACAGCAGTTAATTTAATGCAGTTTAAACTGCACTTTATTTATGCTCGTTATACTTTATTGATTTTTTTCAAATCATATTTCTCTTAATGTTGAAACACATCTACAAAGTTAAGAATTGCACTGGAAAAACGATCTAGAAATAAGTAATTTAAGAACAAATGCACTTTTTGAAGAAAAAATTACTTATCTAGATATAGATTTTTATAGTGTGCTTTCTTTTTGTGGTATTACCTTCATTAAAGAATTAAATCTTGATAAATTAGAATCATTGTTTAGTTTTAAACCAAATGAATCCACCGCATCACATCAGGCACGGCGTTGAATCAGAAATCCCAACAGGAACGCCCTCCTCCAATGAGAACAGCGCAGCATGTGAAGGGAACCCACCTGTAAACGTCGTGCTTCGTGTCCGACACCCTGTCCTTCTCTATGATCCTCTCAGGCGGCAGGTAGGCGATGGTACCGCAGAAGCCCTCTCTGCTGATGTCATCCGTCTGCGACAGGCCGTTCCATCGGGCCAGGCCAAAATCGGATATCTGAAACAGGAGATGGGATCCAGCTTTCATTAAAAGGCTGACGTTAGATTTCTCATGAAATGCCACTGCAGCGATGACTAACTTTCCCAGTGAGTGTGACAGGCAGCTAAGGTTTTTATTATGTGCACTCCGTGGTATGATGAGGGCAACGTAGCCATGTCCCAACCTGCTGCAGAGGAGAGGCCCTTTATATTTGTGCAGAAAGAGCTCAACCCATCACACACACACTCAGCCTAAGAGGGATGTTAATGGAAGCCAAATTAATCCTGTCGGGACAGGCCCAGCTGAGCTGTTTACATCCAGGCTTTAAACTCTAGAAATGATGGTTCCCACCAGTTTACACCCTGTAAGGCTGAACTGCTTGGAAAAAGACACCTGTCCGCTTCCCCCCAACTTCAAACAGATCAACGGGGTCCAATTTTTAAACCCGATGGTGTTCCTCACCTTGACGTGATAGTGAGCGTCCAGCAGGATGTTAGCCGGCTTCAGATCCAGGTGCAGGAGCGGTGGGTTCATGCAATGGAGGAAGTTCATGCCCACAGCCGTCTCGTGGATGATGCGAAAGCGAAGCTCCCAGGGCAGCGGCTCATTGGCCAGCAGGTTCTCCAGGGAGCCCGTCTCCATGTACTCCATGACCAGGCCCTGAGGGTCCTCACAGATCCCGTACACCGGCAGGATGTATCGAAACTTGGCCGCCTCCATCTTCTTAGCCTCCTCCAGGAGCTCAGATCGGTCCCTAAGTTAAAGAAAGCCGTGGTTTTTAGATCACAGAGTTTAATTGAGTCAAATTTCACATCAAAAACAGTAAAAAAAACAAACAAAAAAAACAAAACAAAAACAAGTAGGACCTAACAATCTAAGAAAATGAGGCCAAATTAGTTGATTAAATTGTGCAGAAGATTAGAAAGATAGAATTGGACAAGAGAAGGCATTGTTTTGAAGAATTTCAAGTGTGTAGAAATGCTAAAATAACAGAAGACAAAACCCCAACCGAAGATTGCTTTATAGCAAGGGTAACAAATTAAAAATAAGTGGGGTCTGAATAAAGAAAATCATCAACCAGTAAAGGTCCGGATACTTTTTTTTAATAATAATCTGTTACTTTCAACAGAATTTAACACTGAAATAAAAAGAGCTGTTTATGCATTAAACCTGGGTTTGAATGGAGACAAATCCATTCTCAAGCACATATCAAGGAGCTCATTTTGAGCCTGGATCCATATTTATTTTTGATTCTGTTCATGGTGGAGAATCCTGCTTCACAGCAGCAGGTTGAGCCAAACATCCTCTAAATGTGCAGGGTCATCTTTGAGCACCATTTCACTTTTCTTTCACCAGTTCACAGCAGTTCTTCCAGCAGTCTACACTTTCTCTGCTCTCTTTTTCTCATCATCTTCTCCTTCTTTCCCATCGCCACAGGTTTGCCTGCTGTGTCTAAAAGTAGCAGCAGCAGCAACCCAGACTGACAGCAGCTCATTGGATCATTTGGATCATGTGTAGCCTGGTGCTGGACGCTCCGGAGGGCTTTACCATATTAACAGGAGAAGCGGAGCAAGTGAAGTTAGACACTGTCGTCGGATAACATCCGGTAATTTATAAATGTATTAAATCAGGTTGGGTCCAAATTAGCCAGAAGGTGGGTCTGGATCTGAATCGCGGTCCGGCTAATCCGTGACCTGCTTTATATTTCTAATTTCAAATCAACATGGGTATTCAAAATGAAGTCAGGGAGAAAGAAAAAGGCTAAATAAAGGGGGGCCTAACACGGAACCCTGTGTGCAGGGATGGCCAGTATTTCTAATACAAGTATTTAAAATAGGTATTTCAAATACAAGATTCGTATTTTGTATCAAAATACTTCAGTGTTGTGTATTTTAGTATTTTCAAAATACTGTAAAATACTTTGTGCGAGACACAGTCTGGGATGACATCTATCTATAAAGCATGTCTGTGGCTCCTTCGCTGTCAAGCCCCTGTGATACCACTATCGGCCACTAGGGCATTTATTTTAAAAATTACTCATTTATTTTCAACCATGAATCACTCTTTTTAATCGCATGTTCCTCTTCAGTGTAACATTCAGTGTTAGACACTAGTGGCTTGTTTTTTACAAAAGTAGGCTGACAGGAAAGGGGGTAGGAGGGAGGAAGAGAGACATGCGGCAAAGGACCACAGGTTCGGATTCAAACCCAGGTCGGCCACGTCAAGGACTAAAGGCCAATTTATGCTCCTGACACATAGCCTCTGCAACCATCAAATCTGTCTCTGTGCTTGACCACGCCCCCCACGCAGAGCTTCTGCTTCCGTCATCGTGCACCTCAAAAAAAATCCTGACTAAACATCGGACGGTCGCAAACCCGCACAGGCAAAAAGCAGCTGTGATTGGTCTTTAGTATGCCTGTCCGGCTGTCTGTGTGGTCGTCCTTCTTAATTCTGTGCCGGAGCGCGCCATACTTAAAAACCGAGGAACAACTACAGTGGACAACTATGACGAAAGGTCAATCGAGGAGGTTTGGAAGCACAACCGCTTATACGATGCCTCAGAAAAACTATATAAAGAAAGAATTCCAGACCGACGGTGCAGAAGCATACCAGCAGAACTGGTTCACGACCAGAACCATGCAACATTAGATGTGTGTGGCTGCAGAAGTCTAATCTGCCCTTAAGGCCTCCGTACATGGGTTGTGTATGCTAAACACTACGCCACCTGCACACCCACCCATGTTAGTTGCTAACTAACTCTTTGTGTTAGTTTCACTGTCGTTGATTTCACCAATGTACATTCAAAAAAATCTTGTTATTGTTATGTTACACAGTGTCCTTTTGTTACATGTAATTAGCCTATAGCCTACATAGGACTTTTGTATGTCATTGTGAATAAGTGTGCTGCTGCAGCACCACAGGTGACCTTCTCCGCCACTTATAGTAGACTACTTTTGGCTCATAATACTGTTGGCTGTTTTAATTTACTTTTTCTTAGAAATGTACCTAAATAATTACTGATGACTGTATTTAGCCTACACAATATCAGTGTTGGGTAATTCAGTAATGTAAGGCATTACCAATACAATTTCAGTAATATTTTACTCTGTACAATTATCAGGATATTAAGTTACTTTTCTTGTTTTGTTACTTTGATGTTTTTCCAGATAGTGTACAAGTAAAGGGATAGAAGAAAAAGGCACTTAGAATGAAGTATTTTGAAGTATTTTATTTATTTTTAAAGTGGGTGTTTGGTATTTTATTTGGAAATACATTTTAATGTATGTGTGCCGATCCCTGCCTGCGGGATCCCGTACATAACAGATAGGAGAACATATTGTCCTCCAAGCTGGCAGGAAGTTTCCTCTGTCGACTTCATGGAGAAAATGCGACCAAACCGCAGCTGAAATGTATGCAGCCACCTTATTTTTAAACCGTCAACACTTCCTCATTCCAAGTTCAACTATTTTTAATCGACGTTCCTACTTATTAAAAATTAACCCGCTAACACTGAGGTAATGCTTCGCTCACTTATTTGCAACATCTAGAATTCCTCTCAGTCCAGCCTGAATTCCTGCATGCCTGGCTTCATTCTTACTGACCTCTATGCTTCGCTTTCTTAACCAGACGCCTTTTTAAAACCTTAAGAACATTCCAGCATCCAAACAGTCCTGAGGGGTTTAAAGAGCAGCTTTCTCAACGCGCTGACGGCTGCCATTCCTCAAACACAGCCGAGCAGGTCAGGCGTGACCTCAGCTCACATCTCTAAGGCGCAGGCCGTTAGCCTCCTAATGAGGACGATCAAAGGAGGGTAAATCCCACTCATGGCTGCACTCAGAGGAACGCCGCTTATCTGACATGAAGGGAATGAAATCAGAGGCTCATATGAGACCTCTGGTTGATGATGATGAAGCGCTTTACTGGGCTGTAAGTGCAACAAGAACAAATAAAATAAAATCAAGCTTTAGAAAGAAAACAGGGCAGGAACTTGTTTGCTTCATGCTCTAATCCCAGCAGCTCCTCCGGACCAAACAAAGCCTCCGTTTTTAATCACAGAGTCTCCTGGACAGACCGGTTCCACGGCTTCTCATGTCGTCTGTGCCACACAGTGGGAGCCGCTGAGCAGCCAGACAAAGGCGGCTTTCAGGACCTGCTGCTGGATGTAGGCTCCCTGAACGCTGACGACCAACGACTGTTTATACTTGGCAGATGTTGGAGGAGATAACATCTGGGGATGCGGGGGGAGCAGATGATACATAAACCCTGAAGGGAGCCGACAAGCCAAGCTTTGAGATGTTTTAGTGACGACTGTCAGTCTAATGGGCTCAACTGGAATATTGATGTATTTGAGCTATGTGATGTCATTTTAGGTTATCGTTTTTGTTGTTGTTTAATTTTCAGTGCGGTGGCAGGTTAAAAGATGTCTGTCGTTTGTGCAAATAAAAAAATAAGAAAACTTTGATGTTTTTTTGTTGATGATAATAATAAACTGAACAATATTTACTTTCCCCCCATTTTTAGAACACTGTTTACCAACTGGACCAAACATTATATATAATCATCCCCACACACAAGGTAAACAATAATGTTTTGAATAACTTAAAATTCATATTAAAATTCATATTAACATAAAAAAGCAACTGATCTGGACATTTATGGAACATGCAAAAATATCCAAAAGGAAGGAAGGAAACAAACAAAAGATACGTACGAATTAGATATTTAAACAATGAAAATGCTTATCCATTCTTATCCAGATAAAGAAAATTGAGAAATTATATTTCTATATTAAACAAAACAACAACATGCTGCAGGATCTGTTGGTGCAAAGTGTAAAACTAAAATGATGGAAGCTTTCACTGACATGTGATGGGAAAACTTTTCCACAACAACCAGCAGGAGCCTGGCTCACAGCAGCAGCATGGACAAACACCTCCAGATGGAAAAAACTCAGGTTTAAAGGCCTCAACTGCCTTTTTATCATGTGCAAGAAAGATCAGCAATTTTATGGAGGGACTTTTGTTCAATTATTGTTGCGCCAAAGAACATATTTTGTAAATGGAAAAAAATAAATAAGAAAAGGCAAACCAGAAATAAAACTTTGGAAGAAGTTTTGAGAATATTTTGACTGTTTTTTCTGATTTTATTTTTTCAACTGTGTTTCAATTTTTTTGTCAACGCATTGTTTTAAAATTTATAAAATTTGATATTTTCAGTTACTTTCTTCATATTTCTATTTTTTCAGAATTTTTTCCAGACGAAATGCATCATTTTCATTGTATTTCACAGATTAGATGCTCTTCACTTCAAGCCCTACACAATCCCTCGCTCTTGACCAATCAAATTATTGTTGCTAGCGTCCAGAGGAAAGTCTGCCCAGTGAACAGAATGGGATCTGGAAAACACGACTTAATAGTCACCATATGTGCATAGAACCCTATTACAGTGGGTGGGATAAGGGAATTCACTGTGTCAGTGTATACAGTGAATAATCTCTGTTCTAGAGATTAATCTGTCAGTTGAGGAAACATGTAAAATGTAATGTAAATCCCCATTTCACAATGGGGAAATGAGCTCTCTACATTTTGACCCATCTCTTTGGTGAGCAGTGGGCTGCCATTGTGTGGTGCCCAGGGAGCAATGTGGGGTTAAAGGTCTTGCTCAGGGACCCAGGGTCCAGGCTGGGATATGCACAGGGATATGCACAGGCTCTACATTTATCATAGATAATACTTATTTTAAAAAATGGATATTGATATTTACAAAACAAAAAAACCCTAAAAAATTCAAAAGTATGAAATCCATAAAGCTCAATTAATTAAACATAAATCTGGGAAAAAAAATATTTAAAAAATAAAACCTAGAGAGAAAAAAAAGTTTTGTTTTTTATAATCTAAACTTAAAGCCTTTAAATTGAAAATATTTTAAAATTTTCACTCAAATTTCCAATGAACAGAAGTTTTCTTTCCTCGCAACAATGATGACATTTTGACAGAGACGCGCTAAATGCTGGAGATGTTTGCGCAATCTACAGGAGCGTCAGCGGAATAAAGACCCCAGCGTTCCTCCAACGCGTGTATTTAAATGGGCGGCTCCCCGGGGCCCCAGAGCCTGATAACATCTGGGACATTTGGAGACCTTCCAGCTGGAGGAGCAGCTTTCACTGAGCAAGCTCCTGCTCCTCTGCGCGTAAAGCAGAGATCAGACTGGACCAGGTCTAGAGGAGCAGGAGCGGTTCCCGTCCTTTGATCCAAACCCTAAATGTGTTTTTTAATACTTACTTTTCATCCAGGTGAAGGCAGGGAGGACATTTGATGGCCAACCATGTTTTCCACTTCACATGCCGCACTTTGTAAACCTGTCCAAATCCACCTGAGCCGATCTTCTCCCAGCAGCCGAACTCAGATGAGTCAAAGGTCTTTAACAGTCCCATGTCCCCATGAGGGGACTCCTGGACATCCATGTCCATGTGGAGACAGATGGGGGACAATATTCCTGTAATCCTTCTTCTTTGAGGGGAAAGACGCAGACCTGAACACCCTGTGAGCTCTTCCGTGTTTTTCCTCCTTCTACTGCCTCGGTAAGCTTCCCCCCCATCCACAGGTGTATGGATGGGGCGGAGCTAATGGCCCTGACGTCACATCCTGGGGTTGAAACATGGAGAAGTTGAAGCAATGACAGCTGAGTCCAGCTGTTGATTGTTTTCAGGGAAGCCTGGAGGTTTTTGGTTCTCTCAGATATCAGAGAAGGACCTTTGATCATCCAGGGCCTGAAAAACAAACAACTGGGTCATGGTAGGAACCATTTTATTCCCAGCATGCACCTGAAACCCCCTCAGCTATATAGTCAGTGTGATGCAGAGTCATTTTGCTGTCTAAACTTAAAACCATGAACAAATGATGTAATCCCTTCATTATGCACAAAAAAAAGGTGTCATATGTGGACGCACTGTATCTACTATTTTTACCCCCCATGCACCTTTTTCTTCCTTTGGCACATCCTTTGAGTATTCACTGAAAAATATAATGCAACTGCTTTTGGCATTAATTAAACATATTTAGTTATTTTAAAACAATTGTTTTATGTCCTACCCTGCTAACATGAAACAACTGTATTTAAGTAGCTAAATATGATTATGTAAATGCCAAAAACGTTTGCATTATTTTGTAACATGTAAATTTCCTCACTGTGAGATCAATAAAGTGAATCAATCAGTCTTTCATCCATCCGTTTTCTGACACGCTTATCCCAAGTGGGGTTGTGAGGGGGGCTGGTGCCTATCTCCAGCTGTCTACGGGCGAGAGGCGGGGTCCACCATGGACAGGTCGCCAGTCCATCAGTCCATCGCAGGGCAACACAGAGACACACAACCACTCACACACACAGTCACACCTAAGGAGAATTTAGTGAGGCCAATTAACCTAACAGTCATGTTGTTGGACTGTGGGAGGAAGCCGGAGTACCCGGGGAGAACCCACTCATGCTCAGGGAGAACATGCAACTCCATGCAGAAAGAGCCGAGCCGGGAATCAAACCAGGGACCTTCCTGCTGTAAGGCAGCAGTGGTACCCACTGCTGCACTGATCAATCAATCAATCAATCAATCAATCAACCAATCAATCAACCAATCAATCAATCAATCAATCAATCAATCAATCAATCAATCAATCACAAAGCTTCTGACTGACAGAAAAAAAACTGAAATGCACAAAGGAATAAACTTTGTGATTTTAAGCAACTTCATATCGTTTATTTTCTAAAGCATTAGCCTAACTTTTTTATACGTAGTCACAGAGAAGCTCTTAAATAAATTAGAGTTGCATCAATCGATTTGATTCTGAGAATTCAGAATTAAGATTCAGATTTAATTTGATCTAAATCTTAAACATGGATTGCTGGCATTAAAAACCTTATTCTAGCTGTTCCATGAATTACACGACAGTAGAGTTATGTAAAATACTCGTATTATATTAACATTCATCTGATAAGATATTAGTGGTTAATGGAGGCTGTAAAGACAGTGGAAATGCATTTATTTTTTTAATTGGTGACTCAATTTTATATAATTATTAGAAATTGATTTATGATTTTAACAGAACCCAAATTTTAAGTCTGTTAGAACATTTATATTTATATTTTGTTTCACAAATAAGAAGGTACAAACTTTTCAGGCTTTATCCCCAAAAATAAACATGCAAAAGACTGACTACCACCATAAAGAACATAGAATTACTTAAAAGTTATTCATTCTTATTCAAGTAAATTAATAGTTTTAATAAAATGTCTTTTAAATATCTAATTAATTGTCTTAAATGCATTTTTAATCATTTAATAGGACATTTAATTGTTCAGCTTACAATGTTACAATGTTACCAATCAGGTCATAGTCATTTAAAAAATGTTTAAAAAGTTTAAAAAAACAATCCACTGGATTTTTTTTCCAAGTTTGAAGATGTTTCGCTTCCCATCCAGGAAGCTTTTTAAGTCAAAATGTCTAGAGTAGCTTTTGAGTTCTAGATTTATAGAGTGACCCAAACAACAGCCTTGTTATGGCTTAGAAAACTTGCGAATTGAACCGAAAAACAGGTCTAACCCTTAGCATAACAATTCAATGTTATACTTAATATTTATATGATGTATTAGATATACAAATAGACTTTTTTCATGGTTAATGTATTTATGTTGGTCATATTTTTGTCTAAAGGCTGATTTATACTCAGAAACCAGGTCGTCTGCGTGTGTGTCGCAGTTAACGCAGAAATGCCCGCCCCTTCCGCAGACCCTCTGCTGCACCTCTCCAAAATTGTAGGTGACCGCAGACAGGAGGCCTCTGATTGGTCAAATCTACATCCGCTGGCCGGCTTGTTTTGTTTGTATGACCGCCGTTGTAGAAAACGACTCCTGAAGATGGACCAGCTAGAAGAGCGAGGTGAGTGAGAACGCTGGGACCCTTTTTCCACCTGGATCCCCGCTCTTTTTTGCCCTCATGTCCCTCAGTTGTCGGACAAACTTGCCCCGTCTTCCTCACCGCCCCGCCCGTATCTAGACCCACAGTTATTTCCTGATTGTCCATCTTGCGTTGTGGCGTGGAATAACATAGCGCAGACCACGCTTCAATATTGGGCATTAATTAAAAAAATAGGCAACAAGTTCACTGCGACACACTGCTGTGGGACGATAACCAGCCCTTTAATTCCTCCATATACCTCATCGTCACATCAGAGATTGTAAAACCATCTTGTAACCCCCTGCTTTGTGTCTTGTGACCCCACCAGGGCTCCCAACCCCCTCTTTGGGAACCCCTACTCTAGAAAAGCAAAGCTGGGGAAGACAAACCCCTTAAGACAAGCTGGTGTTATTCCAGCAGAATTTGGAGAGATTAAGAAAAATATATTTTATAGACAGTAAAGTCTGTGGTTTTAATGGGATAAGATTTTAAAATGGGTTTATAGGTTTCTCCTACACAGCTAAATCCTGGTGGATTTTCTTCCTGCCATGCATCTTAGCAGGATTTAACACAAAGTGTAGAATATGTTTCTTTATCTTAGAAAGAGCCCCATTAACAGCTGTCCCTGCTCACAGGGGCCACCAAACCACTTGAAAAGTCTCTACATGCTTGAATATTTGCAGCTTGTTTTGAACCTCCTGCCCCCAGTGACATGATGTCACCTCCATACATAATGAGCAAACTGGAAGGACCAGATCAGAGGAATAAAAATGTCATCAATAGCTGTTGGGGCTGATTGCACGGCTTCATCCTGCATGAATGTGATTGAGTAATTTTTTTTTTGTCCTCCATTTTCTTCCCTGGAGCCTAAAGCTCTGCAGGCCTTTACTGGCAGCAGTTCAAAGTGCAACCAGGACCCTTCAGGGCTGATGGTTGCAGGGAATGGAAATGTGATTGTAGCAGACAGCTTCTCAGCCCTTGATTTAACGTTAGAAAAGAACTTTTGTTTAACTTTTACATAAACCGGTTTCTTTTACGTGTTTCAGTCACCACACCTTTCTTTACCATGATGATGACTCGTCTTCTTCACTTAAATAGTGCGTGGATGGTCTGGAATATGGAAGGGACACCAGCGGTTATACTGTCTGTAGAGGCAGAGACGGAATATTTTTATAAGGGTGGCCAGGCAATAACCAATGTACACTGAGGGGTGGTCAAACAGAAACATATATTTAAACATCTGTGCTTTCTAGATAAAAGGTATAGTGGATACGTTTCTTTCAGGTTTGAGTTCTGCAGCGAACATCTTTTCCATCATCATTACTTACATACTTGTATCAATAATCATTCTGCATAAAATTGATATTTGCAAGTACTAATGTAACAGGTGGCACCTGTTGTGGACCTGTAACACTAATATCTACATTAATTTATTATTTAATATGTTTTTATTAAAATAGTTATTTATCTATCATTTCACTCTCTTAGATGACTTGCAAAGACACATCATTTTCTATTTAACCCATATAACACAAAATCTAGTTCTGAAAAGAGCATGAATTCTGTACATATCATCTTTGATGTTGATGTGTATAATTAACCACAGTGTTTTTGTTGTCAAGTAGTTATTAATATATGAAAAAAAGTAAGTAATACATGAAAGATTAAAATGTTTTGAATAATACACTTGAGAGTATAACTGCTGAAGAAAAATGGTAGGGGTGGCTAATGATTGGCTAAGGGTGGCCATGGCCACCCCTGGCCCCCCATCTAGCTCCGCTATTTAGCAGTAGGCAATACTAGTCAGTTGCTGAGGGCCCCAAGTTCCTGGAGGCCCCATAAAACTCTGTTTACATTTATGGTTAATACAGCTATTCCTTATTCGTGCACATTAATTATGTTTTTGATAAAAATCCTTTTGGTAAAAAGCCATCAGAATGCTGACAATATTAAGTGTGTCTCAGCCCCCCCCTCAGTGTCCACCACATTAGATCAGTCCATTTGCTGCACATGTTCATAAAGGTCCAAACAGACAGCAGCAAACCATTTGAAAACAAACGGTGCAAAGAGCGGAGACTTTTCTTTTTAGACCGCTCTAGTACTTTTATTTAAAAAAAGCTCCTAGCGCCAAATCTAGTGACTTTTTTCTGCTAGTGGAGACTTTTGGCGACGACATCTAAAAGCAGCAAACTCTGCTCTCCAGAGCGAGTAGATTGGTAACCCCGCCTCCTGCTCTCCTCCATCTTGTCTGCTGTCATGATTAATGCAGCTATTATTTTATCCAAATGAAAAATGGAGAACAGAGAAGCAGATCATGGCTTGTCTACAGTGAAAAGAAGGACTGGGTTATTTACTTCTTGAAACACAGGAAGGAGCAATCAGCTAAGTGAACTTAGTGCTTGGAAAAAAATCTTTCATTCCTTTTGAGACAGCATGAAAAGTCAGATGTCTTTTCTATTAAACTTTCTGTATCTGTATAATTGGTCTGTTTCATGTATTGTCTTCTCAGTTCAGGGGGCCCCCTGCCTGTTTATGCCTAGGGCCCCAAATTTCCTAAATCCGCCCCTGGTTAGGAACACTATTTTTTAAAATAAATCTTAATGCACCTTTATTTTTCATCTACTTTATATATTTCTATCTTCAATGTCCCCTGTCATAAGCTCTTGTCTCTTAGTATGCTTCCCCTGATGCTTTAAGGGCAGTGGCGGTCTAGTGATTGGGGCATTATGCTTAGGTCCCTGAGGTTCTGGGTCCGAGCCCCACTCCCACAGACTGCCACTCTGGGTCCCTGAGCAAGACCTTTAACCCCACACTGCTCCCCAGGCGCCCCACAATGGCAGCCCACTACTCCCCAAGGGGATGGGTTAAAATGGAGGGAGTGAATTCTGTTGCTCTGTACTTGTGACAATTTAATTCAATGAAAATAAAATTGAATTCTATTCGTCTATTCTATTGTAATAAACTTATAGTCGTTTTAGGATTTAAAAAAAATATTAAATAGGCCTTGTTTATGAATAGCTCATAGTTTTTATTCTTTTAAACCATGTCCAATAAGGCAGGGAGATCCTCTTAATGTATGAGCTGGACTGAATTTCATGTCTTCTGTGTTTTTAAAGTTTATTCAAATGTTTAAATGCACCTGTTTAGATGTGCATTACAGGCTGGGGTTTGTCGCCATCTAGCGGACATTTAGAATACATTGTTTGCGTTTATTATCGATCGATCAAACTTTTCAGCCTTTATTCCCAAAAATAACCATGCAAAAGACTGACTACCACCATAAAGGACATAGATTTAGAACATAGTTTTATTAAAATGACTTTTAATCAATATTATCTATCTATCTATCTATCTATCTATCTATCTATCTATCTATCTGTCCGTCTTTCAAAATATGAGCATGGAATATTTCTGTAGGATAAGGAAGATTTATAAAGCTTGCCAATTGTTCTGGGCTACATTGGAAAAATATTAAAACAATTGGGACAGAATTTGGGTGAGTCCTTTGTTAAAAATGCTTTCTGCGTTTAGCCCATTTTTAATAAATAATCTAATAGTGTATGTTGGTGCAAAAGGTCAGTGTTTAAGTAAAGGTTAATTAATAAATGTCATCCCATTTACAATAAAATAAAAAAGGTAAAAATTTTGGATTACTAAAAGATGAACCTATTTCTTTTTTTTCAACTGCAGGCAGATTTTCATGCAATCTGTGAGAGTGTCCCCCCAATTAAAAGAAAAAAAAAAAATAAATACAAAACTCAATCTACCTCAAATAAATGAGCTGCAATTTCTGAAAATAAAATGAACATCAACTTTCCAGCAGTAGTTTCTAACAGAGCACTTTGTTCTCAATCTGCAGGTTTACCAGTGGTTCCAAGAATCTCTACAAATAGAATGGGAGGCAGATCTTTTAGTTATCAGGCTCCTCTCCTGTGGAACCAACTACCAATTTTAGTCCGTGAGGCAGACACTCTGTCTACTTTTAAGGCTAGGCTTAAAACTTTCCTTTTTGATAAAGCTTATAGTTAGAATGCCTCAAGTTATCCTAAGATATCTCTATAGTTATGCTTCTATAGGCTTAGACTGCTGGAGGACATAGGGACCCCTTTTTCCTCATTCTATCTCTCTTCTTGCATTCTGTAGTATTTTGTAGTTAAACCCACACCTTTACACTCTCTCTGCTTTTTCTCTTCATAGTAACTTCATCTAGTCTATTCTTGTTTGGTTGTGACTCCATCCGGGAGAGAAATATATGAACTAATATGCTGCCATCAACACTTCTATATGATGAGATTCTCTCCTGGACATAGCTATGGGCTCAGGTTTGACTGTGACTAACTAGATGTGCTCTCTTTCGTTCTTTTTCATGAAAACTGGCTCAGATCTCATCTGCTTAATTATTGTTTACCATTACTTTTTGTAACATAAAAAATATTTATACATCAGTGCTTCTCTCTTCGATTTCATGTCTGTCTTTCTCCTTCGAACCCAGTCATTCTCAGCAGATTAATGCTCACACAGAGCATGATTCTGCTGGAGGATTCTTACCGTTAAAAGGGAGTTTTTTCCCTCCACTGTTTCTGCAAGCATGCTTGGTGTGAGGCAGTGTTGTTTTTTAACGCCATCTTAGATCCTGAAGTTAGGATCCTAACTTCGTCTTCAGCTCCTAAGTCCTGAAGACCAACACTCTTTTAGTCAGTTTTAGTCATATTTTAGACATTACTATATGTTATAGTTTTAGTCGGTTTTAGTCAGTTTTATATTGCACTTCATAAAACAGTTAACTTTACAATTTTCGAATAACAACCAGATTCTTTAGCAGACTCACAGCTCTTGCCTAGAAACCACCATAGCTGTTTATAACTCTGATACTACCATAACTACAGATCTAGCTCAACACATCATATTGGTTAATATAGCAGACAGACAAGCTAACAAAATGTACAATAAAGCAATGGTTTTAGACATAAGTTTTCCATCGTAAAGCAAATACTTCCTGATCTACTATAAATTATGCATTACACACAGATCAATAAAATCTTCATTGCTCCAAAACAGCAAAGTAAAAAACATTCTTTCTAATTTGGCAATTTGGTTTTATTTTGAAAAATTGACCCCTCGGTTACAGCTGCTAATGGGTCAAAGTAGATTTAAATTCACAGGGTTTTGATATAAAAAAAGAGAACCTACATAATTGCCGTGTAACGCCATGGCAATCCAGACCTACATGTCAACAATATGTGAACTAAAATGTTGAAATATTAAAATAGATAGAAATAAAAACAATATTTAACGATCTATGTACCTTTTCATCTGGGTCTTTATCCAAAAATAAACAGAGAGCAATGAAATATTTGCTTTATATATAATTTAGGGATTCCTTTTGGTAGAAATGTTTAACATCACCTCTTGTGAGCTGGGTTTTTTATGCTCAGCAGAGGATGATCAGCCACATATAGTTTATTAGGTAGCGAGGGCAGGAAGAGCCATACTGCTCAGAGCGAACCATCAGAGTGGACTCCAAGCTAGCGTGTGCAAAGATGCATTCAGTGCACAGCGCCGCACCATTCCAGATTATTTTCATCCCAGCCGCTGCTGCCATGATCCACCTGTGGTCATGCAGAATGTGCACTGCTGAACGCCAGGCGGGCGGCGTGACCAAACAGCACGCCGCAGCTCTGCTGATACTGCTAAGCAGATTACAGCACAAGGATGCTTTTTAAATGTGACAGAACACCCCCTAACATTTCTATATAGTTACGTCCCAACAACGAAATCTCACACCCATGACTCAACATGTTTTTGTCATCAAAGATTGACATTTAGCTTGTCCGTTTTCTGTTATCGTCATGAAAAAAATGGGGCGTCAATGAAAAAATTTCATCATCGTTGACGAAAACACTGTTGTCAGTCAATTAGTCGATACAATCAGCTGGTTTTCTTTAGACAGAAAACTTTTAACTGATCTAAGTGATTGAACTGTCTCTGTAATGTGCCCTTAGATGATGTGTGCATCGGCGATATGTAAATGAACTGAATTGAGTGATGAGGATTCTGGTTTTCAGTCATCGAGTTGAACATAATGTCCTCTCTATGCCAAATGGGAGGACACCTGTCCCATATAATCCTAGTTTTCACCTAAATTCTTTAAAATAAAATGTAAATTTCCTGTAAAATCGGTGCAAAGTGAAAAGCTTTGGTGCAGAGTGTGTTTTAGATAAACAAAGACCACAGTTAACATGGATCAGAAAAATAAGATTTCATCAGTAAACTTTAACATAAAGTTCTTTCTTTTGAAACATTTTTCATACATTTACGTGAACCACAGGCATGCTTTATAAGGCTGGATTGTCTGAGGGGTTAGCTTTGGTTTCCACTGTCAGGGATTCTGGCCCGTCGTACCGTTTCTCGCATGCTTGATTAGCAGCTGCATGGTTCTGTCAGAATTAGAAGGAAACCAAAAGCTTGAACTTCCACCGGACAGGAGAGGCATCTGACGGACAGCGGTGTGTTACAGAAAAGATGGATTTCCATGTTCTGTGCGGCAGAGTCTGGGTGTGAGGCGACCTGCACCTCCAGGATGGGCTCAGTAGCCGAACATCTGCTGAGCCGAGCTGCTCTGCTGCTGCTGGGAGGCAGCCTGGCTGCTCTGGCCTGGATCTGGACCCTGGTTATGGCCCCCCTCAGTCTCCCCAGCCATGTGGGTCACCTGGCTGCCTTCAGGCACCGGTACCTGCCTCCAGGCCAGAGCGGGGGCCTCCAGCTGGTGGCTGATGGGGTTAACCAGAGTGGTGAGGTTGATGAAATGTGCGACAGACTGGGGTGCCGGGGCGCCGCTGGGGCCCACCGTCTCTGGGATGAGTTCGGTGGGTCGGTTGTGGAGCATGGCGGAGCCGCTGACCGTGTCGAAGGTGACGGTGAGGATGGAGTTGTCCAAGGTGAGCGGCCGGTCGGTGGCGGTCAGGTGGCCCACGGCCACCGGCTGCAGGCTGGTGAACTGGGCTTGGCTGGTGATCGGGGTGACGGTGATGTTGGTCAGTCCGACCGAGCTGCTGGCGGAGGGGACTGATGGGGCGTTGGGGTCTGCCAGGACCACCACCTGAAACAAAAGGTCAGATTCATTAGAGCAGCGTCGCCACTATCCGGATGAGCTGGTGTCTAATTCATCAGCTCCGCTGGAAAAAAACATCTGTTTAGTTGCATAATGGACCCCCCCCATCCTAAACTGGAGACAGGAATTAGACCAGCCATTTTTTCTAAATAATGCGCCCCCTGGTGGCACACAGGAAAATCAAGGCATTTCTAATAGAAATCAAATATTTGACCTCTAGAGTTACCTGTTTGGAATTCCTTTTTTAATCAGTTAAATAGTCTGGATTTGACTAATAATTTTGGGGCGACATCCCAATGAGCAGCAATCCTCCAGGTTTTTATTCTCCGGGATGAAAATAATCAGCAGTAATGAGCAGTGAGCTCCTTCCTCAGATGAAATGAAGGGTTAAGCTGGCCTACCTGCTGGATGCTCTGCACAGCAGAGCTGGTTTCCGTTTCATCACCAACGATGACGGTGTTAAACTCGGACATATCCGTGTGCCTCTGCTCTGTGAAGTCGGCGTAGTCGTCGGACTCCGAGAGCTCCGGCTCCACCGCAACTCTCTGCCTCTTCTTGGAGTGCCGGGGGGGTCGGACCGGCTTCTCTGGGGGCATGTTGTCCTTCTCTAAGGACAGGGTGGGCTAGCATCACAGGGACAGAGTACGCTTTAAGTCTGGGCCTTTAAGAACAGTTAGGATATTACACACCATCAGAACTCTGCCAGAAGGCCACATTTTATTTAAAACACACAAATAAACTACAGAGGGTGATGACTGCAACAATACCATAAATAAATGATTTATACAATAATTATCTAAATCTGTCATTCATTTATTAAATGTGGAAATAAATTTATTTAATAGATACATGCATGCATGCAAGGTACACACACGCCTACTCGTTCTGCAATAGTGCTTTACTGCCGTACTCACTACTGCCATAGTGAGGACCATGTGTTGATTCCCATTGACTTCCATTCATTTACAGTCATTTTCAAGCCTTTCTATGCCCCAAACCCTAAAACTAACCCTAAACCTAACCATTACTAATGCATACCCCTAACCCTAACCAACTGACAAGGCAAAATGTCCTCACTTAACAACTGGTCCTCAATTTGATGGTGAAATTGGAAAAATGGTCCTCACTCTGAGGGCTAGACAGGCCCACACACACACACACAATTATATGGGCCTCAGTTAAATATAGGTTTTATTTTAAGAGGTGAAAATGATTATTTCATGATTTAATAATTACTTAATGTTCCTGCGCTGAAGCACATCATGAATTAAAGACCGTTTAAAAGTCTGTTCTCAGTTTATCACAGGACAGAAACATGATTTATTGATCACCCGTCTGACCGCGCGCACACGTCATTCTACTTTACTGCAACAACCTTTTGCACGTGTACAACGCTAGATTTATGACATTTATAGTGTGTTTAAAGGACGCCTCTTTTTTAAGAATAACAAGTTGTCAGAGGGGTCAGAAAAGTCACTAAATATGGGAAACCAAAGTGGCCCTAAACAGGAGGAGAAAAGTAGTAACTCAAAAGGCTTGAAAAGCCGCCAATTACAGACAGTTTACTTGTTGACATTTTGGGCTTGAAAAGTTAAGTTTAGGCAACTGGACGTGGAGTTTTCTAGAAGACATTTTGCCAAGAGGCTTTTTCAGTTGTAACTGGTGGTGGGGAGCACTGAGATCAGTAAACTGTAAAGGGCTGGTTATTCTCCCGCAGCAGTGTGTCGCAGTGAGGTTGTTGCAGATATTTTTTATTTATGCCCAATATTGAAGCGTGGTCTGCGCTATGTTATTCCACGCCACGACGCAAGAGGAACAATCAGCAACTAGCTGTGGGTCTAGATACAGCCGAGGCCGTGAGGAAGTGGGGGGCAAGTTAGTGCGACAACGGAGGGACATGACCGTGAAAAAGAGCGGGGATCCAGGTGGAAAAAGGGTCCCAGCGTTCTCACGCACCTTGATCTTCTAGCTGGTCCATCTTCACAAGTCGTTTTCCACAATGGTGGCCATACAAACAAAACAAGTTGGAAAGGTACCAAACAGGAAATATGCATAGTGTAGAGCAGATGTAGATTTGACCAATCAGAGGCCTCCTGTCTGCGGTCACCTACAATTTGCGAGAGGTGCACCAGAGTCTCTGCTGAAGGGGCGGGGGTACATCTGCATTCACTGCGACACATGCGAAGACGACCTGGTTTCTGAGTTATAAATCAGCCTTAAAGTCGTAGGAAAGCGTCTGTTTCTTTGCATCTCTGAATTCTCCCGAGTGATGCACAACTGTACACAAGTGAATAAAGTGAATATGATTGGTTGTTTATCAAGGGGGCAGGATTGTTGCGGCGGAAGGAAATTTGGTTGTGGCCATTCTCTCTGAAGCATCTCGCTAACCAGTTAGCAACTTAGTGCTAGCAGGTTCCCAATAGGAAATTCCATTGGGACCAAGTAGCACTAAATTGGTGACTTAGAAACGACACTGTATTGTACTTTATTCACTCGTGTAAAGACGGGCATCACTCGGGAGAATTTGGAACAGCAACGTTTGGAACAGCCTCTTCCCTATGACTTTAAATCATTAAAAATGAAGGTGGGGATCAGTTTATGTGTGTGTTTTAAATCAAACCGCTCCTAACAGCATCTATTAGTTGAGGACTCTTTGGGCAGGGTTCTGACTGCAAACTTAAAGGTGAACAAACCTGTTCTATACTGATGGATGAATTACTGACGCCTGAGTTTTCCTGAAGATCATCAAACTCGTCGAATCTCACAGGAGCCAGCTGCAAGGCGAAGAGTAGAAGGACAACGTCAGCGAGTGGTTAGAGGCTAGAGAGCGGCGGCGGTCCAGGCTTACCTCTGGGTGTTTGCGACGCAGGTGGCGGTTCATGGAAGCGCGGGTCGACACCTTGGTCCCACACAACTGACAGGACTGGGCCTCCACCTTCTCATGGGTCAGGTGAATATGCTTCTGCAGCATGTATTCTGTCAGGTACTTCTTATCGCAGTGTTCACATTTCCACGTCTTTCCCACTGAAGCGAGGGGAAAAAAAACAAGACATGAAACAAACTAAAGGATCAGACACTTTAAGCCGGTTTGAAGAGGCACCGATCAATAAGCAATCGATGAGAATCAGTTGGATTGGTTGGGAAACCTTTGTTCCCATGTTCTTTAACTCCCACCACAGTTCTATAAACAAATCGGCACATTTTATAAAGGAATCCGATAAAGGACGGCGTCTCTATGGATACAAGCCAATAACCATGTGCCCCCTTTATTTTCTGTTGGATATTAAACTGCTACCAGCATCAAAGATCATTTCAGATAATTTTTTTTTATCTAGTGAAAAATATTCAGCGTAATTTAATAAAATCAAAATTTTATATTATTTCTTATCAGGATGATGATTTTTAAAAAGAGCTAAAGGTAGCATCAAGCTAAAAAGAGGTTTTTTCGGAGCTTTATCCACAATGTAAAAACGACCTAGAAATAAGTCAAAATGTCTTAAATTAGGTGTATCTACCATTAATTTAAGCAGGTAAATAAGATTTTTTGCCAATGGAATGAAGATTTTTACTCTTAAAATAAGATAGATAATACTCACTTGAAATAAGACTATTTCTTATTTTAAATTTCCTGGTTCAATTGGCAAAGTGTCTCACTTGCCTCCTCAATTCAAGAAAAATGGACTTATTTTAAGAAAAGAAAAAATTACTAATCTAGATTTTGATTTTTTTCCAGTACAGCATCGATTACTGGTTCATCTAACTTTATCTGGCTTCTCGAAGTCTTTTAGTTTCATCTTAGGAACCTCTGGGAAATCCAGCTAAAGCAGAATCCAGCTACGGTTAATTCCTGCCTGACGCACCTGCGAGGTCTGCATTTTAGCATCAACGCCGCTATGTTTGGTCTGGATTGTCTGCAGACCACATCTAGGATAGTTTAACTACCAAGGAAAACGGACGAGGAAAAGCCTCCTACAGGTTTGGGTTTGAAAATATAAACATCTATAGACATCTTGTGATCTGATTAATAAAAAATACAAGTGAAATTGCTCCGATTGCCGCACTAAAATATTTAATCAATGGACGGTGGTTAAATAGTTTAGAAATACCAACATAAACTTCAAATATCAAAACTTGCTGATTTAATATCATTGAGGGAATGGTGACCTAATGGTGAGGGCATAGAGCTTGGAATCCTGAGGTTCTGAGTTTGAGCCCCACTCCCACAGGCTGCCACTCTGGGTCTCACATATGCACTGCTCCCTGGGCGCCCCACAATGGCAGCCCACTGCTCTCCAAGGGATGGGTTAAATGTACAGGTCCTTCTTAAAATAATGTGATAAAATTCATCATTTTCCATAATGTAATGATAAAACTTGAACATTCATATATTTTAGATTCATTGCACACTAGTTGAAATATTTCAGGTCTTTTATTGTCTTAATACGGAGGATTTTGGGATACAGCTCATGAAAACCCAAAATTCCTGTCTTTATCAAAAAAATGCTTAGATGTAATTCCAGCATCTAAAAACGTTAGTGGGAAATCCCTAAGAGCCTGGCAGGCTGCAGGGAGCCATCACTGGCTGTTCCCAGCGCTGCAGGGTCTGCTGCTCAGAACAGCTACAGAATATGTAAAAAGTACGATCATGATCCTGAAGAACCGCCTGAACAGATGAGGGACATCGATTCCTCAGAAAACAACCAGATTACAACTTTGATGTAAAAACTTTTATGATACAAATTTTCAAATTATTCATGAAAAAAAACTTTAAATCATAAATTTTCTGATGAGGATCCGATCAGAACCGGTGTAGATGGACAAAAATCCGTGTATGGTTCGTTCTTTGGTTTTTTCGTTTCAAAACAAAAACGAAAAAACAAAACAAGCATGTGTTTTTTTGTTTTTTCCGTTTTTAAAACGAAATTAGAAAAACGGCATTTGCAAAAATAAAAAAAGGGTACGTTTTGGGTTTTTTTTTTAACTGCAATGGTTAAACCAAAGACAAACTTTTACTTTGTTGTTAATTCAACGGACCTTATGGCAGAACCGGAAATGGAAGACCTGAACTCCCAACACATCACTTTTTTAGTTACCAGTAGGTGGCGGTAATGTATGCCTTCAATGTCTTGCCAACCGCTATTACAATCCACAAGAAGAACTTTTTCAGTTAGCACTACCACAATGGAAACGTTTGTGTTATTTAGAGAGAATCGGCGCATTTCATTGAGAGCTACTGATCTGACCGTCAACAAGATCCCTTTAATATTCCAAGTTCCAAATCGGCGTCCGACACATTGTTGTGTCTTTGCAAGTTGTGCTCCATACAAAACCTTCTGACACTCATTACCGAGTAATGTGGAGTTCCATGTCAGCTCAAAGCATCACTGATTCCAGAGTGTGTTTTTCCTCTCTCAAAAAGTTCGATAATCAATGCAGAAAACAGTTAATGTGCAGCCATTGCCTTTTGTTTAGAAATAGTTTGTTTTGATGCCGTCTTCATCCACTGTAAATGATTTTTCTTTGGCGACTTACTTCATTTCCGGTACCGCTACATATTAAAACAACAACCGTACTTTATTTTCATTTAGATGGCAAAACAAAACTCAAACGCGGTTGATTTTCTATTCATTCGATTTTTCATTTTTTCGACTTAGGTTTTAAAAACGGAAAAACAGAAAAACCACATGCTTGTTTAGTTTTTTCCTTTTTGTTTTGAAACGAAATAAAACAAAGAACGAACCATACACGGATTGATAAAGCATGTGGTAATCTGGTTTCCCCCCACCCTGAGATGAATGAGGGTCATGTGACTTCATCAGAGGTATGATCCACAGGATGCTGAGCCATGAGATGATGATGAACCCTTACGTTGTTTAAATGGTGAGAAAAAAAACAGGGCTGCAGCCTCATTAGCGATCAGTGGATTGATTTAAGCTGATGAAAATCAGCTTTTGTCAAACTCTAAACCTTTTTTTTTATAGAGTATCATCTCATATGCTGTTAAAACATGTTTTGTTTTTTAATAAAAGGGCAGTAAAACATTAAAGGTGTTGCAATCTCCTGAATATTATATTTGTATCAGTCAAAATGTGAATCGGTATGGTTGGGGACTTCTGTAAGCAGATTGCTGATTTGCCACGTGGTTAGAACATCAAGGCAAACATTTAGTTAATGTCATGGAAATAATATCTGCTTTCTTTGTCGTTTTTAGTTGCCTAAAATTTGAAATAAAAACCCAGTTTAGCTTTAAATCCTGAGAATAAAACCTGTTCCTGTCTCACCTGTGTGGATGAGCTTGTGTGTCTCCAAGGTCGTCCTCTCACTGAACGTCTTTCCACATAATTCACACATGAAGTCCTTAACACCTGCAAGCAGAGTGGTTTAAATATGAACGCAGGGATGAATCCTCATCCTTCCTATCATCTTTTGGTTTTTTCATTCAGCTTTGGTGGTAAATAAAGCTGGAAACAGCCCCGCCCACCTGTGTGTCTCTTGTAGTGTTTCAGCATGTTGACCTTTTGGGCAAACTTGCGGTTACATTCTTTACACTCGTACTCTTTGATGCCTTTGTGCAGCTTCATGTGGTGCCTCAGAGCGTGTTTGGTTTTCATTCCTATCAACAGACATGATTAAAACAGTCTGAAGGGATCGTTAGCTTAGCGTGTAGCAGCAGGAAGGAGCAAACCTTTGCCACACTCGGCACAAAGGTAGTCCCGGTTGTCGTCGTGAACCCTGAGGTGCTCCTTCAGCATGTCCTTCCTGGCGAATGATTTGCCACATTTGTCGCAGCCGTGGCTCTTTACCCCTGGATCCATACAAAGGAGAAACATCATGTTGGACATTCCGAAAAAAAAAGAAAATTAAAAACAATCCACTGGACTTTGTTTCCTAGTTTGAAGACGTTTCGCTTACCATCCAGGAAGCTTTTTCAATTTAAAATCATCATCATTTGCACAGGGTGCGATCAACAGGGTTAACCTGTCGCCATCATTTTGAAAGGAAAAGCTCTCCCCGCAAAGCATTCTGGGATATATCTGCCTCTTCTGAGGCCTTTCTTTTCTTCTCATACACTACGTAGACACCTTTTCTTTAACGACCCTCGGCCATTTTCAAAGAAACGCAGTGAGAAAAGTGAGTGTCAATGACTGTCTGAAACCGCAGCTCACCACAGATATACAGGTGAAAGTGCGCATGTGCAGAAAAAGATAGCTAACGAAACAAGCACGTAGGCGGCCTTACGTAAATATATCAACAGAATGATTGACAATTAGGAGGACCACTTATTTAGAGGATCCACCCAGAAATAACAGATCGTCCTCAGTACCTTTAATACATGATGCAGATATTAAATATCCAATTAAATTGTCTAATATGCAAGAAATATCCCATTAATTAATTAAAATTAGATTTAAAATTATGAGTTTAAAAATGTAGTGTAAATTCAATGTTTGGAAACCCTATTCAGGGGTTGACGTTAAGGATTTTAACCACTTGCCCTTTCACATTTCATTTGCCCAGAAACTATTATTACTTGCCGAGTATAATGTTTGATATAGTTCCTAATATTCATTTTTGTGTATATATATAAATGAAACATGTTTGTTTTTTAAATGTTTTTAGTAATTCGGTAAGTTTCCAGGTTCCTGGTGTGTATCTGCATGCGTCAGATAATGAACTCAAGCCTACATTACCGTGTTAACATGCTTTTCAATCCTTCCTGCACATTCTTTTCAAACTAAACTTTGCTTTAAACTGTTGTGTGCTTGGAAAAATCTAAAAAAAAACTTGACAGGTTAAAACCTTACACTACTACAACTCACCAATTTAACATGTTTAGCTCTATAACATTAAAATGCACCACTCCAATGTCTAAGAGAATAAAATTTAATGAACAGAATGTATGACCACTGTACAGAAGACTGCCATATGATAGAAATATTTACACAGATCGCATACAGTTATTATTATTTTCCTAATCCCTGACTGATCATTTTTAATCTAGCGTGTATTATAGTATAGATTAAATTCATAATCCAGCTGCTGCTCTGCAGAATTCTCTCCCCAAGAGCTGAATCACGCCATCTAGCGGAAAATTATGCGGCTTTTTCAAATCACGCGAGAATGTGTACAAAACAACAAAGATGGCGCCGGCAACGCTTGTGGGTCATTTTCAGCGAATGTTGGTGATTTTAAAGTAATTTTGAGTGCCCTGCGGGCAAATGCAATGAAATTTGTACTCTACCGACAATAAAAACTACTTGCCCCGGGCGATCGGGCAATAGTTAACATTGAGCGCTGCTGTTATAAAACAAACAAACAAATAAAAACCCATTAGCTGCGCGTTCACTGAGGCAAACTTTTGATTTCTAAACACAGTTACATTTTAATGCTGTGGCTCGTGCCGTATTCATGACCTTCCAAATGGATGTCAGATTACAAGTAGAGGAGTACCAGATAAACTCAGAGGAAGTTTGGCCATTTATATTGAAAGCGAGGAAGAACTCGTCGCTCACCTGTGTGGATAATCTTGTGTCTTTCCAGGTTGCCGATGCTGTTAAAGATCCGACCACACATCTCACAGGGATGGATGTACCTGGAGAACAGAAGACTTTACACTGAAACACTGAGCGGAAAATAAAGGTTCCTTAAAACAAATTTATTTTCCCTTATTATAAGGAGGTAGATAAGACAAACTACAAAAAAAGTATTTTTGCCTTAAAGTCGTAGAAAAACAGCTGTTCCAACGTTGCATTTCCGAATTCTCCCGAGTGGTGCATGACTTTAACCGAGTGAATAAAGTGAATGTGATTGGTCGTTTATCAAGGGGGCGGGATTGTTGTGGTGGAAGGTTCACAAGCAATTTAATTGTGGCCGGTTTGTTTGAAGCTTCTTGCTAACCAGTTAGCAACTTAATGCTAGCAGGTTCCCAATGGGAAATTCCATTGGGACCAAGTAGCGCTAAATTGGTGACTTAGAAACGACACTGTCAAGGAACGCTATGGACAGCGGAAACATGCAAGAGGAGGAGAGTTTAATGTCGGAGGTCGTGGATGAGTCTCCTCCATCATACAATGTTTATTTAGAGGAGGAAAGCGGGGATGAAGATGTTGTGGAAGAGGACGCCAGGGCGGCAGAAGCTTGGTTTGGTGTAGAAGGCTTCCAGCCGTACATGTTTGAGCCCTTGCCTCGCAACGCTGCCAGTTCTGTTAGCTCTACGCCTGCTGAAGACACAGACGTCCATCCCTGTGAACACTGGGACGGAACTCAATGGGAAAGGAAATTATTCTTATTTCTTATTTCAACCGTTGCGTATATTAGCTGCAACATATGAATCAAGATGCTATGACCCAAAAAATGTGATTGACAGATGATCTTTGATATATGATTGGACGAATTTAGATGTACACGCTGACGTATAACTAACTGGCCTGCAGAAGATAACGAAAAAAAAAAGATTTGAAGACAGATTTTATTTTTTAAATAGAAATTTTCCAAATTTTGGGACAATATGGTCTGATAAAGAGTGCATTTATATACATGTTTAGGCCAGAATGATTTGACATTTAAATATGATTTCCCAACAACCTTAAGATAACTTAGATATTAAGCCTTTGAAATAAGATGATGGATTTGCTTTTTCCTTATTTAAACATTACTCTTATTCCACTGGCAGATTGTCTTGCTTAACCACTCAAATCAAGGGGAAAGTGACTCATTTAAAAAAAACAAACTTGGATTTGACTTTTTGCTGTCTGTGTTTAACGGCCAGCGCTGCCTTACTTCTGCACAGCAGGGTCAGGCAGCTGCTCTCGGTGGATGACCAGGTGAGCGTTGTACGTTGCCTTCAGTGCAAAGTGGCGGTTGCAGATCCCACAGCTGTGGCCTTTCTCCTTGTGTTGCTCCATGATGTGTTTCAGGTAATCTTTGCCTCTGGCAAACGACAGCTGGGCATAAAAAGCAGATGACTCCAGTCAAGCACTGAACGCTTTAACAGGGTTCCTACAGCATAAGGCAAGTTAAATTCAAGAATTTTTAAGACTTTTTAATGGCACTTGAAATAAAACTTTAAGATTTTGACGCTTTGTGTTTCGTGCTTCGCATGTGCGACTCCACTGCCTTAATTCCTATCGTTCCGAGCTTGAATCGCTTCTTGCACAAAATCCACTGTGCCTCATGTATGTTCCCTGTTTTTAGCCATAGAGAAAACTCTTGGCTGGAGACAATTTTCGTAACATTTACACCTGCTCATATTTTCCAGACAAAAAGTTAATGGCGCATCTCCCAAATGTCCCGGCTGCAACAACGCTTTTATTGGTTCCGCTATCGGGACGGAACCAATAATGGCGAGCCGTTATATTTAAAAAAAAAATAAATAAAAAATAAAAATAAAATAATCCTATTTATGATTTTTTTTTTATTAAGACATAGGAAAGACTAATTTAAGACATTTTAATACCAATTAAGGCCTTAGTTTTATTTTAAAGAATTCAGTGCCTTTTAAGACTTTTTAAGGACCTGCGGGAACCCTGTTTAAACCGCCTTCCTCGTCTGCTTTTCATTTAGTTAGCTAGCTTCTTCCTCCCAGAACCGCTCATTTTTTTGCTTTTTATCAAAGCAGAGCTTACTTGGCATTTCTTGCAGTTGTACTTGTGATGCTCGGGATCATCCTCCTCGTCTTCCTCGTCCGTTTCATCGCTGTCTTCCGGCGAGATGCCGATCTTCTTGATGAATTCCTCTCTCTCCTGCTCGTCCATTAAGGCGATGTCCTGAAAGCAGAGCAGAGCTGTGAACATGGTGGCGCAGCACATTCTGGAAGGGTTCCTTTCTGTCCGCTGACACCGCAGATATGACCTTAATAAGGGAGTTTCACCTTGAAGTGAACGTGGATGTGGTCCCGGAGGACGTCCACACGGAAGAACTTGCGTCCGCAGATCTCACAGGTGAACTTCTTATCCCCATGAGTCAGCAGGTGCTTATTCATGTTACTCCTGCAGGAGAAAACCTGGACACAGACCAGCAGCGTCAGATGAAGCACCTGAGAACGCTTCTCGCCCGTTCACACTGCAGGCCCAAAATCAGACTTCTTTGGAGTCCAGTGATCCGGTCTAATTAAATCCTTTTCACCTCCTTCATTAGGTCCTGACTCTGACTCGTATCTCATCTTTTGGAATGCGACTCAAGCAGGAGGATGAGGATTAGACGCGACTTTGACATCATTTTGCATCAAATTCGTCATATTTTTGTGCCTCTTTTCTGTCAGATTAGCATACCCGCTCAGAACAACATACCCATAGTTAATACCCGTTTATCTTTAGTTTTGTATGAAAAATAAACTTAAAACTACTTCAACAGGTGTGCATCCCTTTAGTCATGATAAAGAAATTTATTTATTACTTAGTTTTTGGTGTTTTGTACATGACTAAATGGACACACACCCATGAAGGTAGTTAAAAGTCTATATTTTGTGCAAGACTAAAGGGATAAACGCAAATCTGACGCCTTGTGCATGTGTATTGACTATGGGTGTCCTGGTCTGACGAGGTATGCTCATCTGACAGAACACCGCCATGCGGGAAACGACAACAGACAGCAAAAAAGACAGAAGCTGGGATAGTAACACTGCAACAACTAGCATAAAAATGTGGAAAATTCTCCTAAAATGTTTGTATTTTCGATTGATTTAGGCAAGAGGATAAAATGATCTGACAACAGAATGAGTTTTTTGCCCAAAATATAAGATAATTAGATATTAAATTTAGATAATCAAGGGGGTTTCTTCTTATTTTAAGCCTAAATCGTCCAATTCTATTACCAAATTGTCTTAATTACCACCTAAAACAATGGAAAATTTCACCTTTTTCAAGAGCGATGCTCAGTGGAGAGAAATCAAGAAACAAACGTTTGTAAATAAACAATTCAAACGTTATTCAGGCCTAGTTAAAACGCTTATACAGTAGGAACCATTAGGATGAGGGAAACAGTTTGCATTTTAACTTTTGTAAACAACCCTTTAAACTGAGGACTTAAAACTGCAATAGAGGTTAGTGAGCGGGTGAGGATCAGACAGATTCAGTCAGATCTCCCTGAAACACATAACATGACACCTACTTCTCCATGTTGCTGTGTGTGACAAGGCTTTATTGGTTGGATACAGGCCACATTTTAAAGGTGATGGGAAAACAAGCATTAAGACCTGCAGTGTGAAGGTAGCATTTTCATGCACGTCCACTTGAGTACTGGAGCGGCTTCCAGCATCACCATTAACACCAAACTCACCTTCCCACAGATGGGACAAGGAGACGGCTCCTTCCTGTACTTGGTCCCTTCTTCTCCGTTAGCCTCTAGCTCCTCCTTCTTCATCTGTTTGGGGCCTGTTCACAAGTACAACAGGTTAGTCATCAATTTAGAGATGATGGGGAATGAAACCGGGTCGCTGGATTCTGATTATCTGGGATGGACGGCCTTAGAAGAAGGCAGTGATTGCCGACGGGGCATAAAAATGAGGCCTAAAACCCAGAGGGTGAAAGTGCAGCAGCTTCAAGTCCTCCTGTAGTTAGGTATTGTCTGTGCCCTGTTTCTAGACACCTGGGTGATTTCTCAATTCACAAGAACGCGAGTACTGACTCGTGTCTTCGCTAGGTATGTTCTTGAAAAGAACACAGGAAAGTCTGGACTCTGGGAGAACGGGAGCACGCAGCATAAATATGGGTCAATTGGAACAGAAGCGTAAACCTGACTAGGGATGGGAATTCCACGGCACCATTTGGCAGCTTGCTTAACAATTCTCTTAACGTTTCCAGGCAGCACCAGAGCCTAGCGCCGGGCAGCACGACTTACATCACTTTTTTTACGCAAGTTACACACACGGCATTTAGTAAGCAAGTACGACATGACCAGGCGTAAGTCTAGAAAAGCAAAACAAAAAAATGGCTTTCCATCAGGTAAACCGATCGAAAGTTTAGCTTCATTTTAAGGAAGAGAAAGATGGCAACAAGGTGCTTTGCAATCATTGCAAAGTGGAACTTACATCCGCGAGAGGAAATACATCCAACATGCAGAAACACCTGAGCACATAACATGGCATACATTTTAACGAATGCCGTGTTTCTGATGCCTTCCAGGCAAAAGCTAAAGTTACGACCAGCATGGAAGGCAACTCTGGTGGTAAGTAGCTAGTTTTATATCACTGGCTGTGCTTAATGCGGTTCTCAGTAAATCAGATGCCATTTCTGGAAATAAACCAGTTTCCTACCTCTCTTTGGGGCTATTAAACATGCTACGAAGTTGCTCCGCAGTTCAGGGAGCGAGAGCCCTTGTTTATTTAAATCAGGGGGTACTGAGTTTATTTCCTGAAATTGTACAGTAATGCTTTTTCATCAAACGGATGCCTTCTCCATTAAACTTAGATGACTGTGACGAGAAGGGTAGCCTGGCTGGCTCAGAGGCTGGCAGCTCCCGTTCACTGCCTTCTGTTTTCACAGGGGCAGGCAGAAATAGAATGTCCCAGGCGAAGGTAGACGGATGTCACCGTGCACTTACCAAGCTTATTGTTTCACAGAATCTATAAGAGAATCAGAATCGTAAAAATCTTACAAATTCCCAACCCTACTCGTGATGTCACCACACGCTCTGCTTGTCTGGAGCCGTCTCTAAATTAATTAATAGTCTCTATATATAATAATAAAGGAATAATAAACTCCACCATAGCTCCACCCTATAATACAATAAACATCTCTGATCAATCCCACTGCAGCCCTGGCGGAGCCTTTAGGGTCATCAGAAGATGAACCTGTTAAAGATGGCTCTGTGTATGCACCTTGAAGCTCTCTCTCCGGGTCACTCGGGACAAACTCTTTAAATAACATTTTATATATTTAACTACAATTTGGGTCTCATCTAATTAAAGGAAGGCTGTTTTAGTTTCCTATGCGCACATTATTTTTATTTACCTTAGACTAGGTAACCTAAGCCTATAACTCTAATAAGGTCAAATTCATCTACACTCATTTCCACCTGGAGGCCTCCTAAATGTGACCGCTCATCATGGATAACCCATCCATCCACATTAACTAATCACTCAGTCACAGTAGGGGACGTCACAGGACAGGCCGGGTCGTTCTCCACAGGAAAACCCTACCTTCTCTAAAAATAAAGTTCTTTGAAGCCTTTACCAGCTTATCTTCCCCCCCAAAAAGGAGAATCTCCCCCACAGCATGATGCTGCCACCACCGGGTCACTAATGTGAGGCTTGGTCCCTGTAGGCTGGATAGTGGCTTTGATCAGGGAAGCTTTTCCAGCAGGTTGAGGGATTTTTGTTCATGTCTCTCATAACTCTGTAGCTCCTCCAGAGTTACCCTTAGCCTGCCGGCTTCCTCTGACTATCACAGCAGCGACTCACCCACGCTGTGCCTCCTGTGGTGCTCCTGCATCACGTCTTTGCGGTAGAACATTTTGTTGCAGATCTCGCAGGAGTAGAGCTTCTCGCCGTGCTTCTTCTTATGCTTGGAGAGGTTGCTGTTGGTGGAGAAGAACCGAGAGCAGATGTCGCACTGGAACGTCTTGTCATCTGCAGACGACACACAGAAAAATACCAGATTTAAATAAGACAAGAATTGAATTCTGAACATCTGAAAAAAAGAGGAAACAAGCAAAAAGCATCACCTGTCCGGCAGTTGTGGAACTTTAAGGCGTTTTCCATGCGAAAAGATTTCTCACACGTGTTACATTTATATTTGTACTCCTGGTCAGGCTGTTGGAAGCAGAGGGGAAACGCAAAGACATCAACCAACAGGAAGAAGGGGACGCTGGAGGGAAGAGTTCCAGGCACCACTCACCACATTCTTGCTGTGCTTGTAGGAAATGTGCTGCTTCAGACTCTCCTTACGGCTGAATAACTTATCGCATTCCTCGCATTTGAACAGCTTATCACCTGAGAAGAGTCACCAGAGTTACTTGTGCATCACGTCACTGCATGTGGGAGAGAGGAGGAGGCTGCGCTAAACGAGCAAACCGGCTCTCACCGTGGGATCGGACGTGTCGGTTCAAGTTGCTGCTGTTCTGGAAGACCTTACTGCAGAGGGAGCAGCGGTAAACCCTCTTATGCTCTCTGGCTTTGTGCCTCTTTTGGACAGCCACGCTGTTGGAGGAGCTTGGAAGGCTGCCGCTCTCCACCGCCGCTGCCTCTGAGGCCACCGGCTGCAGGCTTATCACTGCAGGCTTCACATCTGCACACATCAGGAACACAGAGTGAAGAGAGTTAGATAGACTATAAACTTATAGCGTCTATGAATTTATACTGTATTTGAGTCGTCAGTAAAAACAATCTGCTAGAGGAATAAGATGTTTGCTCTAAAACTGATAAATAAAAGAAAAACTTTATTATTATTACATATAATGATCTAATTTTAGAGGCCAAAATGCTCCTTCCATGAGCAGATTGATCAAATAAAGGGTAATTACACTTATTTCAAGAAGTTTTATACTATTTTAAGATAACTTTTTGCAGTGGTGGTGTGAGCAGCATCCTCAGCGTTACACTGGAAAAAACTATCTATGTAGAAAAAAGTAAAAATGTCTTAAATTAAGTGTATTTACCCGTAATTTGAATAGGTAAATTAGATCGTTTCCCAAAAGGATGAGTATTTTTAATCTTAAAATAAGATAATTTGATAACATGCACTTGAAGTAAGACAATGTAATTGTGTTTAATTATTTCAAATGTAAATTGTCTTGCTCTGTTAGCAAAATGTCTCTCTTACCTCCTCAATCCAAGAACAAATTCACTTATTTTTAGGAACAAATGACTTTTCTAGATTCCAATTTTTTCCAGTGTAACCGAGCCATGGGACACAAACGGTGCTCTGCAGGACATCTCCTTATTAACACTTAGACAAGTAAACACTATTTAAAAATGATCTAAACCACAGATGTAAACAAGTTTTATCCTGAAATATTTGTATCAGAATTCTGCCAAAAGGTCAATTACGTAATAAATCAGGATACCAGCTGTTTTATTTTAAACATAATCATATGAACTGGTCTCCATTTGCATTGTAAACATTTTCTGCTTGCAGATCCAATATGTATATTACAGGCATGAGTTCATGCTCCTTTTCTGCCCTCTCTTGCTTTTTATGCTCCTCTGGATTCTCTCTTTCTCATGTCTAGATCTGTTTCTATGCCCTAATGTTAACCTTTTAAGCGAGAATCTAACCTGAGAAATCCAAACTTTTTTCCTTCCTGGTTGTAGCTAGTAACGTTAGCAAAGCATCTTCAGGATAATAACTGTTCTCCTTCTGAATTCTGACTTTATAACCTTCTGTCATCAATTGATAATTAAAAAAACACAATGCTGGACCAAAAAAGAATGCTTAATAGTAGCTGCAAACTACTAATTCAGTTCATTTCAGGTCTCTTTCCTCAATATAAACAGTGCAGCTAACGTTAGCTTAGCTCATATAAAGGTCAAGATTTAACATGAATCATTTTAGAGCATTTAGCTGCTGCTCAATAAGTGGTCCTCCTAACTGTCAATCATTCTGGTGATATGTTTATATAAATCCGTCCTACATGCTCGTCCCGTTAGCTATATATTTCTGAACATGCACACTTTCTCACCGCGGTTCTTTGAAAATGGCCGAGGGTTGTAATAGAAAAAGTGTCTACGAAGAAAAGAAAGGGTGCAGAAGAGACAGATATATCCCAGAATCCCTGATATAGATAGTTGTTCACGGATGCCCGCAAGTCGGATAAATTATCCTGGATTTTAGACTCTGGGAGGTGGTGTTTTTTAATCTGAGTGAGAGCGGGCAGGCAATAATTCGTGCACCATGTGAGGATTAGAACTACTGCGATTGCGCGCAACCAAGAGAGAGCGGGGTGTGGGGAGGAGGTTACTTGTGAAACATGTGCAGCGTATCTGTCCAAAGTGAGGCTCTGATCAACCAGCGTTCCAGGCGACTGGTTGATCAGAGAGCTGATTGGATCAGTCCGATGAGTTTCTCTGGGTTACTCTCTGGCAGTCACCTAGTTACCACTCAAAGCTGTGCATCCTGGGAAACGGCAGAGGTTCAATCCTCGAGTAAATAACGAAAATATAGGACTAATTTTACAGCAGAATATACTAAAGTATATCCACATCTAGTGAAGGTGAGGAACAGTGGCAGTTCTAGACCAAATGTACCAGGGGGCCAGGAGGGGGCCAGAGTGTTTTCATGGGGGCCCAGAAACGCATGAAATAAAAAAACAGGGCAAGAGATTCAAATATATGAAGAGAGCTGCATGAAGGGAAATTTCTTTTCAATTAGGTTAAATAAAAATTATATTTTTTATGAGGTCAATATACATTTATAATTTAGGAATTTTACATATTTTTGACTTAATTTAAGTTAAAACTACTGTTTCTATAAAATTTGAATTAAAACTCAAGAAAAACTGTTAAATTCATCTGTAAACATTAGAGAATTTTTTGTTGTGAAAAAAAAAAAACATTTAGCAGATGAAAACTGGGATCCTATCTCAATCCCACTGAAACTATCACCTTATTGTTTTTGAATAATTAGTAAAACAGAATTTGTAATGAAACAATGAAATAGATCCAAAGGACCTATAAGTAACCAGATCATTATTAGAATTTCTGGCCCCTGTTGGCCCCTGTCTAGAACCGGCCATGGTGAGGAATGACGACGCCGTGGCGAGGTGCACTGTATGCTGAAGTCCCATGAAAACTAGAAAGCACAACTGATGTTCAAGGCTACAAGATTGAAAGTATTAAAAATAAAAGACCATTACTGTTCTGTTTAATGTTTAAGAAATAACTGTTAGTCAATAAACAGTTGCTAAGCATCTCCCTGAAATGAGTTTTTGGAATTAGGGATGCTTTAAAAGCGGCCCGCTGTCGCCATAGGCTATTGCTACCCGACAGCGACGACTAATAAGAAAGATGGCGCCGGCACCGCGCAGTGAAGGAGGAGTTATGTGACCAACGGAGCAAAAAGCAGTGATCATCTGTCCGAATGGTCAGTTAACTGAGTTCACTATAAAGTCCGCTATATAGTCCCAGCTGTATGTGGACACAGTAAGGTTGTATGAGCTATGAGAACAGCACATTTTAAACAGGGCGTGCATGAGGAGAAATGGGCTCGTGCACGCTCTAGCACATGCATTTTTTTTCAAAGTGGAGAGGGCGGGTCTTTCAAAAAGTCCTCCACAATACCTTTAAACTTGGTGACATTAATGATGGTAATAACTGTAAAGTTATTTCATTATGATTTCACTTAGATGCAACTTCCTATTCTTACCACACTATTGCAGTCTGGAGTGACTGATACAGTAGGATTGATTTTTTTCTAGAGTGGAATATGGGTCAAAGGGAGAAGAATAGTCAAGAACAATAAGTGCGGGAACAAGACATATTATCATTACATGATGGTTACAGAGATTTTAAACAGAGAGGATGGAAGCGTTTCCATCAGCGGGCTGATATATTCTGATTTTGACTGATTGATGACATCATCATCTGCCAAATTCTTGTTTAGGGTCCCTGATTCAGGTTTTTTATTTCTCATAATACACTGATATTACAGCTTTACTGGTTCGATACCAATTCGACATGAAAGCTTTATTGGTGGAAGAGATGTCGTAGTGGCTAGAGCGGTGCACTTGTGCTCTGAGAAGGTTGCAAATACCTGGTTCGATCCCCACAGACTGCCACTGGCAGCCCTTACCCCCCCGGGTGCCGCACAATGGCAGCCCACTGATCCCCAAGGGGATGGCTAAAATGCAGAGAGGGAATTTCTCCATTGGAGGACAATAAAGTGATTTACATTTTTATTTAGTTATTTTGCAGAGTGGAATGTTGATGAAATGATTTTACAATAGTAAATAACACAGGCTCTTTTATTATTAACTAATGAGGTAAAGTTTTCAACAGCAGCTGTGTTTATATAAGCATGTTTACTGTATGGATTCAGGCTGAATCCTGTTTTTGGGTTGATACTGGACTGATTTTTGTTATTAATATCAGATCAGGACCTCCCTGCTCCTGTTTCTTACCTTTGAATTTGCTTGTTGGAGCAGCGGCTCCCGGCCTGCGGCCCCTGGCTCTCCTCCCACGGCCCTGCCCTCTTTTCCGGCCAAGCTGGGCTGCGTGGGGCTTCCCTTCCTCTACATCAGGGTGAACCGGGTTCTCCTCGTGAGGCTGCGGTGAAACAACCTCGCTGCTGTGATCTGGGGTCATACCTGGGATGAAGGAACATTAAATCGATGCATGTGAACACAAACATGAGACAGAAGGGGTCCAATCACACTAAATGGTTTGACTTAAACTGTTGTCTTCAGCCTTCTGAGGCGGGCAGGCTCCACTTCTGTCTAAGGTCTCCGTTTTAGCAGAAGACGATGAAACATCTGTTCAAAGAAAGAAGGTGTTAAGGTCAATTCTTCACCTCCATTTTAACTGATAAACCTCCAGTTTGGGATCCCTGTACCTGGTGGGGGCAGCGGCGGTTGCAGTGGGGGCCTCAGCATGGGTTTCTCCATCTTCTTGGCATAGAAAGCGCCATACCAGACTCTCAGCTCCGTCCCAGGGAGCACATCCTAAAAAACACACAGCAGGAACCAATGGAGGAAGAGCGTCCCGACGGCTTTAAAGCGCAGGCTGGCTGGGCGTACCTGGGAGGTGTTGAAGTAAACATCGTCGTCCTGCTGGTAGGCGGTCAGATTCTGGTGTTTGTGATCAGAGGCCGGTCGCACCAGCATCATCCAGTTGCAGTCGTCCTCGCTGCTACAGTCGAAGCACACCACAGCGCCATTTCTCTGAAAGATCTGCCGAGACGGGATGCAGTGTGAACGCAGAGATAAAGCGAGGAGCTAACAGACACATCGGGAGGACGAGCATCGCCTTTCATGCCGCAGGCGGCCATCTGGAAGTACCTTCAGAGGGAAAGCTCCTTCTTTCTTCAGACTTGGGACTCTCTTCGCCTCGAAGGGTCCAAACCGGGTCCTTTTGACCAGCCAGCGCAGGACGAACACCCCCTCCTCTCTGTTCCCCACCTTCCTGATCTCCAAGCTGTTTGGTAGAGATGATCTGATGTGGAACAGAGATTAGGAGTTTGTTTAAATACAAACAGGCTAAATCCCAAACCTAGAAATTAAAGGGGTTACAATAAATGGGGTAGAACACAACATTGGGCTTTTTGCAGATGACGTTGTAGTTTTCTTTTTGGGGAAAAACCCAATACATCACAACATAAATTGATGTCACTCCAAGAAACATTTGGCTATCTTTGTGGATATAGAATAAATATTTCCAAACCTCAGATTGTAGAATTCAATTATATACCTCCTCAAGATCCAAAAGACATGGAAATTTAACTGGAAAATTAAATTTTTAAAATATTGAGAGAAGTTACAAAAAATGATCTTCTTGAAATTAACCAAATAAACTATTCAATAATACAAGAAAATATACAAAAAGATATTGAAAGATGGGAAACTCTGCCCACAGAGATTATTAAAATAAATAAACTACAACCATTTCTGAACAAATTCCATGCTTTGCCTGTGGAAGTGACTTAAAGTAAGTTTAAACATGGAATAGAATGATATCCTGATTCATAAGGGAAAATAGGAGGCCCGGGATTAAATAATAAACTCTCCAGCTTTCCAGAGAGAAAGTAGCAGGGTGGGACTGGTAATCTGTGATACCAGGCATTTGCCCGGTGGACCGGTCCTAATTTCAGCGTGCGGGGGGCGGCCCCCCTTAAATCATACCGGCCCCTACACTTACTCTCCGGCCGAAGCTCCTACCTGTGACAGTAAATAACTTAAAGGGGAACGCCGTTTTTTTTACTATGGGCCCTTGATTTTACGTTATTACATCATGTTCTACTGACCCATATGAGTTTTGTGTCAGTTGGAGCTGTTCTGAAGATATTCCTTTAGGTTATATCCAATTAACGTCTCACTATGGGCAACAACTTGAAGGCCCAAACTAAACTGTTCATAATTTATCATTTACGGTACGCCAGCATTCATAACAAGTAGGCAAATAACTGTCCCCCAGACATCCGCGGTTATATTTTTTATACATCTATATTTTTTAAAAACACAGCAGTGCGTGTATGACGTCATCCGCGCATCGGACTGGAGTTGTGACAGGCAGCTTGGGCCAGAGGCGGCTACGCTCTATCCTTATATTCATTCGGCGAGCTAATCTGAATCGTTCAATTCCATTTGGAGAGCGAGATCATCTGTGGTAGCAGCACTAGACATCTTCCAGGCATGTGAGGAAAACTAGCAGCAGTTTAGCGGACAGGATGAATGAATGGTAGCCGGTGCGTGCAGATGACGTCATACACACGCTGCTTTGTTTTAAAAAAATATAATCGCGGATGTCTGGGGGACAGTGACTCGCCTACATGTTATGAATGCTGGCGTACCATAAAGAATAAATTATGAACAGTTTAGTTTGTGCCTTCAAGTCGTTGCCCATAGGAAGACGTTACTTGGATATAACCTAACAGAAAATATCTTCAGAACGGCTCCAAATGACACAAAACTCATATGGGTGAGTAGAACATGATGTAATAACGTAAAATCAAGGGCCCAATGTAAAAAAAAAACAGCTATCCTCTTTAAGGAACTCAAGAAGTAATCCAACGTTAACTTCCTAAATGATGCATGCAGTATAAATAGCCCTTCCTCGTCATGCACATCCTTGTGGCGGTTGGCATATGGTGTCATTTTCTATTTCTTCAAACTGTAAAATCCTTGCAACAAACTAAATTATGATAAAACTAAAATGCTTTCTTTAAACCAAATGACAATGTTCCTCTTAGATTTGGTGAATGTTTGAATATTTTGCAAAAATATGTTGCGGTGCATGATGGGGTTTTGCATCTCAAGGCTAACGTTTTCGTTAGCCTTGAGATGTAGGTGTAGATGGAAAAATGCTAGGGCCAAAATGGTTCCCAGTCCGAGCCTGGAAAGGAGGGACGGCTCTACCCAAGCTAGAAGAGTTTTATTATGCAGCGCATCTTAATATGCATATCGTTGGTGTGATCCTAATTATTATACTAAATGAAAACAGAAATTTGAACATATGAATTACTGATTCCAAACTTTCTTGGAGATAGAGAAGCTTAGGGGCAAGAAAACCACAGAAAAGAAACCTATTCTAGGTAAATGGAACAAAAAGGATCCAGAAATATGAAATTCAAAATAAAACAGCAAAATTTAAATGGATAGCTTATGACCGTAAATGTATGCCAACAAAAATGAATAAAAGTTACATATTTTGGATAAACAAAGGATTAACTTTTTGGTGTCTCCTGGAGAAAAGATGGAAGGCTTGAGAATTTCCAAACACTGCCTTCCAAATACTAACTAGGTAACCGTGAGTTTTTCCGTTATCTTCCGATCAGAGACTCTAACAACAAAGAAATGAAGGTAGACTCCTCCAGGGAAGGGTTAGAAGTGGATGGTATAATGATTAAATCATTTAAAATTAGTATTACGAGGATAGTCTCCTCGCTCTATACAGCATGAATAAATGAGGATAAACATACGACCAAAAAAACAAAGCAAAATGGTGAAAAATAAGTGGATATATTAATTAGCTACAGGGACTGGTTAAATACGTGCAAGTATCACCACAGTACTACAACCTCCCAGACATGGAGGGAGTTCTCTTGGGAAAAAACATATCTGTTCTTTATCACACCATATATCCAAAACAAGCAGTTAAAATGGCAACAACTGTGCAGGAGAGAACATAAGGCAGACCATTCACATATACTATGGAAATGTCCTAAACTTTTACAATACTGGAATATTGTTCATAATGTCTTATATGATGGGCTGCAGCGCAGCAGTGGGTAGCACTGCTGCACCGTGCAGCAAGAAGATTCTGTGTTCCATTCCCAGCCCAGGGGTCTTTCTGCATGTTCTCCCTGTGCATGCGTGGGTTCTCTCCGGGTACTCCGGCTTCCTCCAAAAACACGACTGTTAGCTTAATTGGCTTCTCTACATTAGGTGTGAGTGTGCATGGTTGTGTGTCTTTGTGTATCTCTGTCATGCCCTGTGACAAACTGGCGACCTTTCCAGAGTGTACCCTGCCTCTCGCCCATAGATGAGAGGCAACCCTGACAAGGACTAAGCAGGAAGAGATGGATGTCTTATGTCAAGTTTGCGTATATAGAGTACCATTAGAATCTAAACTGCTATATTTGTGTATTCTCAGTGACAACACAATTTGTTAAAACAATGAATATTTGATAATGGTGGCAGCTAAAAAGTGTATCATGAGGAAATGGATGAAGATCGAGGTGCCAATGAAGTATCAATGGATATCTACTATAGAGGACATACTGGTAACGGAGGCTAAATCCAACCAAGCCTAATGAGATCCATCAGGTAACTAATGGTAGAAATGGGTCAGTTTAGCATACTTTGAACAGGTTGAGTTTGGAGTTAATATTTAAAGTTTTAATGGAGGAATTTCTTTTTCCAGGTGGATCATCTTAATAAGTGGTCCTCCTAATTGTCAATCATTCTGGTGATATCTTTACGTGAGGTCGTCCAACGTGCTCGTCCCTATTTTCACTTACCATTGGTGAGTCTAACATAGCATTCTTTTGGAAAGTAAGCTTGTATGAGCGATGCAAACAGCAACTTTTAAACAGAGCATGCACGAGGAGAAAGGGCTGGTGCTCTCACAGACGTTTAATAGGTGTTCCCTCTCGGCAGCAGGTACAGGGTGGTGCATGTGCATTTCTTTTTTAAAGTAGAGAGGGTGGGTCTTTTCAAAAATCTGAAAATCTGCCACTATACCTTTAAAATCTGATACGTTAGTATGGAAATGAGCTGCAAGGTCAACTCTTTGATCCCATGCAATATAAGACAAATATACCATAAATACATGTTTTTAAAAAGCAATTTCATTCTTAGGAGATAAATCTGAATATTTTCTCTGTTAAATTATGAATTAAATGTGGAGAAGTTATCCAGGAGTTTAAAAAGAAAAAGAAAACATGATGTCATCTAAAGCACTGTGGGCCACAATGAATCAGATGAGCTGTGATTCAACAGTAAGAGAGTGGGGGAAAAAATTAAAATGGCATCCAGGGGGCGTGCAGGTGGGGCACGACCCATGTACGGAGGCCTTAGACCTCAACACAGGCGACCCAGGTTTGAATCCAACCTTTGGTCCTTTGCTGCATGTTCTCCCCCTCTCTCATACCCCCTTTCCTGTCAGCCTACTGTCGGAAAAAAAAACAAGCCACTAGAGGCGTAAAAAACTCAAAAATAATTTAAAAAAAGTAATAAAAAAAATGGCATCCAGAAGAGAAATCCAAGGTAAAACCGCTGCTTAGACAAGGGCCGTTCTTAAAGCAACATCACTGGGATGATTGACAGACCTTCGGGGAAAAAGTTTCCTGAGCGACAAAACTGTGGGAGAAAATGGCCCGTTAAATTAGGTAATGAAAATGTCTGACCATGAGAGAGTCAACCAGGTGAAAGTTTGGTCATGGTCTAGTCAAATCCTGGACTTGACTCTGATAAAAAGCTGCACGAGGAACTCTGTGTCACAAGCTGGGTTAACAATCTACCACACTGGTGTAAAAGGGTCACTCAGTTTTGCAGAAACTGGATAACAGATGTTGCTGCTATTGGTTACAAAACCAGTTATTAGGTTTGACGTAAAAGAGGAGGATAATTATTTAAATTCTTGGGGAAATGGTCGTTCCAAACGAGTGGTGCACGACTTTACACGAGTGAATAAAGTGAATGTGATTGGTCGTTTATCAAGGGGGCGGGATTGTTGTGGCAGAAGATTCGCAAGCAAGTTTGGTTGTGGCCGGTTTTTTCGGAAGCATCTTGCTAACCAGTTAGCAACTTAGTGCTAGTAGGTTCCCAATGGGAAATTCCATTGGGACCAAGTAGCACTAAATTGGTGACTTAGAAACGACACTGTCAAGGAACGCTATGGACAGAGGAAACATGCAAGAGGAGGAGAGTTTAGTGTCGGAGGTCGTGGATGAGTCTCCTCCGTCATACATTTTTTTAGAGGAGGAAAGCGGGGACGAAGATGTTGTGGAAGAGGACGCCAGGGCGGCAGAAGCTTGGTTTGGTGTAGAAGGCTTACAGTCGTACATGTTTGAGCCCTTGCCTCGCAACGCTGCCAGTTCTGTTAGCTCTACGCCTGCTGAAGACACAGACGTCCATCCCCGTGAACACTGGGACGGAACTCAATGGGAAAGGAGATGATTCATATTTTTTTATTTCAACCGTTGCGTATCTTAGCTGCAACATATGAATCAAGATGCTCTGACTGAAAAAAATTTGATTGACAGATGACCGTTGATGATTGGCTGAATTTAGGTGTTCAGGCTGACGTATAACTAACTGGCCTGCAGAAGATAATGAAAAAAAACCCGTAGATTTTAAGACAGGATTTTTTTTTTAATAGAAATGTTCAAACTTTTGGGACAATATGGTCTGATAAACAGTAAAGTTATATACATGTTTAAGCCAGAATGATTTGACATTTAAATATGACTTCCCTACGACTTTGATTCTTTTTTTCAATGATAACTCTGATCATAATTTGAAATATTACTGCGCTAAACCAAAAAAAATTTCTGGAAATACAAAAAATCTAGAAGGAGACAAAATCGTTTTACTGATAATTTGGGATAATTGCACTTTTTTTGTCTTTTAAATGCAATTAGTTAGTGCTGTATATTCTTAACGCCTTGAAGAAAGTGTTTTTTTTTCAGTGGAAAGCTTGTTTTGAAACCAACTCTGTCCCAGCTGCCAACTCACCGAGCCCGGCTGAGGACGAAGGAGTCCTGGACGGTGACCAGGGGCCCCAGCTCAGGGCATTCAGAGTCATGGTACTGGGCACAGTCCTCACACCCTGTGGAAGGATCACATCTGTCACCATCAGCCTGTCAGACACCACAGAGGGAGGGATGGATTCATACTCACAGATGAACTCATCTGGGCTCTGCTCAGCCATTATTCCAACCTGCACAGAGGAAATGGGTTTATTTATTTTATTGGGGATTTACCTGCAAACTAACGGATCATATTGTAATTTACAGATCAACTAGTTGTAGGAGTGTTTAAATAACTGCAGATCCTAAGCAGAATGTGATGTTTCAGCTGTACCTGAACACACCTGGTAGATAAAGTGTGTTTCACTCCTTTATTCTAATAATTTAAATATCTCTGATCCTGAATTTTTCTACCTGGGGATCCGTGTTGGAATTAGGATCCAGGATTTGAGTGATTCCTAAACTCTAGCCGGGTTTTAACTCCGATCTGAGCGGCTTCTCTTCTCTACAATGTAACAAAGAACAGTTGGCATGGCGGCTGGATCGGAGACGCAAACCCCCAAACCGGAGTCTGTGCTTCTCAGCGCCGGACTGGGAGCGGACCGAGCGGCGCAGAGAAGCTCCGAGGCGGCCGGAGCGACCGGCTGCAGCTTCACTACCGGACCGCGCCGCTGTTTGGAGGCCGAGCGGGCGGCATTAGTGAGGAAACACGTTACCTTTTCTGCAAAACAGCCTTCATTTACCGAGTCCTGACTCCGGGTTCCAATCCGCTCCAGAAACGGCGCAGGACCGGAAGCGACCAGCGCGAAAGGAATTATGGGAAATGTAGGCTGTGCACCGGAAAAAATTCTCAAATTAAGGGTATTTACCCTTAATTTGAGTGGGTTAATGAGATAGTTTGCCAATAGAATGAGTATTTTTACTTAAAATGATATAATTAGATAAAATGCACTTGAAATAAGACAATGCAATTGTTTTTTTTCTTATTTTAAATGTAAATTGACTTGTTCTAATGGCAAAATGTCACTTTTATCTCCTCAATCCAAGAAGAAATTCACTTATTTTAAGAAAAAATAACTTATCTAGATTTTGATTGTTTCCAGTGTACTGGAAAAACGATCTAGAAGTAAATATTTCTTAAATGATGTGTATTTACCCTTAATTTGAGTAGGTAAGTGAGATAGTTTATTAATGAAATTAGTATTATTACTCTTAAAATAAGATAATTAGATAAAACACACTCGAAATAAGACAATGCAATTTTGTTTTCTTATTTTAAATTAAAATTGTCTTGTTCCATTTGCAAAATGTCTCCCTTGCCTCCTCAATCCAAGAACAAATGCACTTATTTTAAGAAAAAATTACTTATTTAGATTTTTTTTTCCCAGTGTAAAGAGACTGTTGATCAAACAAACTATAATAATGGGGAAAACACAAGATAAGAGCCTCAATACAATCCCTTTTAAAGAAATTAGTGGTATTTCTTTACTATTAAAAAATATTTATTTAGTTTAGTCCTAAATACATTTATTCACAAGTTCCTTTCAGTTATTCCCCCCCCACTATGTAACATTTTAAAGTGCCTTTTACAGATACCCTTACTGCTGAAACCGAAGCTTTATTTTGCATATTTAAACACTTATTTCAAAAATATTCTTTAATGAAGTTGCAGTGAACCTTATGAGATGTTCTCTACACAATAATGTGAGTAATTTAAAAAATCAAGATCAAGAAAGAGGTTTTTTTAGTAAACAAAAGCAACATATGTGTATTTATTACCCGATTATGATTGCCACTGATACGTTTCCGATTGTGATGTTGTAACGTTCCTCTTTGTTATTTTATGTAAGACTGTGGTTAAAATAAGCTTCTATTGACTTCTACAGATCCCTGGGACACTATTGGTATATTTAATTTATCATACATTGTTTTAAATGTGTGTGTTTACACAGTACCAATATAAGTTTGTGCCTAGTAAGCAAAATAAAACCATAATTAAGACCAAAGAACCCATTAGGAGGCTCAAGGAGAAATATGTAGAAGTTTAAAGAAGACTAATGAAAACTTTGAACGTCTAAAAAAAAGCTGTTACACCCAGCATCTGAAATTAGAGGCATTATAGCACCACTGCAAATTAACATATAATCAAAGAAGCTGGTAAAATACTCATAGTAACTCTGGAGAAGCTGCAGGAATCCAGGGAGGATCTGAACAGGAGAAGCAATAGTTAAAAAGGGTCCAGATCTGAGCTTTATGGAGGGGCAGTAAGAAGGAAGCCATTGCTGGAAGAAGGCCACAAGTTTCCTGAATGCAGGCCACACAGGAAAAAATGTGGAAGTAGTTTATCTGCTGAGACCAAAATCATTTAACTGTTCAAGTATGGGGTTAGAGAACTGTCTGTAAAAACTTATACATGGGTGTCAACTAGTGTTGCGCTGATGCCATTTTTTGGCCCCGATACCAATACCTGGCTGTGCAGTATCGGCCCATACCGATACCATCTGTGTGAAATTGATGTGTGTGTATATGTGAAGAACTGCAAACTACTTGGATGTAAAATAATTGCCATCATGGCTTTGCTAAGCTGCTGCCTACCTTTGTGAAGCAGGAAAAAGACTAATACAAAGTGAATCCAATAGAACTGTTTACTGCCTTCCTGGAATGGGTGACAATAGTTGAATAAACTTTTGGCTCTCAAAATCAGTGCAACACTAGTGTCTACATCAATATACTTGATGAAATGTATGATTTGTTTTTATGACTTGTCAACATGAATTTGAACTCTGAACTGTACTCGTATAGTTCAGATTCATACTTGTAAATGGCTGATTCGTTCTTTTAAATTTGTAATTCTAACGCGTAAATTTGTGGTTCTTTATAATTTGTGCATAAAACAGTGATTTTTCCTCGTTAATTTTTAACCAAGACTTGTGATTACTACTCAAATTTGTAATTCATTCTTATCCAGTTTTTGATTCATACTCATAACTGCCTGATTTGATGTTTCAAAGCTATAACTATTTCTAACTTCTAAACTTGCATTCTCACAGATGAAGCGTCTGATTAGGAGATGGAAACAAGAAACAAATACAAATCTTAAAATTTACAGGATTAACTTTACTAATTTAGACATCTACGCTTGTGTTTTTATTCAGTTATCCTACCCCATCCACTCACCCTGAAAACAGCAGCCCCAGGGGAAAACCTGGTGGTGGCAGCATCATGCTGTATGCTGGCTTGACCTCAGCAGACCGATTGGATGAAAACAGCTTTAGATGGAAAAAAGTCACAAACATTATGGAACAAAACCTTTTAGAGGCTGCTTAGAATGTGGATGGAAGGGTTACCGTGGATACAGAGCGATGCCCTTTTTCCCCACGTTGAGTTATGATACAGCCTTTTTAAAAAATGCTATAAAAATCTCTTTCCCCAAAATTCTAAATGCAAAATTCAGTATTATGCAGAGATGGGAAGTAACGAAGTACAAATACTTCGTTACTTCCCTCTCAAGTAGATTTTTCTGATATTTTTACTTTACTTTACTACTTATTTTTATGGCGACTTTTTACTTCTACTCCTTACATTTTTACACAAATATCTGTACTTTCTACTCCTTACATTTTAAAAAATTGGCTCGTTACTTTAGTTTTGAATCATTACAATGGAGTTACCGTTATTATTTTTCACGTCATCAATACCAAATTCAATCTAATTGGATGGGAATCTACGTTGCATTTGACGCACCACTACAAGATGAATCGACAGATTCGGCGGTATTCATTCGCAGCAAATCATTGCAGCTTGGTGGCGGTGGCGTTAGCATAGTAGTATGGACGACGAGATGATTGAAAATGAACACAACGGAGATCTAGTCCTATTGGCAGACATCCATTTAAAATGTAGGCAACGGCATGAAAAAAGTGGTTTCTACTTTTACTTTTATACTTTAAGTAAATTTACAAGCCTGTACTTTGTTACCTTTACTTGAGTAAAGAAGTTTAATCAGTACTTCCACTTTTACCAGAGTATTTTTTTAACACAAGTATCTGTACTTTTACTCAAGTACGGAAAGTGAGTACTTTTGCCATCTCTGGTATTATGTCAATGTTAAATAATCCAAAACTTTAAAAGTAGAAAACTGAAACAATCCATCTGATTAGTTGTTAAACCTCAGTGAGGTCTAGAAGCACAAGATCTATATCCAGCCATTCAGCAAAGATTCTGCTACATGACTGTACATCTGATTTTGGCATTTGATTAGATGAGCCCTTAAATTATATATTACCTACTGTAAATTAAGTTGGGGGAAAAAAAACATGAAAAAAAGGTAATTGAAATGTTAAAAAGTAAGGTTAAAAAGTCAATAAGCATAGTTAACAATTATATTTAGGTTTATAAACTAAACAATGTCAGTACCAATATCAGCATTAATGCCTCTAAGGTCATGTTGGAGCAAAAAAAAAAGCATTACTTTCACTCTCAGAGTTTTTCATGAATGTCTTTTAGAAGCACTTTTGTTATTTTTCTTAATATATGTGGGTACGTTGGCGTTTCTTGTTATTACATGGACATTAATTTTTGCCTTCAACATGTACATCTTTTTTTAATGTTCCAAAGGTAATAAGGTCTTGTCCTGCATTCCAGTAACACTACTGGCTTGAAATTTTGATTTTCAAAGTATTTCACTCAGTTTTGATCCCTTGCATACCCCTTACAAATGAAGTCCCCTCCGTCCCTCAGTGAGGTCTAGAAGCACAAGATCTATATCCAGCCATTCAGCAAAGATGCATGTTTACATGTATATTTTATGTAAAATAAAAATCTTACTTTGGCCTTTGCCCAATGAGATGAACCCTTGAATGATATATTACCTACCGTAAATTAAGGGGGGGAAAAAGTAAACAAGTCAAGTAAAAAAGATAAAAAGGTAATTGGAAAGTTAAAAAGTTAATAAGCCTAGTTAACAATTATATTTAAGTTTATAAACTATAACACATGCCAGTATCAGTGTTAATGCCTCCAAGGTTATGTTGGACCAACAAAAATGTGTTTCTTTCACTCTGAGTGTTTTTCATGAATTTCTTTTAGAAGCACTTTAGTAATTTTACTTAATATATTTGGGCAAGTTGCTGTTTCTTATTACATTGACATAAATTTTTGCCTTCAAAATATCCAGATTTTTTATGTTCCAAAGGTATTAAGGTCTTGTCCTGGATTCCAATAACACTATTGGCTTGAAATTTTAACTTTCAAACATGCACAGCATTTAATCCGTCTAATGTAGTCACTCAGTATTTATTGCTGGAAATTAAATAACTCCACTGGATTTGTTTCCAATCCCTGCAGGGAAACGACTGGCACTCTGCAGCAGCACTTCATTCAGCCAGTTTATGTGCACAGAGCAGAAACAATTCAAAACAATAGAGAAAAACAAAGTTAAGCCTTACATTATACACCTTTAGCCCTAATGCTTAGTGGATGGACAACAGTTAGGTCTCTCAGGGATGAGTATTTTTTCTTTTTCCCTGGATCTCTTCCCCGTCCTGATTAGTTTTTAAGAAGCATAAAGCTGTCTTCATAGAACATGATGCTGCAATGTTTGTACCAAGATGCAGGGAAGCCTGCAACCTCTGCAGACGAGCGTTGGCATGAAAGTTCATCATGTTCTGATAAAGTTAAACACCAGAAACAGATAAGTGCATAGGCTTCTTGATTCCAGCGGATGGCGCAGGAGGTGGCATGGCTGTCTCTGAGGCTTAACCAAAAAAGTCATCACAGTCCTTTTAGTCTTGACTCATGAGGAAGTCGGGGAAATGAGGCTAAATCAACTGAAGTCAAGTTAGGAGGAACTATGAGGCGATGCGTTATCTCCGTCACTGTTCTGCATCTGTAGTTTAAAGTAGTTTGATGGATCCAAACAAGCTGCTCACTAAAGAAAAATACAATCATTAGCTGGATTTTAACAGAACAGCCAGGCTATTTGGTTTGCTCCCAGAAAACAAAACCAAAAAAAAACATGTGCATACTTTTTGTTCTAAAACAAAACCTTTTGAAAACAACAAACAAATAAATGCAAAAGCAGGGTTCAGGAAATGGGAGCAGAGTTCATTACTGGGACCTTTTGGCAGGTAGACGCAGCATACGAGTTCCCTTTGGACAGAATAACATCCCTACTGACAGCAGTAGTGCATAAGAGGACTCTCTTAATAGGAAGACTAAACAGAAATTATTACAGACAGTTGAATCCTTGCTGCTGCTTCCGTGTAGAGAAGCTGAGCTGTTGTAGAAGCTAATACAATATAGAATAAACAACCTAGAATTCATCTGAAACAGTTTTGGGAAGGTTCTCAGTGTCTTCAGGGCTACGGAGTGAATTCTGTTCCGTTATTCTTGCAAACAAACAACAAGTTTTGTACATGGAAATTTGTCAGAAAAAAAATGCAATCCACAAATGTTAAAAAAAATATACAAAAAATAAATGGTAAAAGATATTTCCTCATATTTGATTTAAAAAAAACATGATAAAAAAATTTCTGTTATTTTTTTTACATTTTAACATTTTTTTTAGATTTTTAATATATAAATTTATAGCAATTTTATATTTAAATGTTTTATATTACTCTTTTTCAGATTGAGTTTTACGAACTGCATTCTTCTTTAGATCATATTCTCTTCAGTTCTAAAGGGGCGCACTTTCCTCTGTAGGAGCGGAGACATTTCTATTCGTATGCGTAGACGTTAGCAACAATGCTATCTGTCAATGAATGTTTGTAATGGGCTTGAAGTAAAAGTAATGTGACCTGTGAAAGGCAAGTGGATAAAAATGTAATTCATAAAACTCAATCTGAAAAACATACAAAAAAAATTTAAAATATAAAATCTATAGAAAAAAATTTAGGAAAAAAAATTGTGTGTACAAATAGAATTTGATAAAACTTCATTCAAAACATTAATACACATTTTTTGACTTTAACTTCCTGATTCACTAAACATTTTATCTGTTTACAACAATAATGGAACAAAATTCACTCCATACATGTCTCCCCTGTAAAACATGTTCAGGTTACAAATTGATATTCAACCCATATTCTACTCTACATTATCAACATGTGAACTGAAACCGATTTCTATTCAATTCATGGCTAAATAAGTTAAAAGAGAGTTAAAGATTTTTGCATACATTGCAAACGAATATTAAAAACTTTTATCAAGTATTTAGTATAAATGTAATCCATTTTCAAACCATCATTCTGTAACATTAGTGTTAAAATAGTAGTCTAATGATGATGGTCTCCCTTTAGTTCAAACAGGAAGGAGTGCAGAAGTGGCTCCTCTCATCGCACAATGAAAACACACTACTGGACTTGTGCAAATCATACAAACAGCACTCCGCTCCTTATCTTTGGTTCTGCCCATCCGCCGAAGGAAATGTACGGATCGCAGCAGGGAAGAGTTTTCTGTTCGACCCTCAGCGTCGGTGAGGTAAAGGAAGACGGCCCGCATCAGTCCCATCCGTCTGTAACCGGGGCGATAAAAGCACTTAAGATTCCCGATTGTGGTAAAAAATAAATTGATTAAAGGTAACATGCTAAATATTATCAACCCATAAAGCCATCAACCAGTACACCTCTGTTCACATGTAAACACACATGCAGTCTATAGAATGCTAGAAGGAAGGCCGTTAGCCCCGCTGTTCACAGTGCTGGGGGGGAAGCAGGTTAGCCTAACTGTTTGCCAGTGCATCTTTAACATGGAGGTGATGACGGGAGGCTGAGATGGACCAGAAGCGACGGCGTGGGGGGGTCAGACATGCGGATCCGCTGCAGGAGTAGAGCCATTAGCTTTACTCTTGTTTTTATAGCTCTTACTCTTGCGGATGAGCATGCGGCTGAGCGTGGCGGTCCTGCTGGCCCGCTCAACCGACGCAGGAGACTCCAGGTACACCAGGTCGTTGTGCGACTGGCTCATCCCCGGCTCCTTGCGCTGGTGGCGCCGCCGGAAAAAGAGCTTGGCACTCTTCTGAAGGAAGCTCCCTGCAGCAGAAAGTGTGGGGGGGGGGGAGGGACACAATCAGCACGGCTTTAAGCAAGATTCTAGAAAAAATGTCTTAAATTAAGTGTATTTACCCTTAATCTGAGTAGGTAAATGAGACAGTTTGCCAATGGAATGAGTATTTTTACTCTTAAAATAAGATATTTAGATAAAATGCACTTAAATAAGACAATGCATTTGTTTTTTCTTATTTTAAATGTAAATTGTCTTGTTCCATTGGCAAAATGTCTCTTTTACCTCTTTAATTCAAGAACAAATGCACTTATTTTAAGAAAGAAATGACCTATCTAAATTTTGATTTTTTTTCCAATGTGAAGGACATTACTGTAAAAAACAAATGAAACTATCTGGAACATCTAATCAATTTTAGAGATCCTGGGAGGGAAAGACAAAGAAGCAGAATGGGAAGTTAGAAATAGTACAGGAGGCCAGAAATGATTCTTTATTAACTGAATTTAAAGTGTTGGATGATCACAAACAGTCTGACATTTCTCCATTGTTTCTGCCTTTAGCTAATCTGGATACAAACTAATTTACAATTAATCACTAAAATCAATGAATTATAGAAGAAGAACACTGCAAAAAGTGAAAAATAAGTCATTTTTCTTCAAAAAAGGAGTTATCCCTCGATTTAAGCAGCTAAGTAAAGCAATTTGCCAACAGACTAAGATGATTCATGTTCAAAATAAGAAAGAAAATAATAATTCAAGTGCATAATATCTTATTTATAGGGCGAAAATAATCATTCTATCAGTAGCTCATCCTATTTACCTGCCCAGAGAAAAATAAAATTAGTATGAGCATTGTACTGTAAAGTCAATGAGGCTGATTAGCAGAAACTGCAATGCAAATATTCAAATATAAGTAAATAATTTTTTTCTAAAGATGATTTATGTATATAAAAAAAAGAACAGTCTTATTATTTAAAGTGTATATCCAATGATTTTAAGGGAAAATAATCCTTCCATTGGTAGATCGTTTGTCTACGCTGCAAAAATGATCTAGAAACAAGTCAAAATGTCTGAAATTTAGTATATTTATCCTTAATTTGAGAAGGTAAATAAGATGATTTGCCAATGGAATGAGGATTTTTACTCTTAAAATAATTAAATTAATTATAGGTAATTAGATAATATACACTTGAAATAAGACAATGAAATCCTTTTTTTCTTATTTTAAATGTAAATTGTCTTTTTCCATTGGCAGAATTATTTGTATTGTATTTGCTCAAATTAAGGACAAATTCACTCATTTAAAGAATTTATTTGTAGATCAGCTTTTGCAGTGCGCCGTAGATTTTGGTGCAGCTCCACATGATTCATGAAACCGCGTGGACGGGGGCCGGCCCCCAGGCGCTCCAATGGTCAGCGGTTAATAAATATTTATTCATAGCTACCTCCCCCGCAGAAATCGTGAAAAACAGAGACACAAGTAAATGATGCGATGGCTCCTGATGCATGTTCTGGGTTTCATTTAGCCATTTTAAACATGCTAGTTTTGATCCTCTGATGTTTATTGTTCTTCACTGATCTGAGGCCAGTTGGATCAAAGCGAATCGTTTGCTCCCATCCAAACAGATGCATCCAAAGCTGGTGTCAGAATGACAGCAGATTTTGTTTTGCTTTGTGTTCAGTTGATAAATGAGGACCAGGCTTTTCCTTCTGTTTCAGTCAGATCTGTCGGTGGAGGACTCAGCTCTATTTATTATGATTAGGCTGAAAACACAACACTACACAGCTCAATCATCTTCCTAAACTCTAATAACACTAGCAGGACTACACACTACAGTGTCAATAACTCTCATGTAGTAACTTACTCATCGAGGCATAAAGTCTGCTTAGCACTGCTCTCCTCTAAGATGGCAGTGATGAAAAGTTCAAAAAGGTTCAAACAGCAGAAGGAAAGGAGAGAAAAGCACAAAGGAAACAGACTGCATCACTGGGTAACAACATACGGCAATAAAAACAGGCAACAATCATTAACATCAACAGATATTTACAGAGTCTGACCATAAAAAGTGAAGTGATCTGTTATTATTATTGTGGGTTATTTTCAACCAATCACAGAAGGGCTCCATCATCTGATGACAGATTAGCGGTCTGTGGTTCCTGCAGCACAATGACTAAAGAGAAACGAGCAGCGCAGGGGTTTAAAACTGTCTCTAAAGGAAACTAGGCCTGCCCGACATAAATGTCACTATAACTAAGAACATCTTTCTAAAACAATTTGATATGGAAAGGAATCGGCTGGTGATTATTTCACCTTAAAAAAAAATAAAATTGTAACTTCATGTTTACCTATTGAGGCGCAGAGTATATAAATATGCTGGCGAAGATTCTCAGTCATCCAGGTCATAGTCATTTCAAAAAGTGGACTTTGTTTCTAAGTTTGAAGCCGTTTCGTTTGTTTTGCCGGTTTAGTTTGCATGTTTTCTAACTAAAACAAGGCTTTGCTTTCGGTCCACTCTGTAAAACCTCAAACCCAACTCTATTTCTGATATTTTGAATTGGAAAAAGCTTCCTGGATGGGAAGCGAAACGTCTTCCAACTTGGAAACAAAGTCCAGTGGATCTTTTTTTAAAAAAAGGTTAAAATAACAAAAAAAAAAAAAACACGTATGTATGTACATACATACACACACACACACACACACACACACATATATAAAAAAACCAGGGACAAACTACAATGGACAACCACGGCAAAAGGTTAATCGATCGTTTGCCAACTCCATTAACTCGTGACCATCCGCCCAAGTTCTCGTGAGTTCTCTAATAAGCTCCCCCTTGTGCTTTGGCGGGAAACTGCTGTGTGTCCCTAGAAATTCCAGACCGACGGTGCTGAAGCGTACCAGCAAAACAGGTTCGCGACCAGACCCAAGCCACATTTGATGTGTGCGATTGCAGAAATCTAATTCGCCTTTTAAGATGTTCAGAAGCTACTGACACACTGCTCCTGCTGCTCTAAAAGTGCTGCAGGATCTTTTGTTTCGCACTGATCCGCATCAACCATTGACTTTGCATGTAAAAGGGCAGCTTCTGCAGTTCAAAGGTCTGAACGTAGCATAAAGTGATGAAGGTAGCATAAGTCACTGAAGATGGAGATGGTAAAGAATTTATATATATATATATATACACTATATTGCCAAAAGTATTTGCTCACCCATCCAAATTATTGGAATCAGGTGTTCCAATCACTTCCATGGCCACAGGTGTATAAATTCAAGCACCTAGGCATGCAGACTGTTTTTACAAACATTTGTGAAAGAATGGGTCGCTCTCAGGAGCTCAGTGAATTCCAGCGTGGAACTGTGATAGGATGCCACCTGTGCAACAAATCCAGTCGTGAAATTTCCTCGCTCCTAAATATTCCACAGTCAACTGTCAGCTGTATTATAAGAAAATGGAAGTGTTTGGGAACGACAGCAACTCAGCCACGAAGTGGTAGGCCACGTAAACTGACGGAGCGGGGTCAGCGGATGCTGAAGCGCATAGTGCGAAGAGGTCGCCAACTTTCTGCAGAGTCAATCACTACAGACCTCCAAACTTCATGTGGCCTTCAGATTAGCTCAAGAACAGTGCGCAGAGAGCTTCATGGAATGGGTTTCCATGGTCGAGCAGCTGCATCCAAGCCATACATAACCAAGTGCAATGCAAAGCGTCGGATGCGGTGGTGTAAAGCACGCCGCCACTGGACTCTAGAGCAGTGGAGACGCGTTCTCTGGAGTGACGAATCGCGCTTCTCCATCTGGCAATCTGATGGACGGGTCTGGGTTTGGCGGTTGCCAGGAGAACGGTACTTGTCTGACTGCATTGTGCCAAGTGTAAAGTTTGGTGGAGGGGGGATTATGGTGTGGGGTTGTTTTTCAGGAGCTGGGCTTGGCCCCTTAGTTCCAGTGAAAGGAACTCTGAATGCTTCAGCATACCAAGACATTTTGGACAATTCCATGCTCCCAACTTTGTGGGAACAGTTTGGAGCTGGCCCCTTCCTCTTCCAACATGACTGTGCACCAGTGCACAAAGCAAGGTCCATAAAGACATGGATGACAGAGTCTGGTGTGGATGAACTTGACTGGCCTGCACAGAGTCCTGACCTCAACCCGATAGAACACCTTTGGGATGAATTAGAGCGGAGACTGAGAGCCAGGCCTTCTCGTCCAACATCAGTGTGCGACCTCACAAATGCGCTTCTGGAAGAATGGTCAAAAATTCCCATAAACACACTCCTAAACCTTGTGGACAGCCTTCCCAGAAGAGTTGAAGCTGTTCTAGCTGCAAAGGGTGGACCGACGTCATATTGAACCCTATGGATTAGGAACGGGATGTCACTTAAGCTCATATGTGAGTCAAGGCAGGTGAGCAAATACTTTTGGCAATATAGTGTATATATAAATATATACAGGGGTTGACGTATACAGGGGCAAGTGGCTTTCACATTTCATTTGCCCAGAAACAATTTTTACTTGCCCAGTATAATGTTTGATAAATACAGTTCCTAATATTCATTTTTGTTTGTTTTTTAAATGTTTTTTTGTAATTCAGTAAGTTTCCAGGTTCCTGGTGTGTATCTGCATGCGTCAGATAATGAACTCAAGCCTACATTACCGTGTTAACATGCTTTTCAAGCCTTCCTGCACATTATTTTCAAACTAAACTTTGCTTTAAACTGTTGTGTGCTTGGAAAAATACAAATTGTAATGTTAAAAATCTAAAAAAAAACTTGACAGGTTAAAAACTTCCACTACTACTACTCACCAATTTAACATGTTTAGCTCTATAACATTAAAATGCACCACTCCAATGTCTAAGAGAATAAAATTTAATGAACAGTTTTTAATGTATGACCTCTGTACAGAAGACTGCCATATGATAGAAATATTTACACTGATCGCATACAGTTATTATTATTTTCCTAATCCCTGACTGATCATTTTTAATCTAGCGTGTATTATAGTATAGATTAAAATCATCATCCAGCTGCTGCTCTGCAGAATTCTCTCCCCAAGAGCTGAATCACACCATCTAGTGGAAAATCACACAGCTTTTTCAAATCACGCGAGAATGTGTACAAAACAACAAAGATGGCGCCGGTAAAGCTTGTGGGTCGTTTTCAGCGGATGTCGGTGATTTTAAAGTAATTATGAGTGATAAATAATTTCGCGAAATTTGTACTCTCCTGACAATAAAAACTACTTGCCCCGGGCAACCGGGCAATGGTTAACATCGAGCCCTGTCTATATGTACATATATATATATATATATATATTTTTTTTTTTGCAATGCTTGTGGTCATGTGGATTATGAGCAATAATTGTATGAATGAAAATGTGTGTGAATGTCTTTATGCATGTTAATATGTATAAATTCTTTTATTTGCTCACTTAATGGACATTTCAGGCAGCAAGGACTTCAGTAAGACTTTGAGAAGAAGAAAGGTTTGATTAAATAAGTTTTACTTCTTCATTAAAGACATGATCTTCATGGAACGGTAATGAACACTTTCTCACCTCTGCTTTTCTTACAGCTCGCCTCAGATACACACATGGACAGGGATGTGTTGTCCAGCGCTTCCTCAGCTTGACTCTCCCAGTCTTCTGGAGGTTGGCCAACTTCGGCAGGACCTTTGTGGGGCTCGGACCCCTCAGGAGGACTGCTGCTGGTACCCGATGCAACGGCCGCGTTCATGTCCTGAGTGGAGCTGCTCTCGGACATCGAGGCATCCATCTGTGCTGCGTAACCCGCCATCAAAGAAAGTTCGTCATCCTGAGACAGGGGCGTCTGAGGGAAGAGGCAGATTTCCATTTCAAACACTGTATCTAAGCAATATTTCTAGCCAGAAGTCACCCGGTCACACGTGGGTTCAGCCGGAAGCAAAAGCCAAACAGTTTATCATCTAGAGGATTGTTTCTTTTTTCCAACTGACAGAAAAAAACTTAATTAACTCGTAACCAGGGGATGGAGGGGTGCATTCGGCCCCCATGACTCATCCTTACTTTGGCGATGCCTGAGATGATGATGGTGCTCTTCTTCACTGGCGATTTGAGCTTCTGCTTGGCCGACTGGTGGAGCTGTCGGATCGCCGCTTCAGCCACGGGGTCTGTTCCATTGAGCATGAGCAGCTCGGTGTCAGAGGACGATAAGGCCTTGCTCACTGTGCCCCCCAGTATGGACGCCTGCTCTGAAACTCTGCGCTCAGCTAGCTTGGCCTTGCTGTCGACCGTCTTCAGGGTCGGCTCTGAGGGGACAAAAGACAGGCTGTTGTTCTTCCCAAATAGGTTATTAGGAAAAAAAAAGACTCTAAAATGATCCAATGATCAAGATGCAGATATTTAAACCTGTCAAAGAGCAGATAATCTATAAAACTAAATCCAGATCAACTAAGTGTTGATTGTCACACTGGCTGGATGATGGGAGGGATGGATTAATGGGGCTTAGGTTTACTTTGTTTCCTTTGACCTTTTCAACTGCCATCAGAGTCAACTCATTTAAATATTCTAATATTTAGTTAAAAACGAGTTAATACATACTAGTATTGAAATTAAAAGTTTAATCATAAATAGATAAATAAATAACCTTTAGTAAATTTATGTTTATGTAGGTTGGTTAAAAAGCTCATTAAAATGTAAGGAGGAACCTGTTTTTTGTTCCGCAATTCAAGTTGTTGCCAATGGGAAAGATTGATTGACACAATTCTTTTTTTGCACCTGTTTTTTCAAGAAGTTTCACCAGAAAGCTATAAGACTTGTTTTCTGAGAAAAGCTGTATAAGTTATCTTTATTCCTCTGGCGTTTATGCGGCCAATGAGTACTGACTGTTACTCCTCTCGAGATAATCAAGGCTCAACGTCGTTCTTTTGGTTTTAAAAGGCATTTTTTGGGGCTTTATAAGACTTGTCCACAATAAATGGCTGTTAAAACCAAAAGAACGACGTTGAGCCTTGATTATCTCGAGAGGAGTGACAAGCAGCGAATAAAAAGCCGCAGAGTTGAGTTTCTTCCAGACAAGTGAAAGAAACAGGGAGAAAGTAGTTTTTTTTTTTTCCTTCCCCATTTCTTCCTGAACAAACTGGAAGAAAGTCCTGTTAATTGATCATATTTTAGAGAACTGTGATAGTCCCATTGAAAAATAAAATCACTAGAACTCTTGTTGCGGCGATGCCATTTTTTGGCCCCGATACCTGGCTGTGCAGTATCTGCTGATACCGATACCATCTGTTTGAAATTGATGTGTGTGTGTAAATATGAAGAACCGCATACTACTTGGATGTAAAATAATTGCCATCATGTCTTTGTCAAGCTGCTGCCTACCTTTGTGAAGCAGGAAAAAGACTAATTCAAAGTGAATCCAGTAGAACTTTTTATTGCCTACCTGGAATGGCTGACAATAGTGGAATAAACTTTTGGCTCTCTAAATGGTATCGGTGCCCTATTAGTTGGTACTCGCTGATAACGATGCCACCATTTTAGTGCTGGATTTGGGTCCTGCCAGATACTGGTATCGGTGCAACACTAACTATAACCACCAGGCTACATAAGGAGAAGTCCACCAGGGAAACACTCTTTGGGAAAATTCACTAGAAACAACCCAGCAGGGAACTACATATTTAATACAGAAGTGATCATTTACTAACAGTCTTTAAATCGTAGGAAAAAGAAAATGATTTCTTTTATACTCAGATTACACCAGCTAACCCAGCGCTATAAGCTGGATTGTTTGGGATCTGAGTTTTGAGTATCACAACAAATCCATCTTGAAAGACTCCCACTAATATGTCCGTCTTGTGACAACGAGTGAGTTGGACCAATGACACACCAGCAGTGTTTTTTGGGGCAGGACCTGTAGGAATGACGACAGTCAGAAAGGGCTTGCCGGGGCATAACAAACACGGCTACGCTGGAGGACTCACCTGCCGATACCGCAATTGACTCTGTTTTAGCTAAAATAGAACAAAGAGAAGCACTTGTAGATGTGCATTTGTAGATGGAAAGATGTCTGCTTATCTCCCAGCAGGATTTGGAAAAAGTGTGATTTATCATCTTACTCTGCCAGTTGTGAAAGCTTCAGGATTCGCTGCTACGATTTGCTGAAAGTGTATAAAGTCGGGCATACACTGTGCCCTCTGCCCTTCAGTGTGTGCACACGCTCTTTTCTCTGCTCCCTGCTTGCTTACACTTTCTGGTCCTTTTATCTTCTTTTTATCTCTTAACCAAAACTACAGAAAAGTTGGATTTAGTTATTTGATTTATTTTCTTTTATTTCTTTTTTAATATTTTTATTTTTTTGTTTATTTTATTTTTTTTTTCTTCCCCGAAGTGGATATGGAGAAGAACCACCCGATTCAAAGGATGCCTACCTTCAGCACAGACGACTTTGACAAGCTTCTACAGAAAATAGCTGTCATGGAGCTGAAAATCCACCAACTTGAAGTAAACTATGATGTAAACGCCGCGTATGGTAATGAAACAACGCTGCCTGTGATTCCGAACGGGGACCACCAGCCCAGCAACTCAGCGAACAAACAGTTCCCAGAGGAAAAGGAGAATCCCTGGACCACTCTGGGCGCTAGACCAAAGGATCAACGAACCCCCCACCTAGACACAGAAAACTGGCCGAGACCACAGAGAGATATCCCAAGAAAAGTGAAACAAAAACAGGATGTTCTCACAACAAATGATAGGAGTAAACCTGCTGGAAATATTGGAATTCCGTTGCAAAACAGATTTGCTCCACTTCAAGATGAGACCCAGAAGGATCACAAGGACAATCAAAGGTATGTCAACAATCTTCACTCTAAGCTACCAGAGAAAAAACAGGCCACAGGGCCAAGGACCCTGATATTATGCAGTGGATCTATACGTGGGATTAAACATTTCTGTAACAAGAAAAACACAGAGGTGTTGATTTATACCCCTTTGAACTATGGCCTGGTGTCTAATGTAACAGACATCCTTCCAGAGATCATGAAAAAACGCCCGACCTTGGAAAAACTCATCATACAAGCTGAAGCCTTGGGCGACGCAGCCCTGAGAAAATCAGAAATACTGAAAGAGGATTACATTCGTCTGCTGAATTTAGTTGATGGTCTTAATGTCAAGGTGTTTCTCAGCGGCCCTCACGTGTCCATTAATTGTGGAGATGAAATGTTTTCCAGAGTTCTGATGTTAAACAAATGGCTGGATGCAACATGCAAACAAACAACTGTAACGTTCATAGACAATTTTAACATCTTTTGGGAGAGGAGACATCTGTTCAACAGAGATGGTTTCTCTTTAAATAGGTCAGGAGCGAAACGGCTGATATCAAACATTTTCTATTCTGTGAACCATGCACCATCAGCTTTGTTCCAAAACAAAGCTCAACCAGTGCCTAAACAAACGATAAGCCCAGTAAAGCCCGAACAAGCCAAGATAAAGATGGCCAAAAAGATGACACAGAAAGAGCCTTCGTCAGAACTACAGGAGGAATTATCCCAGATCTCAGCAGGACAAAAAGAGGACTCCCCTTTAAATTCCAAAGAGAACCAAAAACCCCCATCCCCACAGACACCAGTCCAGACTGCACCCAATTCCCCCTCTACCCCACAAAGCCCAGATGTTCCTTTTCTGATCCAGATCCTCCTCTACATATCACGGAACGTCAGGACCTTCAGATAACTTCTCCGTGATACACACCGGGCCCTGGCAACAAGCTTATAAGACATAACAGTTTACAGCATCAGCTTGGGCCTTACACCGGACCTTATGGAATATCTGTGATGATACGTGGCAGAAATAAGAAAAACAAAATGGGAACAAACAGGAACAGACACTTAAGAGTCATAAACTGTCAGATGCAGCCTGCTACAGAGGCAACATCAACCACTAATTCATATAAACTGGCTTTATTAAACATTAGATCTCTGTCAGGAAAATCCCTTTTAATTAATGACTTTATTATTGACAATAATGTTGATGTTATGTTTTTAACAGAAACGTGGTTACATGGACTTAATGAAGCACATATTCTGTTGGAGTCGTCTCCTCCAAACTACAATTTTCTTTGCGAGAGCAGACAGCAAAGGAAAGGTGGAGGAGTGGCAACATTGTTTAATGACTCACTGAAGTGTAAAAAGGTGTTTTTGGGAAAATTTGACTCTTTTGAACATTTGGCTCTGCAGGTAAAGAGCCTGGTACGAACTATGTTTCTAAATGTTTACAGGCCTCCTAAGTCCACGTCAAACTTTTTTAATGATTTTAGTGACCTCCTGTCTGTGATATGCGTTGATTATGACTGTTTAATTATTGTGGGAGACTTTAATTTTCACGTTGACAACCCTGAAGACAGAAGTGCAAAAGAACTGTGTGACACACTTAGAAACTTTGGTTTAACTCAACATGTTAAACAACCAACGCACAAACAGGGACATATTTTAGACTTGATCATCACTAAAGGTCTGAAGATTTCTAAAGTCAGTGTTACTGATGTTGCACTATCTGATCACTTTTCTGTTACCTTTGAGGGCATCATTTCCAGTGACTCATTTAGCCAAAGGGACATCATAAGAAAACGTACCTTTAAGGAAAATGCCACAGAAACTTTTATTCAAGCTTACTCTGCTACTTCAACCTTGGGCTGCAACTCAGTAGATGAGCTAGTAGATAACTTTCAGTCTAAAGTCTCAGACATCATTAGCTGCATTGCTCCAATTAAAGTGAAAGTCTTTTCCGGAAAGAAAAAATCTCCTTGGAGAAGTGCTCCAGCAGTTAGAAGTGAAAAAAGGGAGTGTCGAAAAGCTAAACTCCACGTTCACTATGACATCTATAAAGAGAGGCTTTACAGATATAACTTACAACTGAAAAATGCAAGAGAATCTTTCTTCTCTGAAATCATTAACAAGAACATTAATAATACTCATGCTTTATTTGCCACAGTCGACAAGCTAAAAAATCCTCCTGTGTCCGTGGCTCCTGAACTCCACTCCACCAGGGCCTGCAATGAATTTGCTAATTTCTTTACTGAGAAAATCCTAAAGATCAGAGGATCAGTTTATACATCCATATCAAGTTCAGTACCAAAGTTGTCTCCAACTGGAACTGATCTTGACGAAATGTCCCAGTTCAGCCAAATAAACTATAAAGACTTAGAGGAAATCATTCAACAGCTAAGTTCCTCCTCCTGCTGCCTTGATGTTCTACCCACAGCTTTCTTTAAGAAAGTTTTGCCTGTCATAGCGTCTGATTTGACTCAGATAATAAACACGTCCCTTCTGTCAGGTGTTTTCCCGCAGTCCCTAAAAACAGCAAATATCAAACCACTGCTGAAAAAGAACAGTTTAGACAAACTACTACTCCAGAACTACAGGCCCATATCAAACCTCCCCTTTATCAGTAAGATTATTGAAAAAGCAGTGTTTCAACAGTTAAACACTTTCTTAGATATGACCAGCCGCTTTGACGTGTTCCAGTCAGGTTTCCGTGCTCACCACAGTACAGAGACCGCCCTTATCAAGGTGTTTAATGACATCCGTATAAATACAGACTGCGGAAGAACCACAGTGCTGGTACTATTGGACCTCAGTGCAGCATTCGATACTGTAGATCACTCCATCCTGTTAGAGCGCCTGGAAAACTGGGTCGGCCTCTCTGGTACAGCTCTCAACTGGTTTAAATCATACTTAAAGGACAGGGACTTTTTTGTGTCAGTAGGCAACTTTACATCAGAGATGACAAAAATCACATGTGGGGTTCCCCAAGGGTCCATTCTGGGTCCCCTCCTATTCAATATCTACATGCTCCCTCTTGCTCAGTTAATAAAAAACAACAACATCAGCTACCATAACTATGCAGACGACACACAGCTTTACATCACCATGTCACCAGGTGACTATGAACCAATTCAAGCACTGAGGAAATGCTTAGAAGAAATCAATGCCTGGATGTGCCATAATTTTCTTCAACTGAATAAAAACAAAACTGAAGTAATAATCTTTGGACCAATAGAGGAGAGATCTAAAGTTTGCACACAGCTTCAGTCGCTTCAGCTAGTAACCACTGATCAGGCCCGAAGTCTAGGTGTAGTGCTGGATTCAGACTTGAACCTCCAAAAGCATTTAAAGACAATTACAAGGTCGGCTTTCTATCACCTGAAGAACATTTCCAGGATTAAAGGACTAATGTCTCAGCATGATCTGGAAAAACTAATCCATGCGTTTATTTTTAGTCGAATTGATTACTGCAACTGTGTTTTCACAGGTCTGCCTAAAAAGTGGATTAGACAGCTGCAGCTGATCCAGAACGCTGCTGCCCGTGTCCTCACTAAGACTAAGAAAGTAGAGCACATCACCCCAGTTCTAAAGTCCTTACACTGGCTCCCTGTATCTCAGAGAATAGACTTTAAAATACTTCTGTTAGTCTATAAATCTCTGAATGGCTTAGCACCTAAATACATCACAGACTTGCTATCAGTGTATCAACCCTCCAGACCACTCAGGTCTTCTTGCTCCAGCCTGCTCTGCATACCTAGAACCAGAACTAAACATGGAGAAGCAGCATTTAGTTCCTATGCTCCACTTATCTGGAACAAACTTCCAGAAAACTGTAAAAGTGCGGAAAGCCTGAGTTCCTTTAAATTAAGACTAAAAACACATTTGTTTAGGATTGCCTTCGACTATTCTAGTTAAACAGTTCAACAAAAACATGTTTTCTTTAATCCAACTGTTTTTAATATTCTTTTTTTTGTTTCTGCATTTTTTATTTCATTTTATTTGTTTTTTATTTTTTCCTACTTGCTTTGATTCTGTTTTATCTTCCTGTATTTTAATCATGTAAAGCACTTTGCATTGTCTTTGTACTGAATTGTGCTATACAAATAAATTTGCCTTGCCTTGCCTTGCTATTTTTTGCCCTTTTCGGGACGATTTTCCAGTCGCGCAAGAATTTTTAGACAAGGCCAAGTTCTGATAGTGCGTCTTGTAGTATACAGGGGGTAACAAGGGGCGATCAGCTTCTCGCGACCACCTCCCGATCAGGAATCGTAAAGTCGGGAGAATAATCAAACATGCTTGAAATTCAGTCAGCCGCCGTAAGGTCGCATCAGAGTGTCGGGCCGCACAGTGTGAGGACATACACCGTGACCTGTCGACTTTTAATCACTGTGGTACAGTTTGGGCTGTAGCTGCATACAACGATTGAAAACATCGCACAGTTTTACATTTGAGTTGAAATTTGCATTCTCTAGCTTTTTCTCCCCCTCAAGCTTTTTTTCCAAACATAGAGCTTTACGATCATCTGGAAGCAGTTTCGCAAAAACACGCTGAACCAGTTATGTCTGATATAAAATATCTGAGGAAAATTTAAACATATTTTTTAAAGCATTTTAATTGCCACAATAATGACATTTAATGAACTTTAATGCCAATTAAGGCCTTAATTTAAAAAATAATAATTTAATGACCCACAGACACCCTGTTGTAGACATTGAACCCCACCTCAAGGTTATTACTGGATTTGGGCCTGCTTAAGGCAAAATATTCACCAAAAGAAACAAATCTTTCCAGTAAATTTGACCTTCCAAGTTTCTTCCAGCCTAAAAAAAAAACATGGAAAAATCCTGGAAAAAACACAAAGAAACTTCCAACCCCGAAAAGCTGTTTTGTTTGCAGTGTTTACCAGTGTTGTTGAGAGGCAGAGGTCGCCCTGGCTTACTCTTCACAGCCGTGATGGTGGTGACCACGGTGCCACAAGGCATGACGGTACGGTCCATCTCCACCCTCTTACTGGCAGCTGGGGTTGGAGGTTGCCAGGACCGCACCTCGCTGGGCTCTAGATAGGTAAACTGGAAGGTTAAAGCCAGGTTAGTGTTTTTGTTCATAGAAGAAGAAACCACACTCATCAGCTGTGAAGGTCGGGTGGACCAACCTCAGTAGTCAGTGATCCAGTCACTGTGTCTTTGGTCTTTAGTGCAAACGTCTGCTGTCCTTTGGGGTGCTTCTTCACAAGATCAAAAGGCAAACACACCTGACCTAGTAAAGAGTCTGAACCAGCACAAGAGCCACATTATGGTCCCTGCTGCAGCACATCCATGGACAGAAAGTGTCGCCTAGAGATGCCTTACCTTCTGGAGGAAGACCGTCATTCAACACCTGAACACAGAGCTCTTTTGATCGTCCATTCAACTCACTGGAGGTAAACAAAAATAAAAATAAACCCAAATACATATCCGGTTGTACACATATAGTTCGTATCTTTATAAAAGTGATAAGTTAAGTTGGGGAAACGGTGTCAAACCTACAAGACAAACGGCTGATCCCAGGTAGGATTGGTTGTGTTCTTCAAAACAGATGTGCTAAACCTCTGTGGAGGATCATCCAGCTGCAGAACACACAGAGGATTGATGCTGCCTGCAGACACAGAGGAGATCAGATCAGCCACTAACAATTATTTAAAAGTCAGGAAAAATGATGGTAGGCATATTAATAAAGTAAGTAATAAATATAGCACCTTTCATAGACATAGAGGTAACAAAGTGCTTCACAAAATTAAAAATAGGGCTGGGTATTTTTGCCAAAGTCCTGAATCAATTCGATTTTGATTCATACAGTTCTAAATCGATTAATTTCGATTTGATCTGTTTCTACAATAATGAAAGTGGTTCAACTGTGTTTCAAAATACTCGTGTATTTTATGTTTTCCTGTCATATTAAACACAAGGTGTAAACTTGTAAATCAGACAGTTTAAACTTGAGATGTGAACAAAACTGTCTCATAAGTGCAAACTTGTTTGTGAAAAGTGAAAAAGTGAAGCCTCACTCGAGCAAGCAGACGTGACACAGCAGACATGCATGAGCTGCATTATCTCCTCTGCACAAACCATATGTATAGCGTTGTCTGTATCAACTACAGGGTGTTTGCTGGTCAGCCCCCGTTTGTTAATGTCTTCAGTCAACCTATTAGCTATATCTGCAGCTGTCTGGCTTGAAGTTATCTTGAGTGCATCTTTCCTGCTCATATAAAATATATTTACAGTCACAAAAGACATGGTCGTAAAACATCCCTCAATTTACTGGAATTAAAATCCTTTCTTAAACAAAAAGGTTTTTAGTTTACTCTTAAAAAACATCAACAGAATCAAGTTAGTGCATGGAAAGAGGGAGGTCGTTCCAGAGCGCCGGCGCGACCGCCTGAAAGGAGCAATCTCCACAGGTCCTGTAAAGAGTACGAGGGACCATGAGCAGGTTCAGGTTCTGAGACCATAAAGCAGCTAGATTAAAAGAGATTTCAGCATCAGAGCAATCGACTTCTATAGGGGAAAATAAAGGCATTAACAATGAGGCCTACAGCTTGTTTTTGCTGTTTTGGGAAGAAAATTCCTCTCAGATTAGGCCGACAGCATGAACCAAAAATCTCCTTCTTCAGCCCTCCTCTGGATGAGCCGTTTCAGCTTTCCACGCCCCCCCCCCAATTCTCCAATGTGAGATCAATAAAGTTTAATAATTTTATTATTATTCCTCTAACAGCACAGAGAGGATGGTGTTTAAGTCTTCAAAGTGAATAACTGACCGTATTCTTTAACAAGCTCATAATTGTACTGTCGTCCTGATACCTGGGAGCGTCGCTCCCTCCTGATCACATCCTGCTCTGTCCGACATCACTGGGTGTGGCGCAGCTGATGTGGGTGTTACTTTACAGAGCAAACAATGTTTAGCTGAGGTTACAGAGCAGAAAACACTGACTCCCTGCCCTGGACTCCTGCATGGGCAAAACTAAAGGTTTAGGTCGATGTTAATGCAGACCCTCTTTAGTTAGGTAAAAAGCAAAGCATCCATTCAGGACTCTGTCTCTGCATCAGTCCGTCTGATTCTGCTAATTAGAGAGATAATTTGCCTCCTTCCTCCTGTTTCAGGAAACATTTCCTTCCTAAATGAATCAGAGCGCTGCACAACAAAGTGAGATTATCATCCTAACAGGCTGATAACATGAGCTGGAGCTAACCTGTTTTAATTCATAAACATGTATAATTTGTTGTTTTTCTGTTGAGTTTTATTTTATATATTCAATTTAAAAAATGTGTATGTAGAAGAAGCTTTACTGAACGACAGAAGCTCTATGATAAACACAGAGCTTACGATGAGGTCACACCAAAAAGCTAAATACTACCTGTGGGACCAAGCTGGTTTTAAAACAGTTATTAAAGGAAGATATTACACCTGGTGATTCTCCTATAAAATTAGCACTAATCGTAGAACAAGGTCCATGCAGGAAGCTACACTATAGTTAGCCTGTGCTTATTAAAGAAGTACAGCCCCAGACTTTTTTCAAACATTAAATTTATAACATTTTTATCCTGTGTTATTAGGTATTTTAATTTATTCATAAGGAAAAAATTAAACTGCAGAAATTCAGCTCCAATTGTGTTAAAGGAAAAGTCCGGTCACATTCAGAATATAAACTTCTGAAAGTACTTTAAAGTCGTAGGGAAGTCATATTTAAATGTCAAATCATTCTGGCTTAAACATGCATATAAACAAATTCTTTATTATTGTCCCAAAATTTTGAAAATTTCTATTCCCTGTGAGCTTTTCGCAGGTATGACGCAGATATTTTTTGATTTATGCCCAATATTGAAGCATGGTCTGCGCTATGTTATTCCACGCCACAACGCAAGAGGGACAATCATAAACTAGCTGTGGCTCTAGATACGGCCCAGGCGGTGAAGAAGTGGGGGCAAGTTTGTGCGCCAACGGAGGGACAATAGGGAGAAAAAGTGTGGATCCAGTTGGAAAAAGGGTCCCAGCGTTCTAACGCACCTCGCTCTTCTAGCTGGTCCAACTTCAGGAGTCGATTTCCACAATGGAGGTCATACAAACAAAACACGCCAGTAAGGTACCAAACAGGAAATACGCATAGAGTAGAGAAGATGTAAGTTTTTTCTTTTTTTTTTTTTTTTAACATGTTTTAACTCATTTTTAGATTAAATCAGATGAAGCTGGTTTAGTGTGATTTTTTTATTTATTTTGCGCAAAGAGGAGATGAAAGTCACAGTTTCTATTTTCTATTTGTCCAAAATGATAACCATGCATCTTTTCCCTACACTTAACAACAGAAGGGGCAGGGACGTCTCTGCGTTCACTGTGACACCTACGCAGACGACCTGGTTTCGAAGTACAAATCAGCCTTAAGACTAGGGCTGGGTATTGTTCAAAAATTTTCGGTTCCGGTACCAATACCGATACCTTCACTTCGATACCAGTTCCTGAACGATACTTTTTTCGATACCAGTTTTATAATATCAATTCGAAGAAAAAGAAAATTACACAACATAAAAAAGTACAAATCTTGAGTTTTATTTTAAGCTCTGATTTTTCCATTTACATTTTTCCTCTTACATAAAAAAAAAAAATTCAGTGTCTAATATTCACTGTTACATTATGAGGACCTTTTTACTTAGCAGTTTTCCTTTAGAAAAATTACCATGTCTGACAAACAAGCCCGTTGAATGGGATCCTACTGACAGCGCACCGCTGGTATGTCGGGGTCTGAGCGGCTCCGACAGAAATATTGGAAGGCAGGATGAACTGACTGCACTGATTAAGTTTTCAGGTGGATTGTCCCACTTAAAAACATAATAAAACTACTTTATTCCCACTGATCACAGCAAATATAGCTGCAAGGCAAATAAAGGATAGAGTAGCCCAACGCGCTTCAGAGCCACTTTTCGACCGCGCAGCCAGAGCAGCAAAGCTTCTTCAGCCGCGCGTCAGAAGCTGGTACAAGCAGCAAAAATGAAGCAGCAGACGTGATTTTGCTGCTCCTGCTGCGTCCAGTTTGAAGGCAGCATGATTCACTCCGCTCTGGCTTTGCTCTGCCCACGGGCTGCTGAGAGGAGGATGGTCGCGCTGGCTGCAGTCCACTCTTCTTGCAGTCAAACACTGAGCAACTTTCTGCTCTTAAATTGTTTCCGTGCACGATGTATTGCATTGCGCACTATTGGCATCAGTGTTAATAAAGTGAAGCCGCACTTTTGACCTGGGGGGCATTTTAAAGGGGTTCCATGATGCTCACAACCAGTTCACAACAGATACACATGAACCCTGGCTGTAGGCGTGACCACCTGTGTATTTTTCCTGGATGACGCAATCACGTTAAGTGTTACAGCCAATCACCGAAACTTGGTACCGAAAGACGAGGCATGTTTCGATACTCTGTAGAACCGAAGCATTTCGGTCGGTACCATAAAAGAACCAAAGTTCGATACCCAGCCCTACTTAAGACATGCAAAAAACTAAATCTACTGCTGCAGAATGAAACATGCTAAGAACACAGAAAAAGGTTCTGTAAAGTGGAATCATTGTCAGATGAGATGCTGCTGGAGCTTTTTTCTATTTAGTCATTAGACAGGACATGAAAACCTGTCACTATTTCACAGCCCTCATAGTTTTGCCCCCCGTGGTGGATTCATGGTGGGGGTGTTTGCCCAGTTCTGTTAAACTTGCCTTACAGGACAGGAACGATGAAACTGAGGAGACTTGCAGCTTACCTGCAGCATCCTCCTCCTTATTGAGTGTGACGCGGGTGTTTTTCACAAGCAGCTTCCAGTCGTGGGCTCGGGGGGGCTTTGGAGGCGACATCACTTTGCCGTGAGTTTCCTGTTGGATAAACCAGACAACAGAAAACTTTACAGACCACAGTGACTGATCCAACCAACCAGATACACCAACAGCAAGCAGAGCGCTCAGTCCAAATCAGTAGGATCCAAAATTGGCATTAAAGCCGCAGAACTGATGTCAGAAATTCAACAGAGTAACACTGAGCCGTAAGATTTGAATAAATGTAAAATAGAAGAGAGTTAAATAGATGTAATTTCTCAGATATAACCAAACAACATACACATATGTATATAGTTATATACTCAAAAACCAACAATTCTGCAAGAGAGCTACACTGACTGAGAGAAGCTGTATGGATCCTCAGCTCAGGCTGGAGAACATTAACGTTGTGCAGCTGCCTACAGATCTGGGCTTTATGAAACAGTCCTGAAGTCCTTCAGGAAAGCTGCAGACATTTAGATGGAATAAGATGATATTAAAATCTAATTTCTGGCCCCACATGCAAAACTTAAGGAAACTCCTGAGGGATTTTGCTTCAATGCAAAGGCAAACCTGGAAGGAAAGATCTTAGAGGCTTTAAAACACCTCAGACTGAGCAGGACGTTCCTTTTCCAGCAGGATAATGACCCTAAACATACGACTGAGGCTGCAAAGCGAAAGTTTCAATCAAAAACATAATATGTCAGAATAGATGGGTTTCTATTGGCGTTGTTTTAAGCTTTAATAGCACCTTAGAGGAGCATGATGGAAACTTTCAAGGTTTGGAAAAGTTTTTATGCTCATTTGTTGTTTTTTTTAAAAAACTTTTCTAAAGAAGAAAATCTGCTAATAAAGATGGAAAAACACTTATCGCATCGGTTCTTACGTAGTGAACATTAACCGAAGATCAGCTGTTTCCATCGGCAGCGTCTGAAATGCAGGATTAAAATCATATTCTCTCTACATCTCCGGATTATAAGAACCATCACTAAAACTAGCCGACATGATAAAGTAAATACAACTTGAACAGATTCATTCATCAAAACTTTGCTCCATTACTGATCTGTAATCTGTGTTGTTCTGCTAACTCTACTTCCTGTTTATTAAAGCTGAAGGCAACATAAACATGTGACCACATTACGCTCGGCAAACATTTGGTTAATTCCTCCTAATGGATGGAAACACGTCTAATAAGCATTTTTTTACCCTCACAGTTTTCAGGACATGGATGGAAACAGTAAAATGAGCCTAAATCTGTAATTAGACCTCCTTCCGTCCGTCCAGTCTGACAGAGCAATGAACAGAAACGTTCTCCATCAGTCTAGATGACATTTTCTAGAGTGAAGGAAGCTGAATGGAAATGCACACCACACTTTTCAGGTTTCGCTTGTAGAAAAGCTCCCTTCTAACTCAGATTAATGAAGATTGTTTGGAAAGTACTGTTTTTATTAAGCCTAAAAAACTATTCAGCTAAGGAATAAACCAACATAATGTTTAGAGAGTCTGGCTCTGAGTCATTTTGTGTTTTAATTCGGTTTCCTTAATAGTCATCTTAATGTCACAATCTATCGTAATCTCTTTAAAAAAGAAACTATCTTTATATGTTTGATTGCAGCTTTCAGATCGAAGCTGTTTTTAGTGAAAGCACAGAGCAAACAAAGCAAACAAGATCCTCCTGAATGAGGGAAGAGCCTTTGTCTGACCTTGCGCTCTGAGGCCTGAGCAGGCCTGCAGCTCAGCAGCACAGAGGGACGGCTCGCACGCAGCAGCTGCCTCAGACGCTCCTTTAGGGCTGCAGCACTGCAGGCGTTAGCAGAGTCCTGATGGAGAGAGAAGAGTCACAGCTTATTGAAGAATGGAAACATGATAACCTGTTTTTAATGGAACATTTTTCCACTTCCTGCTGATCAATCTTTATTTAATAAACAAAGATTAACTTCATATTTTCTTTTTTTGTTTATCAACCACATATTTATCAATAATTCTACGAAAAGCAAATATTGAAAATACTTAAAACCAGACCCAATCAATCACAAGATATTCAATAAATTATTAAATGAGTTAAAATATCTGTATATGCAGCTTTGACCAGCAGCTAGTAGTGTTTTTAATCTATTATTATAAAAAAGATCTAAAATTAAAAGGTTGAATTATTTAAAGAAAAATAAGCATTTTTATATGCATACATAAACACAAACACCTGCTTGGTAAATCTGCTTAGCAGGCGTTAAACAACCTATTTTAAAAAGAAGTGCCAGTTTCCTTCAGATTTACCTGTGTGAGGACGGGGGCGACATGCAGCCCGTCGACGTCCAGATGGGACACTTCCCAGCTCACTTTGATCTCATCCTGGACTTCCTGCATGTGGAGCTGAAGCTGAGGAGCAGAGAGTAAACAATGGTTCATCACAGAGTAGTGCCACACACTGCAAAAACCATAAGAAAGATGAGTTAAAAATTCTTAAATTAAGTGTATTAACCCCTTAATTTCAGTAGGTAAAAAAGATGATCTGCCAATGGAATGACTATCTTTCCTCTTAAAGTTAGATAATTAGATAAAACTCACTTGAAATAAGACAATGTAATTGTTTTCTCTTATTTTAAATGTAAATTGGCTGGTTTTATTGACAAAGTGTCTCACTTACCATCTTAATTCAAGAGCTAATGCACTTATTTTAGAAAAAAATGACTCATTTAGATAATAAAATTTTGCAGTGCAGGAAACTTCGCTGCTCTCCAGTCATTATAGGTACCTCAACAAAAGCATCTATTTTCAAAATAAAAGCCTTTTTGCAGCTTTTATTTGCTAATATTCAGAGGGAAGTGGTTAGAGGATTGCGCTTGGAATCCTGAGGTTATGGGTTCAAGTCCCACTCCAACAGACTGCCACTCTGGGTTCCTGAGCAAAGAGTGAATTTCATTGCTCTGTACTTGTAATGGTCACTGTTACAAGTTTTCTGTACTTGTAACGTACAAGTAATAAAAAAGCTGCAAAAGAAATAATATCAAGATGGTAATTATGCTGCATCGACCAAACATATAATGATTTAGGTTTGGTCCAGCCCTAACTGCAAGGAGAGGAAGAAGGTATGTAATACTAGAAGGAGTATTGGGGCCATACTGAGATATACAGTGGGGCAAAAAAGTATTTAGTCAGCCACCAATAGTGCAAGTTCTCCCACTCAAAAAGATGAGAGAGGCCGGTAATTTTCATCATAGATATACCTCAACTATGAGACACAAAATGTGAAAAAAAAATCCAGAAAATCACATTGTCTGATTTTTAAAGAATTTATTTGCAAAATATGGTGGAAAATAAGTATTTGGTCAATAACAAAATTTCATCTCAATACTTTGTTATATACCCTTTGTTGGCAATGACAGAGATCAAACGTTTTCTGTAAGTCTTCACAAGGTTTTCACACACTGTTGCTGGTATTTTGGCCCATTCCTCCATGCAGATCTCCTCTAGAGCAGTGATGTTCTGGGGCTGTCGCTGGGCAACACGGACTTTCAACTCCTTCCAAAGATTTTCTATGGGGTTGAGATCTGGAGACTGGCTAGGCCACTCCAGGACCTTGAAATGCTTCTTACGAAGCCACTCCTTCCTTACCCGGGCGGTGTGTTTGGGATCATTGTCATGCTGAAAGACCCAGCCACGTTTCATCTTCCATGCCCTTGCTGATGGAAGGAGGTTTTCACTCAAAATTTGACGATACATGGCCCCATTCATTCTTTCCTTCACACGGATCAGTCGTCCTGGTCCCTTAGCAGAAAAACAGCCCCAAAGCATGATGTTTCCACCCCCATGCTTCACTGTAGGTATGGTGTTCTTTGGATACAACTCAGCATTCTCTCTCCTCCAAACACGACAAGTAGAGTTTTTACCAAAAAGTGCTATTTTGGTTTCATCTGACCATATGATATTCTCCCAGTCATCGTCTGGATCATCCAAATGCTCTCTAGCAAACTTGAGACGGGCCTTGACATGTACTGGCTTAAGCAGGGGGACACGTCTGGCACTGCAGGATTTGAGTCCCTGGAGGCGTAGTGTGTTACTGATGGTAGCCTTTGTTACTTTGGTCCCAGCTCTCTGCAGGTCATTCACTAGGTGGTTCTGGGATTTTTACTCACCGTTCTTGTGATCATTTTGACCCCACGGGGTGAGATCTTGCGTGGAGCCCCAGATCGAGAAAGATTATCAGTGGTCTTGTATGTTTTCCATTTTCTAATAATTGATCCCACAGTTGATTTCTTCACACCAAGCTGTTTACCTATTGCAGATTCAGACTTCCCAGCCTGGTGCAGGTCTATAATTTTGTTTCGGGTGTCCTTTGACAGCTCTCTAGTTTTGGCCATGGTGGAGTTTAGAGTGTGACTGTTTGAGGTTGTGGACAGGTGTCTTTTATACTGATAACGGGTTAAAACAGGTGCCATTAATGAAGGTAACGAGTGGAGGACAGAGGAGCCTCTTACAGAAGAAGTTACAAGTCTGTGAGAGCCAGAAATCTTGGGAGAACTTGCACTATTGGTGGCTGACTAAATACTTTTTTGCCCCACTGTATATTAGTGTTGCACCGATACCAGTATTGGGCAGGACCCCGATCCAGCACTAAAATGGTTGTATCAGTATCTAATAGGGCACCGATACCATTTTGAGAGCCAAAAGTTTATTCAACTATTGTCACCCATATATCTTATATATATATAAATAAATTTAAATTACAGAAATAAAGTCATAATTACAAGAACAAATTCATAATATCAGGTTTAAGAAAATAAAGTCAAATTTTTACCTAAAAACCAAAATAAGTCATCAACAAATGTCCCTCTGAGTAACTTTGTCCAGTGATGAACAAAATGTTCATTTTTTTTCCCTCTCCAGCCCCATTAAGCTAAATATCAGAAGAGCAGAACATAACAAGTGTCTCAGTAACCATAACATCACTGGGTAAACTGGATTCGTGGCCAAGAAACTCTTCAGATCCTAAACCCAGAGAGAATCATTTTTTCTAGCCCAAACAGCTCAAGCTGCGACCCCAAAGAAAACCAGACAACAAATTGGAGACACCCTAAAAATAAATGTGATTACTTTATATTTATACATGCAATGTTTTCTTTGGCAGCCGTTTTAGTGTTATATGTATTTTAGTCTTATGGAAAAAAAAAAAACTTATTAGTTTTAGTCAAATATGTCATTTCATATGTGAACGTTTAGTCAAGCTTTAGTCTGATTTAGAAAATAAAAGATTTTCTATCTGTACAAAAAGTTTACTTCATATAAATGTCAACAAGTGAAAATATATATATATATATATATATATATATATATATATATATATATATATATATATATATATATATATATATATATATATATATATATATATATATATATATATACATATGTGTGTGTCGTTAGGCTTCTTTTTTTAGCTTGCAATGCCCCATACCCTACAAACCCAAAATCCAACAAAAGAAGCCAAAAGACCCCATTCCTGTTCGTCGGTTCCAATTTGCATGTTTTTTAAGCCAAAACAAGGCTTTGTTGGGCTACTGCATAAAACCTCGAACTCAACGCTATTCCTGACATTTTGAATTGAAAAAGCTTCCTGCATGGGAAGCAAAACGTCTTCAAACTTCCAGTGGATTGTTTTTAATTTTCTTTTTTTGTAAAGACTATGACCCGGATGATTAAGAAGCTTCACCAGCTTTTAAATTACATTTAATTATTGGACTAATCATCCAAAATTTATTTTTAATGATCTATTGTGACATTTAATAGTTCATTTTTAAATTTTATTGCATATTTAATATTTAGATCAAGTAGGGCTGAAACAATTCAACGGAGTCATCGATTATTTCAATAATCGTCAACTAATTTAACAACTGATTTATCGTTAAATGGAGTATAGAGACTCTAAAACAAGCCTTTAGCTAAAAGAGTAAAACACTTAGAACAGTAAGTATACCAAGATTATGCAAAAATATATCAACATATTACATTTAAGATAAAAAATGTTGATATATTTTTACCTATCAATATGTTCTATCCGGAACTCCTCAAATGTTAAAGTTTTAGTTTCACCTGGTTTAATTTTGTAAAAAGGATTTTTAAGGAACCTTTTTTATTTGATTATTAATCCATAAAAGAAAAGAAATAATCAACAGATTAATGATTTGCAAAATATTCGTTAGTTGCAGCCCTAATATCAAGCCTTAGATAAATAGATGTTCCATTCACTTATTACATGCTAAATTAATCTTTTTTGTCACGTTTTCATCTTTCATTACATATTTTAGCCATCTATACACCCCAGAAAGCAAATCAGAATGATTGTTGATCTATTTTGTTTTATGACCATCTATCCATCTAAATCCTGAATGTTTAATTTCGCTTCACTAAGACTGGTTTCTTCCAGCCCTTCAGGAATTATAACTTCTCTGTCTGTAGAAGAAACCAATAGAGTGGGTAATGTGCCTGAACAGGTCTGGATTCCAGTGTGGGACTGATGCGATGCAAACAATGATACCATCAGATACCAACAGCAACATCACAGCCTGTGACGGAAACAGACTGATTTCTGGATCAACTGACAAACCCAAACATCGTTAATTATGATCGTGGTAAAGGAGAACTGTGAGCGATCCAGGAGGAAGTGTTTGTTTTCAAAACAGCGAAGTGAAATTGTTGTTTTAGACATGTGGCATCATTATGATGCGGATATTTCCTGAGAAAATAATAAAAGGCTTTCTCAGAAAGATGGGACCTTCTTTGAAGTAGAATAACAAGCCACGGCAGAAAACAGTTATTAGGTTGAAGAGCCTGGAGGGAACCAGATCAGACTGACTCAGAAGGCAGAGAAAAAGTTATTGCATCACCCACTTAACTCCCAGCACAGGAAGACTGGGTGATTGCTCCAGGTGCTTGACAGGAGAGTCATCAAACCTTAAGAACGAGCACAGCGTCACCCTGACTGAAGCGTTAAGGTTTGTGTTTACGGGGAGAAGGAGAAGAATCATTCAGATGATGCTCTACAGGGATGAGGTCAGGGTTCAAACAAGTCAGGCGACTTTATTCACAGAAAACGCTGCACAGTCATGTTAGAACAGATGCTACAAAATGTCGTCATAGGCAGCAGAGCTGAGATCCTTTCCCTGGAATTGAGGGGGCCTCATCAAGCAGGAATCCATCCTCATCCCTCCTCTAGTTCAGGCAATGCTGGGTGTTTTCTGACTCCAGGGAAGTGGTCTCCACAGCTTCAGTACAGGGAAACTACAAAGAATGGTCATCCTGAGCTGCTTCCACACGCTGATGAACTCAAAGGTTTGAAGATCAGTCTGCATGAAAATGGTGAAGGTCCAAGATTACACGACTACAACTGGGCTGGAAATGGGATGGTTCCTGGTACCAAGGTAGCTCCACGTAGCAGGTTAAGGAGTAACCCCTCCCCCACATGTTGCTCCCAACATTCTATCCCAGTGACGGCAACCCTCCTATAAACTTGCACATCTTGACTGAATTGATTCTGGATTCCAAAGCACTTCACATCCTATACTGCTCACTACTGTTACCTTATTTGACTTACTGTGTGGAGGTTTGGGGGAACACTTATCAACACTCACTACAGCCACTAGTCATAATGCAAAAAAAGAGCAATAAGAATCATTCACAACGCCGGACTTCGGGATCATACAAACTCCTTATTTCTAAAATCTAAATTGCTAAAATACCAGGATTTAATAGAATACCAAATTGCAGTATTCATGTTCAAAGTAAGACATAGCATATTGCCTGGGAATATACAAAAGATCTTCTCTGAAAGGAAGGGAGGGTACAATATAAGGGGAAGGGGAAATTTTAGGACTAATAGATGTAGAACAACAAGGAAATGATTATGTTTATCAATTTGCGGAGTTAAATTGTGGAACAAACTAAATGAGAACCTAAAGCAATGCCCAAACATATTCTTTTTCAAAAAAATGTACAAAGAAATTATTTTCAAAAGGTAAAGAGAAGCATTGTAGAAAGTTTTTTGTTTTTTGTTTTGTTTATTTGTATATATATATATATATATATATATATGAAGGTATATGTGTATACATATTTATGTATATATATATGTGTAGGTAGGTATGTATTTATATGGATATATATAGCAACATCATTATAAATAGTGTAAATTGAAGAAATACAAGAATTAAAGGGGTAGGAGCACATAAGTTCTACTACTTCCTACTCCTTTTCGCACATGTAATAGAGGTATATCAACTTAGGAAAGAAGGGTACCTTGTTTGTTGTTTTTCTCTCCAATGTCTTAAAACATTGTTTTTTTTTGTTTTGTTTTTCTCTTGCATGTTCGAAATAAAGATACCAATCTAATAAAAAAACAAAAAGAATAATACCCCCCCCCCCCCCCGACACGTGTTTTGGGGAAATGCCCCCTCCATTACTCGACACACGCCTCAAAGCCTCGGCTCATCTCATGACATCACTAGTGACCGCAGACAGGAGGCCTCTGATTTGTCAAATCTACATCCGCTGTACACTAAGCTTATTTCCTGTTTGGTACCTTATCAGCTTGTTTTGTTGGTATGACCGCCATTATGGAAAACGAATCGTGAAGAAGGTAGAAGAGCGAGGTGCGCGAGAACGCTGGGACCCTTTTTCCACCTGGATCCCCGCTCTTATTTGCCCTCATGTCCCGCCGTTGTTGCATAAACTTGCACCGACTTCCTCACCGCCTCACCGTATCTAGATGGTATAAACAGTGGGGCGATCGTTCCTTGTGGTCACCGCACCCAAACTGTGGAACAACCTGCCCCTCTGTCTGAGGGTTCTCACTGATCTGCACCTTTTTAAGTCCAGATTAAAGACTCATTTTTTAAACTGGCTTTTAATACTTAGGACACATTATTTTATTCCTATTATTTTAGTATAATTTTTTTGCAATGTTTTTATCGTTCTGTGAAGCCCTTTGGTCTTCCTAGTGTTGTTGTAAAGTGCTATATAAATAAACTTTGATTTAAATTTTAGATTTTAGACCCACAGCTAGTTCCTGATTTTATTGTCATTTTGTATCACCGTGTTTCAGAACATTTCCATTCCATAAAGTTTAGAAGTTAATGAACAATCCTCTTGATACAAGAAAAAAAATAAGGTTTCTACAAAAGCTGCTTATCAATAACTTATTAGTCGATCAATAAATCTATTACTCTCATCCCTAATTTCGGCATGATTTGGTCATTTATCAGTTCAAAAATTGCAGCAGCGATGCAACTTAGTTCAGTTTGAAACACTTCAGCTACACACAGCAAACACCAGAATGGAGCGCTTAAACAAAAAATGACGACACATCGACAACCATCGCCTCAAAGAAAATCAACATTTAAGACAGATCTCTTTTTATAGCTGTAATCTAACTTCTTTTTTATAGTTGAAAACCTTCAGAGACCCGTCAGAGTCCTGCTTAATGAACCTCTTACTTTCGCTTTGTGAGAATCTCCTCCCACCTCGCTAATAGCTGCTAATTAAGGACACATACCGACCAAATGCACTTTAATAGTCAGGTTTTAATGAGATTCACAGACCAAAAGTCTTCAGTAAAGGAGGCATTTCTTTTATGGCAGCTAGTTTATAGTATCTAACTTGTGAGCCATGTATAAACGGGTTTAATCTTTGTCAGACCGTCCCCACATTACTGTGAGTGGTTTAGCTGTTCCTGCTGCTGTGTTTACATTTCCAAGATGGATCCTGCACTGAGAGGGATGCATGTGTGTCGAGGCTCTTCCTGGTAACGTGACGCAGCTGTGCGCTCTACAGCGCAACTCAACCTCTTTTCTATCCACAAACTGTCCAGGCGCTCTATAACCCCCCCGTTTTCTAGCCTGGAAACACCTAACAAACCTTTGACTTTTCCAGGATAATCTAAAGCAGGGAGAGCGAAAAAAAACAAAAAGAGATGAGAGGACTTCCTTTGTTTTCCTGGAACAATGGCGGATCCATGATCACAACAAAAACAAGCCAGCATGTCACTCCCGCTCTATTAAAAGAACAACATTAGGAAGGTGACAAGCACCTTATGGCGCTAAAAATAGCTCTGATTCAATCGGGTTACCTCATGTCGGCCATTACTCTACATGAGTGGAGAGTTCAGACTGAACAGGATGGAAGCTTAATGGGATTAAGGGGCAGGACGATCCGATGTGAATCCAGACACCTTTAAAGCCGGTACTGGGAAGTAACATGGAAAACATTGAAGATCTGATTATATTAGAACATGTCCTTTAATAGAACGTGATCTGTTCCCTGATACGGATGTTTAATGAGGTCCAAGCGCAGAAGGAACCTCCATTTATCTGTACTGATGCTGCAGCCAGCGGTAATTCAATCCACCGCCGCCCATCACTTTCAATAAACCTCATTCAACTAAACCAGAACAACAAGGAGGAAAATCAGGTTTCGCTGGCCTCCCTGGGTAAAGGTAAATAAAGCTGGTTATTTCATGGACTCTGCAGCTGGCTGAATGTGGACCGTTTACCTGGAGCTCTACTGGAGCTAAACGCGCCGTATATCTACAGGGATCAGCTGTGGATCCAACGCTGAGGAGGAACTGAAGCTTCTCTCCAACCACGCTGCAGGAGGCGGCCTGTCGGGGGGAAGAAAAAGCGAAAGCAGTTTAGATCAGGAGGGGAACTAAAGGCACAGACGTCTGAAATGAAAGGAACAAACATCTAAACAGGAATTTGATCGCTAAACAGGCGGCTGATTAGAAACGTACAGGTCCCTTCAGTTACTCCTCATAAAGATGGATTTTTTCATTTTACAGGAAATACTGATAAAAAACTATTTTCTAAAACAATAAAATGAGTTTATGGCAGATTTTTCCCTGATTCATTCAGGATTAAAACAAACAAACGGGCTGAAACACGTTTATTCGTATCTGAAGAAACGTTGCAGGTTTTACCTCCACTGCTCAACCAGTTCTCTAGTTGCTCCTGAACGAAAAATCTATTTTTTTTATTTTGTCCGATGTCACAGTTTGAGTCGGATGGTTTGAAAAGTATGGAGTGATTTTTGTTACATTCATGTTGCAGCAAAGAACACTTAAGTAAAAAAAACTATCTAGAAATTAAATATTGAAAAGTTGTTATTTAAAAAAGGTTTCTTTTAGTATCTTTATTGTTTTCTTATATTTTATTTCTTTTTTGCATGTTGTTTATTGTTTTGCTGATTTTTTTTTATTTCAAACTTAAATCATTTGATGTTCTCTTTTTCAGATTTTTTTATAGTGTTTTACAGATTGAATTCTCTTTAATTCAAGCCCAATATAAACATTTACTGTTAATTATAATAAAAAATATAAAATTGTTTTCGCTAACATCTATGATGACCGATAGAAATGTGTCTCTGCTCCTCAGATCTGTGAAATCCAACCTCAAAAAGAAGGAAATTCGTAAAAACAAGCTGAAAAAGAGAAATGTTACAAAAAAATGTATATGAAAAAAATAAAACATGGAACTAATAATTTTAAAAAAAGATCAATTTAAAAAAAATCTAAGTCGGTAACCGGGGTAACTTCATTTGTTATCATTGTCAGTGAGCTCTATGTGAGCTAAATGTTAGTCGGGATCTATTTCCCACTGCTTGGCTTTTATTGGTCCTATAATTCTGCTGCTCAGCTCTAAATCAGCAGAACCTCCATCTCTGAACTGATGGTCTCTCTTTTTCATCTTCAATCTTCTGTTAATGAATACTTTCTTAGGTGGACTGCATCACGTTTATGAAGTTAACTGGAGTTTAGAAAGTTTGCTAAATCTGATGTGGCGAAGGAGAAGTATTCGTAGAAATTTTCAACAAGACTACAGATTTAGTGCATCAGAGCCAATGAATCTACACATAGAGGATTACTATAAACCTTCCTGAATTCAGCCTTAATACAGACTGATGGGCTAACAGAAAAGAGAAATTAGCTCCACACTAAAAAATTTATGATCAAATATCCAGCTGTGATGAAGCTGTCTGGAAAGACTCAGCTGCTAAGAGATGCCATCAAATAATGTAAGGGGCGGGGCTATGCATTTAAGCATGTGTAGATGGCTAGTATGGAGGGTTAAACGGGACAAAAGTTAAAAAAATTACATTTTACATAAAATACTGAAATGTAAAATTGAAAGTCCAATCAAATAATTAAATGTCATTAAAGTCTTTTGGATAATGGAACTTTATTGATCTCACATTGGAGTAATTTACCTCTCCATTTAATTCTCCTTGGCAAGAGTGGGCGGCCATTGTGGGGCGCCCGGGGAGTAATCGGCGGTTAAAGGTCATACTCAGAGACCCAGAGTGGCAGTCTTTGGGACTGGGTTTCAAACTCAGAACCTCTGGATTTCAAGCCCTATGCTCTAACGACTAGGCCACCATTCCCTAAGTAGCAGACTCATTATGAAATAAAAAATTAGACTCAGTGGGCGGGGCTAGAGCCGCTTCCATAGAAACCCTGAGGTCTGATTGGCTGCTTCTTGCTGAAAAAGTACGTAAAGTAAGAAGTAAAGCAACTTCTTCCTGAATTTATTTTACTCTTGAGTCAATAATATTGCTCAAAAAGGTGTAAATAACTTTGGAAAGGTGTTTATTAACATCATATGAACCCCAGCCTCTACGTTCGTTGTGTTTGGACTTCATAGGGGCTGAAACAAAAAAAAAACAAAAAAAACAAACAAAAACAATAAATTCCTCTGAAAACAGAGGAGGTCAGAATTGTAACCATGCAGAGGGTATGTAAACATTTGAACTGGTTTCTGTATAAAAAAAAAAACATAACATGTGACTGCATCACAGAGAGCTGAAAAAAAACCCCACTTCATTTGGTTAAAGCTGTTTGAAATCAGATTAAAGCGATCATAACCTGCAGGGCTGTAAACTACAGAAAATTATTGTGAATGGGGTATAAAGTCAGACAGTAGGGTTTATAAACACACTCTGGGTCTATAAACACACTCTGGGTCTATAAACACACTCTGGGTTTATAAACACACTCTGGGTTTATAAACACACTCTGGGTTTATAAACACAGTCTGTTTCTGGGTCAGACCTGCTGTAGCTCTAAAGCCAGGTCTCTGTGAAAGTCGCCTCCATTGCTTCAGTAGGAGATGCAAACTCACAGCTTCGTTGTGACGTCTATGACTTTGCAGGGCTGTCGGCGTTTTTCTCTTACAGTGACGAGAATGAGGAACTTCACTCAGAGCCTATTTGCATGTTGGCTTTAGACATCTACACTTCATCAACCCTGCTCTGTTGTTTGAGCAGGTACCCTCTGCATCGCTAATTCTTCACACACTGGTGAAGACCTACCGCCTTAAACAGACATCAAAAAGTGATGGTTAAAGCCGCCTGACCCTTTACAGGGAAAAGTTAGATTTCTATGAAAAGTTCCAGTGAGGCTTTTTAGGACCTTATATCCCACATCTTACTCCGTCATAGCCTTTTCCTGCTGGAGCAAATCAACAATAACGTCATATCTCAAAAACTCCAAATGTCATCATAGACATGTTGTTTCGTTTAATTATTTTCCAATATCATGTGTGATGCCATCTCTTTAAGCCATCTTCCAATTCTTGGAGTTTCAATTTTTTTTTCCAGTTGAGAGAGATTATATGTTTTGCTTGTAATATACACATTAGGGGTGGAACGGTTCACAAAATCCACGGTTCGGTTCACGGTTTCGTGGTCACGGTTTTCGGTTCGGTATATGTTTATTGTTATACCGAAAAATAAAAAAATTAATAAAAATTAATGAAAAAATAAAAATTAATAAAATAAATGAAAAAAATAAATGAATTGTAATTATTTTTAATGATTCGCAGAAACCCTGGATCATTTCTGCATGTTTTGCTGCTTTGAATTTAATCATCTCGCGCATGCTCTCTACCATCTCCAAGGAACTCAGAGCGGAGCGGACGGGAGCCACAGTGGAGGCTGTAGGCTTTGCTTTGTGCAGGCGGTCTGGAGCGCAGCGGGGCGGAGGGGAGCATGACGGAGTATGAGGGATTTCGGGGTTTGCCTGACATGTTGGTCATGTTGCTGTTAGCATAAACAAAACGTGTTGCACAATGCTTGCACACTGTTGCACTTTTATCCACAACTTTCTTTCCGCCGTCATCGTAGGTCACTCTAAATGCAAAGTGGTTCCATACAGCAGACCTATAAAGTGCTGCTGGCACGTCTTCCAACTCCTGTTCTTTCCCACTCGCCATACCCACACAATTGTCCACAACAACTGATTTTTTCTGCTACACCCGGCTACGCTGCTTCGCTTCTTCTTCTTGTTTACTACTGGTGGTTGGCTTTGGTCGCAGTACCGCCACCTTCTGCTCTGGAGTGTACCCGCTTCGCCTATGAGAAAAAGGAGCAGCGCATGAACAAAACGCAACACACACGAATCGAACCGAGACAGTCGAACCGAACGGTTCGGACGGTTTTCATAAACCGTTCCATCCCTAAGAAGCAGCCATTCAAAACGGCCCTTCCCAGGCAAACGCCAGCTGAACGGCAGCCCACTGCTCCCAGCGAAATCCCCTCCAACTTCCAGCCAGAGGCCTTCTCCTGGACGTTCATATTTTTTACCCTTTCACTGAATTACAGGGTCTGAGCAGGAGATGATGCTTCTCTTTAGATCTTAATGTGCACAAATCATGAGAGAAATATTATTTTAGTACAAATATTGATGTTTAAAAAGGAACTGCAAAGGACCGGCCAAGGGCCCATCAAGGAAATTGCGGAAATTTTGCATGGCTACAACTATATTTATTTCACTCTACATTCATTTATACAAATAAAGTGAATTACATGAAATGTTAAATCAATTTTTTCTTTCAAAATAACATTCAATCATTTTATTAATCTTTTTAAATGCATGTCAATTATTTAATGGGACATTTTAATCGTACAATCTAATAATATTTCTTACATTTGACTCATGTATTAGATCAATAAATAACCGTTACATCTAATTATTTCATGGTAAAGTCATGTTTATGTGTTTCATTAAATATTTTTGGAGCTTCATATTCCTCGGGGATGAAAGCATAAATATCCCTAACTTTCAAAGGTTTTTTTTCAGTATTTCTTTTTGCAAATTCTCTCTTAGACGGCCTCTCTGCAGCTTGGCTCGGGAGTCTCTACACGGTTTACGTCTGAGGGCGTAGAAAAAATGTTGGTGTTTACGCGTGTCTGCGAGGAATGCCATCCAACGAGGTCGGGCCGGTAGCTCGTCTATCCCTGTAGTGTCTGTTAGACGGAATGATGTAGCAACAGATCTACTGGGGTCTGTCAACTGTGGGGGAGAGAGTCTGGGTGGAAAGGCTTCCTTCCACAACATGTAATCACGTTTGGAAGTTTGCTTATTATGATATGATGTAAGAACACTAGTGTCTCTGAGCTCCTCCCCTCATTTCTAAGCTTCTTAAACACACAGGTGCTGCTCACAGCATGTGGGTAAAAACAAGCCTGTGTCCATTTAACAGCAGAGCTGCTGCTAAACATCACCGTCCGTCACAAAGAAAAGGCTGAGTTTGCACAGGGAAGCACGGCCAAACAGATGGTGCCAGGAACCCGGCGAGCAGCCAATCCCTATCTGACCTCTCAGGGAAAAAAACATAAAAACTGGTTTGGTTTCCAAGCATTGTGGAGGTTGGCACAGATCCTGCAGCACTGATAAGATAATTAGTAAAGTTCCTCATTCATTCATTCATAGTCATCTGTAGTATTTGGAGCAGCATTAATAACCTTTTCACTTCTGTTATGAGCGTAAAACCATTACGTTTAAAGCATTTTATTGGCTTAAAATGCAACAGATTAAAACAAAGTCGATTGTTAAGTGAATGCATGCATGGTTATCATTTTGGACAAATAGGAAATCTAAACTTTGACTTTCATCACTTTGCTAAACAAAACAAAAAAAAAAGAAACTAAACCAGCTTCATTTGATTTAATGTAAAAATGAGTTAATAACATGTTAAAATAAAAGCTGATTTATACTCAGAAACCAGGTGGTCTGCGCAGATATGCCCCCACCCCTTCTGCAGACCTCTCCAAAATTGTAGGTGACTGCAGACAGTGCCACGGGCAGGAGGCCTCTGATTGGTCAATTCTACATCCGCTCTACTCTATGCGTATTTCCTGTTTGGTACCTTTCCAGCTTGTTTTGTTTGTATGACCACCATTGTGGAAAACGACTCATGAAGATGGACCAGCTGGAAGAGTTAGGTGCGCGAGAACGCTGGGACCCTTTTTCCACCTGGATCTCCGCTCTTTTTCGCACTCATGTCCCTCGGTTGTCGCACAAACCTGTCCCCACTTCCTCACCGCCTCGGCCGTATCTAGACGCACAGCTAGTTCCTGATTGTCCCTCTTGCGTTGTGGCGTGGAATAACATAGCCCAGAACACGCTTCAATATTGGGCATCAATCAAAAATATCTGCGACAAGCTCACTGCGACACACTGCTGCGGGAGGATAGCCAGCCCTTTAGTGCTGAGGTCGTCAAAAGGAGGTCAGTGACTCCTAGGGGGTCCATGTAGGTACTGCATGGGGGTCGCGAAAGTTTTGGTTGTTTAGACTTTTTCTTTTTATATTCCCCCCTGCAACTTTTTCCCACTAATTGAAATGTCTTTAAATACACATCAACATAAATTCAACGTAATTTTCTAATGAATCTGCACCATTGGACAAAACACAGAACTGCAGCACCCTTCTGCTTGTTCTCATTGCTTGTTTTTTTCACCTTACAATGAATTGCCACTGGGGGCTGAGTTGATCCGGATGTCACATCCGCCAAACAGCGCAGGAACTAACTTCAAAGTAAAATAATGAAAACAGGCTACAGGCTTATAGATGCATCAGTGCCGAACTACTGAAGCGTCATTCTTTAGTCATAAAGGGACAAATAAAAAGGGCATTATAAAGATATTTTTCAGTACATCATTTCTCTTTAAATTGAGAAGGAAAATAAGATAATCTGCTTTTAAACGAGAATTTCTGCTCTTAAAAAATTTATTAGATATTGTGAATGTGATATATGATTATTATAATTGTACTTTATTTAAATAGAAACAATCCTATGTCATCAGCAAACTGACAAGTTATATATGGAATGATTTTTGTTCTGTTGTTGTTGCAAGCATAGGGACACTTTTTGCAAATAGAAATTTGAAGAAAACGCAATCCAGAAATGAAACTTTGAAATTTTTCTTAATAAAAGTTTTAACTTTTTTTCTCAGATTGTATTTTCTTTCTTTTTTTCAATACGTTTTTTTTTATTGTTATGCATGTTCTCAAAATCCTTTTATCTTTATTAAGTTTTCTTCCAGGTTTCATTTCTGGGTTGCATTTTTTTTCTCCAAATTTCCATTTACAAAACATCTTCTTTGCTTGCAGCAATAATGGAACCAAATTTGCTTCATATTCAAATCAGAGGAAAATGCATTAAAAAAAAGTATTTAAATTTCATTTTTAAAGCAAAGATGACTCAACAGAAATTTTCTAAAAAACAAAAAAAGTCAGAGAGCTACTCCAACATTTGCAGAATATTGACACAACAATGCAAGTGAAAAACAAGCCGCACTTTACAGATTTTTGTTTGCAAAACATTTGGCAAACTCATTTATTTTCCCTATTATTGTCTCTCCTCTGAGTTGGTCAATAAACAAATGACCCACTTGAAGCTTATAGCTGCAACATGATAGCATGCAAATTGATTGAAAGGGGACTGGGTATGCAAAGCACCTTTAAAGAAAATGCTGTGGTGCAAAAACACAAAGAGGGAATTGATTGGTGAAATTTTGATGAATACGGGGGAAAATCCCAGCGTTATTGCAGGCAGGCTGACGAGTCAGAGCTCGTCAGCCGTTAGTTCTGGAGAGGTTCCATTTCTAATGAATTAAGGAAGGCCGATTGGATGGAATTACCTTGTTGGTGGCCGACTTCTGAAAGCTGGAAACCTTCCTGACGGCAATTTCTGATGCCTCAAAGCCATCTTCTTCAAACTTCAACAGAAGAGAATCCTGATGAGAAAGAGAGAACTGTTCAACACATCTTAGTCGTGTGTGAGATTTATCAACAACTTATTGGCTGCCTTTCTATACTTTCTGACTTGATCCAGAGGTCATAGATTAGCAGACCGGGGGTCAGATTTTATGCCAGATTTCAACATGATGTTGAGCCGTTTAAACACGACACCAATAGCAAAGCAGGCAGTGGTTCTTTTAATTACAATGTTAATAACTGTGTATAGTTCATTAGACGGTTGGGAAAAAATACACTGATATAATATGTTTCACACCGCAATAAAGATCTTAAAAAAAAATTATGTATTTGAGTATTTTATTTTTTACACTACCACTTGGAATGATGGGTAACCCAGAGCGTAGATTAAAACCATAAGTGTTACATACAATGTGTTAGAGACGATGGATACCAAAAAGAGGTACTTCAGTGGATTCCAGAAAAGAAAAAGAAAAGAAGAGATGCTGGAAGAACGGAAAAAATTTCCCAAAATAAACACGTTCTTTCACAGAACCGAAGAGGGAGAGGAGGACGTTGCTGCAGTGAGTAAAGACTGTGACCAGGAGATGAATGGAGAGAGCGTGGGTGGGGAGGGGGGCTGTTTTGTTTTGCCCGATGGCTTTTTAGGTGAAGAACAATGAAGTGTGTATGTATGGGGAACGTTTCGGGTCGGTTGTCTTCGGCGGTGGGTGGTGGGTCGATAAGCATCTCCCTGAAATGAGTTTTTGGAACTTGGGATGTCTGTAATGTGGTGGTGCGCTGTCACCAATGGTTCCATTCAAGGTGCGCAGTCACTATTTTTCCGTGTGTGATGTGTGATCATATACTACTGAGAATTGCATAATTGTATCTTCTTGGCTGATATCTGGAACTGTTGCCGTATCCTGAATGTTTATCACGTGTTGTACTTCAGATGGGGCCCACCCAGATAATGCAGCTTACGGACCTATTGTTGTGTCGTTGCGCCATTGGATTGATGTTATCAGACTGACTCAGAGCAGCACTGTCCCACTGTGTGGTGTGGAGGCTGCAGCGCCTCAGACTGGAAGAAGGTGAGAAGAGTGGTGAGACCAGCAGAGAGGATCCTGGGGGCTCCTCTTCCCTCCATTAAATACATTTCATCCCAGCGCTGCATATCCGGAGCCCGTAACAGCATAAATGACCCCTCACACCCCCACCATGGACTGTTCTCCCTGCTGCCCTCTGGTAAGAAGCTTCGAAGCATCTGATGCAGGTCCAGCAGATTCTGTAACTGCTTCTTCACCACCCCTATCAGACTGCTGGTGAATCATTGTAAAATGGGTAATTTTATTGTATTTCATTATAACAAAAAAAAACAAAACTGAAATTTTAGAACTCTAAGGCACCCTGCTCTGCATGTTTTAGATGTTTCCCAGCTTCCACACACCTGTTTATCAATTGATAGCAGAATGTCAGGCTTTGCTGAACTGCAATTATCTAAATCAGGTGTGCTGAAGCTCAGAAACATCCAAAACATGCAGAGCAGTGTGCCTTGAGGACCAGGGATGAAAAACACTGCTCTGAATATCCAGTCATATGTTTATATTACTGTTTTTATGCATTTTGTTTCTGTTTTTCAAGGCTGCACTTTAAAAAAAAATGGAATTGTCTAGAGCGGAGCTCTTCAAAGGGGGTCTGTGACCCCTAGGGGGTCACAAAAGTTTTGGTTAATTACTCTTTTTCTTTTTATATTCCCCCCCTGCAATTTTTTTCCCCACTAATTGAAATGTCCTTAAATCCACATTAACATGAATTCAACACACTGTAGTAAACAGATAAATGGAGGAAGAAGATGTCTTTCAGTCATCAATGCACACATTCAGCGACACACAGGAGCTCTTTCAAGCTGGACACCGTTTCATTCACAACACCTGTCCCATCAACCAGGAATCAGAATCAGAAATACTTTAATAATCCCAGGGAGAATTACTTTCATTACATTACTCCATCTGTAATAGAGAGACTATAGGACCAGTTTGATATAACACAATTTAATACTATATATATAATTAGGGGGTCCCCGCTTTATCAATTTGGGGGTCCTTGGCTTGGAAAACTTGGTTAGACCCCTGATCTAGAGAGCTGTTCTTAACTAAATTTCTGTTTACACTTGTATACAGAAATCAGTCTCAGTCAGCAGTGATTGAGGCTCCCTATAGAAACCTAAAGTGATCATGTTTGGGATTCTGCAGAGAAAGCATCCATCCCTCAGCTCCTTTATTGCAGTCACCTGCTCCACAGCAGGCAGATCAGCAGTCACCAGACTCACCCCACGCCTGGTCGCCTCCTCATTCAGATCCCTGCACCAGGCTGCCCTCCACTGCCTCTTCCAGCTGTTCAGTGACAGCGCCCATCGCAGCAGAGCCGCTGCCTCCTCCTCCTCCTCCTTCTTTGCTGCTCCTCTCTGCCTACCTCCTATCAAGCCAGGATGGAAAAACTGCACGAAGTATATAGCCAGAGTGAGCAGGGATGCGATGAACAGGGTGACCATGCATAGCCACTGCGGGTCCTCCAAACCGAGAGATGAACTGGAAGCCTCCACCTCAGGCATTCTTTGCTCTTTAGTCCCAACTTAATGATACACCTGCTTTGGGAAACTTCCTGACGACCTCATAGTAGGAATTTAATTAATAAAAAAAGGCGGAATCACGAAGGACAATCGCTCTTAGCAGATAACAACAGTGTTATGCAAATGTTCTGGTTGTTGTTGTTGTTCATGCTGTGGAGCCTCCAGTCCGCCTGCAGAGCTCAGATAGAGTCCCAGCTTAAATAACCCAGCTGAATGCCACTTATTATCCCACTTTAAGTCCTGTTAGCTTCGCTGGCTAACCTCCGTAACCATTAGCTGTTCCCAAATTAGCTAAAAGAGAAGCTAAAAGTTTCCTCTATGGCTGCCGTTTCCAACCCGTGAGCTTGTTATCCTCCGGCAGACGGTCTGGTTCCCAGTAAAGCATCCTGCGGTGGAGGAGTGCCGCCCGTCCGTCCCGCTGGACTTTGGCTCGCGCCTCTCTCTGATCTGACTGTACAAAGTTATGGAGACCGATATGTGGCACGGACTGTAACTCCCACAATGCAACGCGATAAAGGACCGTTTTACACCGGCTGCTCGGAGCAAAAGCCAAACTCTCATTCTTTCTCTGCGCCGTTCGCGTTAAAAATGCAGTAAATACTTTATTCGTAGTTAACTTTAGTGCTAGAGCTATAAAACAAAAAACGATAACGTAAGCTAAATTTAATGTTATTATTCCTAAATACGTGTTTTGAGCTTTTTGGCTTTCCGTAGCTAAACGAAACGTCATCAGAGACGCTGAAGTTGGTTTCCTCTTGGTCACTTGGCTCAAGCTTTCATCCCAAGGCACCATGGTCAGCTGTTAAATACGTTTTTCAACATTTAAAGTGCTGTTTTAACTAGATAAAATATGATTATTTCTCTTATGTTTATCAGTGAAATAATCCATGCATTACCTGCTGTTTGTCCAGTGTTTCTACTATGCTGCTGATGCAAAACTGGATAAAATATTCAAGAACTGCAGAGATTTAATCAGCTCTATCAAAAATAAATATAAAAAGCTTATTAGAAAATTAAAAATGTAGCAAACATTCCTGAAATATGCACTCTGAACAAACTTTAAGATATTTTAGGAAACAGAGGGCTTATGGGATTTATTATGGGGTTATTTTTTCATCTAGTTCTCACTATCGGAGGTTACCCAAACATTGCGAGTAGAGTAGAACTACTTCAAACTATTTTGGCTCCAGTAAAAGGAAAAAGTAGCTAACAAATGACTCTGTATATTTAAAAAGTATCTTGTATAAAAGATAATAATAACTGAAAACATTCAATTTTCACCTTTATTTATAGATGTTGGAGATCTGCCTGTTTTTCAGTGTAGTCCTGTTTCTCTCACTGTGAATGGCTGCATGTGCTCTCTTAATCCTCTGACATGGGAGCTGCCTCAGAGCCCGTCTGCCTGGCTATGTTTCCTGGATGGGCCCGCCTTTTACAGCTGTTTTTTGTATCTCTGCTTCTGTCTCCTTGAACCCCAGTCGGCCTCTGCAGATGGCCGCTCACACTGAGCCTGGTTCTGCTGGAGGTTTCCTCCTGTTAAAAGGGAGTTTTTCCTCTCCACTGTCGCTACAAGAATGCTTTGTGTGCTTTGTGTGAGGGATTGCCTTTGAGTCAATGAAATCAACTGGTTTTCCTTGGATTGAAAACATTAACTTTATGATCTGGTGAACTTTAAAGTGCCTTGAGATGACACGTGTTAAGAATTGGGGCTAAAGAAATAAACTGAACTTAATTAATAGCTATCAAAAAATCTAAATTCCTTTGCAGACTAAAATGCAAACAGAATACAACTAAATATGATAGTTAATTAAAAATCAGGCAGAAGAAACATTTTTCCTAAACAAAATGTGTCGCCTTAAACTTAAACCTTAACAAACAAAAAACTAAGGAATAGAATAGGGTGAAACCACCAGAGATTTTATCTACTGTTTAGTGTGTCCACTTGACCTCCAATTAGTACAGCAGGCTCATAAAGAACATACAAACTTGTATCCTTAAAATTAATAAAACTTTGAACTTAAAATGTTTCTCTAGGTATGATGCTATTTTGATTAAAACAAGCTTGCAGTGAATTTACTGTGAAGTAACAAAATATTTAGCTAAAGTCCAAGTAGTGATATTTCATAATAATATCACTTGAGTAAAATTAAAAGCATTTTGCAGTAAAACGCCTCCTAAAAGAATCCTACAAATGGAATAAAAGTATGTAAGCTGTTGCAGAACTGGAGAGCTCCTTCAGTGACACACTGCTGCACCCTAAATGCACCAGGGAGCGTTATCACAGATCCTTCCTCCCAGGAGCTGGAAGACTTTATAAGCACCACTGTTCCCAAGAAACTCAATGAGTTATGTTTATGCTGATTCTGCAGTTTCTACCTTAGTCAGTTAAATAACATGCTGTTGTCATTTCCACATCTCTGGTTGTAAAAATGTCCACAGCTGTTTATTATTTACTCTCCAGATACAGAACATTTATATTGTAAAAAAACACTGTACAGTACACTTTCTTATTTGTTTATTTATTTAACTCTGTCACACATTCTGTTATTTCTATACACTTTTCGAGGTCCACATTGTGTGACCACTTGCTGTAACACCACAATTTCCCCATTGTGGGACAATAAAGAGATTTTCTATTCTATTCTATTCTATTCTATTCTATTCTAATCCTCAGATATTAGTAGTAACTACACATCTCTATTCAATCTTTGCCAAAAGTTGAATGAGAAAGTATTTTCTATGCAGTATCTGATCAAGAAAGGCAATGCAATTAGCAAAACCATATATTAAGAACACATTAATATCTGAGTAGTGCATTTGAGTGGTAATAATGAAAGTAGTTCCGTTTTTAAATAAAACAATAAAAACAAAAACAAACAAAAAACAGCTGAATGACCCTTTACTCAGATCGGCGGCGGAAGCGCCGAATCGGACACTAACTTCAGGCTAATCGCTGCGTCCATACTTGACTTACAGCAAACATCCACCCTGTTGAATTTAGCTGTTGTTTATTTATCCCTGCTAATCCCATTTCTAACTTAAAACCTAGTTTTTTTTGGGGGTAAACCCCTTCGATGTGCTTCGTTGAACGGTGTGAAACAGCGCGGAAGTCTCCGCCCATTTTCAGAGGTAAACAAATAATACACGTTCGTCATCCGAAGTGTTGGAGCTGCCGTGACCCTCTCGCTTGTTTTCTTCGTCTGTAAATGGAAACAGGCGACGTCTGAGGATGAACTGTCGCTCGGAGGTCCTGGAGGTGACGGTGGAGGCCCGGCAGGTGGAGGAAGCTATGCTGGCCTTACTGCACACCATCCTGCTGCATCGAAGCACAGGCAAGTTTCACTACAAGAAGGAGGGCACCTACTCCATAGGCACCGTGGGCACACAGGACATCGACTGCGATTTCATCGACTTCACCTTCGTCAGGGTGTCCTCTGAGGAGCTGGACAGGGCCATCAGGAAAGCGGTGTCTGAATTCAAGGTAATGATGTGGCTTTGGTGTCTGATTATGGGCTGTCATGTTTGAGGAGGAGGAGGAGGCCTGTAAGTGCTGATTATGATGTTTGTCCTGATCTATCTCTATAGTTATGCTGCTATAGGCTTAGACCGCTGGAGGACAAAGGGATCCCTTTTTCATCATCCTATCTCAATTCTCCCACTCTGCAGGATCTATTAGTTCAATCTCTAACATTCTGCTGCTGCCATCAACAAAATTCTTTATAGATGTTGGAGTTTGGTCCGTTTTCCAGTGTAGTCCTGTTTCTCTGACTGTGACTGGCTGGATGTGCTTTCTTAATCCTCTGACATGGGAGCTGGCTCGGAGCTCGCCTGCCTGGCTGTGCGTTTCCTGGACGGGGCCGCCTTTTTTTTTTGTATCTCTGCTTCTGTCTCCTTGAACCCCAGTCGGCCTCAGCAGATGACCACTCACACTGAGCCTGGTTCTGCTGGAGGTTTCTTCCTGTTAAAAGGGAGTTTTTCCTCTCCACTGTCGCTACAAGCATGCTTAGTGTGAGGGATTGCATTTGAGTCAAAGAGTCGATGCAATCAACTGGTTTTCCTTAGATAGAAAACTTTGAATCAGTGATCTTTTGAACTGTAAAGTGCCTTGAAATTATACATGTTGTTAATTGGCGCCATAGAAATAAACTGAACTGTTTGTTTTTGCTGTAGGATGCTTTGAGCAGCGACGGCATGGGGCAGATCTCGCTGGAGTTCTACCAGAAGAAGAAGTCTCGCTGGCCCTTCTCCGACGAGTGCATCCCATGGGAGGTGTGGAGCATCAAAGTCAACATGGTTAACCTGGCGAACGAGCAGGAGAGACAGATCTGCAGGGAGAAAGTGGGCGAAAAGCTGGGGGAGAAGGTGATCAACGTGGTGGAGGTCATAAACCGCCACGAATACCTGCCAAAGATGCCCACCCAGTCTGAGGTGGGCAATGTTTTTGACACCAGCCTGAAGGACGTCCAGCCATACCTGTATAAGATCACCTACCAGATCACTGACTCTCTGGGGACCTCAGTGAGCACCACCATGAGGAGGCTGATAAAAGACACCTTGGCCCTGTGAGGGCCCCTCTGTGCATCACTACCTGCTTATGTTTGAGAGCTCTGTCCTGCTGCAGCTTTAAAGCTGCATTTGACGTCACCGGTGTAAAGATCCGCTGTGATTCTTTTCATTTTTCCAATAATTTGTTCCTTATTATAAAGATTTCTTTGCTCTAAAATTATTTAACCCACCGTCTGTAAATAGTGTCGATTTTCTTAATAAAATCCACAATCTCATCAAACTTTACCTAAAGACTGAAACAGATAAAGACAGAAAGCCGGATTCTTTTCCAAAACGGTTAAAGGTTGACTTTGCTCATCTATTAAAAAAACCCAACAAACTTCCTCTGCGTGTGTTTTCATGGTGAACCTGACCTTAGAAGTGAGAACAGGATTTCCAGTTTGTGTGTGTGTTTTGTTTTTTTTTCCATATTATAGCTATCACATCCTAAGTTCACCCCCTGGTTTCCAGTCACAGTGTGTCACGGTGTCCCACAACCTGAGAAACATCCTCTGCAGGGTTAAAATGTCTGCCAACAGGAAAACAACACGTGGAATTACTCTGCGTCCAAATCAGAGCAGGCCTGCACAGATATTAGCTGCCCGATTAACATCTAGTTTGTTTTTAAATACAAGAAACAGCAGCCGAATACAAAGAAGAGATTTTAAGCTGGATGTATGTCTTATTTACATTTAAACTTACCTAAAACCTTGAAACAGCTTTTACTAACAAACATTGGATGACTCAGGATTGTTACTAGTTGGCCAATTTTATCTAAGACCTTCACTGCAAAAAATGTAAACCTAAGAAAATCAAATTTTCTTCAAATAAGTGCATTTTTTCTTGGATTGAGGAGGTAAGTGAGACACTTTGCCAATAGGAGCAAGACAATTTACATTTAAAATAAAAAAATACAATTGCTTTGTCTCATTTCAAGTGCATTTTATGTAATTATCTTAATTTAAAGTAGTAGGGAAACTGTTCCAAACTTTGCATTTCTGTATTCTCCCGAGTGGTGCACGACTTTACACGAGTGAATAAAGTGAATGTGATTGGTCCTTTATCAAGGGGGCGGGATTGTTGTGGTCGAAGGTTCACAAGCAGTTTGTTAGTGGCTGGTTTATTGGAAGCATCTTGCTAACCAGTTAGCAACTTAGTGCTAGTAGGTTCCCAATGGGAAATTCCATTGGGACCAAGTAGCGCTAAATTGGTGACTTAGAAACGACACTGTCAAGGAACGCTATGGACAGCAGAAAGATGTAAGAGGAGGAGAGTTTAGTGTTGGAGGTCGTGGATGAATCTCCTCCGTCATACATTTTTTTTATCTAGAGGAGGAAAGCGGGGATGAAGATGTTGTGGAAGAGGACGCCAGGGCGGCAGAAGCTTGGTTTGGTGTAGAAGGCTTCCAGCCGTACATGTTTGAGCCCTTGCCTCGCAACGCTGCCAGTTCTGTTAGCTCTACGCCTGCTGAAGACACAGACGTCCATCCCCGTGAACACTGGGACGCAACTCAATTGGAAAGGAAATTATTCTTATTTCAACTGTTGCGTATATTAGCTACGACATGTGAATCAAGATGCTATGACCGAAAAAATATGATTAACAGATGGCCGTTGATATATGATTGGAAGAATTTAGGTGTTCAGGCTGATGTATAACTAACTGGCCTGCATAAGATAACGAAAAATACACAGATTTTAAATAGAAATTTTCTAAATTTTGGGATAATATATTTTGATAAAGAGTACATTTATATACATATTTAAGCCAGAATGATTTGACATTTAAATATGACTTCCCTACGACTTTAGGAGTAGAAGTCCTCATTCCGTTGGCAAATCTTCATATTTGCCTACTCAAATTAAGGGTAAATAAACTTGTTTTAAGAAATCTTTAGTTATTTCTAGATTGTTTTTGCAGTGTCCGACCTTCCAGACAAGGGCGTAACTTTGTGATGAAAGTTGGGGGGGGGGGGGGGGGGGCACTCTTAGGGTGGGGACTGATGGACCTTCAGTCACTCGACACAAACGCTTTCAATAGGGTTTATATTTTCCAAAAATGAGCTCAAACATATATTTATTGAATTCTTTCCTATTGTTGAGAACACAAAAGAACCAAAATACACTGATATTTATAGGTAGGTAGACATTAATGTATAAAAAAGGACGAATAACAGCCGATTCTGATGCCAACAGCAATAATGCCTTTCTAGAATGCACACAATTTCAGTTTCATTCATCCATCAGTCAATCCATCCAGAAAAACATGGATTGATGGATGTTTTCCCTTTCAGCTACACCAGTGAATATATCCTCCTTCAAAAGCAGCAAAATCAAATCTAGAAATTTGACCCACACATTACCAAAGTCTATGTATTGAAATTATTGGTGGGGACTGTCTCTACCAGGACAAAGTTGGTGGGGACATGTTCAACCCAGTCCTTCATAAAGTTACGCCTGTGCTTCCAGATCAAACCCAAACTGATCATTCTCATTTTTAGTGGTTAAAGTTAAAAAACTCTTTATCCATTTACGACCTGAGATTAAAGTATAATTAGGAGCCAAGACGCTCGGATCTGTCCTTCTATATTAATAATTTTTCTTTGTTTTTTTCTGCTCCTTCATGCTGGAAAAATCCATGGATCACCAGATATTTTTTATTTTTGCTTTCTGAGATTGTTTTTTTCATCTCCTCCTTTATCCACGCTGCAAAACTTGAATACGTGTATGTTTGTTTTGAGCAGGAAGGACAATGCTATACTATTAATTTAAGGGCAGAAATACTCTTTCCATTGTCTGCTCAAATTAACGGCAAATACACACATTTTAAGAAACGGTGACCTTATTTTTAGATAATTTTCCGCTGCGTTCCTGAACTTCATTCTTTGGTAGAAATATGACTTCCGGCTCCTCTTTACTCTGTTGCTCCTGGACATTAACATCATCTGCTCTGCTCACTGATCCACTCTGACCCGTCTGACGTTGATGAAGGGAAGCTCTGTGCTGGTGGCAAAGTAGATCTTTAGATCACCTTTCTGTTGTTTCCTGGAAACTCTTAGATGCGCTGAGGTCAGCTGAGCTGCTCAGCTTCTGATGATCCTTCTGGGCCAGTTTTCTTTCCTTACACATGAGGCTACAGTGACGCACAGCAATCATGGCAGCAGGGTTTTCTCAGAAGGTATTCGGGCGATGAAGAGATTTCAGCAGGGCCTCTTTCACGGCTGCATCTCTAGTGATCATATGACTAGACTGAGTTAAGGTCAGCTGGGGAAAAAAAAGCTGAAAAGGGGTTTCAGTGTTTAAGCAGATCCTGGCTATAAAATATGCATTTAATCAGATAAAAACAGGAATTATGAGCAGAAAAACTGAAGCTACAAAGGTAGACTTAAGCAAAAATGTTGCCATTGTTTTCTATCTATACACAGCTGGACGTTATTATTGGCTCTCTTAATTTATTGAAAGAAAAAACCCAAATGTTCACAGAAAAAAAACTTAAATCTGACAAAAGAAATGATAAATACAAATTGTATGAAAAGAATCAAATAAAAGTCAGACAATGCTATCTTAACCATGCTTTAACAGAATTATCTAAACTAATGAAACAGACCTGGAAAAAAATGATGGTTTCCCCAGAAACGACTGAAAATACCAAGAGTAAACATTAAATCATGGTGTGTCTGCTCATTAGGAGAACAGTAGTCTACAATGTAGTATTTCAAACAGATTACCTATGCATAGGACTACTGACATGGTGTGTACCACACTCAACACGGACCAGAGGAAGAGAAGGAAAGAGTCGTCTCAGGAGATCAGAATGAAAATGATAGACAAGCATGTTAAAGGTAAAGGCTGTAAGACCATCTCCAAGCAGCTTGATGCTCCTGTGACTGCAGCGGCTCGTTTTCAGAAATGTAAGATCCATGGAGTGGTAGCCGACCTCCCTGGACGTGGCTGCAGGAGGAAAATTAATGACAAATCTAAGAGAAAGATAATATGAATGGTAGAATAAGAGATCATAAAAACTTATGGAGATTAAGGGTCAACTTAAAAGCTTTTTTTTTTATTGTTATTAAATTGTCACATGTACAGAGCAAAGAAATTCACTCTCTGCATTTATCCCATCCCCTTGGGGAGCAGTGGGATGCCATCGTGGGCCGCCCAGGGAGCAGTATGGGGTTAAAGATCTTTCTCAGGGACTCAGAGTGGCAGTCTGAGGGAGTGGGGCTCGAACTCAGAACCTCAGGATTCCAGTCTCTATGCCCTAACCACTAGCCATCAACTAACTATCAAACATCATTGTTTGAGCAAAAGTGGCCTTAATGGGAGACCAAGCTACATGTTAACAAGCTATAACCCTTCTGGCATACTGTCCTATTGACAGATGGGACAAAGATGGACCTTTTTATTAAGGCAAATCAGCTCTATGTTCAAAGAAGCATGTCGAGAGAACACTGTCCCTATTGTTTAACATGGAGGAGGCTCTGTTATGCTCAGGGCTCCTTTGCTTCATCTGGCACAGGGTGTCTAAATCTCTGCAGGGTCCTATGAAATCTGCAGACTATCTGGAATTTTAGAGAGAAATAACCTGCTGTGTCTGAAAGCTCTGTCTCAGTCGCAGATCTTCAACAAGATAATTGAGCAGAATCTAAATCATGCCGTCTGGAAAAGGCAGCCTTCAAGCCTGAAACTCCTGGATCAGTTTGTTAATGAGGAGTGGAGCAGAATACCTGCTGAGAGTCGCAGGGAGAGGAATCAATTGATTGAAATGATTGACTGTAAAAGTTGGGCAACAAAATCTTAAGTTAAGGGAAACATCACTGTTCAGGCCGTTTTTTATGTTTATTTTTTCAAATCACTCTGCTGAAGCCTTATTGGAAAGCAATGTCTGGCTTTCATCTGTTCATTTCCATTTAATTTTTATTTATTATTAACTTTGCCTGATTTGAATTATTTGTGACCACTCACTTTTTTTTTTCATTAAACAAGGATACCAACTATTTTGTTCATCAAAGCTTATAGATACACATGAATAAATATTTTCTTTGTTTTGATGAAACATAAAAAATGACCGTCCTGCATTATAAGATTGAAACCCCTGAAAGGATTCACCACCGATACTCCACTGTTACCCTTTATTACAGAAGTGTTGCACAAAATAAACGTAGAAAACTTCAACACAGAGTCTCCAACAGCAACAATTATGCAACCGATACAAATATCCGTTATTGCAATGAGAGTACAGGAAGAGTAAAAAGATCAAACTTCTGCTTTTACTACCAAAAAAAAAAAAAAAAGGTACAAAATTGAGAATACAAACACTTCTGTCTACACGAGTCTATTCGTTTCGGTGAAATTCTCACACGATATTAAGAGCACTAGTAGCAATACAGACTTTCTGCAGAACGTCACTATGCAGCATTTTGCTGAACCTTAAAAAAGCAAAAACAGAACCCATCTGGTCTTCCTCCTAATAATCAGAATAATTTAGGACAAAGATTTAATCCACCGAGCCAAAGCAGGAATATATACTGGTACAAGAATACAACTGCAAAACCACTGGAATAAAATTATAATAATCTTTATAAATCTGATTATTTTTGTTTCTTTTTGGATATTCCTCAAAACATTACCGCCTTAAAATGCCTGAGTCACAATTCCTCTGAAAATCATTTGTGCTTTTATGTGAAGATGAAATAAAACTGCATAAAGCTTTGAAAACATGAGTAAATCCACCATCCCATGGCTGGCTGAATGACCGCGGTTCTGCAGGCTCCAACAGAAAGTAGAAGGAGCTGAGAAAGGACGATTAGAACGACATTAAAACTGTGCGCAGCACAACTTCTCGTCCTGGTAAAAAAAGTGGAAAAAAAGCCCTAAAATAAATTAATCTCTTTTCTCAGCAGCAAACTAATAATTTAGAAATAAACCCCATCTTCAAAATCAGCATATTTATTCAGCTGGGATAAAATCATTAAAGAAAATCATCATTGACACACCCTGATACACCTAACAGTCCAGGAGGTTCTAGCAGCATCTAATCACTGAGAAGTTGCTTTCTGGTTGCCATTTAAAAATAACAGGCATCTTTTAGCCAGATAGTAAACTGGGGACACTGCCTGAGCTTTTTAGCACATAACAGTGGAAGTTCTGGGGGAAAACTGTAGAAACACACTTAAATTATATTAATTAGAAGATCTGATATATATATATAAAAAAAAAAAAAAAATTGTGTGTTTTAGACATTTGCATTAACCAACCGCCTCAGGAAGCAGTGATTGGCTGCAGCGCCTGGGAGCAATCTGAGTTTAAGGATCTAGTAGTGAAGCTGTAGGCCAGGCATCCCCAAAGTTGGTCCTTGCGGGTCGCTGTGCTGCAGGTTTTAGCGGTTTCTCTGCTTCAGCACAGCTGATTTTCATTGATTGCTGATTAACAGGCTTTTATTGAACTGCAATCATCAGAACCAGCTGTGCTAAAGCAGGGAAATCCCTGAAACCTGCAGGACAGCGGCCTGCGAGGACCCACTTTGGGCATGCCTGCTGCATGCAGCTTTGCAAGTTGAAATCGCTTCTTCAGACACTATATCTGCCTTTTTCCCCCCACATGACTCCTAAGGAGTGAGCCACAGAGAAATTGAGCTCACAATCTTTTTGCTGCAGCATTGAAAAACTGTTATAAAATCAAATGCTGTGCAACTTACAAACAAATGTAAGAAAAACTATTCCTTTAAAATTAGATTTCTCTCCACTGAATAAATAAACTCACAACAAAGGTTGAAATTTTCTGTGTTTTGACATTTGCTTCTGCAATAAATTGGGTTTATTTAACTATTTACCTGTAATGTTGATAAAGCGAAGAGAAAATAATATAGAAAACTGTAGGTTTTTTAAAACCATATGATGAATCACTGGACTGAACAACCTGATTCATATATACACAAGTAAACATAAGCCAATAGGCTGATTATCAGGAATATACATTTGAAGTCTTCCTCCAAGCCAGAATGAGACTTGCAGGAAAACATATCAATGGTTTTGATCCTCTAAATGACCTGAAGCAGCGGCGTCCACGTCGTCCCGTAACAGAGTTAAGCTTTTAAACAAAGTGCATATTGAGTTTATCTTTGAGGCCACTGATAGAAGGTGAAGGGACACCACTGGCACCAGGTGAAAGGGCGAACAGAAACGCAAAAGCATCGTTATTTACTTAAACAGCAGCTTGAAGAACCTTAAAGCACTGTCCACCGTACTCAGTGGACGAGATATAAAGCCGCTTCCTCTTTTACATCTAAAAAGATACAGCGAAGCAACTCTGTACCTCGCTTTCTTAGTAAACACACACTGGGGTAAATACAAACAACTAAAGATAATAAAAACATATATTCTGATACACCGTTTTCAAAGAAGCGACTGCTTTTTTAATCATCTTACAGGGGAATCTAGCACTTGATTGCACATTCATGTTTACACCTCTAACACACATGGCCCCTTTGAGTTATACAGCTGGAGGCAAGCACATGAGCTTTACATTCAGAGTCTGGGTTTTTCACGCCGAGACGTTCACCTTCTGGTACGAAGTGTTCTAAGAAAGGCGGCTCTGGCAGCGCTACACATGGCTGTGGCTCTGCTCGTGGCTCCACAGACTAAATGCCGTCTTGAAGGTTCTGTGGCAGAGCTTGCACATGTACTGCCTCTTAAAAGTCAGCGCCGACAGGGAAGGAGCGTGGTAGAAGAGCGTGTCCGGCTCCTGGGGGCCACCCGGGTTTTCCCTGCTGTTGGATCTCGATAGAGAGTTGTGGCTGCTGGGTTCTGCTCCGGGCTTGTTGGTCTGGTGCACTGAAGTGTCGCAGGGCTCCGGGCTGCTCGACTCCTCAGGGATGGTCGCTGCTGGTGGTGCTTGTGGAGACCTGAGCACAGAGGATTGTGGAGAGTGGCGCTCAAAGTTCTGGGGAGTCAGGGGCGGCGAAGGAGACTGCGGAGGAGCGTGCGGGTTGATCTCTCTGGCGCCGGCTTCGTTGGCAGTAGACATGTGAGACTGGAAGTGGCTCCAAAGGCGGAAGTTGGTTCTGAAAGCTTTGTTGCAGACGTGGCAGATGAAGGGCTTGATGTGGCACAGCAGCTCCTGGTGCCGCTCCAGGTCTTTGCGAGAGCTGAACAGATTCCCGCATTTCTCACAAGGCCACACCCCGGCTTCCTCTGGTCCGGTATTGCCGGCCTCCAAGGTGTCCCTATCACTCACCGCTTCCTCTAGCGGTTCTTCCTTCACCACCAGTTTGCCTTGGTGGCCCATGCTCAGGTCCTCAGGCGAGGATTCCTCCGAGTCATACAGGGGTGGACCCAACGAGTCTTTGTAGCTGTTCTCTGGAAAGCTCCCGGGGGCGGAAGGCTCATCTCTGTAAGGCTCCTCTTTGAGTACGTCCTCGTTGCTTCCGGTTGCGTCCGGGTGCTTCAGGTGGATCTGGTTCTTACCAGTCATCATGTTCTGGTTGTGGACTTCCACCTGGTGGCGCCAAATGCTAAAGGAAGATTTGAAGGTGCGCATGCATTCCAGACATGTCAGTTTCTTGTACCTACAATGGGCCTCGTGGTCCTTCTTGACGACTGGGCTGGAGAAGCGGAGGCCGCAGTAAGGGCACACGGTGGAGTGTCGACAGCCCCTTTCGTGGTCGCCCTGCTCTGCCAGGGAGGACAGCTTCATGTTACAAAGCCTGCACGAGTAAACCCCACTGCCTGTACTGTTCTCTTGAAGGATCTCATCCTGTTCGGGATATACAACACTCTCAATCCCCGTCTCCTGGTCGGCCTTCTCAGCAGGGTGTGTCCTTAAATGCTGCCGGTACTGGGACTGGAACCCAAACGCTTTGCCACAGTAGGGACACACAAAGCTGGACCTTGATCTCTTTTTGGCAAGAGAAGGAGACTGCAAACCCTGCTTATTCCTCTTCAGCTTCCAGAGCAAAGCTTTCTTTATTTCTCTCTCTCGCACAATATCTATCAGCTTCTTCTGGAACTTTTCATCCAGCATAGACGAGCTGGAGGATGACGCCGGATTCTGGACAACCCCGTGCTGGGTCTGGCAGTGAGTCCACACTTTAAAGTTGGTGTGGAAGCGCTTGTGGCAGATGTCACAAGTGTACGGCTTCTCCGGGTTGTGATACATGTTGATGTGGCGATGCCGTCCAGCGCTGGAGCGGAAAACCTTTAGGCAGCTCCAGCATTTGAAAATCTTGAGCTGCGAGGGTTCCCCGATGTTTTCACCACGGTCGCTGTTTTCATACTGAGGCTCACTCTCTGAAACATCCGTTTCCTTTGAAGCAACGTGTTCTTTGAATACTTTGCTTTTTTTCAAAGGGTACCTTCTATTCTCTGGCCGGTCTTTCCTTTTTCCTTGGCTAAAATCCGTCCTGGAGCCCTGGCTGTAATTAGTTTGCAAGTCTTTCAGGTTGACCGGCAGAGAGTCTCCGACTGTGATCCTAACAATGTCCATGGGATCAGCAAGGGGACTGCTGGGCTCAGCCTTTACGCTGACATCTCCTTCTACCTGAGTTTCATACCTGCTGTGAAACCTGGACCTTGGGACCAAAGGGGACTCTCTAGCCGAGTTGCCATTGTGGGCGAAGGTTTCAGCTCCTGAGGCAATTTTGACGACCGATTGTTCTCGGTTTTGGAGATCTTTGAGCTCCAGGGTTGGGGAGAAAACTGGAACGGGGCTATCCATGGACAGAGATCTCCGGAGAAGGCTTTTAATCAGGGGGCCGCTCCGGTCAGTTACCCGGCTCAGGGGTCTGGGCTGACCCTGGAAGGGGACGTTGTTAGGATAGCGGTGTTCGAGCTCATCGTTCTCTTCTTTGATGTCCTGGTCGGAACCAGACTGCAGCCTGACGTGTGGCATGTCGACGTCGCTAAAAGACACTGATGAGGTTAGCTGAGGCCTGACTGAGGAGACACGAGATGGGTTTCCTTTTAGAATGGTGGAGTAAGGATAGCTAGGCTTCCTTTCAGGGGATTTGTTCTGCTCTGATGATTTCCTGCTGGACTCAGAGTTTTTGACTGCCTCATGTGAGTTATGATCTGATGAAAGTTGAGCCCCCCCTCGAGGAGAGTACTGAGACGGAGATCTGTCGGATGTTTTTCCCTGATAATTCGAGTGGGAGGGATGAGATGCTTTGTTCGGGACCCGGCACACAATAACGCTCCTTGTCTGGACATCATTCTCCTCCCCCTCCGAGTATGAGAGCCTTTTCCTGGACACGCAGTAGGATGCATGTGGCCTTGTTGACACAATGTTAGTCAGAAAAGGGATTCCAAGGCTGTAGCCGAGCTCCTGAATGGCCGCCAGGCTGCCTTTGTCCACAAAGAGCGACGAGGAGTAAATGTAATTCAAAACTATCTCAAAGGCATCAGGTTCACAGAAGTCCAGGTTGACAACTCTTAGCGAGTCTCCGTCCATCCGTGTGAAAAGAGACTGGAAATACTCGCTGCTGGCAGCAAGAACGCTCTTATGGGCCCGGTACCTCTGGTCGGCCACAACCAGGACCACGTCACACATCTGGCCCCGCAGCCGCTGCTCATTCAGGACCCCCAACACCGAGAGGGCATGGGAGGGGTTGCTGTAATGCACGAGGCTCTCCATGGCTGAAAGAGAAAAGACAGCAGTCTTTAAATTCATATGCTTTATGGTCGACTGTCAATAAAAATGCATAAATGAGATAATTACCTACTGGAAGAGAGAATAAAATAAGTAAATATACCATTCTGTATTTTTATTCAACTCAGTGTAAAGTTACAGATATTATCTTCACAGGTTATTGTAAATATCCACCAGCAGGTTATTCTTCCTCACGTGGTTTTCAGAAAAAGCATCAATCTTTAACAGCTTTCATAGCCTTATAATCCATTTACTGCAGAGTTTTACCTGTAATGGACCAAACCACAACCACACCTAAGGTGGGAATGTTTTCAATGTACCTACATTCCTTTATTCATCCAGCCAGCCACAATCATGCATTTTGCAGAAGTTTATTGATTGCTTTGAATATGTTTGGTCTAAGCGCAAACATTCAGTTTATTTCTTTATTTCTATCTGCTTAATTCTTATTAGGGTTTGAGCTTCATTAAGCCTTTTTTTCAGTAATACTTTCCCAGATTTTCTCTTGCAAAGATGGTAGCCAGGGCTCAGAGTACGTGAAAACAAGCAGTAATTTGACTACACCACTAGCTCCTGCTAGAGAGGGGAAAACCTTTAGGTTGTTTTTATGTTTAATATATTTGTATAATTTTGTCTGATTTGTTTTGATGTCCTTTTTTGCTGTAGTTCAGTTAAACAAACTTTACCGTACTGTTTTATTGCTGGTAGATTGTTGTCTTATTGTTTGGTTAACCCTGTTGTGTTACAATGGTCCCATCAGCCAGTCTATATAAATCCTTGTGTATCATTTGTGTTCCTTTGCTTGTGCAATCTGTAGGTTTGTTCACATTTTTACTTAAGTTCAAATCTGTTTCTTTGACCTTTTATGAGCTCAGTGTTTTTTTTTATTGTGTTAAAATGAAAACAATATTTTTATGTCTTCTGATTATGATTAGGAAATATGAGTACTTTATGAGATATAAAACATCAAGCAAACATTTTCTGAAATCTACCAAATGGAAGCTGCAGATGGAAACAAGAGCATCCAAAACTTAAATATTTCTAATCTCACTCATTTAATATCGACTTTAAATTTATGTGGGTAATTACTCCTCTGTGGCAAATGTATCGATTAAAATAATGATCACAACATTTTTTTCCACTAAGAAAAAAATACAGACAATTCTGGGGTATCAACAATGACGTGCTTCACAGGGAGGCAAGATAGTTACGGTTGTTGTTTTAGCTCATCTGCAGCGAGCTGAGCCTTTTTACTTTTATAAATAGTTAAACAAGTCAAAGCCAGATACAAGCGCTTGTAATTATGGAGCATTACATCATTTGATGAGAGGAAAACACTAAGCTACTGTCAGACACCGGCTGAAGCAGGAAGTATAAAAAATCCTTTCAAATCAAAGTGTTTCACAACAACAACCTGTGCAGAGAATCAAAGTCTGGAGCTTTAGCAGAGGTAAAGCAGTAAAGCCCAGTAAAAGTGTGGCAACCCTGCAGAGCGGATAGGAGTGGCTCTTAAAGCTAGACTTAGACAACTTCGATTGTGTTTCTGTATACGAAGAGTGTATACAAAAAGGAGATTTCATTTTGTACAGCTTTCATAACATTTCCATTACTTAAGGTGCAACAGTGATCAAATGTTAACACTGAAAGAGAAAAGACATGGTGAAAAAAAAATTAAAAAAAACGCATTGAAAGCTGAGCAAGCTTCTTCAACATCAGAAACTATATTTAAGAAATAATATCGAAGAACCTGACCCTAAACATTTTAGACCAACAAACTCCTTCATTTATTTATTTTTTTAAATGAATTTAGGGATTTCTACATTTTTTTGTGGTTTAATATATAAGTTTTTTCTCATCCCATTTGGTCTATAACTATCATGATTAAATATTTCTTTAAATATTTCTCCTTGCATCTAAGCAAGAAAATAAAACGATCTGCACCATGGGCATAGGTATGCCCATCCCTATCAGGATTTTTGGAATAAAATGAAAAATTATCTGCACATAAAATTTGTATTTTTGTCACCCAGTGTAAGATAATTGTTTATTTATCTAGTTCTCTTGAAATAAAATAAAGATTTAAATTTTTTAATGCTAAAAAATCTTATTTCGTTGGCAGATCAGTTTACTACCTTCATAAAAGAAGTGGAAAAACACTGTTTTTTAATAAATTTACTTTTAGTTCACTTTTTGCAGCATTCCAGTTGCACACTGCCAGTTAGCTGCTGACAGTAAGGCTGAAACACATTTCCCTCACTTAGATAAAAACCTTAATACTCCATCATAAAAAAGCCAATAAACATAGATAGAATATTAATCATAATGCAGTTAAAGCAGGACTTGGATCATGTTGAGTCCAACACTGCAAAAAACTGATTTACAAAATAGGTCCAGATTTTGCATTTTCGGTTACTTTAGGCGAGTAAATGAAATGATCTGCTAATAGAAAGAGTATATTCATTCATAAAATATGACAATAATAAGTTATGAACCTGAAATAATTTGTTGATTTGTTTATTTTATTTTATTTTTTTACTTTAAATATAAATCGTCTCATTTGAATGAATAAACAACTTTTAAATCCAAGTTGAGGATCCTGCATTGGTTCAGTCACCATAAATACTATACATTTAGATATTTTATAAATAAATATATATATTTTAATGCTCTGAAGCTCCATATCAATGTGTTTATTTTTTGCACCATGTTTTTTTCCCCCTCTCACACTGTGTACATTTGATCACTGCTGCACTTTAAGAAAATGGAAATGTCATGAGAAATGTAGAATTTCATTTAGAATACACTTTGGGCCGGATTTATCAAGATCCAATTTTGCGTGCAGTAATTTGCGCTCGCAAACTGGAATTTTGCGCGAGGGGCTGAACCATGGTTTGCGGGTGATTTAACAAGAGCGATTGCGTAACTGGTGGCAGGTGCAAAACTGTTGGAGACGCCCTATTTAAATGATGGTTTTGCGCGTTTTGTGGTTTGCGGCAAAGTAGTTTGTAGTTTGTGCAAACTAGTGCATTTAGAAATTTTAATCTTACAGTGACACCCCCACCAAAAAAAAAAAAAAAAAAATTATATATATATATATATATATATATATATATATATATATATATATATATATATATATATATATATATATATATATATATATATATATATATATATATATATATATATATATATATATATATATATATATATATATATATACACTTTGGCAACCTTTATTCCCTAAGGTGGTATGTGGCTGAATTTCTACTTAACTGCAGTAAAAAAAAAAAAACAAAAAAAAAAAAAACAAAAAAAAAAAACAGCTGTTTTGTATTGGCCTGTAGAAAAATGCACAAACCAAATGGCTCACAAGAAGTGACTGTGGATAAGATGACTGCGCTTACGCGCTCCACAGGCGCAGGGGGGAGGTCGGGGTTCTCCGGTAGGGCGTCAGGGCGACATGGCATTTAGAACGTCGGACAGCACTTCTGAAAAACGAGATTGGGAGATCCCAGCTCTCGCTGCAACCGTACGCTGGAATGACCCAGATGCAAAAAAGTGCAATGTTGCAAGGAGTTTTGTGATATCTGGTATTGCGTGGGTCCTCCTTGTGGCTGGCTCCAAATCCATTCGGAGTTCCCCCAACAGCTCCAAAATGGCAATGCTGGATAAACGATATGTTTTGATGATCGTTTCCTCGTTCATTCCAAAAATATTCACACGGAGTGAAAAAATGCATTCTCTGCGTCTCCTTGCTTCATTTCGATGTCTCCTTCTTGCGACAATAACCGCTGCCATGTGTGCGCAATTACGCTACAGACCATTTGCACCTTCTTTTGAAACGTGTTAAATATAGAGTCAGATACCGTTAGCAAAATTGCTTTCAGGTTTGATAAATCACTTTGCGAGTGCTAAATGAATATATTTACATGTTCTCCTCCCACAAGACGCACTTTTGCGTGTAAACGCCCCATATTGCATATTCATTGCAGAAAAAGTACTAAATGGATAAGATGCGCTATTTAGCACGTTTTAAAGACCAAATCCTTTTAGCACGCTGTTGATAGATCAGTTTGTACATTTTTTTGCGTGCGCAGTGAAATAGCTCACGTTTTTATACACGCAAACCTTTGATAGATCCGGCCCTTTTTGTATACAAAATGACAATAAAAGTTGTCTATGTCTAGGTCAGTCGGTGTTGGGGTTTGCTCATCCAGAAAACAAACAATAAAACTGTTACACTTAACTCCCTGTCAATGGAATAAAAGCAAACATGCTCTGACAAACCAAAGAACATTATTGGTTTGGATGAATGGATCCACCTGAACACAATCAGGGGAATCCATGCATCATTTTAATAGATTAAAGACACCAAGAGGTTTTATTATAAACACTAAATCATTTGTAGAGTAATAAAATTAAATCTTCCATACATTTAACTCTCTTTTAAACTTTTATCCGTTCTGTTTCCTACCACTTGTTTCTTTCCATATTGGCAGAGGCGGAGCTAGATGGGGGGCCAGGGGTGGCCATGGCCACCCTTAGCCAATCATTATCCACCCCTGTGGCCACCCCTACCAATGATTTCCCTCTAACACAGAAGGTGACAGCAGTAATACTCTCAAATGGAATGTGGAGTACAGAGAAAATGATGCATCTCTGCAAATCATCTAGGATTCTTCAGTGAAATCATAGATAAATAACTATTTTATTAAAAACATATTAAATAATCAATTTATGTAGATATTAGTGGTTGTAAATATCACTTTTATGCAGAAAGATTACTGATAAAAGTAGGTAAGTAATTACGAAGGAAAAGATGTTCACCCAAAACTCAAACCTGAAAGAATTTTATCCACTTTGCCTTTTATCTAGAAAGCATGAATGTTTGAATATATTCGTCTATTTGTTAGCAAAGGCTGTGGTAAAATATAGTTTGTCTTTATTTAGAAAATATGGATGTTTTGCTCGTTAATTTTCCTGTTGGAACAATTTAGACTTTGAGGTTTTGGTGCCCCCCCTCAGTGTACACTGGTTATTGCCTGGCCACCCGTATAAAAATGTTCTAGCTACGCCTCTGCATTTTGGGTGATTTGTTAGTTTAAACTTTTGTTTATATGTATACGTGCAGTTTTAATATTTAATATGGATAAAATCACTTATCACAGATAAACATCCAATCTTCTTATAATAAAATAACCCACTGATTCCTGTTCTATTATCTGACCTTTATTTTGAAAATCTCAAACGGAAGCTAATGTTCCGTTTAGCGCCTTAACTCTTTCTATATTTATTAATGGGGGGAAAAAGCTCCATTCATTCATTAAAAACTAAACCAGGCTTCATAGATTCTGGCTTTAAACTTGGAGGAAACGTTGGAAGTAAAATAAGAAATTAAAATGCCTCCGTGGCAGTTTTATATTTTTATCCAAGTAGAAAAGAGGCTGAACGAGGCTGTCTGTATCAGAGCGCGTGGATTATTTTTGTTTCTTTTGTCAGAACTTCGACAGAAACGTCTGGTTCCGGTCAGAAACGCACTCGCTCTCTGCCAGCGTGACCGTGGGGACACACGGCGTGACACGGCGGCGGCTCGGCTCTCAGCAGCTCCTTCCACAGAGGAGGGAGGGAGGGGGGAGCGGAAAAGTTGAGCGTGTTTCTCCGGACGCGGCTTTTAATCCCAGCAACCGGAGCCGCTCCGGTCCGCTCTGTTCGGTTCCACGCACCGTTTTCCAGCATCAACCGCCCAACCGGAGCAGAACCCCCACCTGCCCGTCCTGACAGCCCGCCACAGGCTGGAGCCGCTCGGCTTTCACAGCAGCTCAATCCCCTTTTAGAGTTACGTCAGCGCGGAAAAAGGAAAAACGCCTCAGCTCTCTACACCAGCTCAGCGTGGGGAATCCACGCGAGAAACATTCTAGCCTGTCCACACTTACCCGCCCCGTCGTGAAAACGCTCTCGACTCCACGCAGCCAGGACTTTATTCAGTGTTGTGTGGCTTTCGGTCTGCTGGTCGTGATTCCATCCATCTTGAATTTGACGTCATCCCACACCAGGGATGAGGTCATGCAAAGACTGCTCGTCACGTGCGCCGCGCCCTGATTGGCTGATTAAGTGAAAAGAGGCGGGCTGAGCGGAGGACCTCACGGGGGGCTAATTTAAAGAGATACTTCACGACATTCCAGCTGGTTGTTTTGATAACTTTATTTTTTGACAAAATTCAATAATCTAGTAAGGGTTAAATGAAACTGAAAGTGCTGCCTAATTAAATTCCTACTAGTTAGCTTCACTAGTTTGTCGGGTTTGCAATATTATTTAAGATTTTATTTTATTTTATATCCTAAAAAAAGGTTATTTGACAAGAAAGTCCAATGTATGGCAGTCTATTTCTGACTAAATATAATAAATATGACATTTAAATAAAGAATTTTGAATTTCAAAGTCATAATCATTACATTTATAGCCTATTGCACCAATTCACAATAAATATATGTAATATATATAATTTTATGGCTTATATATGACTTACAAAGTCAATGAGATCAATGAGTAAAAAGTTTTTATCTAAGGAAAACCAGCTGATTGCATCAAGTATTTGATGAGAGGAGTTCACTGCAGCAATCTCCCACACTGTGCATGCATGCAGCGAGAGTAGAGAGGAAAATCCCCCTTTAAGCGAGAAGAAACCCGTGAGCTGCTGAGGCTGTTTGGGGCACAATTATGACATTCAAAGTCATGTGAGCCACATGGAGAGGACATCAATGGGCTCAGAGAGTTTGTCTCTGATTACATCAACTTCTGCATCGACACTGTCCTTTGTTACCCAAATAGCAAGTCGTCGGTGACAAAGGACTAAAAGATCCTTCTTAATAGTAAGAAGACGGCTTTCAGAGCTGGCAGCAAAGAGGAGGTGCAAATGATCCAGAGGGAGCTGAAAGTGAAGATTAGAGAAGCTGAGGACATAAAGGAGGAAGCTGGAGAGGAATGAGGACCATTGTTGGTTTCAGACCATCCAGCAGCATAGGAGTAGAAGGCAGTGTGGGCGTGGCCAACGAGATGATTCTGTTTTGACTCCGTGAACCCAGCTCACCCCCAGCCCCTCATCTTCCTGGGATAGCCCCCTTCACACCTTCTCCCCCGGCTCCCAGACTGAATGCAGTAACACCTGCACCCCTCCCCCTCCTGTCACATCCACACTGACCATCACCCCTGATCACATCAGGAGGCACCTGAGCAGACTTTAATCTGGCAAGTCTGCAGGCCTGGATGCTGTGAGCCCCAGGTGCCCCCCCAGCTATGTGGAGTCCCCCACAGCAGTGTCAGAGAGGAGAATGTTGGCCAGGATAAAATCCAAGCTGGACAATTCTGCACATCCTCTTCATTATGTGCTGGTCGCCCACAGAAGAACCTTCAGTCAGAGACTCGTTTCATCACGCTGCACCACAGACCGCCACAGGAAGTAATTCCAGCCTGTGGCCATCAGTCTGTATAATACATCTCTGACTTTCATTTATCATTTTTTTTATTCAATTACTTCACCATGTGCAATAACACGGCCATTTAACATTTGGTACTGATCAGCATTGTAAATTGTGAATACTGTCGATTGTTTGTTTTTTTCCACTTTTTTTAGTTCTTCATTTTTTTTTGAACATTTCCCACCGCCATCAGACAGCTGAAGGTTAAAAACTGTAAAACTGAAAAAGAAAAACTAAATGTTGAAAAAACTGTAAATCATGCCACAGTCTACATCAAACTGACCATATCAATGCGTTTTTTGCACCATGTTCTTTTTTTTTTTTTTTTACAAAATTTCCTACACAAGATGACAATAAAGTTTGTCTAAGTCTTGTTTATAATGTGTTTATATCCTATTTTACACTGTTTATATGGCAAGGTTGTAATTTTACTATTTTTACTCATTTTATTCTGTCTTATTATAATATACCTTATTTTGCTCTAATGTACTTACAATCTTATTTTTCCCTCTTGTGTAAACAGTCACACTACAGGAAAAGAATTTCCGGCAAAGGATTAATCATTCTGTTTCTGAAAATTACGAGAAACAAAGTATGTTATAACAAATACTTTAAATCTTATAATTATGACCCGGAAGTGGAAATTATTACTTACTATCTGATAATAATGACTTAAAATCACATAATCATGACCATACCATGTACCTTTTGTTTTTTGAAGTGGCTGAAATGGGCTTCCATACCAACCAATTTTCTTCACTATATGAAATTAGTTCCAGCTATAATGTAATGACATAACAAGGCTTATCTATGGCTCTGAATGGCGACACGCTTGTCAGGTTTTTTGGTATGTAAAAAATGTGACCATGATGTATCGTTTTAAAGCTTCCTACAAAGTTAGTGTGCAGAGCATCCTGCGCAGTTCAACAAACAAAAAAACAAATAACATCTTTTAAAGGCAGAAATGTAAAAACTGGCTGCTTAAAAATAATACTTAGTTATTTTCTTGTCAATAAATTGAAAACATTGATTGGTTTCAATTATCTACATCAGAAACATGTGAGATTTAAACAGGGAAGTGGAAACTTTTGGGAGTGAGAAGGTAATGTTCATGCAATGATACGTCTTCTAACCCCAAAGAAACTAATTAGGTCTGCAAATAAAACGAAGCTGGGTCATTATGGTACAGCACCCAGGTTGTGTAAGTGCTTATATCCAGCGGGGACTTGCCAGGCCTGCAGGCCTTTTCCTGGAAAGTTGATTATGCTACAGTGCATTATAGGCAGGCTAAGCTCAGGTGCAGCACTGATGATGAGGACTGTATCGTTACTCAGGATGTATCAGCAAAAATTCACCTTCAATTTACTGTGCTGGTGATTCTTACTTTGTGATATGAATGCATGCATTGGTTGACTCTCTATTAAAGCCTTACACCCCGGTGCAGTGACTCAGCATTTGCCCGGTAATTATTGTTTAATGACTCAAGTGGTCTAAGTTTTAATTAGGGTCATTTTTAACGCATCATTACAAGCATTAGATAAAGAAGCCTTCAGGTGAAGAGAGAGAGATCAGACCTCAACAGAAGGGCTCATATTACGCCGATTCTAAAAACTCTTCATCAGCTCCCAGTCTCTTTTCGGTTCCAGTTTAAAATCCTGGTGCTGACCTTCAGGGCCTTTCACAGTCAGGCTCCCTCCTATATTACAGACTTGTGTCTTTATATCTCGGAGGCTGATGTCTCAGGATCAGAACCTGCTCATGGTCCCTCGTATTCGTTACAGGACCAGGAGAGGTCGCTCCTTTCAGGCGGTCGTGCCGGCGCTCTGGAACGATCTCCCTCTTTCCTTGTGCTTACTTAATACTGTTGATGTTTTTAAGAGTGAACTGAAATTTGTTTAAGAAAGCATTTTAATTCCAGTAGATTAAGTGTTGTTTTATGGCCATGTCTTTTGTGGCTGTAAATGTATTTTAATTTTGTAAAGCACTTTGTGACCTCTATGTCTGTGAAAGGTGCTATATAAATAAACATTACTTACTTACCTCAAGTGATGTTCCATTTAAACTATAAATATTAGATTAGATTAGATTAGATTAGATACAACTTTATAGTCATTACACAGGTACAGGTAGAAGGGAACGAGATGCAGTTTAGGTCTAACCAGAAGTGCAATAGCAGGAAGTGCAGGATAAATAATGGCTCCATAAATACAGGACATGGGTTTTTACTTAATAAGTATAGAAATGAAAACCATTATAAACATAATCTTACTAATAGAAGAATATAATATATAGATAACTAGTGTTATGAACTAAATTTATAGCTGGATAATTACCTAATATAATATACAGGTGGATATTACTATAAAAAGGGTTTTTACAGTTATGTACAATAACATATATACAGATGGGTTTTACTATAAAATGAATAAATAAGTTTGGACAGAAGCTATCTAAATTAAAGTGCAGTGAACGGTAATTGCATATTACAGTTAAAGTACGTTATTGCAAATATATATGTAAACAATTGGTGCTGTGAATAAACAGTCGGCAGTGCAAATCAATATTCAGTCAAGGAGAGTAGTGCAAGATGCATGTAAACAGTTGTTACAATATGATGATTATTGAGTCTTTATCATCTTGTTTGCCCCACTTGCAGTCACATGGGTCTGAAAATGGCAGTGAAGTTTTCTCTCCTTCATTCTAGAGATTAATGGCGGGTTGACTGTTCCTGCCTGCAGCATAGCATGCACCTCCATGGTTACCTGTGTAGAAACGCGCTCATCAGGGACTTTGACTCCTCCTATCGAGTGTTTCTGTCTCTCTCTGGTACCATAAACATGTTTACTGGCATCGTCCAGCAGTTAGAGAAACAACAACTTCCTTGATTTATTTACAAATTAAAGAAAGCCCAACCCAGCCTTGCTTTGTGAAACTGATTAGTTTATAGTCTTTGTGGATTTGAGAGGTTGAATAGTTATGAGGATGATGTTGTATTCTCAAAAAGAAGCACCAATTGCATTCAAATAGTTTTCCATAACTTTGATAATCTTATTAACACCTTGCTGTGATTGCGTTGCGGTCCGTTGGGGACTTGATGCAGCAGCGAGGGGTGGAGAAAGACAAGGCCACAGAGGATTCACCCTGAGCAGTGAGCTAGCATCTTAAAGTCAAAGATGCATTGGCTATGTGGCGGCTGAATACATGCTGGGGATTCTGAGCTGGGAAAAATGAGATGGATCCTCTTAATCTGGGCGTCGCAGGCTCTGCCGCTTCTCTGCTCGACACAGGACGCTGTGGATGAAGGTAGGCCCAAAAGACACCACAGGATTTACATTTTAAGGAATATTTATAGTCAATTTAAATATCCTATTAAAGGAAATAGTTTGGTATTAACAGTTTATATTGTATTCCAGGGAATAGCCTGTCTTCCTCCGGCTACCATCTCTGTGTCCAGAATGAGACCAGAGTTGTGAGTTTCTTGGTGATACATTCGGTCCCTTATAGAGTGACGAAGCCTTGTGGAGGATGGTTACCGTGGACGACGTGTACCGTCACCCTTTACAAGATGATGCATCAGATTGAGTACAAGACAGTAAATGAGCAGGTGACGAGGTGCTGTGATGGCTATCATCAAGTTGGTCGTTACTGTTCCCTATGTAAGTCCGCTCAGCATCGTTTATCCAGCTTTAGGTTGGAGCTTTAGAGAAGTTTTTAAACTGTGATCTGGTCTTTTCCTTTAATAAATCTGATGATGTAGCGTCCTGCTCTGTATTCTGCAATCACGCTGCCCTTTCAGTGTGTGCAAGACACCAGATGGGCGAGCAGAAACTGCAGTGCTACAAATAACTCCCTGCTAATATGTGGCCTGTAACATGTTATTTCCTTTGAATGAAGCTGTAAACAGGGGCGATGAGTTTACCGCCAAGCCAGGATCCTGTCCAACTGCAGATGGATTGTCTCCCAGTTTTGCAGACTGTGAGTTTGATTTAGACTGTCCAGGCTGGCAGAAATGCTGCCAGAGATTTGGACAGTTTCTCTGCACCGATCCTACAAGTTAGTGCACCTCCTGTTTGTACTGTTATTAAACCGTAGAGCTGCAGTTATCTGTTTATTAAAGAGACGTCATTTTATGAAGGGACAGCAAAGTTAATCAAGGTTTTTAAGATTTTTTCATTCAAGTTTTCCAGTGCAAGTGAAGCAAAGTGTCCATAACAAAAACAGTTTGATAAGCCTGTGTTAGCTGTAAATTTAAATATACTGTCTGTAAGGATAGCATTACACTGCAAAAAATGTAAATGTAAGTTAATTTTTCTTAGTCATGCAGATTCTCCAATAATTGATTTTAAATAATCATCATCTTAAGATTTACAGTTCTCACTAGTTTATTTCCATTTTTTGGAGTAGGCCTCACTATTAGTAACAGAGATGTTTTCTCCACTGAACAGGCTATAAGCAGTGTTCCTCTCAAAAGTATTCCCCCCCCCCCACTTTGAGATTTTTTAATAATTTATTTTCCCTGGTATTTTCTTATTTTTAAAAGTTACAAATTATATCAGACAGAAGAATTAAAAAATAACAGGTGGTCAGCGATCACTAATATATATTGTCCGTTTTTCCCAAAGATCTTCATATTTTGCTTGTTGGAACCTTATTATATAAGTGAGTCTTTCCATGCTGGGAATTTCTTCTACATGGTCCCTCCAGTTTTTGACAGTAGAAGGTTCTTGTTTCGACCATGTTTGTCTTTAGTTTGCTGCTGCCAACATAATTTTAAACAAATAAAGATCCTCCTACTGAATGTCTGCTCCCTTTACATAGCTAAACTATATAAGTATTGTTCTTGGGGTGCTGTAACCCCATATATCTTATCAACATTTTTGGCAAAATCTTCGCCAAAATTTAGACAAATTACAGCTCTACCAGAAGATATATGCATGACCCACACAGAAGGCTTGGTTTAAGGACAACAATGCATTTTTTATCCATTTCAATCCACCCATTTTCCCCCACTTAGGCCTGTCAGGGTCGCTGTGGGGCCAGTGCCTATCTCTGTTAGTCTATGGGCGTTGCAGGACTCTACCCCGGACAGGTCGCCAGTCTTTTATGTGGCAACACATGGACAACACAAAGAAACACAACCATACACACATACTCACACCTAAGGAAATTTAGAGAAGAACTTAACAGTCATATTTTGGACTGTGGGAGGAAGCCAGAGTACCCGGAGAGAACCCAAGCATGCACAGGGAGAACATGCAAAAGACTCTCGGGCCAGAAATCGAACCCAGAACCCTCTTGCAGCAAGGCAGCAGCGCTACCCATTGCAGCACTGTGAGGCCCCGCCCTTTTTATCTTCGAAGAAATAAAAGAACCTTAACAGTAAATTTTCCAATTCCTAGAACTAGTAGTGATTTATTTACAAATGGTGTACCACATGTCATCACGTATGTCCTCCTTTAGTTCCTTCACCGGATTTTTCATGTTTTAATGCCTCATGGCCTGGATACTAACTGTAGAGGTTAAAGTTCTCACTATTTCCTTTATAGAACAAGCTTACAGCTTTGAAGGTAGAAGATTTAATTGATTATGAAGCAATCTACTAACAGTGGTCATCTATAATGGATAATCACAGCCTCCATGGCTGATCAGCCTCCTTAACTTATTGTTTGTGTCAGTTAGAGCTGCAGACCTCTTTGGTCAAGTTTTTTTTTTTTTTCTCTGCATTTCTTTCCATTCCTTACAACCAAAAAGCTCCGGCTCCTTTCCTATTGGATGGTTTTGGCCTGTTAAGTATAACTAAATATATTCAATTCGATTCACGTCTGCACTGCAGAAAGTGTCAATCTCAGCATGTCTTGCAATCTTTGATCTAGCCAAAAAGTCTTTTTGATCTTTTTCTGAGATTCATATACCAAGCAATAGTAGATTCTGTTAGTTTCTTAATCTTCCTTTGACAAAATTCTACTCTAAATCAATGCAGTAAGACAATCCTACTTGGTAAGACTTTTTTAAATCATCATATATAGTTTGCAAAAGACGTCTTACCAGTGGCAATCATCTTACTGCACTGAGCTGGTGAAGATTTTCAGTCATCCAGGTCATAGTCCTTCCAAAAAAATAAAAAAAAACAATCCACTGGATTTTGTTTCCAAGTTTGAAGAAGTTTCGCTTCCATCACGGAAGTTCGAGGTTTTATACAGTAGCACATTAAAACCTTGTTTTTGTTTTGAAAACATGCAAATAGAAAGGGACTAACGGGCCAACCCCTTTGGAATGGGGATCATTTGACTTCTTTTGTTAGCCTGCAAGGTCCCATACCCGTCTACGTCTCTGCAAGCGGGGTCGTTTAAGGGAATTGTTGGCCTGGCTGAATAGGCGAGGTCTTCTGCTCTCCTGTACAGGCGTTGGGGCTGCGATGATAACGGGAAGGAATCAACTCCATTGCTGCATTGTAGGTTTTTGAAAGCTGAAATCTGAGTTCATCCCCTCTGTTTAAGGTTGTTTTTTCTTTCTTAACATAAATACTTCCTGGGAAGCGAAACATCTTTAAACTTGAAAAGAGTGGTCCAAGTCCAGTGTTTTTTTTATTTTTTATTTTAACTTTTTTAAACTCTTAGTTCACTGACTTTGAGTAGAATTTTCTCAAAAGAAGATTAATAAACTAACAAAATCTACTCTTTATTGGTATTTGAATCTAAAAATAAGACTAAAACAAATTTTTGGTTAGATCTAAGATTGTACGACTTGGTCAGACAGATACTTTTTGCAGTATGGTTTTTGAGAACACAATGTTTTCCCCTCTGGATTGTTGCCTTAGCGTTGTGCTTTGGTTTAGCCTCTATCCCAGTCTGAGATCTCAGGTCTTGTTCAGAAGTATCCGTGTATTTAGCACACTGTTGTTCAGATGATGGTAGCATTAGGTTCGTGCCAGACAGAGAAGTTTTGCTGGTTAAAAGGTTCATTTTTAGTCTCATCTGAACAGAGCACCTTACTGCATGCATTAGGGGAGCCACCCACGGGCCTTTTGGTAAACTCCAAATGTGCATTTTGTTTTCACCACTAAGTGATGGCTTTTTTCTGGTCGCTCTTCCATTAACCCCAGCAACCTTTCGGTACATTGTCTTTCTAAGGACAGATACTCCAGTCTCTGCAGTAGAACTCTACATCTCCTCCGCCTGCGAGTCTGTCTTTGCAGGGTTGTTGTGGTGTCATGCTTTCCACTTTGACTTTAGTGAGGTGAAAAAGGAGAGCATCAAAGATCAAAAAACTTTTCATGACCCCAGAGCTACTAGTCTTCCTCAACAGCGTTGTCTCTGCGTCGTTTGTTGTCCTGCGGTGCAGTGCTTTTTGTTAAGTGGGGTTGCAGACTCTGTGCCATTTCAGAAAAGGTGTTTTTAAACTGACAGTTCATATGATACCATGAACATCAGCATCCCAGGTTACAATGTTTTATTCTTCTTTTATATACATTTTGTTTTTCAATTTATTACAAAAAATAACAATTTTTGAAATTACAGTTTGGAATATAAATAAATAAGTGAAAATCTAAGGGGGTGAATACTTTTGCAAGGCATTTAAGGGCAACTGTAAAGCACACAAGAAGCAGAGAACAAACAAGGAAGGACCCATAGAAAGAAAGTAAGATAGTAGGGGTAGAAGGACGGACATAAAAAAGGTACGAAAAAAAAGAAGAAAGGACATAATGAAAGAAAGAAGAGAGTAAAGAAAGGTTGAAGCGCACAAAGAAGGAACACAGGAAAGAGATAAGAAAGAAAAAAGGGAAAAATGACAGAAAATGCAAACAGTTGCATAGTTAATAAAATCAAAATCACGGTCATCTATAGTTTCTACTGCTCACATCACTTCAGAGGAAATAAAAAGCTAAAAATGATCAAGATAAATTATAAGCAATTAAACCGAAGTTTTTTATTCAAGAGTAAACTCTGAAACTGAGAATGTTGAGTTTTCTTTCTTTGTATTTATGAAAACTAAAACTAAAACTAAAAACTAAAACAATGCACAACCACAGAAACGTAGATATGACCTCATTTATTTCTAAGCTTAAATCTTTCTAAATTACACTCTGATTACATGCAATTAAAATGCACAGATAACCTTTAGTTACCGCCTTCTTTATGACCTTTATGGTCTCTTATGTCATTCTGCTCACATATATTTAGTCTGCCTTCAGTTTATTCAGGTTTGATGAGCTTTGACTCTACACTCTGTGTATACAAAATTAAATGTATACATTAAAGAAGGTGCTTCAGCAGGATCATTGTGAAAGAATTGAAGTGTTTTGATTATTGCATCCTTACAAATTCCACACCAGGCACACATTGTGTTTGATACATTTCATTTTTTTGTTGGTGTGGTTCCAGATTTTGAGTTTTATGTCTGCATATTTCACATATATAAAACATCCAAATCAAAGAAGATACTAAGTTTTCAACGTTTAAATACTGTTACAGTTTGTTGGTCTTTTTTGCTTTTTAATTTGCATGAACTGATCATTTAAATTGAATCTTTTTTGGACCAGAACAAGATCTGCGGTTTGAAGGAAGCCTCTGGAATGCAACACTGACTGTTAAGATGGATCACCAGCAACTGTCCAAGGAAAATGGGCTTCTCAATCTCACAAGATTATTGCAAGCAATGGTAACGCAACTCCTGGTTTCAGTTCCTGCTTTTGCTTTGCATTTGAGATTCAGAGGATTTATAGTGCGTCCTGCAGAAGTCCAAAAACTGCAGTCCACAATCTCTCAAGTTACAACCACAACCTTTAAAGGCATAGAGGATGATTTTTTATTTTCAGGTGGATCATCAAAATAAGTGGTCCTCTTAATTGTCAATCATTCTGATGATACGTTTACATAAGGCCATCCTACGTGCTCGTCCTGTTAGCTATTTTTTTGTGCCCATGCACACTTTCAGGCATATATCTGTGGTGAGCTACGGTTTCATTGAAAATCGCAGAGGGTCGTAAGTATCTACGAAGTGTATGAGAAGAAAAGAAAGGCCTCAGGAAAGGCAGATATATCTCAGAATGCTTTGCGAGGAGAGCTCTCTACGCAAAGCATTATGGGATTTTCTGTCACAGCGGCACACTGTTGCCATAGTCTCTTGCAACAAAGATGGCGTCGGCATTGGAGGAGGAGTTACGTGACAAACGGAGCTAAAAGTAGTTATCATCTGTCCAAACGGACAGTTAACTATTTTGCTGCAAAGTCCATATATTTTTGTATAAAGACGAGAGGGCTGGTCTTTTAAAAAAATTCGCAAAAATCATCCACAAAAAAACTTTCAATAGCTTACGTTGGTATTTTATGTTAGTGTCACAGAAAATAACCATTAAATGGGAGGAAAATAAAGCTCTGTCAGTGCTTCCTAAAATCCCCTTAAAGCTGCAGGTAACTTAAAGCTTGAATGGAATATTATGATTTATGTCCTTTAAATCGCCCATTCTAACGAATGAAGCTTCCTTCGTAGCTCTGGCTGTATGTTAGGGTTGTTTCTCTGCTGGAAGCTAAATCTCTTCCTCAGTCTGAAGTTTTTGCATCCTTTAACAGATTTCCTTTCATCACTGCCCTTTATTTACCTCCATTTAACACCAATTAACTCCCCAAAAGATAATACTGCCACCACCGTGCCTCAGAGTGAGGACGATGTATTTAGGAGGGATTTGCCAGATTGATAGTTTTTCTGTCAGTGATAGATTTCCTTTACATAAAAAAGAATACAATGCAGTGAATTACATTGTGACATAACCCACTGTCATAATGTATGGCTGTGATGTTTAGAACATTAGCCAATCATTAACTCTGACTTTAAATACCAGGATCATCTGTAAAGCTTGCTATAATGTCAGTTATATTATCAGCTAATGGTCTCATAATCAAGCTAATTATAGAATATCTGTTTTTATTTCTCTTAAAAGATAACTGGGGCGCTGGAGTCTGAGGTTTCTATCTTTTATCTCAGTGTGTTGCCCGTCCATCCCTTCAGAGTTGCCACATCTCTGCTCCTCCTGAGCAACTCGTCTCTTTCACTGTACAACGTAACATCAAAGCTGCAGCTTCTTCTCAAACACATACCGGAGGTGTCATCAGTAACAGTGCAAGGTGAAGTGACACGTCTATCTGTACGCCACCACTGATCTCTCTCTCTCACTCCTTCTCTAGTTGAGCTACTTGAGGCTTTTTTTCTTTCCCTTTAGAGAAATGACATTCTTGCAGAGTTTTGAGAATGATTCATGAAGCCGAGAACACGGTGTTCAGGAAAAAATGACTCAGCCGCACCACGGTTTCCTTCTCCCACCACTTCTGTTTGAGAGACAGTCTTCTGTGGGATGTTTCCTGCAATAGCGGAAAATAACACCAGAGCGACTGCGCACACACACGCCCACGCGCACACAGGCTAACACAGGCACACTCTCATATTAATCATAAATCCTATTGGTTGCATTTTCACAAAAGACAGCAAATGGGTCACCATGGTGCGTGCACTGAAAGGCTGCTTTCAGAGAGATCCTGTTGGAGATAATCAACTTTCTATTCTACAGTGCCAGTTTAAATCACCGCCTGAGTTCAATGGTCTTATATTTAGATACATGAGCATGACTAGATGTTAGGGTGACACATAATGCCAAACATTGTGGTTCATTCTGATAAGAGTATTCTTCAATTTGCTATGCTAGTTGATAACTTTACATTTTATGCTTCCTAAATGAACTTCAAACATGTCTGCCCTTCTCACAGCAGATGTGGATGAGTGTGAGCAGCCTGTTCTCCATCAGTGCTCTCTTCAGGCAGAATGCATTAACACACTGGGCTCTTACCACTGTGTCTGCCAGCAGGAATATATGGATGATGACCCTGCTGGTAACTGTACAGGTATGACTGCAAAACATGAAAGATTACTGCACCATATTTCCAGGAGCTGTTCCTTTGATGCTGATGGATCTGTTTTGTACAGATGTTGAACTTGTTTTGCACGTTTTTCTTAATTACAACCAAAATTTTTCATGTATTTGTTAGGAGTTTATCTGATAAACAAACACAAAGTCACTCATAACTGTTAAGTAGAATGAGAACAGTAGCAACTTAATCTTTTATCTAAATTGAAGACCTGAGCGTTATTTAGAAAAACTGCTTCTGGAACTAAAGTGTCGCAAATTCTGAGCATAAATGAAAGAGTGGCCAAAAAAAGCTCCTACAGATCCTATAAATGCCATAGAGGTAATGTCAGGGTGTCAAACTTACTTTAATATCGGTCTAATTTGGCATAAAAAATTTTAATGAGGCATCTGAAAAAAATGAAACTTTGGAATTCCTAATTTAAAAGTCGATATAATATGTGAATTTCTATTCTGGAGGACTTCAACAGGGTACGTTCGTTCCCCTAGGGGGGCCACGAACGTTCTGCATGGGGGTCGTGAAAGTTTTGGTTGATTAAACTTATTTTTAATATATTCTTTCCTGCAATTTTCTCCACTAATTGAAATGTCTTTAAATCCACATTAACATGAATTCAACACACTGTAGTAAACAGATAAATGGAGGCAGAAGATGTCTTTCAGTCATCAATGCTCACATTCAGCAACACACAGGAGCTCTTTCAAGCTGGACACCGTTTCATTCACAACACCTGTCCCATCAACCAGGAATCAGAATCAGAAATACTTTAATAATCCCAGGGAGAAACTACTTTCATTACATGAATCCATCTGTAATAAAGGGACCATAGGACCAGTTTGATATAACACAATTTCATACAATATATTTAATTAGGGGGTCCCCGCTCCATCTCGCCATCAGTTTGGGGGTCCTTAGCCTGGAAAACCTTGAAGATCCCTGGTCTATTCTATTCTATTAAATTTACAAAGAACATGCTGCTATGTTATTATTGGTTTATTCCAATTTATGTTGTATTTTTACCAGCTTTATAGACTTTAAAGGAATATTTGTACCTACTGTATGATAAAAATGACAATTCTTGGCTCCTTAGGCTCATAAGTCACTTCCATGGGAGCTGGAGTGTATATATTGTCAAAGCATTGCATTCAATCCATCCATCCATCCATCCATCCATCCATCCATCCATCCATCCATCCATCCATCCATCCATCCATCCATCCATCCATCCATCCATCCATCCATCCATCCATCTTCTGCTTATCCGACCCCGGATAAGCAGAAGATGGATGGATGGACTTTTTTAGTCCGATGCTGAAGCTGTCAACAGTCACTGCCGCCATCCTCTGGTTAAGGGTGGAACAGCTTGTTTCATTAAATAATGTTAAAAAAAAAATTGCTTCTGGATTATAACCAACATTGAATGGATTTTTCCTTGGACTGAGGCAAAAAGTTAAATTAAAACTCCCTCCCTCCTTCCCTCCCTCCCTCCCTCCCTCCCTCCCTCCCATCCATCCATCCATCCATCCATCCATCCATCCATCCATCCATCCATCCATCCATCCAACAATCCATCCATCCATCCATCCATCCATCCATCCATCCATCCATCCATCCATCCATCCATCCATCCATCCATCCAACAATCCATCTTCTTCTGCTTATCCGGGGTTAGTTTGCGGGGGTAGCAGCTTACGTAGGGATTCCCAGATGTCCCTCTCCCCAGCCACTTGGGCCAGCTTCTCTGGGGCAATCCCAAGGTGCTCCTAGACCAGCCAAGAAACATAGTGCCTCCAGCGTGCCCTGGGTCTCCCTCTGGGTCTCCTCCCCATGGGGTGTGCCCAGAACACCTCACCAGGGAGACCTTCAGGAGGCATCCTAACCAGGTGCCCGAGCCCCCTCACTTGGCTCCTCTCAATGTGGAGGAGCAGAGGCTCTACTCTGAGTCCTCCCCAGATGACTGATCTCCTCTCCCTACCTCTAAGGGAGAGCCCAGACACACTACAGAGAATCTCCCATCTAGCAGAACTAAATATTTATTAAATATTTATCTAAATGAACTAAATATCTATGATTGTACAGCAGTCCTTCCAGGAAGAACTACATCAGCTTTTCCCTAATTTTAAAAATACAAATTGGTGCAGGTTCGGTGTCTTGATGTGCAGAGCTTGTAGGGATAAACGTTACTGAAATGCTTGCATTTGTAACAGTGGCAGGAGCTGCTTCTGCAACTACTGTATATAAACTGTGGATTTAGTCTCAGGGAGGCTGAATATAAATGGAAATCAGACTTTTATTTTACTTTCCAAGTTCTAACGATTTGGTGGATTGAATACTTTCTACAGGACACAAGGCATCCTAGACTGGATCTAATACTTACAGCTCTATGGAAGAATATCCTCTCTAGTAATCTGCTCTGATTGGACAAATATAAAACTGATGTTTCTTTAACTTGAGCTTATATTTTTTTTTCTGTAAAGGGCCTTAAGAGGACTTCTGCTGTGAGTTGTTGTTATTGTATAAGGGGGGCTTTCCAGCATCAGACACAGGAAAGTCCCAAAGAGTACTGGAAATATTTCATTGGTACTCAGAAAAAGATTAATTCCAAAGTTTCTGTTTGACACTAATAGTTATTACTCAAAACGTTTCACTTTCTCTTGGTTTTTGAAAGTACCTGATGTAGATAAATGTGTCAGAGCCCAGAGTGGGGCTATAGTCCAGGTGACAGGAGGGCAAAAAGGTATAGAATATAGACATTTCAATGAGGATGAAACATATTCTAGATAATAGAATTAAAAGATAAGAGCTGAAAAATAAAGAAAGACTTGAGGCAACATAAACATTTGTCAAAAAACAAAACAAATTTTCTGCAGGTGACAGACCTTGTTAGAGTCTGATGACTAACGGAGTGGAGATAACAGATTCCTTATAAAGGAACATGTTGAAACAGGAAAACATCTGAAACCTGCAGGATAACCTGTTAGCAACGCTTTTTATAGCAATAAGGTGGATAAGGAGAGATAAATCATATTCTACACCGATAGAGAAAATGCTAAGAATTAGAAAAACTTAGGTCATCATAGCGGGTGATTGCTACTTATATATAAAACTATTTTTTATGATAAATAAAATATAAGTAATGAGATTTAAGCTTAAAAAGATCAGAGGGAAAATTTTTTTGTCTGTCTCTAAAGATGCTTTAAAAATCCATTCATTCCCCTTTACTATTATTTTAGTATTTTGTCCTTTGACCTGACATAGTAAGGGAAATTTTACTTGCAAAAATGCCTCTGACAGGTGCAGCGTGCATTTGTATTCTGTCATATTGCTCTGTGAGAGGTTTCCTAATTAGTAAACAGAGTCCACCTGTATGCTAATTTAATCTGAGTCTGTATGCAGCTGTTCTGTGAAGGGCGTGAGGTTCGTTAGAGAACAAACAGCTTGGTGAAGACTAAGGAACACAGCAGACAAGTTGGACAGAATGTTGGGGACACTTTTGAAGCTTTGAAAATCACATGGGGGTCGATTCAGCCAATCATGGGAGGGTGGAAGGTGTGTGCAACATCTGAAAACCTATGAAGACATGGCCATCCTGGTTAATAGACAGACTGGACCAGGAGAGCATTAATCAGAGAGCCAGCCAAGCTGTTGAGGTCCACAGTTCAGGAGGGAGAATTTGTTGCCAGGATAATATTTCTCATGCACCATGCATGAGATTTAGGCCAAAGTGCCAAGACAAGCAGCACATTTGCCTCATATTTTGACTTACACCTATGGCTGAAACTCGCACATGATCTTGATCATTACCAAATGTTAATTAATTGTTTCTTGGCATTAGGCGCACCATTAACAATTTCCCTCAAATGCTTTCATAAGTTTCTAAATAGGTTCAGCCTATGTCTGCAGCCTTTGGTGTTTGTTCTGCTCTCACCTTCTTTACCTTCCTGGATGACCGAGCTACTCACCCTATCTCTAAGCGAGAGTCTAGACACGCTACGGAGAAAACTCACTTCAGCCGCTTGTATCCGGGATCTCATTCTTTCGGTCATGACCCAAAGCTCATGGCTATAAATGATGGAACATTGATCATCCGGTAAATCGAGAGCTTTGACTCTTTTTTCACTACAACGGACTGGCACAGGGCCTTCTTCCCACCAGATGCCTCATTCGTGAACAAGATACTTAAACTCCTCTATTAGGGGCAGTACATCCTCCCCAACCCGAACAAGGCACTCTACCCTTTTCTGGCCCAACACCATAGTCTTGGATTTGGGGACTCTGATCCTCATCCCAGCTGTTTCACACTCGGCTTCGAACAGCTCCATTGAGAGCTGTAGATCCACCCGTGATGAAGCCAACAGAACTACGTCATCTACGAATAACAGAGAAGCAATCCAAAGGCCACCAAAACAGATCCCCTCAACACCTTGGCTGTGCCTAGAAATTCTGTCCAAAAAAGTTATGAGCAGAGTTAGTGAGAGTTAGAGTCCAACTCTAACCAGAAACTGCCTTACTGCCGGCAATGTGGACCAGGCTCTGACACCGGCCGTACAGAGACCTAACAGCCTTTATTAAAGGGCCTGGTACTTCCGGAGCACCCCCCACGGTCGAATGCCGTCTCCAGAGCCACAAAACACATGTAAACTTCTTGAGAAACTCACCCTCCAGGATCCTGCAGAGGGTGTAGAGCTGATCCAGTGTTGCACGGTCAGGATGAAAACCATACTGCTCCTCCTGAATCCGAGATTCGACTATCCGATGGACCCTTCTTTCCAGAACCCCGGAATAGACCTTACCAGGGAGGCTTAAGAGTGTGATTCTTCTGTAGTTGGAACACACCCTCATGTCCCCTCATTTTGAATACATTAAAACTTACTAATTTACATATCTCATAGAGTGCTGTTAGGAAAACAAAAAACAAAAAACAAAAAACGTAGCCCTTGAAATTGAACTTTTTCAAATTTTTTCCTGTCAGATTCTCAAACTATAGTGTATTTAACTGAATTTTATACAATGCAGTAAAGAGAAACTGGTGCATAAGTGTTGAAGAAACAACCTGACAGATGATACCAAAATCTTACAGTTTGGCTCTAATGAAAAATACAATATTAACCATTAGTCTAAAGTGTACATCAGACTGAACCCTCTCTCCCTGCAGTGATGGCAGCACCATGCAGGAGAAATGCTTATTTTTACTTTTAGGACTAGAGGAAAGTTTTACTTTCCATCAAGACAACAATCTCAAACATACATACAGAGCTGCAGAAGAGGGGTTTGAATGAGATGTGTTAGAATGGCCGAGTCAAAGTCCAGATCTGAATTTAATAAAAAAATCTGAGTTAAGAATAAAAAAATCTCTCTTTATAGTCTTCATCTAGTCTGACTGAGTGTTTGAAAGTTAAATTGGATGCAATGTTCTCGAAATCATGCAAGGCTGGTAGACAGACACCTTAAAAGACCTGCAGCTGTAACAGCAGAGAAAGCTTTAAAGTATTGACTCACTACTCAGTTTAATTAGCAAAAATGAACGTTTATAGCATCAGAGTATTATTTTACTTTAATTTCAAACATATGTGCTACCTTTTGTTGGCTTCATCTTAAATACAATTTAAATATGAGTTAAAATTACATTTGTGGTAGTGTCTTAATAAAATGTATAAAGGTCAAGGGATACAAGTACTTTTGAACCGCATTTAACAATCCAGTGCAGACAGATATTATGCAAATAAATGAGGGACGGACAGAGGGAGGGGAAAGCACCAGTGAAAGAAATACGATAACAAAGACAAACGGTATTTTTCAAATTGCAAAACTAATAAGGTCACATGAAAGTACATTCTGTGACAAAAATATATAAAAAATATGCATAATTTAACAACAGGTTATAAACTACTTCCCTCAGATGGGAAAAGCCCAAATCCCATACTTTATCAAACATGACAGTTTTGGTATTTTTTGTTTGTGGCAATTCAGCTTTTAAACAGAAAGCAAAACAAAAAAATCACATTAAACACCCACATAAAGTTTTTCTCAGAACATTTCATTCAACATGCCTTTGTTTTGTTTTGTTTTTTTACCTCTAGGGGACACCGTGGTGCAGACCTCCACTGAGCCCCCACCTGTGAACGCAACCTTTTCCAGCACACTGCATCCTTCAGGGAATGGCACCATGGGAAGCTTCAGCTCTTCTGAGGCCAGTGTGACTGCAGCTCTGACTAACACAAGTTCTGTCACTTATAATTCATCACATGCTTCACTGGGGACAAGTTCAGCACCGGTTAACAGCATGAGTTCAGCTGCAGCCTCACCTCAACCAGCACCCGCATGTCGTAAGAAATACCGGACTTTCATCCCAAGCTAATTCAGAAAAAAATAGTATTTGTTGGTCCAAATAGAAAAGCGCTTTGGTCAAGACAAGATAATATAACTTTCAGCAAGTCTGTCCCCTTTCTGTTTTTTTACATTAAAACCTGTTTGAGTTAGATAAGGTGCAAGGAACACATCTATATGTAATATCTATGGTTCTCATTTTTAGTAATCACACCTACAGGAAGCTTTCCAATTTGCCAAGACCAAATCTGGTAAAAATCTCCTAGGTGTTTGGGTGTTTGCTACATTGACTTTTTCTGTTTTGCTAATACAGCTCTGGGAAGAGGTGTCCCAGAACTAGATGAGAGCACCACAGATTTGCTTTCACAAGCAGACCGTCATGACTGTTGCCATAAGGTTTTGCATGGTACTTCTGTATGAAACTTAATCTAAAATGATTTAGGGTGTAAAATCAAATACAACAGACACAGAGACAGAAAGGAAGGTGAGAAAGAAAGAGGGGTTAAAATTTAAGGAGAAAGAGATAGAGACAGGAAAGAGTGCATGAAAAGACGGACAGAAAACGGATAACATAACAAGAGCAAGAAGAAGTCAACAGGCAACCAAGGAACACATAAGAAATGCTTCCAGAGCAGCTGGTATCCCTTTGATATCCATGTGTCATTAGAATTCATGGTGGTATGTATCTGTAGCTGCAGCTTAATATTAAAAATTAGTGTGTATCCTTAAAAAACTGGAACCAAACACCCATGGTATTTATGCATGGGTATGCACAATAAAAAAGGATTTACAAAGCTTCTTCAGAAGGAAAATATGCTCAATAGCAGGTGTGGGCAGCCCCAGATTTGTCCTACAGGGCCCAGGATAGAAAAAGAGGCCATGCAAGCCCCAGATATCCATAGGAACTCCAGATCACTGGGGCACAAGGAGGGCAGACATAGGGATGGCCGCATCCACCAGAGAAGGGTAGACAAGAGCACCTTGAGCCCAACCCCACAGAGATAGCCCCAAAGGGGCCCAATTCTTGAGGTGCGTGAACCTAGAGTCCATACTGCTGAGGTCCCACTGGGCACTTGAAACCAGCACATTTGCATTCACTGCAACACACACGCAGACAACCTGGTTTCTCAGTATCAGCCTTTATCAGCCCATGTGGCTGTGACGATTGGAAGCAAAGCCAATAAGGCCAACCCACCTCAACTGCCCCTAACATGCCCACCCTGATGCCCCACGTATGTCTGCCTTGGAAATAATATTGGCCAGGGAGTAGATTTAAACTGTGGCATAGGCCACCAGCACAGGAGGACCCAACCCTGGTGATGATCTTCCCCAAGATCCTATGTGTGTGGTAGTGTGATAGAGCAGGTGAGGAACGGATCAGAGTTGGGATCCCGACCTTGGATAAGCGGAAGAAGATGGATGGATGGATGGATGGATGGATGGATGGATGGATGGATGGATGGATGGATGGATGGATGGATGGATGGATGTGCAACCCCTCACACAAAGTCTAATCCATGTCTGCTCTTTTTGGAGATGGGGGAAATGGCAGCACAGAGAGGGAAATGGGAAATTGTGTCTTGATTCTTATCAGACTTTTAATTATACTCCATATCACACTTTAATCATAGAGTGACTTTATCATAAGTGTTCAAAAGGGCCGTTTTTTTAATGCTTGCACTGGTCAGTCATAACTATACATAAGGACCTAAATAATAGCACTATAAGCAAACTTATCTTTATTTAAACATTTTCCCATCATCACATTCATCTTCCTCATAATCATCATGGTAATGTCTGTGTACTACATGTTATGCATAAATTGTAACAAAGTGTGAACCAATCGCAGTGATTGCTGTAAACATTGAATATGTCTGTGACACATGTGCATAATGATGCGTGATGGATGCACTGGCACTGCTGGAGGACTTTGTAAATGAGTAAATTGGGAGGAAATGTATTTTTAGGGATTAGCAAGATTTCCTGGCCTATGATGATGCCTGGTTAATATGTCGATTTAAACACCTTAGAGAAATACTTTTGGATCTTCAGACCCTTTTCAAGGAAATTCCATCTAATGGAATTGTATTCTGTTCAAAAAGTCCAACTTTCTGAGATAATAGGTTTTGGGCCCAAAATGTAAATTATCTCAATAACAGGGATTTCCAGATCAAAATACATAAGAAAACACTGATTCAAACATAGAATACTGTCAAGAAATTACCATTTACATCTCAGTTTTTGGCCCTGCGATGGACTGGCGACCTGTCCAGGGTGTACCCCGCCTCTCGCCTATTGACTGCTGGAGATAGGCACCAGCACCCCAGGCAACCCAACTTGGGATAAGTGTGCTAGAAAATGGATGGATGGATGGATCTCAGTTTTTGCAGAAAGAAGCAAAAAAAGTAGGATCCGATAAAATTATTCAAAATCTTTTACTTTCAAAATGATATGTCGATCTTCAATTCTTGGTTGGGAAACCCCTTTGCCTTAATCACTGCCTCTTTGTGATGTGGCATTGAGGCAAACGGGGCAATCAGCCTTGCCCTGGGAGTTATGGAAGGCCTAAATTCCTTGATGCTTGCTGTCAGTACCTCTTTATTTTCGCCACTCACCATTCTCTCCTTAGAATACCCCAAAGGTTAATAATGGGATTTAGGCCTTGTGAGTTGGCTGGTCAGCAAAGCAGTGTGATGGTATGAGCATCAAACCAGGTTTTGGTGTTTCTGTCGATATGGGAAGGTGCTGTATCTCCATACCGATCCTCAGTAGAAGGAATCATGAAGTCCATTAAAATATTCTGGTAGACTGCTGTCAAGATCTTGGAATTACAAAAACAGAGTTTACCAACTAGACATTACAGCCTAAATCATGATTGACTGTGGACATTTAACACTTGACCCCATGCGGCTTGGGTTCTGTTCCTCACCTGTATTCCTCCAAACGCCCAAGTGAAAGCCATACCTTAGTTTAATCAGAAAAGAGGACATTGGGCCACTGGCCAAAAGTCTGATCCTTTCTCTCAATGGTCCAGTTGAGATGCCTCCTAAGTTGACTCATTTACAGAAGTTGGTTGACCCAGGGAACCCAACAGTTGAAGCCCATCTTCTGGATGTGTCTGAATGTAGTGGTTTTTGAAGCTGAATCTTTCTGAATCTTCAGATTCTTGAATTTTCTCTGACTGATCATCTGTTTAAGTCAACAAGGATATCTTTTGTTGGTGCATTCTTTCTGGTCACCTTTTGCACTTCCATTAGACTTTCTGTCCACAAAAGCTTAAATTGGAAGGCAAACAGGATTTTCGCTCAGTTTTTTAAAGACATTTTGACACATATCCAGGAGTCTTTGTCAATTCTTTTAGAGGCTACCCTTTAACTGCCTGGTCAAGAAATGGTTGACCATTTGAACAGCAGAATGCTGATTGGGGTTGACAAGGGTTACAGTCATGTGTTTCGCATATTCTGTAAAATAGGTTTCTTTTCTCTTTTCTCAGTGGTTGCCATTATAAGCCATTAAACATAATTTATCAGCTGGCTACTTAAAAAAACATAACATTTATGAAGTAATTTGTAATGATCATTTACAATTGAAGGCGGGCTTTCAGAGCGTATAACATGAAGTTAAACCATGTGTGTAAAGACTGAGGTAATCCAGAAAGGTGTTGGCAGGTGGTTTTATAAGTCTGAGTTTTTTTTCTTAGCGTGTACACTGGAAAAAACGTTCGAAAAATAAGTAAAACATTTCTTAAATTAAGTGTCTACCCTTAATTTGAGTAGGTGAATGAGATAGTTTGCCTATGGAATGAGTATTTTTACTCCTTAAAAATAAGATAATTAGATAATATGCACTTGAAATAAAACATTGCAATTGTGTTTTCTTATTTTAACTGTAAATTGTCTTGTTCCATTGACAAATTGTCTGTTTTACCTCCTCAATCCGAGAACAAATGACTTATTTTAAGAAAAAAAGGGTTATCTAGATATCGATTTTTTCCAGTGTAGGACAACTTTAAGCATGGATACTACCCCATTTCTTAAATAAATGAAACCCCTAATCTCTACTATTCTCCACCCATTCCTCAGTTAACAGCCTCCTAGTTTTTCATTGTTACTTGCAGGATTCTTCCATAACACTGCTGATCCTCTGTCTGTGCTCCATGTCCTCCTCGCTCAGTTCAGGATCTTCTGTTTTATTATTCAAACCTTCAGCTCATTCTAAGTTCCAGTCTCTATTTTGATCCATTTTACACACTGCCAAAAATTACATCATCTTCCTACAACTACCTGTACTTGCTTCAGGAAAAATTTTATACAATGCCTATCCAAACTGTTACCAAACCTATGAAAATATAATTTGTTGTTCCTTAACATTTCATTGTGTTAGAAAACCTTGGGTGAGAGGCTTTGGAGAGCTCATTCTTATAAATAACATTTAAAAAATCTTAGAAATAGCACATGCGTCTTATAATGTAATATAAAAGGAATATATTACATAGGTATTAACCTGAGGCTCTATTGCATTGAATTAATTGGCTTGATTTGTTCCACAGAAATTTTTTCTGACACTTTTCAGCTTCACATCTTACATAGTACTGACAAAGGAAGCACCCTTACCCACTGAAAAGTGAGTAAAGTAGATAAACTAGGAAACTAATTCCCAATAGGCTGTCGGTCTTTGGCCTTAGAGTGAATGACAAAATTAATCTTAACATTAAAAGGATGTTTCACGCATCCCAAAGCTGGAGAAAGCTGCACTGCACAAAATTGAAATCTGAATAAGTAATTTTTTCTTAAATTAAGTGCATTTTGTCTTGAATGGAGGATGTAAGTGAGATACTTTGCTAAAAGAACAAGACAGTATACATTTAAAATAAGAAAAAGCATCGCATTGTCTTATTACAAGCACATTTTTTTCTAAATATCTTATTTTAAGAGTAAAAAAACTAATTCAATTGTCAAAATCATCTTATTTACCTACTAAATTAAGGATAAATACACTTCATTTAAGATATTTTTACTTATTTCTATGTTGTTTTTTCAGTGTGACATTTGTTTTTGTTTTTTTGAGGTATGCAGCAGAGCTTTTCCACTCCATCAAACACATTGAAAAGAACATAGCTTTGAGGTTAACATGAGGAGGGGAAGACCAGAGACCTCAAAATTGCAAACTGGTTTAGCCAGTACATCTGGTTACCAGCGGCTGCAGCAAAGAAAACATTGTTTTTCTTACCCTGTTAAACTATCTTTGTGTCGTGAGAATGCGGTTTAGAGTTATTTGCCAAGAGTTTCAAACCTAGTTCCATTGTTAGATATTTATAGCCTGACTAACTTACTGCACAGCATCACGGAGCATGCTTTAGTTACACAATGCTGGGTATCTTCTTTCTGTTTCATTTAAATATGAAGATGTGTGTGTGTGACTCTTGGTAATTAAAACTCAATTTTCTCCTTTCCATGTATGAACCCAACACTAAGTAACTTTTCAACCTTCATAAAATATTTTCATAACTTTTGTGATTATACATGGGCTTGCAACTAGTTGAATGACACCTCTATCATGGCCTGAGGAGGTCTGTGCCGCTTTCACAGACACTAAGCAACTTTGAGGAGGGTTGCATAACCAGGACACACAAAACAGCTACAAATGTGCAGACTGCTTTACGGCATACGTCACTTCCTCATTTCCCCATTTGTCATAAAGACAAAAGTTGATCCCTGACAGTCTGTATATTTGTGCAAATTGTGCAGGCTTGTTCTTGCTGGGATCTATACATGTATTTACTGTTAAACTATCGAACAGAACATTATATTTATGTGTTTCAAGGCTCTAAACCTATCAGTACACCCGTCGCTGATGAGTCTAATCACGGGGGAGCGGGAATACTTTACAAAACCAAAGTTAAACTTTTCTTATTTCCAACTTCATCATATGACATTGTTTCATTAGTTAGATTCATTACCTTATTTATAATTCACACAGCCACTAGAAACAGACATGCAGTTCAATCCAACTACAGGTGACCTGGACATCAGGATTTGACCAATCTCGTGGGTAAATGGTAAATGGCATGTACTTATATAGCGCCTTTATTCAAGTCAGGAGACTTGACCAAAGCGCTTTACACTACATTCATTCACCCATTCATGCACACACTCACACACTGATGGTGGCAAGCTACATTGTAGCCACAGCTGCCTTGGGGCTCACTGACAGAAGCGGGGCTGCCGTACCCTGGCGCCACCGGGCCCTCTGACCACCATCAGTAGACAATGCAGGTGAAGTGTCTTGCCCAAGGACACAACGACACTGAAAGTCAGAGTCGGGGCTTGAACCATCAATCCTTCGATTTCAGGGCAAACTCCTACATCCAACGCCACTGTCGCCCTAGAAATGTTGTCTTCCTTCAGGAAAAACAATACAGCTTTTATACACTAGGGGGAGCCAAAATCAACCAAGTTAGTAGCTAATGCTTTAAATTTGTAAGATTCCCAACTGGTTCCCAGCCAATTGAGGCTGCGACAGAAATTATGGACACAGTTTAGTGGCATGAACAACACACCTTTCAGATACTAGAAAATATGCACCACTGCACAACTTGAAACTCTCAGCAAATGCATTGAGTGGGTAATGTTATTTGATATCTAGAAAAGCTAAGCAAAGGTAGTATAAATGGGGAATCATTGTCTAAATACTTCCGTGAGTTAGTACTTGAGTCTTTGGAAGCACTAATAGACTGAGTTCAAAGCACTAAAGCTTTATTAGATGATTAGGCAAGCAAAATAAAGTGAAATCGCAGCGAAGGTATGGACTGCCTCCTGACGCAGAGACTAACTGTAAACTTTACATCTCTTATCCCATTACACATGAAAAGTACCAACATCACATCATCATAAGCAGTACATATGCAATATATGTGAGAGGACTTGTTGTAACTACTAATCAAGCAGAAACACAGTTTTGTTATAAAAAACAAGCCAAACTTGGATAAAAAGGAAGAAACTGATTATTAAGGGTGTAAATCACCACCTTTATCATGATACAATGTTGGATTGGGTTGTTTGGTTGAAGATACCATTAAAGGAAAGTTCTGTATTTACATCTTGAAGGTTTCTCTCTACAGTTCTTTTTTTTTCTGAAAAGAGATCACTCGCCACAAACTCTTTAAACAACACTGCATTATAAATATGTATCAAATAACCAAGAGACATTACAACAGATTTTGATAGAAATTGTAATCTCACTCAGATCAGAGAAGTTGCTTAGAGTTACAGAAGGCAGCTGCTTACCAACCGGGCTCACTTCTCAGGAAGTGGCCCCGATAAACCGTTAGGGGAGCATTTTATAAATCACCAGTCTGCCTCATCATTACATCAATACATACAGGTTTGCAGATGAAAAGACATCCATGGCTCCAGCCTTATCAAATTTTACCCTTTGTTCTTAGCTGAAGGACGCCGCTCTCATTCCATTCCCAAATCTTTGCCACAGAATGATGATAACTGCAAATCCTGACAGAGGAACTGTCCTAATTAGATAAACTTCTGGCAAAAACATCAGTTCTGAAACACAACAGGCAGGTAACATCAGGGTGTAATAAACTCGGACATCATCAGTGATAATTATTCTAACAATACAATATTTGCTGATATCACATTTCTGTTGTAGTAGGATTTCCATTCACTTCCTTTCAGATGTCCAGGATCGATATGATGCGATAACGTCTGCCCTTTAAAACATTCATCTACATTGATACCAATCGCTTCACCACATCTAATGCCATGTCAATTTCAAAATAGGGCAATGAGGAGAGATGTTTTCATTTTGCATTGAACTAATTGGATCATTAATCAATTAATGTACTGATGTGGTTTGAAGTATTTTTACTAATATTTACATGACCAACCAATATGTTTAAATAATCATAGTGGTGTATTTATTGTTTCCATTTGATGAGTAAAGCAATCTACTCATCTGATTACCTTATATTTAAAAAATATATATATGTATAAAAGATAAGCATAGAAGCTTACCACCTACATTCTCTCTTTCAATAAACCCCACACCAGGTCCTCCACGCATCAGAGGCCTATGGTCGGCTAGCGTCACTGGAACATCCATGTCTGTCCGCTGGTCAACCACTGTTCAAATCAACCAGACTTTCCAAATCACTTTAAGCAAATCTTCAGAGGTCAGTGAGATGTGGGAAACCAGCATGATGATGATAGAGATCAGAGGACTACAGCCTGGGGTGCTCTACAATGTGACTGTGACACCTTGTGCTTGTGGAAGGAGAGGATCTTCTGTCCATATAATGATCAAAACTGGTAAGAACAGCATAACGGACTCCTTAAATACAAACAATTATATTTTTTTTATTGAAATCTAATGGAAGCCTTTGAAAGCTAAAAAAATAAGTAGTTATTTTAAGCTATGATGTTGGCTAAGCATGGAAACATAACTTTTAAATCAATCCAGTTTGTCACAGTCCTTTTTGGACATCTCTATGCAATGATATTAAGATGGGTTTAAACCTCAAGGTCTTTGGTGAGCGTGAAAAAACGAGTTCCTCTGACAAAGAAGACTTTTTGTTGTAGATGCTCAGACACTGGATGCCACAACACGACTTACCAACATCGAGTTCAGCGAAGACCTGACAAACAGCAGCAGCCAGGCCTACAAAAACCTAACTGTGACGTTTATACAAGAGGTAGGTGTGCTTAAATGTCATCTTTAAATATATATTTCCTGTCAAGAATTTACATCATCAGTGTGAATGTCACGATAATTTAAACATCCTATCACCAACGTTTTCTTTGGAGGTTGTTGGGTTGCTATTTTTTTTTTAAAACAGTATATCAACAACAAAGGGTGAGAAGGAGAAATACACCGCTGATCTAATTGCAAGACTAGAAAAAAACATTTTTGCATGAGGAGAGTATTATCTTAAGCCTGGCATTTGAGTTCAAACATGCGTGAATCAATTTTTTTAAAAACTGAAGAAGACTTACCAAAACCCTCCAAATCTAGAAGTATCTCTCAGCTGCCAAAAGCACCATAATCCGATTCAATCACTTCAAATAGCTTTTTACCTGTAACTAATGTTCCTAGAATACTGGGGTGAAATATGCATCATGTTGGGGAATCTTTTTTTTTTTTATTTCCCTCTCCATCCTTTCGTAGTTGTTTTTATTGAGATTAAGACCAGATGAGTATGGAGCATGATCCTACAGAGGGATGAAGATGACATCTGTTAAAAAGGTATCATGACTTTCAGCTTAGTTTGAGTAAAAGTTTTTGCTTAAGAAAAGCAGACCTTCAATCTGAGAGGATGCTGCCTCACCATCTTATCTGTTTCAAATTTTCAGTCACATTAAGGTTTAGACTTTGACTAGACCATTCTAACACATGGAAATGTTTAAATGAAAACGATTCAATTTGAGCTTTAGTAAACTTAGGCTTGGAGAATGTTAAAGGTACTCCACTTTAAAAAAAAATGTGCATGTGAGAGCATGCACAAGCCCATTTCTCCATGTGCATGTCCTGTTTAAAATGTGCTGTTCTCATAGCTCATACAACCTTACTGTGTCCACATACAGCGGGGACTATATAATGGACTTTATAGCGAACCCAGTTAACTGAACGTTTGGACAGATGATCACTGCTTTTTTCCCCCGTTAGTCATGTAACTCCTCCTCCACCGCACGGTGCCTGTGCCATCTCTGTTATTAGTAGCTGCTGTCGGGTAGCGACAGCCTATGGCGACAGTGTGCCGCTATGACAGCAAATCCCATAATGCTTTGCGAGGAGAGCTCTCCGCACAAAGCAATCTGGGATATATCTGCCTCTTCTGAGGTGTTTCTTTTCTTCTCATACACTTCGTAGACACTTTCTCTTATGACCCTCGGCCATTTTCAAAGAGCCACAGAGAGAAAGGTGAGCTTCAATGACTGTCTGTAAATCAACCACAGATATATGCCTGAAAGTGCGCATGCACAGAAAAACGCTAATTTGATGATCATGTAGGATGGCCTTACGTAAACATATCACCTGAATGATTGACAATTAGGAGGACCACTTATTTAGATGATCCACCCGGAAATAAAAGATCAACCTCTATACCTTTAACTTCTGCTCAGTATCAAGTCCTTGTGCTGTCCTGGTCCCTGGGTGGTTTTCTTTTAGGACCGTTGTGGATTTATCTCTAGCCATCTTCCAAACATCTTTCAAAGACTGTCCTGTCACCCGAGATGTGGATCTCTTCATCCTCTCCAGAATTGCTCTGGGTTCTCTCTTCACTTTCTGTTGTGTTGCTTGGTCTTCTGTTTTCCACTGAAGTTCTGTCATAAACCCTCTTCATCAGTTAGGTGGATTTTTCCAACAGGAAACTGATCATCGACCAGACAAACCAATAGGAAACCTGTCAATAATCAGAATCCAGCTCGGGTCTACCAAATGTTATGTATTTATATGGATTTCATTGTATATGTAAATTATAATTAATAATGCATTATTTTAATAACAAAAATATCTTAGATGCTTCTACCCACAGTTAGACTTATACTTAGACAACATTTATTGTCATTTTGTACACACAGAGTGTATATAACATGAAATTGAATTTAGTACAGCTTTGCAGAACATTTCCTTTCCATAAAGTGCAGCAGTGATCAAATGTAAACAGTGTGGGAGGAGAGACATGGCGCAAAAAAAATGCATTGATATGGAAGTTCAGAGCATTAGATATATATGGTGCAAATATGCAGTGTTTTGGTTTTGTGTTGTCAGTTTGATGCAGAGTCTGACATGATTTAGAGTTTTTTTCAACATTCAGCTGTATGATGCTGGTGGGGGAGAAGCTGTTGCACAATCTGCTGGACCTGCATCAAATGCTGCAAAGCCTCTTCCCAGAGGGCAGCAGGGAGAACAGTCCATGGTGGGGGTGTGAGGGGTCATTTATGATGTTACGGGCTCGGGACATGCAGCACTGGGATGAAATCTCTATGGTGCTTCTGTAGAAGGTGGTGAGGATGGGTGGGGGCAGGTGGGCTCTCCTCATCCTCCGCAGGAAGTGCATGCACTTTTGTACCCTTTTGACCAGTGAGGTGGTGTTTACACTCCAGCTGAAGGTGTCTGTGACGTGCACCCCCATGAATTTGGTGCTGCTAACCACTTCTACAGCTGAGTTATTGTTTATAATTAACAATTTGTCCGTCTTGTACAGTGAAATACTCTTATTCCTGATTTAGCACTTTTAAAGATTCTCTTTTAAAGTGCGTTTAAATATAAAGCATTAGTCATCATTTTTTTATATGGAAACATTTTGTCTGTTTCTGAACTCACCAACAGATCTACCAGTCTCTGGCTCCAGAGCTCAAAGCTATGGTGGATTCAGGTCAGGTGAGGATTGAGATCCAAAGTTTCTCCCCAGGCAGTGTGGTGGTGAACTTCTCCATAATCTTCAACCAAAGTCCAGACCAGGCCTCAGGCAATTTGTCCTCCACCATCATGCTTTCCCTGATGAACAGCTCCAGATTCATTCTGGATGTAAATAACACACGCATTCATGGTATGTCTGTTTTATCTTTTTAAAACGGCACGCTAATATTTAAGAGGAACAAAAAGCATATAAAGCATATAAAATGGATTTCCCTCTTAATAACGTATTCTTCCTTCCTTCCTTCCTTCCTTCCTTCCTTCCTTCCTTCCTTCCTTCCTTCCTTCCTTCCTTCCTTCCTTCCTCAGGGTTTTAATGATCAAAGCATTTTTTTAACAGATTCTGATGAATGCATCTCAGCAGAAAATGATTGTTCTCAGCGGGCTACATGCATAAACACATGGGCCTCCTACACTTGCATATGCAATGAAGGATTGATAGACAATAACCCAGATAGACCTGGACGCAACTGTCAAGGTGGAGTATTGTGGGAAAATTCACTAATTTAATGACTGATAATATTTGAACATCTTCATGTTTTCTCATGGATGCTTTCTGACCTCTGTAGCAAATGATATGGTGGATTCAGCATCAGCACCAGGAGTTTCTACTAGAATGCACTTTACAACTGTTCCAACCTTTGTTCAGTCCACTACCACCTCTATAACAACCAACTCTATCTTGTTAACTAGTGCAAATGCTTCTCCCATTAACACTGAAACCCTGACAGCTGCAGCTAGTAATTTCCCATCAACAGCAGATCCACCGATGACAGTCTACACTGCCTCTGCAGTTACTGTCCAAACAAGTGTTATCGCCCCAACTCCTGTTGTTAATGTTCAACCAGCAATCCCCTCTACAGCTTTCACCAACACCCCAAGAATTACGTCTATGCAAGCAATCCCTTCTACCAATCCAATGACTGTCGCTCCCATAACAGCTGTTACTGGATCTACAATCATTACAACAGACATAACTCCTATCCAAGTGATCTCTACTCTTGCTCCAACAACGACCACTTCAACTATCTCTACCACAAGCCCCTCTTCTACGATGCTAACAACCCCTTCTTCTGCTCTGAGATCACTGGCTAATTACTCTTTGTCAGGAGCCCTTTCAGTGCAGTGCAGAGTTGCTGCCATTACTGTGACTCTTTCTAAGGCTTTTATGTTGAGAGCAAACATCCAGGAGGGTGCTTTGAACTTAGGAATGGCAGGATGTGGGGTCAACGGAGGCAATGCCAGCCATGTCCAGCTGACTGTGGCATGGGATGAGTGTAATACCAGGCTTGTGCATGTAAGTCTCATTTACCTGAACACTGGATAAACCCTATAGCCCCTGTCACACCTTGACGATTTAGCCAGCGTATGCCCGACGTCCCAGAATCTTCTAAAACCCTAACATAAGTTAAACTTTCTATGTATTTTTTTCAGTTTTTGGCGTACACATAACGGGTCCAGAGCATATGTCCAATGACAGCCTGACTTATGCATAACAAAAGGCATCGTAATGCCCATGAAATGTCAAGCCAGTGTCCTGCTGGGGGCAGCAATGCGCCCGGAGGCGCCCAGCCTGCATGAAAATGTTTCTTTGATCACTGTAATAACCTAGCTGCTGGTTGCCACCCACCAAAAAAAAGATGTATGTTGGCCGTGGGCGTGAACGCCACCTTCTCGCTCACCCTATGATAGGGAGGAAGTCTGGAGGAGAACTGACGGTTTCTTTTTGCAAACCCCATTTGTAAATTAGAAACACGTTCGGCGGTCGACTGGAACACGTCAAATACGTTAAAATGCGTTGGAGATAAGTTCCTGATAAGTTATGCACAAGTTAGTCATAGGTTTTGATAAGCTAGACACCCCGACTATGGTTAACTTACACTTAACGTATGTCAACCATCAGATTATGGTCCAAGTATGGCATATGCTGGCATACATCAAGACCTACTCTCCGTATGTCGATGTGTGCCAGCATGTTTCAGCGTACTTCAGCCTGCTCATAACTTATAAGCCATTGTTTTTGCCAGATTTCTCGTACATCAGGCATACGCTGGCTAACTCGTCAAGCTGTGACAGGGGCTTAAGAATGCAATTGTTGTTTAATTTCTAGAATGAAACCACTTATACCGCATCTGTGACCCTGTTTAACGCCATGGATCCGTACACTGCTGAAGCTGGGAGAGTAGAGGTCCCAAGAATCCGCCTTGAAGTCCCTATCATGTGTACCTACATGAAGAGCATGTTGATTTCGGCAGACTTTGGCTCCATGGGGTATGTTCGGCCTACATTCATGGTGGATCATTTAATATTCTCCAGAAGAAAAAAAAAACATGCTAATTTGTTTAAGCTGCTTTGAAACATACTAGAGGGCAATTCATTTTTAACAAATCAAGACAACTTTGCAGGACAGATTAGGGCACAAACACTTTTATTTAAAAAACAAATTGATTTATCAACGATATAAAGAAACAATAACAGCTGCTGCACTATTACTGATAATGTTCTTTGTTGTCTTTATGCAGCAGCTCTAAAACAGATGCAGGACAGAGGGATTGACATTAAGGATGCAGCGATAGGAAAATCTGGGTCGATATCAATATCCAGTATTAGTATTAATGCTAAATCTGATAACCAATATTTACCAATATCATTTATCATATATTTCTCCACCTATTGGACAAAATGAATATGAACCACTTCTCTATCCTGAGCTGCATAACAACCAAGTCACATGACCAAATAAATACCACATGACCAATCCCATCCCATCTCCTTCATAAAACACAAACAGCAATTACATGGAATTAAATATTGGTTTTTAATATCGGCCCAGTTTTAATTATCGGTGCAATATCAATATGCTTAAAGATGACCACACTGCGAAGAATTAAAAGATAACTAAGTCAGATTCTCCTTAAAAAATATATATTTTCCCTTGATTTGAGCAGGTAAGTAAAACCATTTGCAAATGAAATTAGATATTTTATGTTTAAAATAATAAACAATTTATTTAAAGTGCATTCTATCTAATAAGTGAATAATATCTAATATCTTATTACAGGACAAAAATACATAAGAGATAAATAAGATAAATAAGAGAAAATGTACTTATGTCAAGAATTTCTTATTTTGAGATCAGTTTTTGCAGTGCAACATTAGCTGACACTCCAATAAACATTATCACAAGAAGCTGAGTACAGGGAGGTAGTGAACTGCTTATGACATGGTGTGGAAACAGTCATCTGATCCTGAATATCAACAACACAGGGGAGATGATTGTAGCTGTGAAGCCGTCTACAAGAAGGGACAGAGCAGACTGTACTTCCTCAGGAAGCTTAGGTCCTTTAGTATTTGCAGCAAGTTGCTACAGATCTTCTATCAGTCTGTTGCGGAGAGTGTGATCTCTTCCTCAATCTTCTGCTTGGGAAACAGCATCAGAGCAAATTACTTTAAAAAGCTCAACAAGTTAATTAAAAATGCTGGCTCCGTTCTAGGAATTCCTCTAGAACCTCTGGAGATTATTTTGCAAAGAAGAATTCTTCATTTTCCCACTTCAAAATATTTTTTAGTCAGAGGCTTTCTACAGATTTGGAGCAAGACAGACCGCTACAGAGGGTCCTTCCTCCCTTCAGCTATAAACACCAACAACAAGTCGATGAAGAAAAAAAAAAAAAAAAAAAAAAACAGACAAAAAAGAAACTATGAGTTACTGCAATATTTATTTTCCCTTTGGGATTAATGAAGTATTTCTGAATGCAATTGAATTGGATATTAGCTCCCCTCACTGTTCTCTGCAGGCCGGGCACTCCTCTCTGCTACATTCCATCTCCATTCTAAGCCATAGTTCTATAATGTTTTGTCAAGATAGCAGAAGGGTATGATTTTAGTTAAAGTTTCCTTAGAATTGAAAATCTATGCTGAACGGTTGACTGGCTTTTATAACCCCCTTGAAGGTTATAACAATCGCTGCTTTGGATATATGCTATGGAGGAGTGAAGACCTCTGACGAAAGCCTGTGTTTTCTTCACATTAAGCGCCTGGTTTTTGCGTCTGCACCAGGGCTTTAGGTGTTTAGTATTCTGTTTCTACAGTAAATAATTATTCCCATTCTAAAGTTTCTCTTATTTGATTTGATATCAGCAGATCAGCAGATACGGAGGTGTTCCTTCTCATGCAGACAGATGTGAATTTATCAATTAAGAAGTATAGAATCCAGGAAAATCTTCAGGGAATGCAGGAAAAAATCATTACTCTTTGGTAAATACTGCAAAATTCAAACTAAGATAAAAGATTCTGGCATTAAAGGTATACTATGCAACCGGTGTTGATTTTCCAGCGAGGCTCCCCCCAGAGGGCGAAAGTAAAAGTGCACTGTCGTAAATATGCTCAGCTGTTCTCCTGGTTTCTCCGTCAAGCCAGGCGCGGTTGTTTTGAGCTTAGCAGACAGGCGAACGCAACGAATGACTAATGCTGCGTTCACACCGGACACAGCTTGCGCGACAGAAGCAGCGAGTTTACATGCAAAGTCTTCTTCTTCTTCTTTGATATTTTTGGCGGTTGGCAAACAACAGATAGATGCATTTCCGCCATCTACTGGAATGGAGTGTGGACCAGAATGACTCTCAGGAATTAAATTCTATTATATAAATGTGTTATTTTTAGATATCGAAATACTATACTGTAAATATTACTATCTGAATAACTTCTGAATAATTGAAATAAATCTAATTTCAGTTTTACTTTACTCAAATTTTGAATGAATTGCTTTCTCTCCTCCTCATATTTGTTACAGTATAACATCACATGCTCAACTGTTTCATCTACCCCACAATATTCACATTTGCCATTCCTATGTTTTCCTAAGATAATCAGAGTACCATTTAATCCGGTATGACCAAACCTTAATCTAGAAAAAAAAAAAAAAAAAAAAAAAAAAAAAAAAAAAAACCTTAATCTAGAAATCATTGTTTCTTCTCTTCTTGTTCTTTCTGTTCTTCTCATTTCTCCAATTTTCTTTTGAATTTTATAAAACCAACGTCCTTTATTTCCTTTCTCCCATTCGTTTTGCCATTTATCCTTTATTTTCTGTTTAATTAACATTTTAACTTCAGATTTGCTAAAATTAACAAATAAATCCACTGACACATTTTTAGCAGCTTCTTTTGCTGCCTTATCTACTTGTTCATTTCCTTTAATTCCATAATGTGCCAGTATCCATACAAAATTTATAACTAAACCCATCATATTTATTCTATATAGTGTCTGTTGAATTTCTATTAAAATATCTGGCCTGCTTTCTGAGTGACTATACTGCAAACTAATTAAAGATGAACTAGAATCTGAACATATGACTGATCTTAATGGCTTAACTTCTTCCACCCATTGAACAGCTAATAATATTGCAATCATTTCTCCCGTATAAACTGAAAGTCCATCACTTATCCTTTTCCTAATTTTAACATTAAATTCTGGTACGATAAAGGCTACTCCTATTTGATTTGTTATATTTTTAGAGGCATCTGTATAAATTTTTACATACTTATAATATTGATTATTATAATCCTGTACTATATATGAGTTTAATATGAATTTCTTATCCTTTCTTCTTTCCAACAAAGTAAAATCTACCCTAGCATCTGTAATTATCCATGGTTGTATAACTGATAATGGAACTGTTTGGCTTATACTAATCTGATCTATTTTGAATTCTGTTATTTTTTCTTGTACAGTCCAACCAAAACTTCTAATATCTTTTACTTCTTTTTCCCAATAGGGTTTTATTACTTGCAGAGTTGGGTGATCATTTCTATGACCTTTTAAATTAGCCCAATAGTTTAATGTTAATTGCTCTCTTCTAAATGCAAGTGGCATTTCTCCCATTTCTACTAACAATGCTGCTGTTGGAGTAGTTTTAATTGCTCCTGTACATAATCGCAATGCTTGATATTGAATCCGATCCAGTTTTTGAAGATTTGTCTCTGCTGCTGAATTATACACAATACTTCCATAGTCTATCACCGATCGAATTAATCCTGTATATATATTCTTTAGTGCTACTCTATCTGCTCCCCACTCTCTACCAATTAAGCATCTCATAATATTTATTACTTTCTTGCATTTGTCTAAAATTTTTTGAATGTGTATATTCCATGTTATTCTTTCGTCAAACCAAACCCCTAAAAATTTGAATTGCTTCACTCTTTCTATTTCTTGATTATATAATTTTAATTTACCATCATTAATTTTCTTCCTTGAAAAGAACATTGTTTTAGTCTTATCCACTGAGAATTTAAATCCCCATTTTAATGACCATTCTTCAACTTTAACAATTGCTTGTTGCATCTTTTTAGTAATAAATTCCAAATTCCTACCTCTCTTCCACATTGCTCCATCATCAGCAAAAAGAGAAAAACCCATTCCATTATCTATATTTTGAAATACATCATCTATCATTACCGAAAATAATAAAGGACTTATTATACTTCCCTGTGGAGTACCATTTTCAGCAATATATTTCTCAGAATGATATTTACCTATTTGAACTTGTATTTGTCTTTCAGTTAGAAAATCTTTGATCCACCAATACATCCTACCAGTAATTCCCATCTTTATAATTTTTATTAATAAACCTTCTTTCCACAACATATCATATGCCTTTTCAATATCAAAAGACACTGCTACAATACTTTCTTTACTAATTTGGGCTTTTCTGATTTCAAATTCCAAACTCAAAACTGCATCCATAGTATTCCTACCCCTCCTAAAACCACTTTGATATTTTGATAAATATCCATTAGATTCTATATAATAAATCATTCTTTCATTAATCATTTTCTCCATTATTTTACAAACATTTGAGGTTAATGCAATTGGTCTATAATTTTCAGGTTTTGTATCATCTTTCCCTGGTTTGCGTATTGGTATTATTACAGCCTCTTTCCATTTTTAAGTAATTTTCCGTTTTCCCAAACTTTGTTATAAAATTCCAATAAAATTTCTTTAGATGTTTCACTAAGATGCTTTAACATTAAATAACAAATTTGATCTTTCCCTGGTGTTGTTAATTTAACTGTCTGAAGTGCTCGATTTAATTCCGATTTTGTGAAAGGAACATTCAACAAATCATTTACATTCTCTGTCTTCTCTAATATCTGTCTATTTTCTAATATTGTCATTTCTCTCCCCCTTTTTCCTTCCAGAGTAATATTATCTGAGCTATTTATTTTAATAAAAGTCTTTGCCATCATTTCCACCTTTTCTTCATCCTTAACTGCTACTACTTCACCATCACTCAGGACTGGATAACCATATTCTCTTTTAATACCATTCATTCTTCTTATCATTGACCATACTTTATTAATCTCTGTTTCTCTTCCCACCGAATTACAAAAATTCCTCCAACAATCCTTTTTTGCATTCTTTATAGTTCTTCTTACAAGAGCCTGACATCTTTTATATTCTATAAGATTCTGTACACTGTGGTTCCTTTTTAACATTTTAAAAGCTTTATTACGATTTTTGATTACTCTATTGCATTCCTTTGTCCACCAAGGAACAATCTGCCTATGGATCCTACCTTCTCTTTTCTTTATGGATTCATTAGCAGCTTGTAAAATGGCATCACAAACATAGAAGTTTAAATGATCAATTTCCATGTTCAAATTAATTTTTCCCAGTTCCTGCTCACTTATAAGTCTAAACTTTTCCCAATTGGCACTACTGAAACACCATTTCTTGAACCCCCCACATCATACTTTTCAATACCCAAGTTTATTTCTGTCACTATAGGATAATGATCCCTTCCTATTGTTACTTCTTTAATTATTTGCCATGAACTTACACCTGCCAACGAATTTGAAATTATTGTTAAATCTATTGCCGATTCTCTACCTGTTTTTATATCAACCCTTGTACCCCTTCCATCATTCAAACATACAAGATTTTTATTCTCCATCAATTCTTCAATAACTATTCCATTTAAATCATTTTTACTGCCCCATAACGAACTATGTGCGTTAAAATCACCACACCAAACAACCTTTCCATTAAAAAAATTATCAAATTCATTCAATGTTTCATACTGGATCCTTTTCCCAGGATTATAAAAATGTATTACTTTAATACTTTCCTTCTTATACCAAACCTCTACAACTATATACTCTAATTGAACTCCTTTTGCTAATAATCTAAACTGAATTCCTGTTTTTAGAAATATCATACAACCCCCTCCTTGAATCTCATTTCTGTCTCTACGTACACCAGTATATCCTTTAATAACAAAATCTAAATTAGGTTTAAGCCAGGTTTCCTGTATACATATGATGTCTGGTTTTTTCCTAAGATTTTTAATGAATCCTTTAAATTCTTGTCCATTAGCTATTAAACTCCGTGCGTTCCACTGTAATATTATCAAAGTGTTCTTTCTCCTGATGTCCCTGACTTCCCATCTCCTCCCAGTTCTTTATTAATATGCTCCCATGAAATATCTTTGATTCCGAAGAACTTCTCCGCTCCTTTTACTATTATTTTAATTTTCTCGGTTTTGTACTTGACTTGATCTGCACAATTAATCACATATGCAATAAATAACATAATCTTTTCGACTGTAATCACAGGTTCAGTTCTCTCTGTAGATGTTATCTGAGGATTGGGTTTTTGTTGAACATGTATCTGCCTCCTTTCAGCCTGTCCTTCCACCCTTTTTACAGCTTCAGCATAACTGATATTGTTGCTCGTCTTAGTTTTTTCCACTTCAATGGCTTTGTTTCTAACTTCACACCCCCCAAAACTCACTCTATTTTGGCCCCCACAATTACAACACTTATCTTGAACATTTTCTCCACATTCCTCATATTTATGATCACCTCCACATTTTGGACACCTTTGTTTGCCTCTACATACTGCCGCTATATGCCCGTATCTTTGACATTTGTAGCACCTGAGTGGTGGAGGAATGTAAGGCCTAACTGGAAAGCTAATGAATCCCATCTTAATCCTGTTGGGATCTGGAGAAGTTCCACCTCTCTCCAGCAGAGTTCGCTGTGGATCCTCCTGAGCTGAGCCTTCGACACACCTGAGACGCATCTCATCATCAGGAGGATCCTCCAGTATATAAGCAGCCTTCAAACCTTGCCTCAACGCCGCAGTGTTTATCCAGTTTGGGAACCTGTTTTTGTCTTGTAAGCTCTGGATGAGCATAACCTGCCGAGCCTGCCCTCTGAGCCAAACCTGAAGACCTTCCTCTGGATTCCCATGCTGCTCTGGACTAAGAGCTGGAAAACCAAAGTCAAGGTCTGTCCTAACGTTAGAGGCAAGACGCTGAAGCTGACACTGAACTCTGCTGAAACAAACAGTCTCTGGACCCATCAGTTCCTCTCTCAAGATCTAACCCGGATTCCTCAAGACTCCAGTGTACCTGCCCTCCAGGGTTGAACCAGTTTCCAGTCATTATTCCATGTGCTTTAACTCAATAAACTCATTTAAACTTTCTCTCCGTTTCCGTTGTGTTCTGCTTATTGGGCCTCTCTGTACCCAATCATGACAGAACACTGCGGCCAAACACAAGGCCCAGCAGACCATCTCCATCGTCGTTTGGAGGAGCAAGATGCTCAAATCTATGGGAACGCTCAAGCTCTACGTGAGTTAAACACCCACATCGAAATGTAAAACCAAGTGATTCAAAGCCTCGCTAACAGATTGAGCAATGCTAACGCCACGCCGCTGGCACAATCATTTCCGGGTCCAGTTCCTCCTCCGAGGTCACCGGCGGTGACGTCATCATCAGAGTTCCGACCTAGTCTCCCTGAAAAATTCTCTGGTAACATTAAAGACGGCAAGGGATTTTTATTCCAATGTCGACTAATTATTCAAAACTCTCCTGGCATTTTTCCAACGGATTACAAGAAGATAACCTTTATTTTGTCTCAATTGACCGGAAGAGCCCTTGAGTGGGCGCAAGCTAGATTTTCCTCCGAAGAAAGCCTTAGCTGCCAATATTCAGACTTTATTTCTGAGTTTTCTCAAGTTTTTAACCAGGAGACAGATCAAACTGTAGACTCTCGTGCTCTTTTGAATTTAAAACAAGGAAATTAATCTGTAGCTGAATTCTCTATTAAGTTCCGGGTGAAAGCCGCAGCTTCCGGTTGGAATCAATGTGCGTTAAAGAGTGCTTATTTTGAGGCCCTCAACGAAAATATTAAAGATGAGCTTGCAACCCTCGACGAACCAGCTACTCTCGAGGAATTAATCCGCCTGACAATTAGGCTGGATAATAGGATTCGAGCTAGAAATAACACAAAACCAAGGAATTATGGTCCATTCAACTCTTCTAACAATGTGAGTGCCTTTATTACTCCCACAGAACCTTTTTCTAAGCCGAGGTCTATGACCCAATCTCTCCCTTTGCCAGTTCAGGCCTCTCATGCGGTAGAGGTGGAAGCCGAACCTATGCAGGTTGGACATACGAGGCTAACTCCTGAGGAAAGATTAAGGCGTGTCAGGAGCAAGCTGTGCATCTACTGTGGTGAGAGTGGCCATTTCATTGCCTCATGCCCAGCTAAATCAAAAGCCGGGGCCCGTCAGAGGATCTGAGGAGTCTGACGGGCCAAGTTATCTCTGAGAAATCTCCTCGCCTGTTGCTTCCTGCCACATTGTTCACATTGAAACCTTATCCTTCTTTGTTTTTCCCTCCGCATGTTCTCCTTTGGTCTTGGGGTTTGAGTGGCTGGAACGACACAACCCCCATATAAATTGGACTGATCGTCACATTGAGTCTTGGTCAACCACATGCCTTCGTTCAGCAGCTTCCGCTGTGAGATCACCTAGAGGTGGGGGGGGGAGATGGACGCTCCTGACCTTTCTTCTGTCCCTTCAGAGTACCATGATCTGGCTCCTGTCTTCAGTAAGGTCAGTGCTACGTCCCTTCCACCTCACAGACCATACGACTGTGCTATCGAGCTATTACCAGGTGCACCTCTACCCAGCAGTAGACTTTATAATATCTCCAAACCAGAACGAGAGACGATGGAGAAATATATTAATGAGTCGTTAGCTGCTGGAATAATCCGCCCCTCTTCGTCTCCATTGGTAGCAGGTTTCTTTTTTGTGGGCAAAAAGGATGGTTCAGTTAGACCATGTATCGACTACAGAGGGTTGAACCAAATCACTGTTAAGAATAAGTACCCACTTCCTCTTCTTGCTTCCGCATTCGAACCAGTACAAGGGGCTACTGTCTCTACTAAGCTTGATTTAAGGAACGCCTATCACCTTCTCAGGATCAGAGATGGTGATGAATGGAAAACAGCCTTTAAGACTCCTCTGGGCCAGTTCGAGTACCTAGTCATGCCTTTTGGTCTTACCAACGCCCCTGCTTGTTTTCAGGCTTTAGTTAACGACGTTCTCAGAGACTTTTTGAATGTTTTCGTTTTTGTCTATATCGACGACATACTCATTTACTCCAAGGATCTTCCTGAGCATAAGAAGCATGTCCGCCTGGTTTTACAAAGACTTCTAGAGAATAAACTTTTTGTCAAAGCCGAGAAATGCGAGTTTCACCAATCTTCAGTCACCTTTTTGGGGTTTGTGCTCGAGGGCGGGCAGGTTAAGCCATCTGAAGATAAGATAAAAGCAGTTTTGGAGTGGCCGGTTCCCGAGAACCGTAAACAGCTGCAGAGATTCCTGGGTTTCGCAAACTTTTATCAAAGATTCATCAGGAATTACAGTCAGACAGCTCTCCCTCTTACCTCTCTAACTTCAGTCAAAAGAACCTTCCAATGGACCCCCGAGGCACAAACTGCATTTGACAAACTTAAGATGTTGTTTTCCAGAGCTCCAGTGTTAATCCAGCCTGATCCCTCAAAACAATTCATCCTCGAAGTCGACGCTTCTGACTCTGGAGTTGGTGCTGTTTTATCTCAAAGACCTCGATTCAGATCAAACAGTTCACCCATGTGCTTTTTTCTCCCGTAGACTTTCCCCTGCTGAGCAAAACTACGATGTTGGTGACCGCGAACTATTGGCCATCAAATTGGCATTAGAGGAGTGGAGACACTGGCTTGAAGGAGCTGAACACCCGGTTCTTGTTTGGACAGATCACAAGAACCTTTCCTACATCCAATCTGTCAAACAGGCCAATCCTCGGCAGTCAAGGTGGTCACTATTCTTCTCCCGTTTCAATCTCATTATCTCTTACAGACCCGGATCCAAGAACATCAAACCCGATTCTCTCTCTCGTCTTTATTCCACTGAACAATCCGAGACGCCTGAACCTGTTCTACCCGCTTTCTGCACTGTTGGGGTGGTTACCTGGGAGATCTCCGACCTCATAAACTCTGCCCTGGCTTCTGAACCTGACCCAGGTAACGGTCCTCCAAACAAATCTTATGTTCCTTCTTCGGTCAGATCACGCCTAATTCAGTGGATGCATACTGCCAAATTTTCCGCTCATCCGGGGGTGAGCAGAATCATCAACCTTATCTCTAGACGTTTCTGGTGGCCTACCCTGCACAGGGATGTGAAGGAATATGTTCTGGCCTGTCCTACCTGCGCCAGAAACAAGACCACACATCAACCTCCTTCTGGCCTGTTGCACCCTCTTCCTGTTCCTTCTCGCCCCTGGTCACATATCGCAATTGACTTCGTTACTGGTCTTCCCATCTCTCGAGGTATGTCCACAATCCTTACTATTGTTGACCGATTTTCCAAGTCCTGCCATCTTGTTCCCCTCAGGAAGCTTCCCACGGCTTTTCAAACCGCCCAGATCCTAATTAAACACGTCTTTCGTCTACATGGTATCCCTCAGGAGATTCTTTCGGACCGCGGACCACAATTCATCTCTCAGGTTTGGAAAGCCTTCTGCTCAGCTCTTAACTGCAAATCGTCTCTCACCTCAGGTTATCACCCACAGCCCAATGGCCAAACGGAAAGAATGAACCAGCAGCTCGAATCCTCCCTTCGTTGTCTCACCTCCAGTAATCCCTCTGACTGGAGCCAGCATCTCCCATGGATTGAATACGCCCACAACTCTCTCAAGTCAGCTTCCACCGGCCAGTCCCCATTTCAGGTCAGTCTTGGTTACCAACCTCCACTTTTCCCTGCGGACGAGAGAGAGATTTCGGTCCAATCAGTCAACCACCACATCCGCCGTTGTCATCGTATCTGGAGAGACACCATAGCCACCCTCAACCGTTCCTTGGAGACCACCAAACGGTTCGCCGACTCTAAGAGACGTCCTGCCCCAGATTACTCCGTCGGTCAGGAGGTATGGCTCTCCACTCGGGACATTCCCCTCAAGGGGATGTCCCGTAAACTCTCTCCAAGATACATTGGCCCCTACAGGATTTCCCAGGTCATAAACCCGTCAGCCATACGCCTACAACTACCTCCGACTCTTCGCATTCATCCCACTTTCCACGTTTCCCAGATCAAGCCTGTCATCTCCAGCCCTTTGTGCCCTCCGTCCGACTCCCCTCCACCCGCCCTGGAAGTCGATGGACATCCGGCCTTCACCGTCCGCCGGATCGTGGACTGCCGTCGGCGAGGTCCCGGCTGGCAGTACCTCGTCGATTGGGAGGGCTACGGTCCGGAGGATCGCCAGTGGGTTCCTGGCTCCTACATCCTCGACCCATCCCTCATCGAGGAGTACGAGCGATCCCTCCCATCGACGTCTTCTGGACCGCCAAGAGGCGGTCGTTGAGGGGGGGGTACTGTTGGGATCTGGAGAAGTTCCACCTCTCTCCAGCAGAGTTCGCTGTGGATCCTCCTGAGCTGAGCCTTCGACACACCTGAGACGCATCTCATCATCAGGAGGATCCTCCAGTATATAAGCAGCCTTCAGACCTTGCCTCAACGCCGCAGTGTTTATCCAGTTTGGGAACCTGTTTTTGTCTTGTAAGCTCTGGATGAGCTTAACCTGCCGAGCCTGCCCTCTGAGCCAAACCTGAAGACCTTCCTCTGGATTCCCATGCTGCTCTGGACTAAGAGCTATAAAACCAAAGTCAAGGTCTGTCCTAACGTTAGAGGCAAGACGCTGAAGCTGACACTGAACTCTGCTGAAACAAACAGTCTCTGGACCCAACAGTTCCTCTCTCAAGGTCTAACCCGGATTCCTCAAGACTCCAGTGTACCTGCCCTCCAGGGTTGAACCAGTTTCCAGTCATTATTCCATGTGCTTTAACTCAATAAACTCATTTAAACTTTCTCTCCGTTTCCGTTGTGTTCTGCTTATTGGGCCTCTCTGTACCCAATCATGACAAATCCTCTCTGGAAGTATATTTTCTTGAAATTCTATCATTACTGATGGACTTTCAACTCTTTCACCATTTATCGTTTTCAACAATCTCTTTATCTGAATTACCTCCACATCCTGAATGCCCTTTTTAAGTTTTTCTAAATCTTCGTTTACAGGTATTCCTGTTATCACTCCCCTCAGTCTCCAATCTTTTTCTTAAGCTCTCTGGATAATGCTATCGGCCCAATCTGAATGTTTTCTTCCTCTTCTTTAAATTTAAGAATTATTTTGAATTCCTCTCTAACAGTCTTTTTCCTAACTACAGAAGTTCCTTCATCCGAACTGTTTTCCTCCAACGTTCTTTTACTCATTTGTGTCCCAAACAAACTTTCATTTTCTCGCCGGTTTCTACCTCTCCCTCTTCCACTAACAACATGAGACCAACCACTCAAATCCATATCATCACCGTCTTCTTCTACCTCAGTCGCCATTCCAGTCCAGTCACAAACCAGTTTATGCCCAAACCGCTTTTCTTTCAAATTTTCCGCCCTTTCCACCACGAGCCTGCTGTCAAACGTCCAGCCGACCGCAGCCCCACTCACTGATCTGTCAGAGCGACCCGCGCATCGATCGCTCCGTGCGATTCAGACCTACTCGTTCCTCTACATGCAAAGTCAATGGTTGACGCGCGTCAAGGCGCAGCAAAAGGTCCCGCGGCGCGTTTTGAGCAGCAGGCGCAGCACGTGTGAGCAGCTGAAGCAGTGCGTCGGGCGCGTTTAATCATCTGACGCAGGGAGAGAGACACAGCGCTGATGATCTGAGGCTATGATCACTCCTCTTAAACAGTTTATTGACGCCTAAATTAACTTACAATGCAGAAATCTGCCGGCAGAATATGTTGGCTTTTATTATCCTGCTGCCTGCAGTTTGGATTATTTAGATGAAAAACACCTACCAGCCGCCACTGTGAACCGCGAAGAGGCGACCCAGCCAGAGGCTGCTGATGAAGGGATTCCTACTGTCGGCGCACCGCTGGTATGTGGGGGTCTGAGCGGCTCCGACAGAAAAAATATTGAAGGCAGGATAATAATCTGAATGAACTGACTGCACTGATTACGTTTTCAGGTGTATTTTCTCACTTAAACACATATTAAAACTACTTTATTCCCACTGATCACAGCAAATATAGCTGCAAGGCAGAGAAAGGATAGTGAAGCTCCGCCCAACGCGCGTCAGACACACTTTTGCACCGCGCAGCCAGAGCAGCAAAGCCGCTTCAGCCGTGCGTCAGAACTAACTGGTACAAGCAGCAAAAATGATTTTGCTGCTTTTGCTGCGTCCGATGTGAACGTAGCATAACTGCACAAAGATCGCCACTGTGCTAGCAACGAGCATGCTTTCAACTGGGGGGTGTAGCAGTTCTCGCCGTAAAGCAAGACTGACTCTCTTGAGACTTCTGAGCCTGTGGGTGCGGGTCGGTGCTCCTGCAATTGCAAGTGCGGTATTTCCCCCACAGACCACCAGGGTGGCCGAGAATACCTTTGTTCAACCTGAAATGACTCATTTAATCATCCAAAACGTTATGGAACACATTAATTACCTGAAAAATGTTGCATAGTGTGCCTTTAAATAACTTTTTAAATCAGAACAATGGGTTAAATGAAAGGTGTTCCTAATACCTGCAGAAAGCTTTTTATTTTAGAAAGCTGCATCTGAACACATACTCTAATTCATTTACAATTTTTATCGTAATTATAAATTGTATAAAGGTATACACTGTATCCATATACTCTTTAAAATGTGTTATTAAGCTATATTTTTATTTTAAGTATCAAATAATACTAAAAAGTTGCTCAGGATACTGAAAAAGATGGTTGTTATCTAAAGGTGTCGTTCTTTTTAATGGCCGTCCCTTAAATCTGTGGTCGCTGTCAGAGAAAGATGGAGCACATTAGGAACCCTGTGAGGTCAGGACTAAATATGCAGATCAGGGGTCACCAAGGCGGGCACCAAGGGGCCCTCCAGGACCACATGGTGGGGCCCTCAGCATCTTCTGAAAACAGAACAAATCAGATTGAAATTTAATTTGATTCTGTTGCTCTTCTTTTTAAAGTATTTATAGAGCATTTAAGTGTTTATAATGATTTAGAAAATTAAGAAAATTAGAAATTAAACGAAGCAATAAAAATCAGTTTATTATGAATAAAGTTTAGGTGAACCCTGACCCCTCCAGTATATAGGTCAGCATTGGTAGCCTTTCCTATGATGTAGTAGCCATTAGGTTGCCTGCAGGCTTTGAAAAGGTTGGTGACCCCTGATGTAGATGTTCTTCAAGCCAACAACATTGTCAACATCGCCCTCTGGAGGTGTTTTTGTCTTATTTCAAATTTACCCCCAAAACTTTAATAATAGCTCTCAAAAGAACACATTGATTAGATTAGCTTAAAAAAGTGAATCAGTTTATAGGAGTCGGTTTCCAGTTCTTCAGCGTCTCCTTCCACTTCATGGATTAATTCAAATTAATTTATTTTATTATCTCATAGAAACAACATCACTGTTTCTCTAAAATGTTAAACTCCTCGCAATGAGCCGAATTTTGTAATAAAAACAGAAAGTGTCAGGTGGACGTGTGTTTTAAAAATTACACAGGGCGTCCTCACACTATGAAAACCTGTCCATCATCATCATCATCATCATGGTGTTTGTCTCACCTGTACATTTTTTGATCCCATCCATCTGCAGGTATGACATGATACAGGATGTGATCACGGGTCTGGGATCATTGCAGGTGGCGGTGCAGCTGATGAACGGCACCAAGCCTCTGCCCAATAACTACAGCCTGTCCCATGATCAGGCTGTGGTGCTGGAGGTCAGCCTGAACAGCAGCTCACATCAGATGAAGGTGGTCATAAACGAATGCTGGGCCACTCCCACCAAAAACCCTGCAGACTCCTCCAGCTACACCTTCCTGAGGAACAGGTCTGTTTGTCCTGCTGCTCAATTGTTCCATCCACATGTGCACAACATTTACTTTTCCTCACTTTGAACTACTTTTATCTAATTCATCATTAAAATGACAATTAAAAAAAAGAAAAAGGCAAAACAAAAGAAAGGTCTAATTTTTATTTTATATGGACTTCTAACAGACAGGCTAGAATTTTTACTCATTTTTTTGGTCGTTGATTATTGTTATAACCGGATAATATGATCCAGAAAGTTCTTAAAGCTACAGTGTTTACTGATGAGCTTCACAGGATTTAGCAGCCAGAATCTGCAGTTGGAGCTCCTTTTTGTTTTCCATGTTTCTTCGAATGGCAAGAATAAACACCCAAAAGCATACATTAGGTAGAAACCTAACTATTCCCAAATAAATAAATAAAAAAAATCATGTTTTTAAAAAAAATCACTTTTTCTTTGGCACGGTTCCATTTATTAGTTTAGCTCATGATGCATCATAAAAAGAGCAGTTGGAAGCGATACCATAACGCTCCATACATCTTCTGTTAAATGGCCCCAACACCCCTGAAGTATTAGGCGATTTATTTTGTTGTTAAATATAAAATAAACAAAATGTTGACACCATTTTATAAGGAAACTATCCATTAAACATGAAGGGGTTCTTGTGCAATCAGTACTCTGTTTTTTTTTTTAAAATAGAGATAATTAAAATTACTGCAGAGCTTATTAGATTTCATATGAAGCTGACCGATAAGTGCCATTAGCCACCTGCTATATAATCTAACAATGCCTACTCAGCAAGTTTACCCTTTGACTAAACCTGTAAATGAGTAATAAAACACTTGATTGTACTTTGGTTGGCAGCCTCTTTTTGTGAGCAATTATGCTGCAGGTCAACCATTATAAATATAACTGATCAGCATTTTCTATGCCGATAAAGCCAAAGGTCATCAGTCTATGGAGTGACATGTTTTCCATTATAGTTGCAAGCAAAGAAGTTTGTGAATGGAAATTTGAAATAAATACAATTCAGAGTTATAAAAGTGAAAAACTTCTTAATCCAAAAAGGATTATATATAATATATAATATTGAGAATAATTTTGCTGTTTTTAAAGATATTATTTTTTCAAATGTTTTTCACATTTTTTTTTAGATTTTGTTTTTGAAATTTCTTTTTTTTGATCGAGTTTTACAGATTGCAATCTTTCCACTTTCCTTACAGATCAAATTCTCTTCACTTTAAGTCCAATCAAAATGATTGCTCTTGTTGTGCACATTGAACAATAAAAATACTTCTGCTAACGACAGAGCAGACCAATAATTACTTCAGAGGTCCGCTCCGAGAAGTGAAGGGAATGGCATCTGTAAAACGCATGTTGAAAGGAACGCAATTAGTAAAACTCTGATTGAAAAAGAGAAATTAACTAGTTAATGAATCAACGAATAAGTACAATTTCAATAAAAACAAAATAAAATATAAAAAAATAAGAAATACTTTGAAAAAAAAGCAAATTACTCTCTAGACCTTTTTCTTTCATTAAGAAGTTTTTTAGAGCTTAATTTTTGGATTGCAATTTTCTTTGCCTGCAAAAATAATGGATCCAAATTCACTCCATATGGTCTTTCTCTCTCTGCTGTGTCTCCACAGCTGTCCTCTGAACTCTTACACTCAAGTGTTAATGAATGGTAACTCCACCAGCTCCCGCCTGTCTGTCCAGATATTCTCCTTTGTTGACTTGAATGTGATCTACCTGCACTGCCAGGTCCAGATCTGTGTCCAGATTGGCTCTGACTCCTGTGTCCCAGTGAGTGCCTCCTAAAGATTTATTTGAAAATCAGGTGTGGAATATTCCAGGAACCCTCAGTAATCTTTCTTTCTTGCAGAACTGCTTACAGAGAACAGCTCAAAGTGGGAAGATAGTTGCAAGAAGTACTGGATCATCTGGGCCTCTACTCAGACTCAATGATGGTGAGCACTTTGATATGGTCTCTTTTAGAGACTGTTTTACATTCTCTTAGCGTTGACCATATCTATTTACCAATATTTATATTTTCTTGTAAAGATGTTCATTTCCAATGCTCTTATATTGGTGTAATGTTGGTGTTAATGCTCTTTCAGAGTCCCTGGAGGAGAAGCTCAACATGCTTCACATAGTTGGCCTCTCCTGTCTTGGAGTCGGTTTGTTTCTCTTCTTCATCGTTGGATTCATCTGCCTGTTTTACTGTCAGAGGAACCGTATCGGAAACTACAACCTCAACGTCCAACCCAAGCAGGAGAACTTCACCTATCTGGTTTTCAACACTTAATGATAATAGTACTGCAGCTGTTACAGAGAATCGCCACTAGGGGTCAATATTGTGTTTATTTCTGAGGTCATTTTACATGAAGCTGTTTTTTGTTCCCCTCACTGTATCAAATATGTTCATGCTAAAAACAGGCTTTTGTTTGAATAATTTGATAATTACATGTATTCTTTTTTTTTATACCTTTGTCTTTGTTGAAGTTGACCAAATCTGACTCAAAATTGCAGGTTTGAAATGTGGTCATGAAAATGTATTAGGAAGATTAAAAATGTATAAGCATAGGAAATGTAACGCTTCATGTTTGTTGATTAGATGTAAAAGGTTTAAATTAAATTATATGTGATATATTTTGATAACTGTCATATTCATAGTAAACTTTACTAACCCAGAAGGAATCCAGCAATTTATGCTGCATGCTGCTTTACAATAAATGTAAACAAACTGAATGAACCGGTGATGTGTGCTCTTGGTTGTTCCTGCTTCTCCTCCGGTCAGATCAGTTGCTGAAAGAAAAACTATCCCTCCATGCTGAACAGAGATTATGGGGAAGATCCAGCATGTCTCCAGGCACACTTCCCATAATCCCTCATTGTTGACTGTCAGGTCATAATGCAGCTCTGGGATCGACGGTTGAGGGGGTGAATACTGATTAATTGAAGCTTTCTCTGTATGAGAGCAGGGTCCCTAGAGAGGGAGTTACTTCCATCTGGAGAGCTGCAAATGCCCCACCTCCTTATTAACCCATTCAGGCTGACTGTACCTGGCAACCAATCTCCATGGCAACAGGAAAAGAAGGAGACGGCTTTAAGTGGATGGAGGATGAGGAGCAGGGAGCTAGTGCTATTCAGAAGCATGAAATTGGCTGAAATGTGTTTTTATTGTTGCTTCTGTTGAAATGTGCCGATCCAGATGTCCTTCCTTCCTTCTCCTCTTCCTCTTTATGACTGTATGGTTGCAGCTTGGGCAGAAGAATAAAAAAAAAAATGTTTTAGAATTTATCATCCTTTACACACTAACAAGGAGAAGCGGGACTCCCTGCCATGGAAAGACTGAAAACAACCATCAAGGGAGTATTTGCTGGGTTTTTTTCATGCAGCCCATGGGAACGAGGCTAATTCTGTACATCTATATTGTGAAAGACAGCAGAGCAGGATTCTGTAACATGACCCATTTCTCCTTCCTGTTTCCCTCCCTGCCTCCCTTCAGTCTGCTTCTATACATTCAAAGACTCTGAGACACGTTCATCACGCTTTTATAAAGTGTGTATGGGGGGTTAGGGTGTGTGTGGCAGGGGGTGGGGGGTCAGAGGAGTTTCTCTCATCCAGGTCATTACTAATTCAACAACATTCCCTCTGTGTTTTTATGGTAGATTGATGATTTTTGTTGTGTAGTTAAATGTTTTTAATCAATTTCCTGCTTCAAATGGGTTTGCTTTCATGCTATAAGGCACTGGCTTATATTTGAAAGACCATGTGGCCAGCTATGCGCCAGATCCTACCAATCCACCATGTCTACACTGGCAGTTCCAGAGGGAATGATTCATCAAAGCTTCCTGGGGTTCGGAAAGGTTAAGCTAAAGTAGCATTGGGTCAGACTGCATGCTACTGCAGCATAAGAGAGCTCAAGGGTTTAAAATGATACAAGCATAATACAATTTAGTTTCAAGCCCCATGTCATGCTTTAAAATCCCCAAAACAAACAAACCAAAAAAAAAAAAACACTCACAAAGTCAAGTATTAGGCATATAAATTATGAAGTATTTCTTTTGGTGCTACAGAGTAATTATTTGGTATGAAATATTAGTTTCTTTCTGGTGCTCTTTTTCCAACCCAAAGGTAAAAGACCTGCTACCTTTCACATAACCTGCCTTAGAGTGGAGATGTACAGTGAGGAGAACAAGTATTTAATACACTGTTGATTTTTCAGGTTTTCCCATTTGCAAAGCTTGTAGAAGACTGTAATTTTTATCATAGGTACTCTTCAACTGTGAGTGATGGAATCTAAAACAAAAATCCAGAAAAATACAATGTATGATTTTTAAATAATTAATTTCCATTTTATTGTGTGAAATACAGTAAGTATTTGATCATCTATCAACCAGTAAGAATTTTGGCTCTCACAGACATGTTAGTTCTTCTTTAAGAAGCCCTCCTGTTCTCCACTCATTACCCGTATTAACTGCACCTGGTTGAACTCGTTACCTGTATAAAACACACCTGTCCACACAGCCAATCAATCACACTCCAGCATCTCCACAATGCCCAAGACCAGAGAGCTCTGTAAGGACATCAGGGATAAAATTGTAGACCTGCACAAGTCTGGGATGGGCTACAAGACAATAGGCAAGCAGCTTGGTGAGAAGGCAACAACAGTTGGTGCAATTATTAGAAAATGGAAGAAATACAAAATAACGGAAAATCCCCCTCGATCTGGGGCGCCATGCAAGATCTCACCTCGTGGAGCATCATTGATCTTGAGGAAGGTGAGGAATGAGCCCAGAACTACACGGCAGGACCTGGTCGATGACCTGAATAGAGCTGGGACCACAGTCTCAAAGAAAACACTCAGTAACACTCTACCCCGTCAAGGATTAAAATCCTGCAGTGCATGCAAGGTGCCCTTCCTCAAGCCAACGCATGTCAAAGCCCGTCTGATGTTTGCAAATGACCATCTGAATAATCCAGAGGAGGAATGGGAGAATATCATGTGGTCTGATGAGACAAAAATAGAACTTTTTGGTTTAAACTCCACTCGTCATGTTTGGAGGAAGAAGAATGATGAGTACAACCCCAAGAACACCATCCCAACCATGAAGCATGGTGGTGGAAACATCATTCTTTGGGGATGCTTTTCTGCAAAGGGGACAGGACAACTGCACCATATTGTGGGAAGGATGGATGGAGCCATGTATCGTGAGATTTTGGCCAACAACCTCCTATCCTCAGTAAGAGCACTTAAGATGGGTCGTGGCTGGGTCTTCCAGCATGATAACGACCCAAAACACACAGCCAGGGCAACTAAAGAGTGGCTCCGTAGGAAACATCTTAAGGTCCTGGAGTGGCCTAGCCAGTCTCCAAACCTGAATCCAATAGAAAATCTTTGGAGGGAGCTTAAAGTCCGTGTGGCCCAGCGACAGCCCCGAAACCTGAAGGCTCTGGAGGAGATCTGTATGGAGGAGTGGGCCAAAATCCCTGCTGCAGTGTGTGCAAACCTGGTCAAGAACTACAGGAAACGTCTGATCTCTGTAATTGCAAACAAAGGTTTCTGTACCAAATATTAAGTTTCATTGTTCTGGTGTATCAAATACAATACAATAAAATGGAAATTAATTATTTAAAAATCATACATTGTATTTTTCTGGATTTTTGTTTTAGATTCCATCACTCACGGTTGAAGAGTACCTATGATAAAAATTACAGTCTTCTACAAGCTTTGCAAGTGGGAAAACCTGAAAAATCAACAGTGTATCAAATACTTGTTCTCCCCACTGTATCTGTAGTCGCCATAATAAGTGCCGTCTAAATAGTGCTGGCAGTTAGGAAGGAGCTAGGACCAAGAAGAAGGATGCTTCTTGATGCCAGTGCAGTTGGCATAGGGGCCTCCTGACATCCCTAGCCACTAGGAGTTATATAGTTACCCACAATCCTTTGAGTGAAACGCAGTATAGGCACATTCAACCTGATGGAGTTAAATTAAAATGTATTATTTCATCACATATAATCCATGATTATCCTCTTTCTGGAATCTATTTAGTTTTCAGTTATTCTGTTTTGTTGATCTTTAGTTTATTTTCCATTATATTCAAGCAGTCTTTAGTCATACTCTCTGTTACCCCCTCTTGCTTGTTTCCTTTCCCCTCGGCTTCCTTCTAGTTAGTTCTACTCACACCTGCTCCATATTCAGTTCAGGAGTCCATCCTTTCTTCTGTTCCCTTTATTTACACTACCTCTGCAGTCACCCTGTACTGGTTCCTTGTTGTTGTTAGTTGCGTCCTCGTCTCTGGCTCCCCACATTAGTTTCCCCTGATATTTTGTAGTTTTCTGGTTCTTTTTATTTTGTATTTTGGGATGTCTGCCTCAGTTTTTCATTTAATCAACAAGAAGTCATCTCTGTTTCACTCATCTCTACACTGGTGTCCTCAAGCAACCTCACCACCCATTGTTAACAATATACTGTGTGTGGTACATGCTGAAGCCCTCACCTTAATGTTTTGGGTTTAATGGAGAGCTTCAGCCATACACAACATTTGAATAACTTTGTTTGTAGTTCTTTTCATGTGGGCTGTAGTACAGTGGCTGACAGGTGTAAACGCAATGAAGAACGAAACAAGCTGCTTAAACATGTGATGCAAACTCCGAAACATAAGCAGAAAAATAGAAATGGAAAAACCCAAAACAACACCCTGCACACAAGAAATGCTACCATCAATAAAAATAGAAACAAAAACAAAACAGATGCAAATATATAATGCTGCAACAACGGAAAGAAAAACATGCAAATTAAATGGTAAAAACAGCAGTAAACTCAGTCAACAAAACGAAAGTACCACAGACAAATAGAGGGAATTAAACAAATATCAAACCAGACCCTCCTTACAAACAGGACGAAAGTAAAAAAAAAAAAAAAAAGAGTTAGGGGAGTAAAAGGGAGGTTTATTATCTTTTATTTCATTTCAAACATATTATCTTACTGTATTACAGAATATTTGCACAGTTATGTACCATAATATATATTTAAGTAGCACTCTGGTTTGATATGGTTTGTTCTTCATTCGACTCCATCTAGTGATCTGGAGCACTTGTGTCTTTTTGGAGTGACTTTGCTGCTGTTTTTACTATTAGCATCATTTCATTTTTCTGATTGCAGCTTTTTGTTTTTTGCTTAGTGCATTTGTTTGTCATTGTAGCAGTTTTATCTTTGTTGCGTTTTTCTTTTGCATTTGTTTTTTTTGTGCTTGCGTGTTTTGGAGTTTGCATCATACGATTATGCAGCTCTTGTAGTCGTCTGCTGTGAATTTGCAGATTTCAAATGCATGGAAGAAGAAGAATACTACTTAGGGCATGATTTTGATGAAGGAAGAAAATTATATCATAGGTTAAAACTCAAAAAGTTGAATTAGTCTGATATAGGCCCTTTAATAATAACCAATTTATACAAATTTTTAAGGCTCAAAACTAAAGGATCCAGTATTTGAGGAGGACAAATAGTTAGATTTCCCAAAACGTTAATTGAAAACAGAATTTCGGGATGGGCAATGTCAGTGTTTAAGGCTCGAACCTCTGCGGGGACAGGCAGCAGGTTAGGGACCACGTCTTTCTGAAAGTTGTTGATCAGAATTGAATGAGTCACTAACTTGTTCTTACAATTCAGTCTGAGTCCAGAGGTAGACGATGGTTCCGGCCGGCTGGCTGCCAACGTGGCAGAGCAATCGCTGCACAGAGAGACCCAGATGCTGATGTATCAGAGGCTGGAAGACAGGCAGGAGATCAGAACCAAGCAGACAGAAGTAGGCAGGATGATCCAGAGGTTTAAAATGTAATGAGCATGTTTTATCAGTCTTTAAACTAGGGCTGGATGGTATTTCAATAACAATATATATCGATCGATAGACGTGTGGCGCAACAGAAAAAAAGAGGGTCGATAAAAGTTTGATATAGAAACACAGTTATTCTATCTTTTCATTGTAGCCTGCCATGTAGGTTGATGCTACAGTACGACTTCCCACCAAACAATAGCAATCGCGGACCAAGGCAGACCTGTCAAACCACAACACAGACCACATGAAGATGTCGTAGCAGGAAAGGCGGAGGAAAAACGTCCCTAAGAAGGGTTTTAGTAGTTTGCCAGTTGGGCAACCACATTGATTTGTAGAATTTGCAGGGAACCAGTAAAAAAAAAAAGTATTGTAACACAACCAGCTTATTTTAACATCTAAGCCCATCACACCCAATGAGGAACGAGCTCTGTCGGCCCCGGCATGGTTCCATGTCATCTGAGGAATCATCAGGAACTCATGCCAACATAAAGCAGGCAAATCAAGCAAAACTGGGTTTCCTTCTTCGTGATAAATAAGACAAAGCATTATCAATATAAGCCCTACTTTAAACCCTTAGTTAAATAAAGCTTGTTCTAGTTTTATAAAAACAGCTCAAAACAGATTACTGTAGCATAGCGTACCATACGGTCCATCCTGTTAGCTTCGTCTTTACTCCAGACATCCCAAGCCTCCTGGAAGTTCCGGGAGTCTCCATAATTAGATAGTTGTTCACGGATGCCCGCAAGTCAGATAAATGATCCCGGATTTTAAATACTTTACAAGGTGTTTTTTTTTTTTAATGTGAGTGAGAGCGGGCAGGCAATACAGTAATTCATCCATCATGTGCGAATTAGAACTACTGCGATGCGCAGACACAAAGGGAGTGCGGGAGTGGGGAGGAGGTTGCCGGGGAAACCTGTGCAGCGTATCTGTCCAAAGTGATGCTCTGATCAACCAGCGTTCCAGGAGACTGGTTGTCAGAGAGCTGATTGGTTTAGTCAGAAAAATAATCCAATAAGTTTCAGTTTACTGTTTTACAGTCACCGCATTTTACAGTAGAATATACTAAAGTGTATCCATGTCTAGTGAAGGTGAAGAATGATGGAGTGTGCATGTATGGGGCACGGTGCAGCCAGGGGCGTCAGCTGACCCAATACTATACAGGGGCACAATATGGCACCAAATAAAATGCGAGCGTGAAAAGCGCAAGCAAAAAACATTTTGGGCAATTATTTAATTAAAAAAACCTGGGCACAGATAATAAATGCAAGCACGCAAGCAAATATATTTAATGGCACTTATTTATTATTATAAAGCGTCATAAATAAATTGCACAATAAGATTGTTATTTTCTGCATCATGAAATATCTACCTGAACCAAAATGAATTGAATTGGCGCACTTCACTGTATATCTTTATTCCACTACTGATGAAGACACAATTTATCTTCATTAAATACTGAAAACTTCAAATGTGCAACTGTAAAAGAAAAAACAAAAAAACACCTCTACATGCATGGGGGGGGGGGCTATAAATTCAAATAGACGTATACAAAAAACCAATACTAAGTTATCACACCAGTATATTTATATGAATGCCAACAACAAAAAACATAAAAACAAAACATATAACATGAACAGCTTCACATTTTGTCCATAAATCTTGCCCTTCTGAGGCTTTGTGTCTTTTTATGTACCAGTTTTATAATGGAGAATCTATTGGTTAGCATTATAATTTTTTAACACATAAAAACTATTTATTTTCTGAGTGTCTTTATTAATGAGCAACTATGCAGATTAACAAGCATCTAGAGAAAGTTTCCTCCTTTTGTTAGCAGCTTAGCATGGCAGGCTCTCAGAAAGGGGGTTTCCTTTGTTTCAGAGACACACTAGGGGAGCTCTCCTCCTCTCTGTTCATCTCTTCAAATATCTTAGAAGTTCCTGAAACTAAAAAAGGAATGTTACAGTCTGTTTTGCAGCAGTTCAGTTATCAAATGTCAACCATCATGACTTAGTCTGGTAATTCTGAATCCATAATGGTTCCCTCTTCCAACGCCAACCCTTGGACAGCTTCACAGAAAGAGATCTGTGTTTTATGTTGTGTTTGTTGGGATCTGGAGGTCTGTCCACTTTCTCCACCAGAGGGCGTACGAGATCTCCTGGAGCCGGAGCTGATTGCACCACCTGTCGCTCATCTGCTCATCAGGAGATCCGTATTTAAGGAGGCAGAGGACTTCTCTCCAGTGCAAGAGTGTTTGCCAGTAATGGTTAGCAAGCCTGAGCCAACCAGCCTGTCTGAACCTCTGACTCCCTGAAAACCTGAACCTGATCTGTTTTCTCCTCTCTGCTTCCTAGATTGAACCTGCCTGAAACCTGAAACCCTGAAGAGTTTCTCTGCCGGTGATCTGTCTGTCCATTCTCAGATGAACTCTGGAGAATCATTCCTGTCAAAGATCTGCCTGCCCGCTCTCTGAAGACACTGGAAGGAAACTCAAATCTGTGATCTGCCATGACTCAAATTAAGCTCTGCCTCCGCCTAGTCCTCAGCCTGCCGACGGCCTCAGGACCCTCAAGGTTCCCCCCTTCTGCCGCTCTGCTCAACTCCAGAACAGGTACAGCCCTGCACACTCTCATCCTGCAAAATACCTGGTTGTCCACTAACTCCTCTGTCCCCCTCTGCAGAGAACCCACTCGTGACCAGTCCTGGATCTGATTTCTCTGTGTGCTTTTCAGAACCCACTCATGACCTTTTCTCCTGCCTCTGAGTGTTCTGCATGTGGGTTAGACACCTTAATCCGAACATGACAGTTTTACTATTCTCGAACTTCGTGGGGGTGCAAGGCACATCTCTGAGTTGCTGGGCTGAGAGGGCAGCACTGTAGGGAAAAACTGCACCCTCTACTCCAGTGAACATTTCAAGATGAAAAATAGATATTGGTCCTTTCATCCATCCATTATCGTAACTGCTTATTCCCTAATGGGGTTGCAGGGGGGAGCCTATCTGAGTAGTAAACGGGCGAGAAGTAGGGTGCACCCTGGACCTGTCGCAGGGCCACAAAAAAACATGCAAAGATGAGCACTTTGGTATGTCCAAACTGACTTGATGCTGGTTTATGGAGTGTGGGAGGAAGTCGGAGAGCCTGGAGAAAACCCACAGGTAGAACATGTTCACTCCACACAGAAAGGTCCTGGTTCCCCTGGGACTCTGTTAACAGGCGACCTGTCAGCTGTATTTCCAGTGAGAAAATGAATTTGTCAGGCAAAGTGAAGTGGAAGTATCAGCAGGTTTATTCAGCTTCACAGCATTCAGCCTCTTATGAAACACAATCTGTCAGGGTTGTGGTTTGAGGACCCAAATGCAGAGGCAGGGAGGCAGAGGTGAGTTTCTTGTGGATTTAATTAAAGGTAAACAGACAGCTGAGGCAGGAATCCAAATATCCAAAAATCAAACATGAAAAAAGTGAAACAAACCAGAAACCATGGAGACTTTAGGTGGAAAGAATCATGACGAGGTAGACACAGTGAGACGGAGTTGGAAGAAGTTAGACGAGGAACCAGCACTGAGGAACTGCACAAGGAGAGTATTTATGAGAGACTGAACAAAGAGAGGACTAACGAGCAGATTGGGAGCAGGTGTGAACAAAGCAGACTGGAAGGAGCTAGAGAAAAAAGAGAACACTAGAGGGCAACAGTGGGCAACAAATAAAAACCTAAAATATAACCAGATAACACAACAAAATAAGAATTAAACAAATAAAACTAGAAGACTTCATCATAACAGACTATTTTAAAGGGGAACGCCGTTTTTTTTTTTTACATTGGGCCCTTGATTTAACGTTATTACATCATGTTCTACTGACCCATATGACTTTTGTGTCATTTGGAGCTGTTCTGAAGATATTCTGTTAGGTTATATCCAAGTAACGTCTTCCTATGGGCAACGACTTCAAGGCACAAACTAAACTGTTCATAATTTATTCTTTATGGTACGCTAGCATTCATAACATGTAGGTGAATCACTGTCCCCCAGACATCCACGGTTATATTTTTTATATTTGTATTTTTGAAAAACAAAGCGGAGTGTGTATGACTTCATCCGTGCGCGCCGGCTACCATTTATTCTTCCTGTCCGCTGAACTGCTGCTAGTTTTACTCACATGCCTGTAAGATGTCTAGTGCTACTACCACAGATGATCTGGCTCTCTAAATGGAATTGAATGATTCAGATAAGCTAGCCAAATTAATAGAAGGTGTAGAGCGTAGCTGCCTGTGGCCCGGGCCTCCTGTCACAACTCCAGTCTGGCGCAGACACAAACACAAACAACTCTACAGTGGTACCAACCTCCTAAAATTAAGCAGACATCAAGAGTGGGCCTCACCTCTATAGTTCGCTGCATCCATTTTGCCCTAAAATCCCCAAATGAGCTCAGAATCTCTACCCAGTGCTATCTAATCCTCACTAGAATTGAATTGTCAACTGAACGATGCAACCCTACACAGCTCTTCTAAAGTTGTTTTTCATTCATCTGTTAAACCTTATTCTGAAAGAAGTTTCCTATTCAATTTAAAAGGATACTGCTCCTATTGTGACATCCCTGGACGAGAAGCAGAACTGAGCCTACAAATGTTCTGAGGGGTGTTCAGATGAGAATATTTCTGAACAAAATCATTTACATCTCCCAACCCATCATGACCCCAACCTGATCTGACAGTAAAGACAAAAAAGGCTGCCCTTAGGGTCCACTGTCCTTCATGTTTTAGATGTGTCTCTACTCAAGCACACCTGATGAATATTATTGTATTACCTCCTCAGCAGCCATCAAATGCTGCTAAATGCTGTTTGTTAGCTTTTCATTCAGGTCAGGTGTGTGGAGGCAGGGAAACACCTAAAACATGGAGGAGCGTAGGCCCTAATAACCAGGGTTAAGAAACCCTGTCCTAAACCCACATTGCGGGATTAAAACATGGCACTGGAGGCATAGTGCTGGAGTCAGATCCCCCTGTAATCTCTCATCACATCATCCCCAGTCATTCGCTCCTGGGTCTGTGTCATTGCTGTCAGGTGTCAACATCAGGACTTCTCTTCACTTGGCTTTGGTTGGTTGGTCCTGTGGTGTAAGCTGTGATCTGCAGTGGTTCATCTCAGCTATCAACGTCACTTGATCCACTGACCTGTTTAATGATCGGCTCCCATATCGTCCCGAGCCTCGTATACTGTTTAACTGTCTATGGCTGTCTGAGACCAAAGCAAGTGGAGTCTTTGAAAAATTCATTTTCAATATCCTAAGAAAAAAAAAGAAATTACTAACCAGTATCACGTCACCAAACCTAATGGTGTAACTGGACCTCTCTTAAAATCATAAACATATCTATAACTTCAGTAAGTACATCTCTGAGTTAAGAGTCCAAAATTATACAAGAATTGCTTGTATTCATGTCCCCCTGTTTCCTTGATTTATCATCCACATTTGGTTCGTCATCTCTCCTGTCATCGTTCTATCTAGTCTTCTGACCCACATGAAAAAAGGACTCTCTGGAAAAAGCAGGATGAAAATGCACAATAATTTCTTAAATGGGAATTTCGTTTTTTTACATTGGGCCCTTGATTTTACGTTATTACATCATGTTCTACTCACCCATATGAGTTTTGTGTCTTTTTGAGCTGTTCTGAAGATATTCTGTTATATCCAGGTTGTATCCAGGTAACGTCTTCCTATGGGCAACGACTTGAAGGCACAAACTAAACTGTTCATAATTTATTCTTTATGGTACGCCAGCATTCATAACATGTAGGCGAATCACTGTCCCCCAGACATCCACGGTTATATTTTTTATATTTATATCTTTTAAAAACAAAGCGGAGTGTGTATGACTTCATGCGTGCGCCGGACTGGAGGTTTTTTTTTTTTTCAAAAACAACTTTATTTAACCAATGTACATTACACCAGGTGGCTACGCTCTACGCCTTCTATTCATTCGGCTAGCTAATCTAGCCATTAGGAGAGCGAGATCATCTATTATAGCAGCACTAGACATTTTCAAGGCATGTGAGTAAAACTAGCAGCAGTTCAATGGACAGGATGAATGAATGGTAGCCGGCGCGCTGGTGCCTATCCCTAGCTGTCAATGGGCGAGAGGCGCAGTACACCATGGACAGGTTGCCAAGCAGAGTGCGAAATACGGGGGGTTCGAGGGGGCTCGACCCCCCCGATTAACCCATGAGACCCCCTGAAAGCCTCAAAAGCAAAATTTAAAGGGGGTCTTAAATTGTGTCAAAATAATAAAAAATAAAATATTATTTTGTCACTAATGGTCACTAAAATGTTTTTAAGCTCAACATGTCTCAACAGTATTAAAATTCAAAACCTTTATTTACAAATATGCTCTGTTTTTTGCCAAGTGGAGCCAGCAAATCCTGCTCGTGTATGCAAATTAGCCATGTGCTTTTCCGCAGTTAATAACACGGGCAACGCAGAACAGATTGCGCGAAGACAGCAGGTCTTCACTCCTGTTTGTGGACCTAAAGGACCTCTTCTGGACAAATTCGACCCAGTTCCATTCGTCAGAAACTGGATTAAAGCAGGACATGTGCGTGCATGAGAGAGAGAGACAGACAGAGAGACAGAGATAGTGATAGACAGACAGACGGTCTTAGACGGTGTGTGTTGTCATAGACTCTGTTTGAAATCCTGGGCTGCATCCTCCAAGGACGCGGTCTACCTAGACTGGATCCTTCGAAGTCTGTGAAAATAAGGAGACCGGAAGAGTTTTGGCTATGAATTCGAACAGGTCTACCCTTCGGCTGGTTTTACCGCCGTGTGCTCTGTTGCTTAGCAACCGTTATTTTGACGCACAAAGCAGGAAAATGTAACGATCTTGGTTCTGTTGTTTTTCTTTACGTTTTCTGTTTCAAGTTTAGCCAGGTTTTTCATTATTTTCTAGCTTTTTTGGTGTGTCTGGATTCATTTAAGTTGCTTAGGCTTTTCTGTCTGTCCTCTGCTGCCTCCTTGTGTTCTTTTCCCTTGGCTTCCTCGTCAGCTCTAATCACACCTGCTCCCTATCAGCTCATTAGCTCTACCTTTGTTCAGTCAGCCATAAATACACTCCCTCTGCAGTCCCTCTTTGCTGGTTCCTCGTCTTACCTTTCCTCCCCCTGGCTCCTTGATGGTTTTCCCCTGATGTCTCCATGGTTCTGGTTTGTGTTTGATTTTTATGTTGGATTTTTGGATTCTGTTTTTGTTAAACATTTTTAAGTTGGATTTTTGGATACCTGTTTTTGTTTGCCTGATCTCTGATTAAACCCTCCAAGAACTCACCTATGCCTCCCAGCTTCTGCTTTTGGGTCCAATCAACAACCTTAAAAACAAATCTTGACAGAAAAAAATGAATACAGAAGTTTTAAAAACTGTTTGTTTATTTATTTATTTTTTATTATAAAGTGAACAAAGACTGATGCGAATCCAGAGTGGAATAAATGTTTCAACCACCGGGAGCAGGAACAAATAAAATCAAATGTAACCATAGAAACCTTAGTCAGTTATATATATATATATATATAACTATATATATAAATATATATATATAGTTATATATATATATATATATATATAGTTATATATAGTTATTAGTTATATTGCACGTGTTTTGATATAAGGAGAAATAATGTAAATGAAACATTTCACTTAATGCTATTATTGAATAAGAAACCTGCTCACCTATCTAGATTTGGAGTTTTCTTCTAATAAAACAACTGATTGCTAAGGCAGGCTTGGTCAGCTGTTTTGGTTTGTCGCCTTGGCTCCTTTCAGTTACATTTAAATGGTTTTAAAAGAGCACAGAAACACTGCTTCATTGAATGAGATCATTTTATTGATTAAAATGTTTGAAGAGACAAAGTAAATCATGTTTAAAATTTTAGGTTTACAACATGGACAGTAAAAACCCAGCTTAATGCCCTACTCCGTTAACAGAACCTCATAATATGGGAGAAGTTAGAGATTTACAAAAGTGACCAATATTTGATACAGATTCACCATTTGAGTTGATATTCAGTTTAAGAGTCAGTTGTTGCTAGCACGCTCTTCTTTGCTGTCACATGCTGGGGCAGTGGATTGAGGGTCGCTGACAACAACAGACTGAACAAACTGATGAGGAGGGCCGGTGATGTTGTGGGGGAGCAGCTGGACACCCTGACCACCGTGGCAGAGAGGAGGATGCTGTCCAGGTTTCAGTCCATATTAGACAATGACTCACATCCTCTCCATGACACACTGGTCCAGCAGACGAGCTCCTTCAGCAGAAGACTCCTCTTGCTGCCACTTATCACTTTGTATATAATATATATATATATATAATATAATATAAATATATATATATATATATAATATAATATATATATATATATATATATATATATATATATACAGAAGCGATATGTGTATATATTATATCTTTTTTATTTTTATCTTTATTATCTTGTGTAGTTGGATGTGTATATTTATATAAAAAAGTGTAACTAGAGCTCTGGGATTATTAAAGTATTTCTGATTCTGATACTGATTTACTAAAAGGCAAGAAAACCCATTCTGACTAGGTTAATTTCAGTTATAATCTTCAGAGGCTTGAACCTTACAGACTCCCTATTTTGCTAATTATTGGAAAAACTCTCAGATAATAACATTGTCTCCATATTAAGAAGGTATAGATACACAATCATTATCATTGTATTGTACCCTACTGCAAGTGACATGCTGATGCTGCCAAACCTCCTGCTGCAGCCCCCACAACACCTCCAACAGGACCTATTAGGGCCCTCATTGATATCCATCTTTGCCTCCTCCAGATCCTCTCCTTTATTGATCAGCACCATGGTGTAACGTGCTGCCTTCTCTCCAAAAATCATCTGGATGATTTTTACAGTTTTTTGTTCTTCCTCTGTGAATCTGCCTAGCTGGATCACAACTAGAAAGACGTGAGGACCAGGAGCACAGAGAATCATGCATCTTCCAATCTCATCGATGACATCCTTCTCATCCTTTTCCGTATCAAACAGACCTGGAGTATCAACTACAGACAGAAACTGACCATCGATCTCAGCCGTTTCCTTCTGACACACAAGTGTTACTGTGGAGGGGCTGGGGATAGATTTGAAACATTTCTGCCCCAAAATGGTGTTTCCTGTTGCGCTCTTCCCAGTTCCAGTTTTTCCAACTAGGACCATCCTGATGTACTTCTCTTGTGCTTCTGTTAGGGATATAGATAACAATATATTGTTTTAGTAAAAAGCATTCATACCATGACATCTATTGTTAGTAGTTTATGATCATGAGGAAGTTTTGGAAAAACTTTGCTTCTAATACAGCCTTATGTGTACATACGATGGTCATAACACTGAATGTGTATATATATATATATATATATATATATATATATATATATATATATATATAGGCAGGTACAGCTTGCACATCTCTTTCTCTCTCTCTCTCCTTATTTATTCATATATATATCTATATATATAGATATAAAGATCTATATATAGATCTATATATCTATATATAGATCTATATATATATATATAGAGGGAGAGAGAGAGTTTTTTGGTCTTGAACGACACTTTATTTACACAATTCAAACGATAGAATCAAATATTGACGTAAAACAAGTGTCAGCTAAAAATCATTATTTGAGGAGCTTAAATTGTACTTTTCTCTATGGAAGTAAAACTCCAACATTTTCTGAAGAGATAGAGAGAGATAGAGAGAGATAATCTGAGTTTTTGAGTGGAGGCCTGGCTGACGGGATGTTTCAGAGAAGGCCAATAGATTAAAATCTTTCCTTCCTTGTAGTTGGCAGAGTGTAATCATGTGGAACTGCTGTGAATCCTGCAGCCTTAACTATCCTTGTACAGTAGCTTGTGCCAACATGTAGAAAGGAACCCACCTGCTAAGGTTTGAACCAAAAGGGGCTTGAGCACCATTCGGAACTGGCCTTATTATAAACAATCTTATCTTAGCTTATCTCAGTCAGAGAGCATTTAAATATCCTGTGTATTAGTTTTACAAATAGAAACCATCACTGCCTTTCAGTGTCTTTAAACTAGTAAAATGAAGCTTGGTGGGTTTCAATAAAACAGATATACAAAATTTTTTATGTTCAGATCACTACACAGGTCTAGCTGGTTTTGGGAACAGCCAAAGCCTTTTGTTTGTTGATGTGTTAAAAGCACATAAACACTCCACTACGTCACAGAAACAGAGAGGGTTGGTTCTTTTTGGACACCAGTCAGAAATGTTTTTCATCTCTTCCAAACCTTCCAGCAACTCAGTTTACTTTTAAGCAAATTTTCTTTGTTGCTTCACCTCCAATAACCTGTGCCAGATCAGAGAGGTCTTAGCTATATCTAACAGATAAATGTCACCTTTGCCCTGCTAATTTTTTTAATCTGCTTGGAGGGACTTCAAGTTAGTGAGCACCAAGGACAAGGTAGATATATTAGCAGTTCAGTTAAAGTTAACTTTATTTTATAATCAGATCCTCACGGCTTGGTTCTCATAACCTAAATATGGGTTACATTTAAAACCTCACTTGGTCCTAAAGTGTTGACTTTCTGTTTCCTTCTTGGTCATGGTCACATAACTCTCACCTTCCAAACAACCACCCCACCCTGCTGTTTATTACAATACTTGCTCATGTGACCTAACTGAAGATTTTTACTTTCAATAAGATGAAATCATGTAAGTGATTGATTTCACCTAATGAAATTGAATAAGAAACTTGTTTACCTATCTTGGATTTTGACAAGTTCTAAAAAAAACACTTTGGTCAGCTGTTTTGGGTTTGGTCGCCTTGGCTCCTTTCAGCTACATTTAAAGGGGTTTAAAAGAGCACAGAAACTGCATCATTTAAGAGAGCGAGAGATAGAGAGAGAGTAAAATATAAAAAAAATAGAAAATAACCTCAGATCCTGCTTCATCTTCCAGGGATGAACCAATTATATGAGCCATGGCTCTGTGTCAGTTTGGCAACTGAACTACTAAAAACCTGCAAAGCATTGAGCTTTAAGGTAACCAGCAACCCTATTATAATTATTCATTGGAGGCTAACTCCCCTTGAAGGAAGTCAGCGTCCTGTGAACATTGTCCTTCTTTGGTCAACCACACAAAGTAACACACATTTAGCTACAGGAACCAGTTGAACAGGTTCTACTAAACAGTTTCATTTATAGGAAATACCCAGCTGAGCTTATCTAAAATTACTCAGTCACACTAAATGTGATCTTTATGCCACTAAGTATATGCGGAGTAAAGTTAATTTTAGTTATAAAAAGGCAAAAGAGTAACAAGAATTCAGAAAAAAATAACTTAAACATTCAGATTTTCTTTTTTAAAAACTTTAAGGATAATTGGACAAAAAAAACTTTATTTTAGCTTTTAAAACACTTTAAAAATTAAAATCAATGACTGTATGTAATTTAAGTATTTAGTTTATCCTTTACAGAAAAAAATCACAACAAATGTCATATAAATGTATGTATTTTACAAGACAAAGCACATAATGTTTTAATAAAGGCAAACCCAGAATACTTACCATTAATTTTTTGTACAAATTCCACGTTTCCTTCCATGTTCCTGCAGTCGTCTTTACAGTTGTTTAAATTCTTCCCTTTATTTTGTTATTGACCTAGTGTAAATGGTTCCGTTCTAATTTCAGTTCAGTTATATAAATATTCCTCAGTTGGTTACCTCCCTGGTATGATGAGTACCAGGACTGCAGAGATGGCAAAAGTACTCACTTTCCGTACTTGAGTAAAAGTACAGATACTTGTGTTAAAAAATACTCTGGTAAAAGTGGAAGTACTGATTAAACTTCTTTACTCAAGTTAAAGTAACAAAGTACAGGCTTGTAAATTTACTTAAAGTATAAAAGTAAAAGTAAAAACCACTTTTTTCATGCTGTTGCCTACATTTTAAATGGATGTCTGCCAATAGGACTAGATCTCCGTTGTGTTCATTTGCAATCATCTCGTCGTCCATACTACTATGCTAACGCCACCGCCACCAAGCTGCAATGATTTGCCGCGAATGAATACCGCCGAATCTGTCGATTCATCTTGTAGTAGTGCGTCAAATGCAACGTAGATTCCCATCCAATTAGATTGAATTTGGTATTGATGACGTGAAAAATAGTAACGAGCCAATTTTTAAAAATGTAAGGAGTAGAAAGTACAGATATTTGTGTAAAAATGTAAGGAGTAGAAGTAAAAAGTCGCCATAAAAATAAGTAGTAAAGTAAAGTAAAAATATCAGAAAAATCTTCTTGAGTACAGTAACGAAGTATTTGTACTTCGTTACTTCCCATCTCTGCAGGACTGCCCCTCCCTCATTGACGAAATTTTGATTTCAGAAGTGTGGGGGGCAACATTTTTTATTATAACTTTGTTATGTATCTCCCCTTTTGGTATTCTGAGTTAAGTTTTCAGTTATTAGTTATTCTGTTTTGTTGATCTTTTATATCTTCATTATTATATGCAGAGTAACTAAGAACTTTGTTACTCCCTGTTGTCCCCTTGTGCTTGTTTCCTTTCGCCATGGCCCCCTTCTTTATAGTCCCACTAACACCTGCTCCTTATTCGAGTATGTCATAGAGCGGCGCCAAGGTCTGGTCGGATTCCAGGAGTCCTCATTATGCGGCCTTAAAATGCGTCCTTCTTTTTGCCCCATTTGAAAGACGGGTCCGATGAATCCTCAGTATCCTTGGATATCCCAGGATTCATTGCGAGACCAAGCAAGCCGTGATCAAAGGAAAGGTTACTTTCCACAAACAGTGGTGAATATTGGAAGTTCAGTTTAATATAATACAAGTCTGTGAATAGTTCCGTCTGAGATTAATGAAAATAGTTGTTTTAATGGTTATAGAGTCAGATATGTGGCGGTAATGTTTGATTTATCTAATGGTTTTAATCTGTTACTGTGTAAATGAGTTTGGCTGTAATTTAATGACGGATTCTAATATATCTGCAGAATGGGGACTATAAATCTGATAGGATTTTTATTTTTTTATTGCTATTTTGCACAATTTGCTTAACTAAGTACTTTTTGTTGTCGAATATGAGAGATTTTTGCAGATATTTTTTTATATATCCATTGTTTAGATTTACTTTTATCTTTCTACCTCTTTATAGAATAGAAAATCTCTTTATTGTCCCACAATGGGCAAATTTACAGCAGTAGAAAGATTACTGAAAATTGTCACACCAATGAGGACCGTTGAAAAATGTATAACAATAACATAATAGTGAACAGTTAAAATATAAACAATAAAATACTTTAAAGTGTTAAACAATATTAAACTGTGCCCCTGGAGAATAAATAACCAATATGCAGCTATGGACATTTTTACAGTAATGGATATTTGAAAATAGCAGCAACATCAGAGATGTGCAAAATGACAGCAGCAGGTTATTTAACTGAATAAGGTTTCTATCATTACATTTGATTTTATTTGTTCATGCTGCCCAGTGGTTGGCTCCTTTATTCCACTCTGGATTCTTGTGAGTGCATTATTTGTTCACTTTATAATAAAAAAAGAAATAAATAAACCACTAGTTTTGAAAACTTCGGTATTCCTTCTTTCCCTGCTTTGTGTGTCAACTGTCAGGGTTGCTAAGCAACATAGCCTACGGTGGTAAAACCCGGCGAAGGGTAGACCTGTTCGAATTCACAGCCAAAACTCTTCCGGTCTCCTTATTTTCACGGACTTCGAAGGATCCAGTCTAGGTAGACCGCGTCCTTGGAGGATGCAGCCCAGGTTTTCGAACAGAGCCCACCTTCCTGGTTGTTGTTTTGCTGCTTCATCATCTCTGGCTTCCCATGTTAGTTTTCCTCTGTTCTCTAGTTTTTTGGTTCTTTGTATTTTTTGTACATTGGATTTTTGCCTCAGTCACCTTATTAAATCTTCAAGACTCACCTCTGCCTCCTGATGTCTGCATTTGGGTCCTCAAAAACTTCCACCCAACCATGACAAACTTTTACATATAAGTTTTGTGTTTTCTAGTAATTCTTCTGTGTATGTTTCCTCCACTTTCTCTTGCATCTTTGGTATTCCTCTCCTGTCAAATGGATGCATTACATGAACGACTGGACAATTCCGGTTGCAACAATCCATGTAGATTAAAAACACATAGTTTTACAATTATTATGATCTTGGATTTATAAAATAACATTCATAGAGTGTACTTTTTTGATGGTAGTACTATTTAAAAATAATATATTTGATTTATCAGCTCTTTTAATAAAGCAAGTGTACTTTACAAGGTTACTTAAAGCTTTAAAATGTGAAGGAGGATCTTAAAGTAAATCTGCTGCTTTATGGAGCCAGTGAAGGTGTTTTAGTAGGGGTGTTACAAACTTCTTTGAATCTAATTTATACTTTGACTTTTAAATCCTGGCTGCGAGTCTAATGACCAAAAGCACAAGCAAAATCATCCACATGGGTCCAATTCAAAATTTGTGTAAATCAATGGACCTGATATCACAACCCTTCTAGATTACATGACCCAAGAGAAGAAAAAAATGCATAATTTACAGTAGTAGACTCCCTAAACAACAGTTTTCTTTAGCAGACTCACATGTTTCTCCAAGACTGCAACCCCTGGACTGTTTAACATATCTCAAAAATCCAAATTGTTCCAGAAAGCAGAACAAAGGGCTGCCGACAACTTCTGTTCTAATTAAGGTAACAGATATGTGATCAATCTCGACTGGCCCAGCCAGAGCCCTGACCTAAACCCAATTAAGCATCTCTGGAGAGACCTGAAAATGGCCGTCCACCAACGCTCACCATCCAATCCGACAGAACTGGAGAGGATCTGTTAGGAAGAGTGGCAGAGGATCCACAAATCCAGGTTTGAAAGACTGTTTGCATCATTCCCAAGAAGAATCATGGCTGTACTAGTTGAGAAGGGTGCTTCTACTCAATAAATAATGAGCAAAGGGTCTGAATGCTTATGATGATGTGATATTTCAGTTTTTCATTTTTAATAAATTTGCAAAAATGTTTACATTTTTGTTTTTCTCAGTCAATATATGGTACTGAGTGTACATAGTGGATTGTAAAATATTAAGAAGGGAGCCCCTCCCTCCCCTGAAGCACTGAAAAGGAATCAAACACAGCTCTGCAGCCAATACCTGCAAGCAGAGAGCAATTGTTCTCTTTTTCTTTAATTGAAAATTAGTAACGTGTATATAAATATAATATTGATAATCTTTTTTACATCTCTGAAAATGTTGCACAGAGTACCCTTGAAAAAAAGTTTACAAATTTAAAATTAAAGACTACAAATGTGTTGGAAGGGGCCAGTAAAAGCTTGGGACCTAAGACTAGCAGAGGATCTGTGGAGAGACCCAGAAAAAGCTGTTTGCAGGTGCTATCCATCAAACTGACTGTATTGCACCAAAAATAGGTTCTAAAAAGTTGGTGGAAAAAAGGTAAAGCAGCTGAAAAAAAATAACAAACTTTTTAGATTTGTTCAAATTTCCTTTGTTCAGCATTTCCCGACTTTTTTTTTTTTGATGTGCTCTAAAAGATAAAAGTTTGTGTTTGTGATGAGACACAGTGTGAAAAGTTTAAAGGGTTGTGGAAGCATTTATCCAAATCTTATGCCACATCATCTTTACTTCCTGTGTATCAAGATCCAGCAGACATTATATGATCACACACACAAAATAAGACTTAAAACAAGTTAGATATTATTAAAAAAAAGGTGCTGCAATAGGTGTCCCCTGTCGGCGTGTTGAGTTTGAACTTTTTAGGTTTCTCTTCCATGTGAGGTTAAAAAATGAAAACAGTTATACTACAGAAAGGTAAGTTATACTCATTTATTTTGACTAAAGTGAATAATGTGTGGTACAGTTTGGTGGAATAATTAAGCACTTATTGGTGTAATATAACTTCTAATGATGCTGAAATTTTCTCTTGAAACAGAATGAATGAAACCAGAACATGATGTAGCACCTTTTGCTTTAATGCCTCGAGTCGTGCAGCCGGGAGCTTCCATCCAGAGGCTGCGTCACACATGCGTTGACGTTTCCATTGAGTCGCTATCCTCCAAGAGAGTTGAAAGTTTTTTTCTTGTTTTTGTTCCAACCCATCTTAAACTCTATATATACATACACAGCAGAGCTACAGTCTCTACACATAAAAGCCGATCTGCCTCTGACCACATTAGTGGGTCTATTCAGTCTGGTTGACATCTAGGGCAAAGCGTACGACCCCGCTGCTCCTCCGAGGTTCGCCTCTTTCCAGCAGTGGCACTGATCCTCCTCCAGCAGCACCCTGGGAATGATGATGACCGGGTCGGAGAACCTCGTCTTTAGAATCTCTAGGAGGCAGAATATTTTTTTTTTTAGATACCAGAGAAAGAGACAAAAAGAGAGACAAGATGATGGATTTACCTTTGGCAAAACACAACTTCTGGGGTTGAGCTATTCATCCTGAGACCGCTCATTACCGTCTTTTTGACGTTTATAAAAAAAAAGTCTTGACAAATGTCCACATTTTAAATCTGCTCCAATTATTTTATTTGTGGAATGAGGGTCTCACAGTGTTTTAAAAAAGATAAAGAAATGAAGTTCAACCACCAGAAAAAAAAAATCACTCTTAAAAACAATCAGAAGGAACCATTAGATCATTAGCATGCACTTACAATTTCCTCTGAAATGTGTCTTTCCAAGGTGCCGTTGCTTCCCTCATTCCATTCATACTTACCCTCCATCTTATATCCTTTCTTGTTCAAGATAGAGGGCAAAGCCTAGGCCACTATATGGAAGTGAAACTCAGATTGCAGGTCCAACAGAAAACAGTGGTGGCATGCTTTAGAAACACAGTTTAATGCAAAAAAAACAAAAGTTAGAGTGCAGAAGAAAATTAACCGTCGACTTCAGTTGCCATAAAAAAGAGACCATGTTCATGTGAGCGGGACATATGAGAGACCCTTCTTATACGAGACCTTGGAAAACGGATCAACATCCCGTTAGGTGTGCAGTCTCTGATAAATCAACCAAATATTTCATTTTCCAGTCCAATCCAAAGTGGCGCATGATTGTAAAATGGATCATTTTATACACAAGCTTACTAGATTTTTTTTTACAAATACTCTAAATTCTGTCTCCTTGCTAAATAGATAATTGATGAACAATATCTGATTAATTTAATTCAATTCAGTTTATTTATATAGCACCAATTAGCCACACATGTCATCCCAAGGCACTTTACAGTTCACCAGATGATCCAGTCAAATTGATTCAAAGTCTTCAATCAAAGGAAAACCAGTTGCTTAGTGTGAGTTATTTCATTCGAGCCAATGAGTCGATGCAATCATTTGGTTTTCTTTAGATAGAAAATTTGAATCAAATTGACTGTATGATGGCAATCATAGTCAAGCCAATCCCTCACACTAGGCATGCTTGTAGAGACAGTGGAGAGTAAAGACTCCCTTTTAGCGGGAAGAAACCTCCAGCAGAACCAGGTGTGAGCGGCCATCTGTCGAGGCCAACTATTATACATTTTTGTGTGTTGTTGTTGGACTGTGAGAGTGGGCTGTTAGTCTGCCTTAGAGTCCTGCAACGGGTCGGGTACCCACGGGTCCCCCGCTAAAATGCTCTTTTGCGGGTGAAAAATACATAAATAAAAATGAACGGGTCGGGGGTCGGGCGGATATTTTTTTAGTGCGGACGGGCGGTTGGTGATTTTTTTTTTATGCGTGTTTGTTGTTATGGACATCAGAAATGTTATATTAATCAGGCACTGTTGTAGCTTAAAGCCCTGCCGGCAGCGTGGGCTTCCCTCCAAAAGGCCACAGTCAGTGCATACACGTCTGCTGCAGTGTTAATGGCGCTGTTCTGCAGCGCAGCGTACTATAGCCTATTACTTGATGTGTTAACGGGTCGGGTTCGGATTTGAATTGAAGATATCTGTGGGTGACGGGTCGGGTTTGGTAGTCATCCTAACGGGTTCGGGCGGGTGCGGGTTGGTAAACTCGACCCGTGCCGGACTCTAGTCTGCCTTGCTTTCACCACACCGTCTCTATTCCACCAAAAGGGGCGATACCATCAATCAGGGTCTTCTGCTAGGTCAACAGTAAGAACATTATCTAGGGTAGGAATAGCGCTATGGACTGTAGCACTGAATCCAGACAGCCTTAAACCTTACAGATGTCATAATGCTGTAGGCACACATAGACTGGTTATTACAGCCTTCTGGTAAAGAAATTACAAAAAACAGAAGTTACACAAAAATAGGTAACAGCTGAAGCTCTCCGTTATAAAACCCAAAACAAATGGGGGTGTGGACATTAGCATGTGTAACAAACAGTTAATGTGACAAAATAATCCATTTTTGTTGAACTCTGTGAGATTAGGGTTGTGCCTTTACAGTACGTCCTTTCAGGTAAAGGATTGTGGGCAATCTTAGAGCGCCTAGTGGCAGAAAGCGATGTCAGCTAGTTCCTATGCTAACTATTGTGGCGCTAAGAGGCATACTGCATCCTAACCATAGCTCAGTCCTTAATGTTAGCACTATCTAGGTAGCACATAGCGACCATGGTGGCACTTCCCATGTTGCTTAATAGTCCACACATCTTTGAAGTATTCAAATTGAGTCCTATTGTGTAAGACACAGGGAAATAAATGATTGCTAACTGCTAATGTGGCACATGAACAAGCATATACACAAGACAAATTCTTCTGGAGGTCATTAAAAAAAGGGGATATAAAAGGGGATCAGAACGAGCTAGACTGACTTTTCTTTTCCTGAAAATTATAAACATAATTTCAAAGAGCTTCAGAAGGATTGTATGAGTCAAATACCAGCTTATGACAACCGTAAATGTTTCAGTTAGAAGGTGAACATCCATTCTGGTCTCAACTGTGAACACGCTTCAGGATCCCTGTCTAATTAGCTCCTTTGGTCATAGCATGATGCTGCCACCACCATGTTTCATGGTATGTTTGCAAATAGCCCAGTTTTGGTTTCATCTGATCCTTGCCTGGTGCTGCAGTTAAGAAAAATTTAAATTCTAAATTTATGAATCATCCTTCTAATCTTTAGATGATGGATTGAATAGCTATGTTTGAGAATCTGAAAGTTTAGGTGTTTTAAAATCCAATACTGTTTTTTTTTATATTTCTCTAATTTCCTCCCTGACCTGTTTGTTTCTTGGTCCTCATGTTCACCTACATTCTCTAAAAACCTGATTTTTTAGATTTTCACATCAAATAAGTAATTAATTATTTCCTTCTATACAGTCATGTGTCCCTTTTGGTTGGTTTATCACACATAAATTGCACTGAAGTCTGTGTTTGACAAATCGCTGAAAGGATAGACTTTTGCAAGGAACTGTATGAGAGGGTCACCTTTCAAAAGAAAAAAAAAAGATCATGCAGTATCCAGAGATCATGAAGGCCGGATGCATTACAGCAGCTGGTTCAGGAATGGTTGGAGATGACTGGACCGCACCTCAGACCTCCTAAAGAGGAGCCAACATGAGGATTTTTGCATGGGTAGAATGTGAGAGCAGGCAGGCAGGCGGACGGCCTCCGCCACACCCTCCCCCCCACTCATAGCCTCCATATGGAAGAGAAACACGGAGTGGAGTCGAGCAAAGACAATGTGGTGGTTTGTTCAGAACAAAAAAAAAAAAAAAGTGCCACTTTAGTAGAAAAACAAAAAAAGCAAATAACTCCATGAGCAGGTATGAATGAGAATGAGAGGCGTTTCTGGCTGCGTTTGGCTTTCTCTGCTCCTGTGATTGGGATTACCTGGGATTGGGTAGTGCACAGCCCCACAGGTGTTGCTTTAGAGTTTGCACCCAGCCAATATCTCGGATTGGCTGGCAGAGTTGTATGTAGTGGTACTGTTTTAGCACAACCCTTCAAATGAATCAGAATGTCACTCATTAGCACACAACAGACTGCACACAGCATCATCGTACAATAAAACACTTAGAAATAACATACTGTACAGGAGAGGGGTACGTCTAACATCATACATCTATGTTTCTGGATGTAGCTTGAAGCATCGACATCATATTCTGGAATGAGCTTCTTCTCTTCACACACATGCCGCTCTATAAACAGGATGAGTTCTTGGAATATATTGAGACGTGATGTAAAAATAATATATTCTTCAGTTCCCATGAGAGGAAAACATGCGTGTTGGAAGAGATGCCCCGGCTCATGCCAGAATGCATCCTTGCTAAGCATAGCGCTGGGGAGTGGGGGGGTTGAGAACTGCATTCTCTTCCATGTGGATAGAACTGATTGAATGGCAAAGACTGGGACAGGGGGAGCGCTGACAGATACCTGCAACCCACTAACCTTTAACCATTCCTCTCAGCAAAAGAAGCAAAGAAGACACCGCTTTTTCTGCGTTTCGCATTTATTTATGTTTCATTAAATCAGATCAAGCAGATAAAACACAAGCACGTCACAGTTTATTTTTTGTCCAAGACATTACTTTCTTCAGCATACTTTCTATCCTTATTTTGCCTGATAAATACATTTAGATAGCACCGAGTGTTGGTGTTCTACTTTACATTAAAAAGCCCCTCCCCCCCTTGTGTTACATGACAATGTACCCCCACCCTCCAAACCATCCCCAATCAAAGGCTGCAAAACGCTAATGAGTCGGGCCATCGTCCCAGATGGGGTTGGCGTTCAGCTCGGATATGAACGGCGGTGATGGTTGCTGAAGAGACAGAACAGAGACAGAGAACCTTCAGTCGTTCTAAATGAAGGAGGAGATGTTGAGCTGATGATGTGACACAGTGAGCAGACTTTACACGGCTTCTCTGAGCTGGAACATGACCCCTCTGATGGAGCTATGCTCCTGCTCCCAGAAATGAATGCAAAGAAAGGAAGATTATGGTGATGCTTGTGTTAAAAGGCATTTGTATGCATTTCCAAAAGCTTTCCAACGACCAGCTGGGAACTAAATGAAAAGACCAAATTATTTCTGACTGCTCAACAAATAAGATCTTTTAGAGCAGATGTTAAAATTAGAATAGAACATCATTGGAGTACCAGTTAACAAAACTTTTTCTAAATATGGATACAAGTCATTGATTGATAAACTAATCTTGAGTTAATTGATTGTATTGATCAAATGAAAAATAACAGATAGGCAGGGTGTTTTTTTAACAGTTTTCTCTTGTATTGAAAGGATAAAAAAAAAAAACTAGGGGCAATTTTTTATGCTGAATTTAAAAAACAAGGAGTACATGTCAGCTGCAATTAAACAACCGAATATACAAAAAATGTTTTCTTACATATTATTAGACTAAAAATATTTAGAAGTGTAAAAAAAAAATGAAAAAAGTGAATAAAACATCTAAAATGGTTTTCAATGTAGTGAGATTTTAAACTATCATTAAAAGACCAGAAACATTATATCGCTCTGTTATGCTGTCAGACTATTTGACACTTTAGTTTAATGCAGGTGGTGTATTTGTGATAAAAGTCTGTCTTTATCGCAATCAAGCATTTAGTGCTGGGAGAGATTTAGGGGGAAATTTATTGAATATTTCTATATACAGACAGAACCACATAAAGCTCATCCTGCATCATGTTTTTAATAAACAATGTCAATAATGCAGAACCGAACTCTACATGTTTCTGGTCTAGCATGAAGACCAGAACACAATTAACTTCCAAACCAGTGAAGGAAAAAAATGGCAAACTGATTTGCACTATTTAAAAAATGACAGTTTTTGTGCATATTTACTAGTCTTATGTCTACCTTATGCTAAATATGTAGTGATTGCATCATTTATACACTAATAGTGGTTTTGTCATACATGGACTGTGCTCAGGTGGACTAACTACATGCTGATAGTGGATATGTTATGTATGAACTGTGTTCGCTGGAGGATTAATGATGTAATAAGAATGAGAACTGATGACAATAAACATGAGGGAATTGCATAAGTTCTTGGATAGATGTTTAGAAATATAATGAATGATTTAGTAAAATGGACATTCATTGAAAGGGTGTATTCCCTGAACTAATGCTGACAAAGCTGCCATGAAATATGTTTAACTACACTATGACTGACATTGTCGTTGATGCTTTTAGTGCATTATCGTGTTGTATTTTTCCACAATGACAGTAGCAGTGTTCCTTCCAAATGTGATGCCAATTTAGAGAAAACTTTAAAAAAAAAGTTATGTTTCCATCCATTGGAGTGAATTAATGCAAAGCAAGTTTCATTTCTGGATTGCGTTTTTTTTTATTTCTATTTACATAACATGTTCTCTGCTACAAAAATAATGGACCAGCATTTGCTCCATAAGCGCCTCCCTCTCGTATTACTAGAATGGTAGTGCTGCTTTGGTTTAAAAGGGTTATGTCTGCATCACAGCGTTATGTAATTCATAGGGAATCCTGCTCTGTTCTCCTGAGGGCTGGACCTTAATGCATAAACGCTCTAATACAACTAAACCGCCTCTCTAGAAACAAATGGGGCGTTATACGTTAAAGAAGGAGATGCTGAATGGTGGGAGCAGGATCTTTAGATGATTTACGACATTTACTATCATTGAACAGAGTTCATAATAAAACACTAGAAAGGAAATCACATTTACCAAAGCATTGATGGAGATATATTTAAACACAGACAGAAAAGTACAGAACAAGCTGTGGATCACAGACACATCATGAATAACCAAGCGGTACATTTATCAAAGATTTTCTTTTTAAAAACAAATGAAGATTGAATAAAAAAGAGCCAATAAGTGATTTTTTTTCTTCCAAAAGGAACAAAAAAAGGGAAGAGAGACAAATCCTTGATAAACTCTACTAAGCAATCTGCTCAGCTGATCAAAGCCAACCCTTCAGACGTGCTTGTAAATGAGCCCATGCAACGACAGTCATCCAATTGGTTGGCGAGGCAGCCAAGTAGCCATGGCAACCTGGAGATGGTGGTGAGCAGCGGGTGGGGGAGGCGGGTAGCATCAAATGGCGGAGACAGAAAGAGGAAGCTTCCGCCCACTCGTTACTATAGTGATCTAGTACAGAGCGAGACAGGAAGAGCAATGGCGTGTCATGTTCACACCCGGACATGGGACTGGAGTATAAATGTAGCCAGGAGGTAGTGAGAGGACAGAGAAGAAGGACGAAGCAGAGAACAAGTAAGCAGGTCGAGAGAGACGAAAACAAAGACAAGAAGTTGGAACCAATTTTGCAGCCCATGTTTGATCCCACAGAAAGAAAGAAAAGGAGAAGTAGTGCTAAATGATTTTTACTCTTTTGCCTCAGCCAGTTTGTTGTTGATCTCTTTACTTTTCTCCTTGTCCCCGACTGCCGGCCGGTTCTCGGGTTGATTCTCCGAGGTCGTCTTCTTGGAGCCCTTCAGCGTGGCGCTTTGCTTATCTTTGGCTTTCCTCGCTGGTTTACCCTGGCCTGCGGCTGTGGCTCCAGGCTTTTTAGGTTTAGAGCGTAGGGCACTATACCTGTCAACCTAAGGATGCCAGACAGCAAAGACATGATTCCTGAGCTGAAAAAAAACTTTAGTCATCTTTAAATATATACCCCCCACCCATAAAGTCTCACCACATTAGATCATGAGGTGCCTTGCTGAAGTGTTTGCATTCATTGAAGTGTTTAACTTTGTCACATTTCAACCAAAAACTTCAATTTATTTGTAGTTGATAGAGTGAAATAAAATGGTAACATAATCATAAGAGACAGTAAATCTATGCTATTGGAAAAAATGTTGGTTGCCAATTGAACTTGATTGGCGATGATGTTTCAAATCATCAGATCAGAGACATTTTTGCCCTTTCCTCTTTTAGAAAAAGCTCAGGTTTAGATTCCAGTTCAACTTTGGTCTCATCTGACCGCAGTCCTTCTTTCACATGTTATGCTTCCTACGTAGCTTGCAGCAATCATTAAACTAGTTTTGTTTTTAGATTTTCTGGCAACAAAAGGCTTTCTTTTTGCTCCGGTTTCATAAAAGCCAGCATTGTGAAGAGCATGACTCCTACTGTAGCTGTCCTGGCAGTGAGCAGTGGATCTCTGCAGCTTTTCCACAGCTTCGCTAATAACATCTTGTTCAGGTGAAGGTTGTAGCATACACTGTCCATGATAGGAGCATGGATCGATTCGTGACATTTTAGAATTTGAGATATTTTTTATAACCATATGGTGGATTCACTCAAATTGTGAAACCAGTTAGTAGGTCGCCACTTCTGAGCGCTTTTGCTTGCCTGATGTTTTTTCAGATATTTGCCTAGCAGGCGCAAGGGTCCACTATTTAATCTATTCAATCAGTTTATTTATATGGCGCCAAATCACAACACATGTCATCTCAAGGCACTTTACAGAGACAATTCAACCAGATCATACAGTTATATTGGTTCAAAGTTTTCTAACCAAGGAAAACCAGCTGATTGCATCGACTTATTGACTCTTCAGCAATCCCTCATTCTAAGCATGTATGTAGTGACAGTGGAGAGCAAAAAAATCTATTTTAACAGAAAGAAACCTCCGCAGAACCAGCCTCAGTGTGAGCATGACTGGGTTGAAGGAGATAAAAGCAGATTTAAAAAAAAAAGCAGAGATACAAAATGTAACTGTTAACTAGCTCCCCAGGTGGCCCCGTCCTGAAAAGACAGCTAGGCCAAATCCAATATCAGAGGACAAAAGATATACAGTTAGGGGTGGAACTAACAAATACTGCAGAATGGGAGAATAAAGATAGAATGAAGCAGAATAATGAAAATTGGGCCCTATGTCCTCCAGCAGTCTAAGCCTATAGCAGCATAACTATAGAGATAGCTCAGGATAACCTGAGCCCAGGGACATCGGCCACTGCTTGTTGGTTTAACTTTAAGACGGTGGATCCAGATTAGACGGAGTGGGTAGTGTAATTTACTTTGGAAAGCTAACAAGTGTCCCTGGGTCCATCACATCCTCTGGAGTTTAGGGAGTCCAGCAGCTATGACTGGATAGCGTGCCTTTTGTTGAGCTACCATTTAGACAGAGGCGCTACAACGTCTCCTGTTGGAGTCTGCTTTATCTTCCAGGTCTGACCTCTGTCCTGCCCCAATCATTTCTGTCCAACGGGGCTTTGTTGAGAGCAGTATTCCACTTACAAAAAGTATTAATTTAATGCAAACCAAACCTAACGATAAAAAATTGGTTTCGCATTTGGTCCAGTCCAAAGAAGCAGAACAAAGACCATTTAGGGTGTGATTCCACGCACTTCTTCTGAAGCTAAGTAGGCGAGTCAGAGTAGAAGGGCTGAATAGAGGTGCATGCCAACATTTTCAGATTATTTTCTGTCTCCATTTGATTTTGTAGGTTTTTAGCACTAATTTCAATAATTTACACTGAGGTTTCTGGTTGTAATGTGATTAAAAGTGAGAATGTTTTACTGGACATGGGAAAGAATGGTTTTCTTCTCCAGCCCTTTGTCAATTCTAATTTTGCACACAGGCACAAGGAGATGAGCAAAATGTGAAGGTGGGGTAAGAAAACCCCAACGAGTTTGTTATAAATCCCTTTTTCTCTGTCTAGACTCACTTAGACAATCACTACAGCACTACAAGTTGAGACGTAGGTGCTCTCACCTGTTTGATGGGGTCTATGTAGGGCTCGCTGTACAGACTGCGTATCCTCCTCCTCTCCTGGGCCTTGTTGTCAGTGGGCTGTAGTGGAGCGAGTCCCTTAAAGTTGGCGCTGTAGCTCGTCTCTAAACTCGTCTTTTCATCTGGAGGCAGGTACTGAGACTTTGCACGAATCATCTTCACTGGCTTCACATCTTTATACGCCTTAAACTCAGTTCTGTGTGGGGAAAAAAGCATTATGAAATCACAAGTTTTCCATTTTTGGTCTCTTAATTGAAAACAAAGAGGAGTTAAGCAGAAACTGGCTGGTGGCTCACCATACCCAATGGACCATAACAGACTAAGCATCAACTGATATAAAGTTATCCAAATAAAAAAGATAGATTAACACACAGACACAACACAGACACAAAAGACAGAAAGAAAAGTTGGGTTGAGTAAACAGCAACTGCGAGTAAAATCAGCACTATAACTTTTAGCCACTTTGGGGGCGCTGGGTCTGTAAATTCATGGTATAGTGCCCTTAAAGGCCACTGGAAAAACTGCACTGTTGAAAAATTAAACAGTCTTTGTGTGTCTTAGAAACTAACAGCAGACTTTTAACTAACTTATACAGACTTTTAGCTTAGTTTGCTCTCGTGTTTAAAGTCTTATAGGATTCTACATTTGAAAATTAAAAAGCTCAAGCTTCGCTGAGTTAGTGGCACCTGTCACCGATCTCTGCTACTCCCTCTTCTCACGGCCGGTGGTTCACTTTGGGACCGTCAACATACTTCTGAACTAAACAATCTTGAGAAATAAAAATAAATGCATTTTCTTGGTGCCAACTGAAACACAATCAATGGTAAATCCTGCTACTAGATTACACAAATGAGGCAAATCTTTTAATTTAATTTGAAGTATTTTTCATATTTTTAAAGATTTTTTTTGTTGTCAAAGTTTAGATTTTTTCCTCAATAGCTTCTATGTCATGTGAACCACTGACTCAAAATCTGTATGAATTTTTCTTCTAGCCTGGGCATATGAGACATACTCCGTTTTCCCTTGCATTTTAAGCCTTTTCGTATTTTAGCCTTGAGTAGTAACCCTTTAATAGCAAAATTACTGTTCTTCTTCAATAGCTTTGGTTTATATGAACCACTGACTCCAAATCTGTTTAAAGCTATTCTACTAGTTGAGTCAGAAGAGACACCCTTCATGCATTTTTTTTAAACCCTGAAAAATAAAGAATAATGCTAAATTTTGAATGAAAAAAATCCTAAAAAATAAGAAAAGGCTTAAAATGTCATAAAAATGAGTGTGCCTCATGTGTCCCAACTAGTAGAACATTTTCCCATGGATTTTGAGTCAGTGGTTCACATAACCTAAAAGCTATTAAAGAAAAATACATGTTGCCAAAAAAAGAAAAAATAAAGATGAGAAAGTCCTAACTTAAAAAGACGTACCTCATTTATGTAATCTATTAGCAGGATTTACCATTGTTTGTGAAGTTATAATGAACTCCCCCACAGCAATTCACTGCATAGTTATGAAGCAGCCTTCGAGTTGACAAAGTTCTTGTTCGCCGCACATCTCAGCCTGCTGAGTTAGCTCTATGTTGTGGCATTTTGAAACAACTTTTTTAAGAACACCCAGCACCACTGCAGCCGGCCTAAATTCTGCAGATTGTTCTGGTTTAACAAAAGCTGCAAACCAGCTTTACATCATGGAAGTGCTCCAGACCCATAGGTGGAGACAATCTAACTCATATGGAATAATACCTTAGACCCTAAAGACTATAATGGCTCCCACCTGCAGGACATTTGAACTGAAAAAAAGAAAAGACAAGTGTTTCTTTAAGTCATTTATAAATGTATGTATTCGCAGAGCATTTGTTCTTTGCTGCTCTATAATTTCTGTTTCCTTTCAAGTTTGTGTTGAGATCAGCACCTCATGATACAGAAGTTATAGAGGAAGAAAGGGGGTGCTGTATGAATGAGATGCTGCAAACCAAAAGAAAACAAACCATAAGAAGCTTAAGAAAAACTTTCTAACCAAAAGTGCCTTTAAAGTCATAGGGAAGCGGCTGTTCCAGCCGTTGCATTTCTGAATTTTCCCGAGTGGTGCCCGACTTTACACGAGTGAATGAGTTGAATGTGATTGGTCGATTATCAAGGGGGCGGGATCGTTGTGGCGGAAGGTTCGCAAGCATGTTTGATTGTGGCCGGTTTCTCGTAAGCATCTTCCTAACCAGTTAGCAACTTAGTGCTATTTGGTCCCAATGGGAAATTCCATTGGGACCAAGTAGCACTAAATTGGTGACTTAGAAACGACACTGTCAAGGAACGCTATGGACAGAGGAAACATGCAAGAGGAGGAGAGTTTAGTGTCGGAGGTCGTGGATGAGTCTCTTCCATCATACATTTTTTATTTAGAGGAGGAAAGCGGGATGAAGATGTTGTGGAAGAGGACGCCAGGGAGGCAGAAGCTTGGTTTGGTGTAGAAGGATTACAGCCATACATGTTTGAGCCCTTGCCTCGCAACGTTGCCAGTTCTGTTAGCTCTACGCCTGCTGAAGACACAGACGTCCATCCCCGTGAACACTGGGACGCAACTCAATGGGAAAGGAAATTATTCTTATTTCTTATTTCAACTGTTGCTTATATTAGCTGCGAAATATGAATCAAGATGCTATGACGGAAAAAATTTGATTGACAGATGACCGTTGATATATGATTGGCCGAATTTAGGTGTTCAGGCTGACGTATAACTAACTGGCCTGCATAAGATAACGAAATAAAATCACATATTTTAGGACAGGATTTTTTTTTAATAGAAATTTTTTAACTTTTTGAATAATTTCGTCTGATAAAGAGTACATTTATATACATGTTTAAGCCACAATGATTTGACATTTAAATATGATTTCCCTACGACTTTAATCCAAAACCTTGTCCAGCTGGCTGGTTTTACTACATCAGTAACTTTCATGGTTAATCCCCAAGGGATTAAAATTTGCCTAAAAAACTAGCAATAAAACATGACTGTTTTTTTAAGCTGTTAAAATGTCCTTTTTGACACATTTAACTAAATGAATTTGTTTTAAAATTCAAAGAAAAACAGGAGATAAAAATGAAACCTTAAAATCAAAAGGCAAAAAAAAAAAAGAATCACAACCGTCCCATCAACCATGCCCCTTTCATCTCATATATCTAAAAATAAAGTCAGCTGATAATATATGGTTGGCTCTGACTCTCTGCTGTAAAAAGCACGCTGTTCACAATGTCAAGGCTGCTGAGAGCAGAAAATGAATGGTGGTGAAAATCATGAATTATATAACAGGACTGAAGTCCCATTTCTGATGCTGCAGTGGGCCGAGGAGCCTCGATGCAGAGAAATGTTATACAGCAACTAGCATCATCAGGAGTACAACACAACCGCATGACACCAGTGTGTGTATGTGTCGGTGAAAGAGGAGCAGATTGTGAGAACAGACAGTGTTCACAGTGTGAAACACTGGTCTGTGCTGCAACATCACTGCTATTCAGCAACATATGACTGTGTAACAATGCAGGCTGTGTTTATGAGATCCAGAGCTGCTTGGTACTAAAAACCTTCTGTCAGATAGCAGTTTCTGTTTTCAGGAATCAGATTTTGTAAATTTTGATTTAAAGAACGCTGCAGTAAATCAATGTTTGCACTCAGAGTGCAGGCAGAATTCTTACTGCAATTCAAAAATAGGATATTTTCCCTATCAGTGAATGAACCATACAGTAGCTACATGCAACCAGATCCTCCCCATAAACAACCCTTTTTTACTGAATAAGATGCAGAGTTGGCTATTTTCGCTTGCAGTACTACACTGCCTGGCCAAAAAAAAAGTCACCACCTGGATTCAACTAAGCAAATAGGTACGAGCCTCCTATTGGACCTGCTGGCAACAAGTTATTTAACCCCAACTGGTGCAATGACTTGCTTTTCATTTCCAAAACAACCATGTCGAAAGACACATCCCATGGTCGTGGAAAAGGTGTTAGTCTGTTTGAGAAGGGTCAAATGATTGGCATGCATCAAGCAGAGAAAACATCTAAAGAGATTGCAGAAACTACTAAAATTGGGTTAAGAACTGTCCAATGCATTATTAAAAACTGCAAGGATAGTGGGGACCCATCATCTTCAAGCGGTCAGACTCTACCATCATCAATGCAAGATCTTGGTGAAAAATTAATGCAACACTGGATGGAAATAAATCTTTTGACATTGCAGAAGCTTATCGAAACAAAGCCACAGCGAATGCGTGCCGTAATCAAAGCTAAAGGTGGTCCAACAAAGTATTAGAGTATTTTGGTGGCGACTTTTTTATTTGGCCAGGCAGTGTATGTTTTAAACTTCACCAGAAGAAACTCAGAGATGTTAGAAACTATTTAATGGTACACATTTTTTCTATGACTATCTGAGATATGTCTGCAATAGCCTCTTTTGATCTTTCAGTGTCTGTCTGTTATGGAAGATGCAGAACTTTTTCAGCACTGCAGGTTGCATTTAACACTGTCTGTCATTTGAAACTAAGTAAAATGGTCCAATAGGCAGTCATCTCTATGTGGTCAAGCTTGAAAAGTTCAGTTTAGGCAATTTGACGTGAAGGACATTTAAGATATCTAAGAAATTTCGGCTTCTTAAGTTCTAACTAGTGGTGGGGAGCACTGAGATTAATATACTGTATTTTTAACAAAGAAATTAGGATGGACAAAAGGTGGCTTAAATCCCTCCAACTGGATTGGCCAATGAGGTCACATTGGACGTTCTAAAGGCCGTTAGGGGGTTCAGATGGGTCGTTAAATCCCTCGTCAGCGTGGTTTTGGTCACATGCCACATTAAATGTGAATCCAGTGGGAAGATTAGAGCCACCTTTTGTTTTCCCCCTAATTCTTTGCTATACCTACTATTGGTCAAAATCTACCAGGTTGAGATCTGGAATTGAAATTGCACCAAACAGGAAAAAGAATGTTGAGAAGATCCGGTTTGTCAAATTAAAATATGGTAACGACAGCTTGGTATCTACATCTTAGAGCATAATTCTAATATATTCCCAAAAACTAAGTGTTTAAATAATTGGATGCAAACTGTTGGATGCAACAGATCAGGAAGCAGATTTCTAATCTCGATCAAAATATTTATTTGATACAGAGAGACTTAAAAGTTTAATTGAAATCTAGTCACAACTTACTCCAAGAAGGCATTTTACAACTTCAAAAGAAACTTCTTATTTCAGGCATGGATGATGAGAGGCAGAGTTTGGAGGTTGAGAACAAACAAACGGAGGCTCAAGGGTTTTCTTTACACAGGCGGTCTGGAACGGAGCAGGGAGGTAGCGGAGGATGTGAGATTTCAGGGATTCTTTCTGTAATTGCAGCTAGTGGCTTTACAAAACCCAAGAAGCAGAAACGGTCCATAAAAGTCCAACCATGCATCTCTGATTATAATAGCTTCCAGCTCTATCTTCCACTACAGTCTGAGCCTATTAAAGGACAAGTCCTGTAAGCAAGGAATGATCAATGGATCATTATCTATATACCTAAAACGAATATGTTTGCGATGATTTAATGAATTTAGCATTAATCAGTAAAAAAATAAAAATGATCATTTTCGCCCCAATCACTGAGTCTGGGAGCGGCCATTTTTGGCCAAATATAGTAACACCTCCCTCCTGCCATCTTCCGGCAGTGACGTCACAGTGTGGTAAGCCTAGCGCCATTCTCCCCGCTTTATAAGCAAAATCAATGGGAACTACTAGACACATCTGCAATCAACAATAATTATTGAAGATTTCCAGAGGACTTTGCCATTGAAATTCACCAGAGCTATAGTGAAACTGACAATGCCCACATGCATGTATATATATATATGTATATATATGTACTGTATATATATACATGTATATGTATATATATATGTATATATATACATGTATATATATATATATACATGTGTATATATATATATAAATATATATATACATGTGTATATATACATGTGTATATATATATATATATATATATATATATATATATATATATATATATACATATATATATGTATATATATATATATATGTATATATAAACAAACAATATAATATAAACAAAATCTGAGAAAGCCACAAAGTTACCATAAACATTTTTTTATTAAAATCTTTTTAAATGTTTATTTTTTTTTCTCCAATTTGTTTTTAAAAAGCATTTTCTTTACTGCAGCAATAATGGAGCAAAGTTTCCTCCATAGATAAATGGATCACATCAGTAGAGACCTGGATGTTAAAAGGCCTGCTTGATGTTTAGTTACAACATCGGGTTTGAAAAGGTTCATTCAGCATCAGAGATTTCATGGGAATAAATTTCTCTGGGTGAGCAGATCTGATTAAACCAGATTAGCAGAGTTACATAAAGCAACCAGCTGATCTAGAGAATCTTTTGAATACTAGAATTAGCCAGAACTACTTTAAACCGTTGTCCTTTGTTGAACCTTTTGTTGCCCTCTGACAACTTAGACCTCAAACGCATCATTGTAAACACACCTAAAACAAAAAGCTCTTTTGTAAATAACCAGAAATCTTAGTTTATCTGACATTTAACTAAGGAATTAGGGTTTTATCTTTCCCCCAAAGAAAGAAACCCAAATTAAAGAAGCTCGAGAGAGTTTGCTGTCCAAAATCATTAAATGTTCTACTTTTTATTACATATTAAAATTCCTTGTAAATCGCTCCTTCGCTTTGTTTTTAAATGCCTTTTATTTAACTGACACATTAAAAAAGCACTGGAGGCTGACATGATGAAGAAAGGCTTTTGTCCTGAAACAGAGTGGGTAGCAGAAAGAAATCATGAACAAAGGCTCCAACAGCAGCTTCTCCCTCCTGATTTATAGTGGTGCAAAAATGACATTTAAACATAATGGAGAGATTTAGAATATGAAGGCAAGATTGAGGGCTTTCAGTGGAAAAAGCTGCACTGATTCAAAGTTCGTGGGTTAACACGGTGGTTGGCAAAACTTTTATATAATTAAAATCCATTCGCCTTTATTATTTTGCCAGGTACACAAAGGAGCCTCAGAAAACACAATGGCAAATCAGAAAACACAACACAAAAAGAGAAAACACAACGGCAAATCAGAAAACACAACACAAAAAGAGAAAAAACAACGGCAAATCAGAAAACACAACGGCAAATAAGAAAACACAACACAAAAAGAGAAAACACAACGGCAAATCAGAAAACACAACACAAAAAGAGAAAACACAACGGCAAATCAGAAAACACAACACAAAAAGAGAAAACACAACACAAAAAGAGAAAACACAACGGCAAATAAGAAAACACAACACAAAAAGAGAAAACACAACACAAAAAGAGAAAACACAACGGCAAATCAGAAAACACAACACAAAAAGAGAAAACACAACGGCAAATCAGAAAACACAACACAAAACGAGAAAACACAACGGCAAATCAGAAAACACAACACAAAAAGAGAAAACACAACACAAAAAGAGAAAACACACCGGCAAATCAGAAAACACAACACAAAAAGAGAAAACACAACGGCAAATCAGAAAACACAACACAAAACGAGAAAACACAACGGCAAATCAGAAAACACAACGGCAAATCAGAAAACACAACACAAAAAGAGAAAACACAACACAAAAAGAGAAAACACAACGGCAAATCAGAAAACACAACACAAAAAGAGAAAACACAACGGCAAATCAGAAAACACAACACAAAAAGAGAAAACACAACACAAAAAGAGAAAACACAATGGCAAATCAGAAAACACAACGGCAAATCAGAAAACACAACACAAAAAGAGAAAACACAATGGCAAATCAGAAAACACAACACAAAAAGAGAAAACACAACACAAAAAGAGAAAACATAACGGCAAATCAGAAAACACAACGGCAAATCAGAAAACACAACACAAAAAGAGAAAACACAACGGCAAATCAGAAAACACAACACAAAAAGAGAAAACACAACGGCAAATCAGAAAACACAACACAAAAAGAGAAAACACAATGGCAAATCAGAAAACACAACACAAAAAGAGAAAACACAACACAAAAAGAGAAAACATAACGGCAAATCAGAAAACACAACGGCAAATCAGAAAACACAACACAAAAAGAGAAAACACAACGGCAAATCAGAAAACACAACACAAAAAGAGAAAACACAACGGCAAATCAGAAAACACAACACAAAAAGAGAAAACACAACACAAAAAGAGAAAACACAACGGCAAATCAGAAAACACAACACAAAAAGAGAAAACACAACGGCAAATCAGAAAACACAACACAAAAAGAGAAAACAACGGCAAATCAGAAAACACAACACAAAAAGAGAAAACACAGCGACATTAACCAAAACGGAAATGCTAGGTACCCTCGGGCGACAGGAATCATCTATGATTGGACAAAAGAACTGGACCGTCCTTTGAACCGGAAAGACGGGGTTTGTTTCCATTTTTCCAAATCATGAGCGCCACAAATGACGAGGTACACGATGCTATTAAGCAATACTCTGATGCCGGTGTTGTGCGAAAAAGTGAATGTCTGCGAGAATCTGATTGCGCTCGCGGGAGCGCGCACCGCAGCCCGCTGAGCGACAGCGTAAACCTGCTTTTCTCTGGATTAGACGGTCATGACATGCAGATACACACAGTTGCATTATAATATAGGCCTAATTAAATTATAATATAGGCCTAATTAAAGATTCGAAAGCTTAGCGTTTGTCACATAACGGCAGTTACGTGATAGACATGTTTCTATACTCGGTCTGATGACTTTGTGTAGCCCTGACATTGGAGACTACACTACAATAAATATGATTTACTGGAGGGTTTTCAATAAAGATATGATACCTTTTGCAACGATCCTCGTGACTCTGCATTGTTTTTTATCTGATCTGGCCGTATATAGCACGAGTTTCCCATGTTTCTATGTGTTTTGCAGTTTTCAATCGGTTTTTACCTGTCAAAAATTGATTGAAGGCACAGTATAGTCACTCAAAGGTTATTTCTACCTAAATATGACTAGATTTCCTTCAGGAGATGCATGATTTAAAGATCTGAGCTCACAAAACAGCTTGGAACTCTTTTAAAGGACCATTACAACACAAAATAGCCATTTTGACTTGCAAAAAATGTATTAAAGCCCAAATACTGTATTTCAAAGGGGATATCTGCCCAAATATGACTTGATTTCATTCAGAAGCATCTTATTTTAAATAGAACAAGTCCTTTTTAGGCAAAACTCACCTTTCTTCAACCACATTCCGCCTTTAATCAATTTCTAGCAGGGCGTTTTGACCAGCCGACTTGCTAGAAACTGATTAAAGCCCAAATACTCTCATTTAAAGGGGATATATTTGTGCGGCCTGCCAGTAGCATGTGTTGCTATTGTCCCTCTGATATGTAAATAGTTATATCTTTGTGTGTTTTTCAAATTTTCATGTTTCATGTTCATGCTTTTGTCTATATAAATCTCTTTAGATTAAAAGAAATACAATTATTCAAAGGACGGACCAGTTCTTTTGTCCAATCAGAGATGATTCCTGTCGCCCGAGGGTACCTAGCATTTCCGTTTTGGTTAATGTCGCTATGTTTTCTCTTTTTGTGTTGTGTTTTCTCTGTTTGTGTTGTGTTTTCTGATTTGCCGTTGTGTTTTCTCTTTTTGTGTTGTGTTTTCTCTTTTTGTGTTGTGTTTTCTGATTTGCCTTTGTGTTTTCTGATGTGCTGTTGTGTTTTCTCTTTTTGTGTTGTGTTTTGCACCTCAGGGCCACCGTACTGTAGTGTTACCGCCGTGCACTAGAGCCGTGATTCCCAACCATGGGTACTTGTACCCATAGTGGTCCGCCAAGGCATTGCAGGGGATACGTGAAAACATTAATATTTTACTTCCCAAAAAAATAAATGCAGTAAAATAGAGCTGGGATGGGTTTCGCTCTGTAAGGACCTAAATGCAATATAAATCAAGATTTTATCAACCAAATGACTTAAAAAAAAGTTCTATTCAATCAGGGCTGTGTACCTGCACTACTTCTCTGAGTGAGAGCGGGAAGACAAGGACAAAGACAAAGATAGCAAAGGAAGAAGAACCAAAGTAGCTGCAGTTAAGGATAAATGGCTAAAACATTCCCCTGCTGGGGATTCAGGAGAAGCTCAGGTGTTTCATTAACAGTGAATGATGAAAACAAAGTAAAAATGACAGTGAATCTGAATATTATATTGTTGATTTTTTCCTCCTGATTTGTCAAGTTTAAATGCGTTTATAGGGGTTTTATTCAGAAGAGCCCTAGATTAAAAAAAAACAAACAAAAAAAAACAAAGATTTGTAACTTAATTTGATTTTGTATTTATTTCAGTACTTATTCCCTTTCCAGGTAACAATTGCTGTTACTTTTTATTCTAATTGATAATAATGAGCATTAAATGTTCAAGTTAAATGTATTGTGGAGGATTAGTTTTTTTTTAAACCATGACGTGCAAGAGCGTGCACGAGCCCATCCTCGTGCATGCCCTGTTTAAAATGTGCTGTTCTCATAGCTCATACAAGCTTATTGTTTCCACATATAGCAGGGAATATATAGTGGACTTTATAGTGAACTCAGTTAACTGAACGTTTTGAAAGATGATCACTGCTTTTTGCTCCACTGGTCACGTAACTCCTCCTAAACTGCATGGTGCCCCTCACCATCTTTGTTATTAGTGTCGCTGTGACTGTAAATCCCATAATGCTTTGCGAGGAAAGCACTCAGCACAAAGCATTCTGGGATATATCTGCCTCTTCTGAGGTGTTTCTTTTCTTCTCATACACTTCGTAGACACTTTCTCTTATGACCCTCGGCCATTTTCAAAGAGCCACAGTGAGAAAGGTGAGCTTCAATGACTATCTGTAAATCAACCACAGATATATGCCTATAAGGCCTTTCTTGTCTTCGCATACACTTCATAGACACTTTTTCTCTTACGGCCATTTTTTGAGACAACTTTTATTGTCATTTTGTATACACAGAGTGTATACAAAACCACATTTCATTTTGTACAGCTTTCATGACATTTCCATTTCTTAAAGTGCAGCTGTGATGAAATTTAAACAGTGTGGGATAAAAAAACATGGTGCTAAAGAACAGCTGTGAGAAAGCTGAGCTTCAATAACTGTCTGAAACCGTAGCTCACCACATAAATATGGCTGAAAGTGTGCATGCGCAGAAACAGATAGCTAACTGGACGAGAACGTAGGACGGCTTTACGTAAACATATCACCAGAATGATTGACAATTAGGAGGACCACTTATTTAGATGATCCACCTGGAAATAAAAGATCGACCTCTATACTTTTAAGATTTTTAGATTCAAGCAACTGTTCCGAATGGATCAGCAGAGTAGTTACTTTCCGCCACATGCACACTTGGTGATGGTCGAACTCTTTAGGTACATTTTATCAGATATTTTTATGTTGCACATGTAACAATGAGCTGTTGTTACCTGTATAGTTGTAGGTAAATTATAACAAAGTTAAACGCAGCATCAGCGGCCCATACCACAAAGTTAGCTCAACTTAGCAGGATTACTCCCAGCCTATTCAGTTTAACCAATCCACAGCAATGGCAGTCAGGATCAACCACCAACCTCCAACCTGCATTTTTCTATGCAAATGGTCAAGTATTTGGTTGACCAGTCAGTTAAAAGGTTAAAAAGAAGAAGAATTCAGCTTTGCTGTGTCTAGGCTTTTCTGAGCTCTCTCTTCATATAACACAAATTCAAACAATGGATCTGGTCAGCTGTTCTTTCAATGCACTTGATCTTATTTTCTCAACTTGAAGACAGGGAAAAGGGGACCCTTCCTGTCCTGCCGGTATATACTTCATGGGATACACCATGGACTCCTGGAAGGCTTGGAGGATGGTGTGTTTTACAATGTTGTCACTGGAGGATGTTGAAGATGCATGGATTTTGGATTTACGATACTTGGATTTATACAGTTTGGATTTGGAGGATACCTGCTGTATCTACAATTACAGAGGATGTTGGTGGCAAGTTGGGCATTGATCAGGCTGCAGCAGTCGACGCCCTAAAAAAGGCTGTGAATGAGCAGGACCGGGAGCTGAGCCGTAGGCTGGGTGTGAAGGTTGAACTTTAAAGGGGAGATGGGATTATATCTTGGATGTGCACGCTCGCTTCAAGGTGGAGCCAGCAAGAAAAGACTTGAGGCTGACGGATAATTCCTGTAAGCCTGCTCTTAAAACAATAATTGTTATTTCGGATTGGGACTCCCCCTTATCATACCTCCCCTGTTATGGCGGAAGGACCCACCACTGCTGGTGCCCCTACCATCTGTGGTTGGTAGGGGGGGCGGCACCTGTGGACCATCCAGAACTGTAGTGCTGGTTGATATACTTCAATCTTATCAAGTACAATGGCCTGTGGACAGCGTTCATGGACAAGTAGAACGCATTTCATCATAAACACACAACTGATGCTTAAAATGTCCGATTTACTTCCATGTGGCTCCAGCCTTCGATGTAACCCTCTGCTGAAATGTTTGCCTCATGTTTATATATGCTTTTCTTGTGCTTAGGTTTTTTTTGATATCTTAAACTGTATCCTATCAAGAATAAAGTGTGAACTATTCTTTTTTCCTCTCTCCCTCCCCAATGTGGCTCCTATCTTTCCAGATAAAATCAGCGCTATAGTGAACCGCCGTTCTTATGGCAGCCATAGCAACGTGCCAAAGGCAGTATTCTGCGGCACGCATGCCCTCAGTAAAACGTTCCCCCTGCAGGACCCCCCACCCCCACCCCAGTGTATGATGAATGGTTTACACTGAAACTGAAATCTCGATTACAATGTAAATTGTAGTTTACAATAAAGAAATTGATTGATTGATTGATTGATTGATTGATTGATTGATTGATTGATTGATTGATTGATTGATTGAGTAGTACTATACATGTCTAAAGGGATAATCCTGACTGCTGCAGTGGCTTCGGTTTCTGTATTTTTTCCAAATAATACTCAAAGGAATTATGCTTGCCAGCTGTTATTATAGCAGAAAAATAAATGAAAACTCTCCTCAATGACAAAGTACTGAAACAGTGGTGTCTAAACAGTGTAATATTGTAAGGACTTCAGTGAACAATAAGTCCAGTTTTCTTCAGCAGGTTTGTGTCTCTGCTCTGTAACCTTGTGCTTACCCCCCGTAGGATGGCCTGCTTTGAGTTTCTGCAGGAGAGGAAACAAAGAGCTGACTGGGCTGTAACAGAGGAGCCCTGAGCCTTAGATGGAGAGAGCCTGCCCTGCTGACTGCTAAACAACACAGGCACCAAACAGCCGGAGGACTCTGCTGCTCAATAACAACAGGAACACTTCCCACCAAAGACTGCTCAGCTTCAGCACTGAGCCCAAAAACCCGCCTACACATACAACTGGTCATTGTTTGCCAAGGAAAGGCATGCAGAGCTGTGAAAAGATAAAAATAAAAGATGCTACTGAGCATCATGCACGCTCTCTCTCTCCATCAACATAAACATGCATTCTGTGTGTTATAATGAAGCAGAGACGCAGCAGGCATGCATACAGCAATGACATGCATGACTTGATGCTCATCCATCCAGCTGTACCCATCATTCCCCAGGAAACTACAGATTACAGCAGATCAGCCTCATTGACCTAAACATTAGCAGCTTCCTGCAGCCGTTTCCATTCAATCCCATTGCGCAGCAGTGAAAAGCCAAACTGTCACCCAGCGCCCTGAAAGAGGGCAGTGAAAAAGTAGGATTATTAAACAATCAGCAGATTCATGAGCTGAATTAAAACCTGAACGTTTTCCGCAGGTTAAGCAATAGTTATTCCACATCTGAAATATTTATATTTCATAAACAGGATAAAGGAAAAGAAGCAGAAAGGTTAATTTCCCAACATTGTTGTTTTGTTCTGCTGTTTTTATTATGTTTATTAATGCTATAATTACTTTGGCCAAAGGAGGCAGGAGACCATTAAGAGTTGAATGTCCTTCATTATAGAATAGCTGAATGCTGACTTTGAAAAACAAAATCTATTAAAGGCTTTAAAGTTGTATTATAAAGTTATTTAAACATTTTTATTTATATAAAAATTCCTTTTTTATATTTGTGTACATATATTATATGTAAATATGTGTTTGTTGAATCAAAAAGTTATTTATTAAACATTTTCCATAGTTATTCTTTTACTTCATGTATTTTGCAGGGCGTTTGCCCCCTAACCCTGGTTCATTTCACTGATTTGGTTCAAAACTCAACAACAGCTGATTGAAAAGTTGCCTTATGATGAAGTTAATGGTGATTCTCCAGATACAGTCAAATTGGGCATGATGTTTTTTAGAAATATGTTGATCTGGTCCGATTAATGATAATGTGTAGAAACATTAACTGATAGTGGTTGTTATATTATATTTGTGTTCTATGTAGTGACGGAAAGGCTGCTTTGGGAAAGACAACCTTTAGCAAATCTCAAAAGATTATCCCTGTTTTAGGGTTAACATTAAAAATACTTAATATAAGTATTCTCCCTATTTCTGGATGAAAGGGAAATACGAGGTGTTTGGAATTTTTTTTTTTCCTTTTATGGAGCTAACGCTGCTATCCTCCCTTTAACATGACAGCTTACAGGTAGAAAAAGGTTAAAAATAACATATATATATTATTTGCAGCTGTCTGGCTTGAAGTAATCTAGATGGCATCTTTCCTGCTCATTTGAATGTGAACGTAACACGCGTCACTATAAAACTAATCAATCTCATTCCCTAGACATCGATTTTGCAAAAATGTAAAGGAATCGATTAAATCGATTTTTTTTTACCCAGACCTACTGCAGATATTCACATATTAAAAAACTAAGCTGCAAAAATGAAAATGCAAAAATGTGTGGACCTCTCAATGACTCAGGCCAAAGCGATCAGCACTAGAATGAGTCTGACCTCTTTTTGCCAATCAAATTACACTTTTGTGATTTTGCAGGTGATTATTACTTTTTTCTTGCTTTAACATTTTTATAGGTGAATTTCTATTGATGAGTTTATGCAGCTGATTTTTTTATGAGTGAAATTATGCTGTAGAATTTTTTTCATAACAAATTTTAGCAGAGGGAAAAACATACAATAAATTCAGATATATGATTGCACAGGTTAAAAATAAGCATCATATGTTCAAGGTCTAAACACTGGTTCTAATTAGACCGTGTTTCTTCCATACAAAGGACATACAGCAAAAACACAATTAAAGCCACATTTCATATAACATAAATACTAACTTATGTATCAGATATTATTTGAAAGTTTGTCTTTATGTCTAGTAAGAGGAGCAGGAATAAAAAATGACAAAAGTATTTTTGTTTTCTCTATTTCTGCCTGGACTCAAACCACCCCTAGGTTATTACAGCCAATTCCAAAGTGACAGTAAATAACTCTAACGTCTCAAATATCACTACAATAGATTTGTTTTCAGAGGTTGAAGGTAGCTTGTTTCATATATATCTACTTTAGTTGTGTTAGATTTTTTTAAGCTTTTCTTAATTAATATCATTATGAAAGTATTGCTACTCTTGAGAACATTTTCTGGTTACACTACCCAGTAACTTGAGCTAATTGAGACCAGGTGAAAATACAGTTAAGAGTAGATATTTTACTTACATATATGCATCACATACAATCTAGGAATGGACTGGTTGGAAAAACAACCAATCTAGTTGGTTAAACCAATTTTGCTTAGATGATCCATTATACTGGTCAGACACTGACCGACCCATTGGTTTTGGATCAGCCAACTTGATCAGTTAACCAAACAACCAATAAAAATGGTTACAGATTGTTTAATAATCTGACTGTTGGCTGTAGTGAAGCGTAGTAATAGTCATGGACCTAGAGAACAATCACAGTGGTGTGTTCATGTACAGCATGCTGTCTATCAATATCTAAGGGGAATGGTGGTCTAGTGGTTAGGGGTGTAAATCACACCCATCATGGCATTCAGTATCAATTTCCTGACCCAACGATTCCATTATTTTCGATACTCAAGAATCCTCCATGTCTTTCTTGCCTACTGTTTATGCCAGTACGTGTGTGCATGTGGAAAGAGGGCAGTGGCTAAAGGAAGTGAGGTAGGAGGGCAAAACAGGTTTAGCGCCACCGCAGAACGGGAGTCAGAATTACGTCCACAAGCAAATGGATAAAAATAAACCGGAGGTGCGGACGTGTCGATGCATCAGATCGTAGGCTTTTGGATCGATGCATCGATACAAAACGATTATTATTTACACCCCTAGTTAGGGGATAGAGCTTGGAATCCTAAGGTTGTGAGTTTGAGCCCCACTCCCAACAGAATGCCACTCTGGGTCTCTGAGTAAGACCCTCAATCCCACACTGCTCCCTGGCGGGTTCTATGATGGCAGCCCACTGCCCATCCCTAGGGGATGGGTTAAATCCAGAGGTAAATTCCTCAAATGTGAGATCATTAAAGTTGAATTATGATTATTAAAATTAGGTTGGTTGTTTTAACCAAAGGATTGAGACACCAGGGACCATAGTCAAATGTTTGCCGGGGGCCAGAACGGGCGACATCAAATCCTACCTGAAACTGCTGGCTAAGGATAAGGTTAAATACAGTAAGATTGTTATTCACGCTGGTGGTAATGACACCCGGTTACGCCGATCGGAGGTCACTAAAATTAGTGTTGCTTCGGTGTGTAAGTTTGCCAAAAAAATGTCGGACTCCGTAATTTTCTCTGGTCCCCTCCCTGATCTGACCAGTGATGACATGTTTAGCCGCATGTCGTCATTCAACCGCTGGTTGTCTAGGTGGTGTCCTGAAAACAACGTGGGCTACATTAATAATTGGCAATCCTTTTGGGGAAAGCCTGGTCTGATTCGGAGAGACGGCATCCATCCCACTTTGGATGGTGCAGCTCTTCTTTCTAGGAATCTGGCCACATTTATTAGTCCTCCAAAACCCTGACCACCCAGGGTGCAGACCAGGAAGCAGAGTTGTAGTTTAACACACATCTCTGCAGCTTCTCTACTGTTACCCACTCTTTACTCCATCCAGACAGTGTCTTGCCCACGACCAAAATCTAATAAATTAGCAAAGATTCCCAAAGGAGTAAATCATGATAATCTAATTAAAATCAAAATAACTCCAATTGGGGAAAAAGTTAAAACAATTAAATGCGGTCTGTTTAACATAAGATCTCTTTCCTCTAAAAGTCTGCTAGTTAATGACTTGATTTGTGATAATCACATTGACTTGTTTTGCCTTACAGAAACCTGGCTGCAGCAAGAGGATTATGTGAGCATAAACGAGGCAACTCCTTCAAGCTATTTAAATTTTCACATACCCAGAAGTTCTGGGCAAGGAGGAGGAGTAGCAACAATCTTCCAGTCTGACTTACTGATTACTCCCAAAACAGTTAATACCTACAACTCTTTTGAACATTTAACCCTTAATTTCCCTCATCCAAATTTCAAGGCAAGAAAACCTCTTCTTTTTGTAACTTTGTATCGTCCGCCAGGTCCTTACTCTGAATTTTTAGATGAGTTTTCAGAGTTCCTTTCTGATTTGGTATTAAATACTGACAGGGTCATCATAGTGGGAGATTTTAACATCCATGCTGACATTGAAGGCGATAGCTTAAGAGCAGCCTTTAATGCTATCTTAGACACTATTGGCTTTGTTCAAAATGTGAATAGTCCCACACATTCTCATCTTCATACTTTGGATCTTGTGCTGACATACGGCATAGAATGTGAAGAAATAACAGTATTTCCTCACAACCCTGTCCTCTCTGACCACTTTCTAATAACCTTCAGGATTACTTTAACAGAGTTCTCCTCCCCCAAAAGAAGGTTCAATTTTAGTAGATCTTTATCAGATGGTGCAGTTATAAATTTTAAAGAATCTGCTTCACTTTCTCTCTCCTCTGTGTCGCTGAGCAGTGCTGCAGAGTGCAAAAGCATAGCTTATTCCCCTTCACAGGTTGATGATTTTGTTGATGGGGTTGCTAGTTCTCTGCGTACTGCCTTAGACAACGCAGCTCCCTTGAAAATGAAAACCGTTGAAAATAGAAAGCTTGCTCCTTGGTTTAATGCAGAGCTGCGTACTTTGAAGCAAAATGCTAGGAAACTGGAGAGAAAATATCGCTCCACAGGCCTGCGGAGGTCCTTCCTAGTCTGGAAAAATGGTTTACTGCTGTATAAGAGGACCCTTTGTAAAGCAAGAGCAGCATACTTCTCTTCATTAATAGAGGAGAATAAGAATAATCCTAGATTTCTTTTTAATACAGTTACCAAACTCACCCAGAGCCATAGCTCTGTTAAACCGTCGATTCCACCTGCTCTTAGCAGCAATGATTTTATGGGATTCTTTATAAATAAGATTGATCTTATTAAAAATAAGATCATAAGCACTCCTCTATCCGCGATTGTACCTGAGGTAGTCATGGAATCTGAACCGGGTTTAGACTGCTTTGATCCAGTTGAACTTTCTGAATTAGCAAAATTATTGTCTTCATCTAAGCCTTCAACTTGTATGTTAGATCCAGTTCCAACCAGGTTATTTAAGGAGGTATTCCCTTTGATCTCCTCCTCCATTTTAGATGTGATTAATCTATCTCTGTTACAGGGATATGTACCTAAAGCTTTTAAGGTTGCTGTAATTAAACCTCTGCTTAAGAAACCGTCTCTTGACCCAGATGACTTGGTTAATTATAGACCTATATCCAATCTTCCTTTCTTATCCAAAATTCTTGAGAAAGTAGTTGCCAAACAAGTTTGCGACCACTTACACCATAATGAACTTTTTGAAGAGTTTCAGTCTGGCTTTAGAGCTCATCATAGCACTGAAACAGCTCTGGTGAAAGTCACTAATGATATTCTCATGGCCTCAGATAATGGACTCGTATCTGTGCTCGTCCTGTTGGATCTTAGTGCTGCATTTGATACAGTTGACCATAATATTCTTTTAGAAAGACTTGAATATTTTGTTGGAATTAAAGGAACAGCACTAGACTGGTTTAAATCTTATCTATCTGATCGAATTCAGTTTGTTTATGTTAATGATAGATCTTCAACACGCTCAAAGGTTACCTGTGGAGTACCACAGGGATCAGTGCTAGGACCAATTCTCTTTACTTTATACATGCTCCCAATTGGTAGAGTTATTAGACAGCATGGGATTAATTTCCACTGTTATGCTGATGATACCCAGCTACATCTGTCTATAAATCCAGATGAAGCTAACCCATTACATAGATTACAGGCATGTCTTGAAGACATAAAAACCTGGATGACTCTTAACTTTCTGCTTCTGAATGCAGACAAAACAGAAGTTATAGTCTTTGGACCAGAGTCTCTGAAAAAGAAGCTGATTAGCCAGTCACTTCATTTGGATGGGATTAAACTGATTTCAGATAATAAAGTAAAAAATCTTGGTGTTATTTTTGATCAGGACCTGTCATTTAAATCCCAGATCAAAGAGGTTTCTAGAATTTCCTTCTTTCATCTGAGTAATATTGCAAAAATTAGAAATCTCCTGTCCAGGGGTGATGCTGAGAAACTAGTCCATGCATTTGTTACTTCAAGGCTGGACTATTGTAATTCTTTACTATCAGGAAGTCCACAAACTGTAGTAAAAAGCCTTCAGCTGATCCAAAATGCTGCAGCCAGAGTTCTGATGAAAATTAAAAAGAGAGATCATATCTCTCCTATCCTGGCTTCTCTTCATTGGCTTCCTGTTAAATCCATAATAGAGTTTAAAATCCTCCTTCTCACATATAAAGCCTTAAATGGCCAAGCTCCATCTTATATCAGAGATCTGATTGTTCCTTATGTTCCTAACAGAGCACTTCGCTCTCAATCTGCAGGTTTACTAGTGGTTCCTAGAATTTCTAAAAGTAGAATGGGAGGCAGATCTTTTAGTTATCAGGCTCCTCTCCTGTGGAACCAACTACCAGTTTTAGTCCGTGAGGCAGACACTCTGTCTACTTTTAAGACTAGGCTTAAAACTTTCCTTTTTGATAAACCTTATAGTTAGGGTGGCTCAGGTTATCCTGAGCTGTCTTTAAAGTTATGCTGCTATAGGCTTAGACTTTTGGAGGACATAGGGACCCCCATTTCATCTTTCTGCTTCATTCTCTCTCTGTTCTCCTATTCTGCAGAATCTGTTAGTTCAATCTCTAACGTTCTGCTCTCTCTGCTTTTCCTCAGAGTAGCTTTGCCTCGTCTGTTCCTGTTTGGCTGTGACGTCATCCAGGAAAGAAACATCAGCTGTGCTGCTTCCATCAACACCCTTGTTTGTAGATGTTGGAGATTGGCCTGTTTTCCAGTGTGGTCCTGTTTCTCTGGCCGTGGTTGGGTGGATGTGCTCTCTTCATCCTCTGGCATGGGAGCTGCCTTGGAGCTCGTCTGCCTGGCTGTGTGTTTCCTGGACGGGGCCGCCTTTTACAGCTGCTTTTTGTATCTCTGCTTCTGTCTCCTTGAACCCCAGTCGGCCTCGGCAGATGGCCGCTCACACTGAGCCTGGTTCTGCTGGAGGTTTATTCCTGTTAAAAGGGAGTTTTTCCTCTCCACTGTCGCTGCAAGCATGCTTAGTGTGAGGGATTGTATTTGAGTCAATGAGTCAATGCAATCAACTGGTTTTCCTTAGATAGAAAACTTTGTATCAATTTGACTGTATGATCTGGTTGAACTGTAAAGTGCCTTGAGATGACATGTGTTGTGAATTTGGCGCTATATAAATAAACTGAATTGAAAATTGAATTGAATTGAAAATTGGTTGGACATATAACTACCAACCAGATTGGTAAAATCATAACACATCTTTTGGTTGTATTATATTATATTGTCCAATAGAAAACACAGTAAGGTTTTATAAGTAAAACATTTCCTTTTAATCATGTTGTTCATTTGGATCCTTATTTATCTTAGTTTTTACTTTAAATAACTCTAAATATTATATCAGATGTCATGAGCCAATATTACTCAGTACTCGAGTATCCATCTAACCTTATGTACTTTTTTGTTCTTACTTGATTCATTTGTTGGACCGCTGCTTTCTACTTTAGCAGAGGCGTAGCCAGTAAATGTTAATAAGGGTGTCCAGGCAATAACCATCGTACACTGAGGGGTGGCTGAAAGCAGATAGGCACCAAAACCTCAGGGTCAATTTACACTGTTCCAACAGGAAGATTAATGAGCAAAAAAAATCCATATTTTCTAAATAAAGACAAACTATGCTTTCCTACAGCCTTTGCTAATAAATAGATGCATATATTTAAACATCCGTAATTTCTTGATAAAAGGTATAGTGCATAAAACTCTTTCAGTTTTGAGTTCTAGGGCGTAAATCTTTACCATTGTCATTACTGACCTACTTGTGTCAATAAACATTCTGAAAATTTATATTTCCAAGCACTAATATCAACATAAACTAATAATTTGATAAGTTTTTAATAAAATTGTTATTTATCTATGATTTTACTGAAGACTCCTCGATGACTTGTAGAGACACATTTTCTCTTTACCCCATAAAAGAAAACATCTAGTTCTGAAAAGAGCATGTATTCTGTATTTATCATCTTTGATATTAGTATAGTGATGTTTATAATTAACCAAAAAAAATTGAAATGTTTTGAGTACTCCGCTTGAGAGTATTGCTGCATCCAATATCTGTATTAAAGGGGGAAAATGGTAAAACCCCTGGCCCCCCATTTATCTCCGCCCCTGTACTTTAGTAAAAGATGTTAACATAGCTCTATTTTCACTTGAGTCATTTCTTCACCAGCCGTTTTTTTTTAAATCATTTGACAGTAAACCTGCTCATATTAGACTGTTTAATAGCAGTGACTCTAATGACCCTGTGACCCCTGAAGCAGGACCCTCTGCTCCACCAGCAGCCAGGCTGACTGGGATCCACTCACTTGTAGGAGCTGCCAGCGCTGATCTCCTGTTTGATCTGTCGGTTCAGGGCATCCACCGCCGCCCTGCCTTTGCCCTCTGCCTCCACCTTCAGCACCACCTGCTTACTGGAGCGCTTCTTCCTCTCCTGCCTCTGCAGCAGGTCTTTCTCCTGCACCTTGTCGGCTATGGCGCCCTTCTCCACGCCGCACTCCGCCTCCAGCGCTACGTGCTTCTTCTCGTGCCTGGGCCGCGGGTCGTGCCTGGGCTGCGGGTCGTGCCCCGCTGGGGGTATCCAGGGATGGTCGTACCTTTTGGGGATGGGCCAGGGCTTGAAGTCCTTCTGGTACTGGGTCTCGGTGTTGAACGGCGTCTCCGGTTCGTGGTACTCGTTCCTGGGTTTGCAGCTGGGCTCCGGACGCACGTTCCAGTGTTTGAAGTCCTCGCGCATCACCGAGCTGCACACGCGCTCCTCGGAGACGCACCTCCGCGGCCCGCGCGGCGCTCTGGCGGCGCGGGGTTCTGCGCTCAGAGGCTGCGTTTCTATGGCGACCCCGGCCTGTGGAGGATGGAGCTGCGGCTGCAGCTGGATGTGCTGCATCTCCGACACATCGGTGTATTTAGTGAAGACCAGAGGCACCGCGATGTCAGCCTTATCCAGCTGGTTCCAGAACCGGGCCATGCAGCAGGCCCGGCTGATGCAGGGCCAGGCCATGGCGACTGATACACCAAAAACACTGCTTTCTTCCACTGACACGACAGAAAATCCCACTCCACTACACTGATTGGAGCAAACCAAGAGAGGGTCCGACGTTAAACCCGTTTATTTAATAATCCCATAGTGTAGAATAACCGAAGGAGAGATACGCTGTTAAAATGGACCGTTTCTGGCTCCGTCTGAGTCCGATCTGCCCTTCCTGCAACATCAGGGGACCGCAGGGAGAAACGGCCCCGCCCGCCTCAGCATCCCAACAGGAACAGCACAGAGGCTGCAATAAAATAAAACGCGCAAATAAAATTAAACATCAAGTCATTTAGTGAGCGCACCGTTTGCTGCTTTTCAATCATAAAACACGTTTGGTACAAATATGAAAAATCATGCAGCAGTTTTTTTTAATTGAATCCACTGATACAAATGACGCATTTTACATCTAAAACATATTTTACAACACCTATAAAAACATTTTTTTATGCAACTCGGTTAAAAATATATGCTTTCTGTTTATTTCGGCAGGAATTTATTTTTAAGGTTATAGAAATTATATGGAGCCAAATTTGTTGGACAATTTTACATCATATTCTGCTAAATGTACAAGAATTACACATAGTACTTTATTAATTGGGTAAAACTAAACACAAATACATGAACCTAAAAGTTTAGTTTTCCTCTGTTGGACTTCATCGCAGTAAGATTATTCTGGAACTATTTTTGGGCTTTTTTTAGGACCAGCTCCTCATTAGACTCAGAATGTTTGGATTATTTGTTTTGCAAAATACTTCAGGTTAGGTCAGATTGCAGGGAGAACGTTGCTATTTATTTATTTTTAGTAATGGCTAATAGCCTACATGTGTTTATGCTGTAATTTTGTAATCTATTTTAGTTATGTCATTGTGTGGTTTAATATGTCTTTGAGCAGCATCTGTGGTAACTATGGAATATGAACTGTGTTTAGACTGTTTGCATCCAGGTGAACTTTCAGTTAGCCAAACTATTGTCTTCATCTAAGCCTTCAACTTGTTTGTTAGATCCAGCTTCAACCACTTTTTTAAGGAAGTATTCCCTCTGATTTCCTCCTCCATTTAAGATGTGATTAATTAATCTATCTTTGTTACAGGGATTTGTACTAAAGGCTTTTAAGGTAGCTGCAATTTAACCTTTACTTAAGAAAATGTCTCATGACCCAGATGACTTGGTCAATTATAGACCTATATCCAATCTTCATTTCTTATGTAAAACTCTTGAGAAACTAGTTGCCCAACAAGTGTGCGACCACTTACACCATAATGAACACCATAATGAACTGATCGAAGAGTTTCGATCTGATTTTAAAGCTCATCATAGCACTGAAACTGTTGGGATCTGGGGATGTACCACCTTCCTCCAGCAGAGTGCGCCATGGGTCTCCTGGGCTGGAGCCCTCCAGCACACCTGAGACGCATCTACTCATCAGGAGACCTTCCCTTTATAAGCAGCTGCCAGACCTTCCTTCAACGCCGCAGTGTTGACCTTAGTTTGGAAACCTGTCTCAAGCCTGAAGCTCTGAGGTAGCTTAACCTGCCTTCCAGCCCTGGTGAGCCAAACCTGAAGATTCCTATTTGGATTCCCCCTGTTGCTCTCTGTGAAGAGCTGGAAACTCTGATCAAGGTCTGCCATTCAAAGTCAGAAGCTAGACGCTGCTGCTGCTTGTGCACTCTGCTGAACCAACAGTCTCTGGACCCAACGGTTCCCTCCCTCACAAGTTAAGCCTGGACTCCTTCAAGGTAGACTCAGAACAATCTAAAAACTCAATTAATCTTCTGACTGCCTGGCTAATCAAACTGTCCATCTCTGCAGACATCAGTGAACCCAACCCGGACCAGTACCTGATCCAGTTCATGTTCTTGTGTCAATCTAACTTCAATAAACTCTGTTAAACTTTTACTCAGCCTCCGTTTGTGTTCTGCATGTGGGTTTAACCTAAAAACCAATCTTGAGAGAACACTGCGGCCACAAACAAGACCCAGCAGACACCCTCCGGAGGAGGCTTGAGGAACAAGCTACTCAGATCCATAAACACGACTCAACCTTCCGTGAGTTAAATCCCAGTTTTGATTTAAAGAAAACACACGTTTCAAGATCCCACAGGCTTCGTGGGAATCATAAGATGGCGCCAGCTCAACTTCCGGTTCCGGAGCCAAACCCGCCTCCAAGGTCAGAACAAGTTCCGTCATTTCCTGTTTTCCGTCCCTCACTATTTTCTGGTGAATCTAGTGAATGTGAAAGTTTTCTGTGGCAATGTAAATTGTTTTTCGAGCTCAATCCGTCCAGTTTTCCCGACGACGAGAGAAAAATAATTTTTGTTCTCTCACTTTTATCCGGTAGAGCCTGTAAATGGAAAAAGACCCGTTTTCCTTCTGAATCAACTATCACCTGTACATTCGAAGAATTTTTTAACGAAATCACTCTAGTTTTTTCTAGTAAATCTGTCGAGTCTCATGGGTTGTCAAACATTAAACAAGGAAATAGATCCGTCGAAGAATATTCTGAAGACTTCCGGGTCAGAGCCTCTGCTTCCGGCTGGAGTGACGCTATGCTAAGAAACATCTACCTGAACGCATTAAATAAAGAGATTAGAAAAGAACTAGCAACAATAGATGAACCTACAACCCTGGAAGAGCTTATTTGCATAGCAACCTATTTGGATTACAGACTACAAGCAAGAGTCAAGCCCAGGTCCAGAAAACCAGCTCAGCCCGGTTCAGTCCAGTCCAGCTCAGTCCAGCCCAATACAACTCTGTACAGCCCTGTTCAGTCCACTTCCGCACAGTTTAGTCCAGTTCAGCCATCACCTACATGACCGCCAGTTAGCACCATCCGTTAAAAGGATAAAAATCAAACCACAACTCACAACCCAAGCAGTCAGAGCCCCCGTAATCCAGGAGTCAGATCTCTGGAACTTCTAATACGGGGATAGAGATGATCTGTTCCCCTTCTTGTCACCTTATCACGAACCAGTTAGGCCTACTCCTAAGCCTGTTAGCAGCTTAGCAAAACCAGCACCTGAGCCCTTTTGCACACCAGTTAGCCTTTTTCCACAGTCAGTCTCTGAACCTGTTAGCCCAGCTCCTAATGAACCCCGACCTAAGAGACGGCGGCGCCGTAAGCCAGCTCTGAGCCGTCTAGAGACCCCTGAACCAGCTCTAAGCCGTCTAGAGACGCCTGAGCCGGTTCTGAGCCGTCTAAAGACCCCTGAGTCAGCCGTGAGCCGTCTTGAGTCAGTTCTGTGCCATTTTGAAACCCCTGAGTCAGCTCCATGCCATTTTGAAACCCCAGAGTCAACTCCGTGCCGTTTAGAGACCCCTGAACCTGCTCCAAGCAGTCTAGAGACTCCCGAGCCGATTCTTAGCAGTCTAAAGATCCCTGAATTAGCTCTGTGCCGTCTAGAGACCCCTGAGTTAGCTCTGTGCCGTCCAGAGACCCCTGAGCAGAACTTTAAAGAGATGTCAGAATTCGAAGGATGTGGTTTTACCCCTCCTAGGACCTCTCTACAGGTGCCACTGACCGCAAGGAGCCCTCTACGAGCATCACAAGCTACTTCAGAGACTGAACCTTTGCTGCCATGGGCGGTTTCCCCCATGCTGGATTGGGAGCCACAGTCGGTGGTCCCCTCTGTTCCTGATGTGGAGACACAGTCGGTGGTCTCCTCCGTTCCTGATGTGGAGCCACAGTCGGTGGTCTCCTCTGTTTCTGATGTGGAGCCACAGTCGGTGATCATCAGTTCCTGATTGGGAGCCACAGTCGGTGGTCTCCTCAGTTCCTGATGTGGAGCCACAGTCGGTGGTCTCCTCAGTTCCTTATGTGGAGCCACAGTCGGTGGTCTCCCCTGTTCCTGATTGGGAGCCACAGTCGGTGGTCTCCCCTGTTCCTGAGGTGGAGCCACAGTCGGTGGTCTCCCCTGTTCCTGAGGTGGAGCCGCAATCGGCGGGCTCCCCTGTTCCTGAGGTGGAGCCGCAATCGGCGGGCTCCTCTGTTCCTGACCCGGAGCCGCAATCGGCGGGCTCCTCTGTTCCTGACCCGGAGCCGCAATCGGCGGGCTCCTCTGTTCCTGACCCGGAGCCGCAATCGGCGGGCTCCTCTGTTCCTGACCCGGAGCCGCAATCAGCGGGCTCCTTTGTTCCAGTCCAGGAGCCTCACTCGGCGGTCTCCTCAGAGCCTGTTCCAGTCCAGGAGCCGCAGTCGGCGGTCTCCTCAGAGCCTGTTACAGTCCATGAGCCGCAGTCGGCGGTCTCCTCAGAGCCTGTTCAAGAGCCGGAGTCGGCGGTCTCCACAGAGCCTGTTCCAGAGCCGCAGTCTTCGGTCACCTCTGAGCCTGTTCCAGAGCCGCTGAGGAGGGGACGGGGTACCTCATGGGGCTACCTACTGAAATTGGGTCGTCATCCTCCTGGGAAGCTGCTTCGCCCTCTGCCCCGCGGCCGGCCCCCAGAGCATCAGCTTCGCCTTCGGTCCCGCGGCAGAACTCCAGAGCGTCAGCTTCGCCTCCGGCTCCGCAGTCGACCTCCAGAGCGTCAGCTTCGCCTCCGGCCCCGCGGTCGACCAACAGAGCGTCAGCTTCGCCTCCGACCCCGCAGCCGGCCTCCAGAGCGTCAGCTTCGCCTCCGGCCCCTCAGCTGGCCGCCTGAGACTCTGCCCCGTTGCCGGCCCCACGGTCGGCCACAGGAGCCTCTGCCTCGCCGCCGATCCCACGGCCCGCCGCCTGAGACTCTGCCCCGCTGCCGGTCCCACGGCCAGCCACCTGAGACTGTGCCCCGCTGCCGGTCCCACGGCCGGCCACCTGAGACTCTGCCTAAGAAATCGTCTGGGATTTCTTTTGCTTTCATCCACCGTAAGTGGATCGTTTTTTGTTCTGGACTCAGTTTTTGTTTTTTGCCCTCCTGGCCTGTTTCCCCCTCCGCCCACCCTGGGTGGGTTGTTTTTTGTTTTTTGGACTCTATTTTTGTTGTTTCTGGCCCTCCTTGCCCTAGTGCCCCCTCCGCCTGCCCTGGGTGGGTTGTTTTTTGTTTGCTTTTTTTTATGGACTGTTCTGAGGCCGTCTGGAATCCGCCCTTGAGTGGGGGGCTCTGTTGGGATCCTGAGGCTTGCCCACCAGAGGGCGCCGAGGATCCTCTTCTGTTTTTTTTTTCTGTTAGGGACTGGGGTTACTGTTGGGATCTGGGGATGTACCACCTTCCACCAGCAGAGTGCGCCGTGGGTCTCCTGGGCTGGAGCCCTCCAGCACACCTGGAGCTTGTCTGCTCATCAGGAACCTTCCCTACATAAGCAGCTGCCAGACCTTCCTTCAACGCCGCAGTGTTGACCTTAGTTTGGTTAGCAAACCTGAGCCTCTGTTACCAGAAAGAATCTAAGTCATCTCAAGTGAGAAACCTGATTCTTATCTGCCTCTGTCTTTGCTCACAGGAAACCTGTCTCAAGTCTGAAGCTCTGGGTGAGCTTAACCTGCCTGCCAGTCCTGGTGAGCCAAACCTGAAGATTCCAGTCTGGATTTTCTCCTGCTGCTCTCAGAGAAGAGCTGGAAACTCTGATCAAGGTCTGCCATTCAAAGTCAGAAGCTAGACGCTGCTGCTGCTTGTGCACTCTGCTGAACCAACAGTCTCTGGACCCAACGGTTCCCTCTCTCACAAGAGAAGCCTGGACTTCTTCAAGGTAGACTCTGAATTACCTTAAAAACTCAATTAATCTTCTGACTGCTTGGCTAATCAAACTGTCCATCTCTGCAGACATCAGTGAACCAAACCCGGACCAGTACCTGATCCAGTTCATGTTCTTGTGTCAATCTAACTTCAATAAACTCTGTTAAACTTTTACTCAGCCTCTGTTTGTGTTCTGCATGTGGGTTTAACCTAAAAACCAATCTTGACATTTTCAACATGCCCAACACTGTTCATCACTGAGGACTACTTAAGCGGTGGACTGTCACTATCTCGACGCCAGAGTGTTTGCCAGTTTTGGGTACTCTAGCCAAGCTGAGATTAGCTGAGTCTAACTGAGTCTTTGTTTCTCTGAGTTCTAACTGTATTTTGTTTTTGCCTTTCGGCAGGAAGCCATCCTGCAAGCTGGATGTTTTTGGCCTTCTTCCCCTGGAAGGATTGTTTGAGACTCACACTGAGCAGGGGATTAACCTCCACAAGTTCCGTTCAAGACCTTCAGGATTCCAAGTGACAGTCCGCTCCATAGTGCCTCAGGAACCAACCAAATCAAAACCAGTCCACCCTCCAACGAGTTCCTCCCTATGGTTAAACCACACAAGACTGGATTCTGGGAAGAAAGTTTTCTGCACTAACGTGAGTCCCATTTTTTCTGTTTCTCCAAAGTCATCGTTCAAAGTTCCAAAGGACCCTCACCTAACCTCTGATACTTCCCTTCTGACTTCCAGTTCCGGTTTACCAGTATCCTGAATTTTCTGAATCCAACCCTGTTCATCTCCTCATTAAACCTGTTAAACTTTTACCCTGGTTTCTCTGATTGGTTTACTGCATGTGGGTCAGATCCCTTAAGAAAATCATGACAAAGCCAAAATACCCTGAACTGATGCATGCATAGGGAGGACATGCAAAATCCATGCAATCCTAGGACAGGATTCAAACCTAACACCCTTTTAATGCAAGGTACTAGTGCAACAAACTGTGCCGGGCTCCATGGGGTAAATTTACAATTTCCCTCATAATTACGCTCCGTTTCTGTTGATGCCAAAAAAGTAAAAAAAAAAAAAAAACAATTCACTGGACTTTGTTTCCAAGTTTGAAGATGTTTCGCTTCCCATCCAGGAAACTTTTTCAATTCAAAATGTCTGAAAAAAGCGTTGAGTTGGAGGCTTTATAGAGGGGACCAAAGCCAAGCCTTGTTTTGGCTAAGTAAACATGCAACTTTTAGATCCATCACTGGTCCAACACACCTGAATCAAAAGGCTGAGTTACCTCCTCAGTAGGCAGTCAGTTCTTCCAGAGTCGTCTTAATAAGCTAATTATTTGATTCAGGTCTGTTGATCCAAACACACCTCTTAAAGTTGCAGGATACCGGCCATCAGGAACTGGAATTGCCTACCCCTGACTTAAGCTCTAGGAAATGTCTTAGTTCATATTGCCAGTTGTTGGTTATTTAATAGCTTGCTTTGCTGTTTAAACAAATATTTCTGCATTTCAATCATGCTCTATAATTTATCAATGTTTCTGGACCAAAAGGTGGGAGTCCTGCCTCATGTGTAGGGCAGGAGTCACAGCATGGAGTCAGGTGAGGACGGAGAAGCTGAAGCAAATGTGTTTATAGGAGAGGACCAGGTCAATGTAGCTGACCTGATGCTCATTTTATTGGTTTAAGTTTAGCTGTTTGGTTCCAGATAAACCTCCAGTTCTAGTCCTTCTAGATGTATCCCAACATGTCAGCATGTGTATAACGCCAAAAAATAAAGATACAAGAGGCTGGCGACCCCCTAAAACACATGTGGTTACTTTACTCTTTTTAAAAAGTATAACAAGTTTCTTTTTTATATATATAAATACCTTTTGTAGTGATTTATTTGATTAATAATTTTTTTTAAATGTATTCAGTAGTGCATTTTACAAGATAATGTAACTAATATTTGAATAATCTATTAGGAATTATAGATTAAAATCACATCTACTTTTTTATAGTAAATTTTTCATATCTTATATATATATTTCTTTTATTATAAATTTTGGCTATATGTCAGGGATCCCAACTTGCACTTAGGAACCGCTGATCTATTAGTCTTGTGGAACAATGTTAACTTCATGGCTTTCTTCTTGCTTTTTCTCTATACCTGAGGCTATAACTGCGCTGATGTCAAGTCAAAGAGGATGGATAAAAATACATGCCAAAACCTCTAGAAAGTTATCAATAAAAAAAATAATCTGCATATTTTATCTTCCAGAAACATCCAGAAACAGACCAGTTAATGGAAAAATCTTTATCTGGATACAAACTGTGGTCCTAAATAAAAAGCTTAAAAAGCTGATAACTCAAACCCTCCTCTTTCATTTATAGCTTCACTCATGTCACACTTTCATTTGAAATTATGAAAAACAGTTAAGTTCCCTTACACATTACAAACATGCAGTTCTTTTAAAGGCTTTTAACGTGGAGGCCGTCAGGGAGCGCTGGAGGGCTCTGAAAAAATATGTAGAAAAAAAAATGGAATTATACTTTTATTATAAATATATAAATACTCCTTTACTTCCTGAATTATGGTTTTTTGGTATCTGTACTTCTGCTCCTTATTTTCTCCAAACTGCTTGGTTTGGTTCAATCTATGTTATTCTGTCTGAAATTTTAATTTAGAACCAAACCAGACCGAGTCAGTGTGTTTTTATGTTCTCTATCAACACAAGAAGAAAAAAAGATATTAACCTATTTTTGTGCACAAAACTTTTTTTTTTCTTAAGAATAGATGTTCTTAAGTTATTTTTTATCTTTGATTTTTCTGTTTTTTTTTTTACAAAGGTATTTGTACAAAATTATTTCATGATCATGAGTACATTTGTCCCCTCAAAACACAAAGGGAAAAGCCTTGGCTGATGGGTTACTGAAATTCCTTTTTCTCATTTGAAGTGACATACTGGTATCAGTCTGGCCAGTCTGACGATTAGAACATGTATGATGTCTGATTCTTCTTATTGCTTGTTTATCACTGTTAGTGCTCAGAAATAAGTTCACTTTCTAATTTTACTCTGTTAATTTGCTGCTCCATGAAAATCTGTGATTGGATGCCCTCTGGAAATTAACATCTCTCTTGGATAATGTCCCCCACCCCTTTCATGAAGCTGTTGCAGAACTGGAGAGCAGGGGCGGATCTAGAAAAAGATTTATGGGGTGGCGTACAGTAAGTGTTTCATGTGAAACATTTCATATTAGAAATACATTGTACAATGTGATCTCACTTAATAGGAGATAGAAGAATGATAACACTACTTCTGGAATGGCATTATCACAGGAAAGGTATTAAGGTGCTGAGTCGCAGATGTGTGAGATTGACTGTCAGAGAGGCAGCTTTGCAGCATTTGCACAAGAACAAACTATAGAAAGAAAAAGTTACCCATCAGAGATCTATGGACTGAGCTGTACTAACGTGAGCATTATTGAATTGAGTTATTGAAATAAATAAACAGTCCGTTATAATTCTAAAAAGAAAAGAACCTGCAATTCTATGTATTTTTATTATATTTGTTGAATCTTTTAGGATAACCTGAGGGACTACATATTAAAAAGATGTTTCCGTACTTATTCTAGAAGGTTCTGTTATGGGCATTGTCGTTTTAAAAAATCCTCTATGCTTGATACTATGCTTGAGTATTTTCTCAAACAAGATAGAAAACAATGATAGCTATCCTCTGAATCCGTTGTAAGATCTCTTCTGTCTTCTTTTTTTTTTTGTTGTTGACTATGTTCTTTATTGGTTGGTAGGAAGGGAAAGAGTCTGTTATAATCAGCTGATTTTTTCTAAAGCACTTTCTGTGGCACATAGCTTTATTAAAAGCACTAATAAGCCCTATTAAGCTAAATCGACCAAAGTGTTTCCCCTTTTTGGTTCTGATCTTTTGTGCAGGTCTGAATTAAACCCAGCTAAATCTGGTCCAGACCAAATAACAGTCTTACTTGCTGAAATGGTCTTGATCCACTTCCTATTGGACTCTGGTGCAGGTTGCTTCAGGAATCATTACAAACTGGCCTCAGTCTCACCCAAATTCAAAAAGCTCACAGCTTTTGGGCTTAGCAAGCTACTGTTGTAGTAAATGTAATATGGAAACTATACCTGATCCACCTTATGTTGCCTAGCAACATCGCTACCAGCAAGTGTTGAATCTTCTTGGGTGGTATAAGGTAGGTAATGAGGTCTTTGAAGACAGTAAAACTTTAGTTAAATATTGTTTATAAATGTCTGTATTTGATTGTAAAACTGAAATACAAAACTATGACAAATCTTAAAAAATATTCAAGGACAATTACATTTAAAAGCATATATTTTTCTTTGAATAACTTTTTATCTGATCAGTAAAAGAAAACCAAAAATAACCCAAATTGAACAAAGTGTCATGAAGCGATGGCTTTACTAGCCCAAATGCAGACTCACAGACACAGAGGGAGGATTAAAAAGTCCAATATTTATTTGAAACCACGGGGTTCTGCAGGTTCTCAGGTTCAGACAGGCATGGTGGCACAGAAAGGACAACGATCCAGCTCAGAGGGGAGGTCACACTCAGCTTATATAGGGAAAGCTTCCTTAATCAGCAGAATGGAAAACAGCTGTCCATGCTGAGTCCAAGCTCCCCAGGCATGGATCCATGGCGCCCTCTGGTGGGCAAAACCCCGGATCCTAACAGTACCCCCACCTCAAGGGCGGATTCCAGACGCCCCAAAGAAAACAAAACAACTCGCCCATGGAGGGCGAAGGGCGAACCAGGGATGCCAGGAAGAGTCTCAGGTGACCGGCCATGGAACCGGCAGCAGAGCAGAGTCTCAGAAGCTGCAGGGGCCTTGGAGGAGGGCGTCACCTCCGCTTCAGCAGGAAGCACCGGGAGAAACACTGTCTCCGCTTCAGCAAGAAGCCCCGAGAAGGACGCCGTCTCCGCTCCCGCTGCTCTGCAACAGGCTCAAACAGGTACGCCCACTACGGCTCCACATCCAGAGCAGAGGAAGCCGCCGACTGCGGCTCCGCATCCGGAACAGAGAAAGCCACCGACTGTGGCTCCACCTCAGGAACAGAGGGAACCACCGATTGTGGCTCCACCTTAGGAACAGAGGGAACCACCGATTGTGGCTCCAAATCAAGAGTCTCTGGAAGACGCAGAGCAGGCTCAGGGGTCTCCAGACGGACCAGAGCGGGCTCAGGGGTCTCCAGACACAGAGCGGGCTCAGGGGTCTCCAGACGGCACAGAGCGGGCTCAGGGGTCTCCAGACGGCACAGAGCGGGCTCTCCAGGAGCGCGTAGAAGGAGTCTGCTGGGCTAGTCTGTTGGCTGGATCGTTCTGTCATGAAGTGATGGCTTTACTAGCTCAAATGCAGACTCACAGACACAGAGGGAGGATTAAAAAGTCCAATATTTATTGGAAACCACAGGGTTCTGCAGGTTCTCAGGTTCAGACAGGCATGGTGGCACAGAAAGGACAACGATCCAGCTCAGAGGGGAGGTCTCACTCAGCTTATATAGTGTTGGGATATATTGCCAAAATGGAGCTAAATCAGTGGGGTGAGCCATCTGAAACCATCCCCCTTGTTAGCCACATGGAACCCATCCCCCTTCTCTTCTCCACAAGGGAGAACAAAGGATTCCCTCCAAAACAAGAACAAAGAAGACCCGGCCCACTGTGGGAGGCGGCCACCTCAAATGGACCAATCAGCCGAATACTCCAAAAGGAAGTTCCACCATGTCACTCATGGTACAGACAAATCAGCCGTTACTTCAACAGGAAGTGCTCCCGTGTCACACATGGTTTAAAAGCCGGCGCGAGAAGACTTCCAGCCTCTTTTTCCATGGGTTTGGAGCCCGTCAGGAGAGACCCATTTCACGTGAAATACCAGAAGAAAGCTGACTGGAAGTAGCTTTCGTTTTCCTGCGTCAAAAGTCACGGATCGCAGTGTTCCATCGTGCATAACGGCCGCGCCGCCTGGGAAAACAGAAGCCTTTGAAGCTGACCGCGGAGTTTCGTTTTCCCCTTCCTTGGACGAATCGGCTGAGAGGACGCTCCCTAGCCGACCACCTCCTAAGATCACCTCCTAAAATCCCTCCTTTCCAACTCGTGAGCATATCAAGCCTTCTGCTGCGGCCCCGAACTGACTGAACTTCCCGAGAGGCAGAACCTCTGCCTGACAGAAACCAAGCTGCGGTTGCCGTGGAAACACCAACCTCCCTCGGACGACGCATCTCACAGTAAAATCAATTTACTTTCCTTTTGATGCATCAGACTTGTTGTGCTCAGGCGAGAGAAAGGCAGTTTAGGGTTTTGAATTAATGCTGAAGTTCCTTTTTTTTATCTGTGCTGATTAAGGGTTGTTTATTTGGTTAAAATAAGTGTGTGCTTCTTTACTTTCTTTCTTGGCTTTCCTGTCCTCTTCGTTGTTTCTGCTTTGAGATAGAGATAAATTTATCACATTCAGCCACGTGGGATCCCCGTGGGCGCCGCCATCTTGATTACAGGTCGCCCCCCCTTTTTCCCCCATTTCTCTTTGTTCCCCTCACCGCGTGGAGAACAAAGGGGGGTGGTTCCCCATCTAGCTACAACCATTCACATACATCGCTACATTACCAAAAAAAAAGAAAGAGTTTTTGCTGAATGCTGCTATTGTTAATACATGTTTAATGATTTACCAATACTAAGCTGGATGTATTAATGTACGTGATCAATTGAACTATTATACCTGCTGCTAGCGGACATCAGTGAATGTATTATCTGTTGGGATCTGGAGCTGTACCACCTGTCTCCAGCAGAGTTCACTGTGGATCCTCCTATGCTGAGCCTTCGACACACCTGAAACCCATCTCATCATCAGGAGGATCCTCCACCATATAAGCAGCCCTCAGACCTCGCATCAACACCGCAGTGTTTATCCAGTTTGGTTAGCACCTGAGCCTCACTTCCTCTGTGAAATCTTTGTTGCCTCTAGTCTCCTAGCTGGAAACTAATTACCCTTTGTCTCTGCCTACAGGAAACCTGTTTTTGTCCTGTAAGCTCTGGATGAGCTTAACCTGTCGAGCCTGCCCTCAGAGCCAAACCTGAAGAACCTTCTCTGGATTTCCCATGCTGTTCTGGACTAAGAGCTGGAAAACCAAGGTCTGTCCTATCGTTAGATGCAAGACGCTGAAGCTGAAACTGAACTCTGCTGAATCAAACAGTCTCTGGAACCAACAGTGCCTCTCTCAAAGCCAAACCCGGATTCTTCAAGGTAGATCTCTGAAGATAACATTTCCACATTCACCAGCTACGTGGCTAACTGAACTGTCTCCCTTCCAGTTTCCTGTGAACCAGATCCCCAGAAGTGAACCTGTACTTGACTCCTTCATTTTACCATTGTTCAATAAACATTGTTAAACTTTTACTCCAGTTTCCGTCTCCGTGGTGTTCTGCATAGTGGGCCTCTCTGAACCAATCATGACAGAACACTGCGGCCAAACACAAGGGCCAGCAGACCAACTTCATCGTCGGTTGGAGGAACAAGATGCCCAAATTCAGGGACAGACCCAAACACTACGTGAGTTACACAGAATGGTTCTGTATCAGGATCAAATCATTCAAGGCTTCACTAACAAATTAAACAGCGCTAACGCCACGCCGCTAGCACAACCATTTCCGGGTCCAGTCCTTCCTCCGAGGTCACCAGCGGTGACGTCATCGTCAGAGTTCCGACCAAGTCTCCCTGAAAAGTTTTCAGGTAACATTAGTGACTGTAAAGGATTTTTATTTCAATGTCGATTAATCTTAAAAAATTCTCCTGGCAGTTTTCCCACCGATTATAAGAAGATATCATTTATTTTGTCTCAATTGACCGGAAGAGCCCTGGAATGGGCACAGGCTAGGTTTTCTTCCGACGAAAGCCTTAGCTGCAGTACTCCAGTACTCCGACTTTATCTCTGAGTTTTCACAAGTCTTCAACCAGGAAACAGATCAAACTGTTGATTCTCGAGCTCTTTTGAAACTAAGACAAGGAAATTCTTCTGTAGCTGAATTCTCAATTAACTTCCGGGTTAAAGCCGCAGCTTCCGGTTGGAACCAATATGCTCTTAAGACTGCATTTTTTGAGGCTCTCAATGATGACATAAAGGATGAGCTTGCTACCCTTGACGAACCCGCCACTCTTGAGGAATTAATTCGCCTGACAATCAGGCTGGATAATAGGATTCGAGCCAGAAATAGCTCTAAACCAAGGAATCATGGTCCTTTAAGTTCTGTTTCTGCCTCTAACATTGCACCTGCCTTCTCCTCTTCCACAGAACCTTTTTCTAAGCCAAGAACTAAGATCCAATCTCTCCCGTTGTTAGTTCAGGCCTCTCATGCGGTTGAAGTGGAGGCCGAACCCATACAGGTTGGACATACAAGGCTAACTCCAGAGGAAAGGTTAAGGCGTGTCAGGAGCAAGCTGTGCATCTACTGTGGTGAGAGTGGCCATTTCATTGCCTCATGCCCAGCTAAATCAAAAGCCGGGGCCCGTCAGAGGATCTGAGGAGTCTGACGGGCCATGTTATTTCTAAAAAATCTCCTCGCCTATTACTTCCAGCCACGCTGATTTTTGCTGACCAAAACCTCACTTTATCTGCATTCATTGATTCAGGCTGTGAAAGGAACCTGATTGACTCCAATTTAGTTGAACAACTACAGATTGAAACTGTTCCTCTAACCCAGCCTCTCTGTGTCTCTGCGATTGATGGAAAGAAGCTTCACCAAGTGACTCACCAGACACAACCCCTCGAACTGTTGGTTTCAGGTAACCATCGAGAAACCACATCTTTTTTTGTTTTTCCCTCTGCATGTTCTCCGTTGGTTTTGGGATTTGAGTGGCTGGAACGACATAACCCCCACATAAACTGGACCGATCGTCATATTGAGTCTTGGTCGACCTCATGCCATGAGACGTGCCTTCGTTCAGCGGCCCCCGCTGTAAGATCTCCTAGAGGGGGGGGGGAGATGGACTCTCCTGACCTTACTTCTGTTCCTCCTGAGTACAATGATCTAGCCCCTGTCTTCAGTAAGGTCAGTGCTACGTCCCTTCCACCTCACAGACCATACGACTGTGCTATCGAGCTTTTACCAGGAGCTCCTCTACCCGGCAGTAGACTTTATAATATTTCCAAACCCGAACGGGAGACAATGGAGAAATACATAAATGAGTCACTAGCTGCTGGAATAATCCGCCCCTCTTCATCTCCTTTAGGAGCAGGTTTCTTTTTTGTGGGTAAGAAGGATGGATCTCTCAGACCATGTATTGACTACAGAGGTTTGAACCAAATTACTGTTAAGAATAAGTACCCACTTCCTCTACTCGCTTCTGCCTTCGAACCAGTTCAAGGGGCCACTGTCTTTACTAAGCTCGACTTAAGGAACGCCTATGACCTTCACAGAATCAGAGATGGCGATGAATGGAAGACTGCCTTTAAGACCCCTCTGGGTCAATTCGAGTATTTAGTCATGCCTTTTGGTCTAACAAACGCTCCTGCGTGTTTTCAAGCCCTAGTCAACGACGTTCTCAGAGATTTTTTGAACGTGTTTGTTTTTGTCTACATTGATGACATACTCATTTACTCCAAAGACCTCACAGAACACAAGAAACATGTCCGCCTGGTCTTACAAAGACTCCTTGAGAATAAACTTTTCGTCAAAGCCGAAAAATGCGAGTTTCACCAACCTTCAGTCACCTTTTTGGGGTTTGTGCTCGAGGGCGGACAGGTTAAGCCATCTGAGGATAAGATAAAGGCAGTTTTGGAGTGGCCGGTTCCCGAAAACCGCAAACAGCTGCAGAGATTCCTGGATTTTGCTAATTTTTATCGACGATTCATCAGGAATTATAGTCAGACAGCTCTACCTCTGACCTCTCTTACATCAGTCAAGAAAACCTTCCAATGGTCTCCCGAGGCTCAAACTGCTTTTGACAAATTAAAGATGTTGTTTTCCAGAGCCCCAGTGTTAATCCAGCCTGATTCATCGAAACAATTTATCCTCGAAGTCGACGCTTCCGACTCAGGAGTTGGTGCTGTCTTATCTCAGAGACTCGATTCAGACCAAAGAGCTCACCCATGCGCTTTTTTCTCCCGTAGACTCTCCTCTGCTGAGCAAAACTACAACGTTGGTGACCGCGAATTACTGGCCATCAAATTGGCATTAGAGGAATGGAGACACTGGCTGGAGGGAGCAAAACACCCGGTTCTTGTTTGGACAGATCATAAGAACCTTGCCTATATCCAGTCCGCCAAACAGGCCAATCCTCGACAGTCAAGGCGGTCACTATTTTTCTCACGATTCAATCTCATCATCTCTTACAGACCCGGATCCAAGAACATCAAACCCGATTCTCTCTCTCGTCTTTATTCCACTGATCAATCTGAGACTCCTGAGCCTGTTCTACCCGCTTCCTGCACTGTTGGGGTGTTTACCTGGGAGATCACCGATCTAATAAACTCTGCCCTCGCTTCAGAACCAGATCCAGGTAACGGTCCCCCAAACAAGACTTATGTACCTTCTTCTGTCAGGTCTCGCCTAATTCAGTGGATGCACAATGCCAAATTTGCCGCTCACCCGGGGGCGAGTAGAACCATCAACCTCATTTCAAGACGTTTCTGGTGGCCCACTCTACACAGAGATGTTAAGGAGTATGTGCTGGCCTGTTCTACCTGCGCCAGAAACAAGTCCACACATAAACCTCCCTCTGGCCTGTTGCATCCACTTCCTATTCCTTCTCGTCCCTGGTCTCACATCGCAATCGACTTTGTTACTGGTCTTCCCATTTCTCGAGGTATGTCCACAATTCTCACCATTGTTGACCGATTTTCCAAGTCCTGCCATCTTGTACCCCTCAGGAAGCTTCCTACGGCTTTTCAGACCGCCCAACTCCTTATTAAACACGTTTTCCGTCTACATGGCATCCCTCAGGAGATTCTTTCCGATCGTGGTCCACAATTCATCTCTCAGGTTTGGAAGGCATTTTGTTCAGCCCTCAACTGCAAATCTTCTCTCACCTCAGGTTATCACCCACAGTCCAACGGCCAAACCGAGAGAATGAATCAACAGCTCGAATCCTCCCTTCGTTGTCTGACCTCTAGTAATCCCTCCGATTGGAGCCAACCGCTTCCATGGATCGAATATGCTCACAACTCTCTAAAGTCAGCTTCCACCGGCCAGTCTCCTTTCCAGGTCAGTCTTGGTTATCAACCTCCACTTTTCCCCGCAGACGAGAGAGAGATTTCGGTCAAATCAGTCAACCACCACATCCGCCGCAGTCATCGCATCTGGAGAGACACCATAGCCACCCTCAACCGTTCCTTGGAGACCACTAAACGTTTCGCTGACTCAAGAAGACGCCCTGCACCAGTTTACTCCGTCGGTCAGGAGGTATGGCTCTCCACTCGGGACATTCCCCTCAAAGGGATGTCCCGTAAACTCTCTCCCAGATTCATTGGCCCCTACAGGATTTCCCAGGTCATAAACCAGTCTGCCGTACGACTACAACTGCCTCCGACTCTTCGAATTCATCCCACATTCCACGTCTCTCAGATCAAGCCCGTGATCTCCAGCCCTTTGTGCCCTCCGTCCGACTCCCCTCCACCCGCCCTGGAAGTCGATGGACATCCGGCTTTCACCGTCCGCCGGATCGTGGACTCCCGTCGGCGAGGTCGTGGCTGGCAGTACCTCGTCGACTGGGAGGGCTACGGTCCGGAGGATCGTCAGTGGGTTCCTGGTTCCTACATCCTCGACCCATCCCTCATCGAGGAGTACGAGCGATCCCTCCCATCGACGTCTTCTGGACCGCCAAGAGGCGGTCGTTGAGGGGGGGGGTACTGTTGGGATCTGGAGCTGTACCACCTGTCTCCAGCAGAGTTCACTGTGGATCCTCCTATGCTGAGCCTTCGACACACCTGAAACCCATCTCATCATCAGGAGGATCCTCCACCATATAAGCAGCCCTCAGACCTCGCATCAACGCCGCAGTGTTTATCCAGTTTGGTTAGCACCTGAGCCTCACTTCCTCTGTGAAATCTTTGTTGCCTCTAGTCTCCTAGCTGGAAACTAATTACCCTTTGTCTCTGCCTACAGGAAACCTGTTTTTGTCCTGTAAGCTCTGGATGAGCTTAACCTGTCGAGCCTGCCCTCAGAGCCAAACCTGAAGAACCTTCTCTGGATTTCCCATGCTGCTCTGGACTAAGAGCTGGAAAACCAAGGTCTGTCCTATCGTTAGATGCAAGACGCTGAACCTGAAACTGAACTCTGCTGAATCAAACAGTCTCTGGAACCAACAGTGCCTCTCTCAAAGCCAAACCCGGATTCTTCAAGGTAGATCTCTGAAGATAACATTTCCACATTCACCAGCTACGTGGCTAACTGAACTGTCTCCCTTCCAGTTTCCTGTGAACCAGATCCCCAGAAGTGAACCTGTACTTGACTCCTTCATTTTACCATTGTTCAATAAACATTGTTAAACTTTTACTCCAGTTTCCGTCTCCGTGGTGTTCTGCATATTGGGCCTCTCTGAACACATCATGACATTATCTGGCATATTTTGGACAATTTCAGACGCCAGTAAACGGACTCTTATGGTTTATTTCTTTGTTTCTATCTCGTTTAATTCTTTATTTTCGATGTTCTTTTAAACTAGTCATTTAATCTACCTCGTGTTTATTTTTCTAGTAGTGTGTAATGTTTGCATAGATGTTAGATTTCTCTAATCCTGAATTATTAGAATAAACACATCATTGGTTAATCTGTAGTGGTTTTGGTCGTTCATATAACGGAGGGTTTATCACTCAGCGCAGATCCACCCCCTTTTGGTAATAGTGCGAATAAACAGAGATAAAAGGTTCTTTATTGATAATTTAATAGCTTTGCTGATAACTTAACCGGAGCCACCAGACTGGTGGATACCTGGATTTTAACAGCCGGTCCCGGAACCCTCCAGTTGTGGATCAACAACCGGTAAGTAGATAATTTAGGGCTATAATTATCCACCTAAGAACACTAAATTGATTTTGCCTTCGATGTTGAATAGGATAATAATTAACTATAACTCCAGTTCTAGTTAACCATCCATTCATTATCTGCAGGACATTATATTTGCACAACAATAGGGAAAGCTTCCTTAATCAGCAGAATGGAAAACAACTGTCCATGCTGAGTCCAAGCTCCCCAGGCATGGACCCATGGCGCCCTCTGGTGGGCAAAACCCCGGATCCTAACACAAAGAAGAAAGTTTTTGTTTAAGAAACAGCATTTTTTAAACTATTTAAAAAAATGCATTCTGTGTTCAGCAGTTGGGATTAGAATGTTCGATAACACCTGGCATGTGATGTCACAAACAGACTAAGGCTGATGACATCACAGACTTTGGAAGGGATCTGAGCTTATAAAAGGACATCAACCCACTCAGTGTTCTTATCTGTTCCCGACCTTCATCGAGACAGATCACTTTTGAGAGGCACGTTCGAACCTTAGCGAAACAAGCCAGACATCGTTCTCAGATATCACACGCCTTTTTGGTAGATATTCTTATTGATAGAAAGTTAGACATGGAGCAAAAACAGATTGTTTTTGGAAACGAAACCTCTCCAGCTAAACTTTCATGGGAAGACATGATTGACCTCCCCATCCAGGTCGACTATGATGCCATTATTTTCCCAGCTGAAGATGACAGCTCTGTCACCAGTGAGCTGCATCTCACCCAAGCAGAAGACGGTCCAGAGATCCAAGGGGAAACCGTTTCTTCTGGAACAATTGATCCTCCCCCCTTAGCGGAGGTTAAGCTGAAATCATCTCTCGCTGCTGACTCTACGTCTCTCAACTCAGACGAAGTCCAGCAAGCATGTCAGCCATCTCCGAGGTTAGAAGAACCAAAGACTCAGCCCAGTGCGGGTCTTTCTTCTGAGGCACCGTACTCACACCATCATGGTAAGCGTTTTGTTGGTCAATACAAACATGCAGATTGGTCACATTTTGATAACCCAGTGCATTATGTGTCTCCCAAACCAGATAAAAACAAGAGAAAGCCATGGCACACCGGGGCCAACAGGAAAACTGATGTTGACCGCCCCAAGTTCTATCAAAGCAACAGGATGCCACGCCATGGATCAGCGGTTACGATGATACCTCGCTCGATGTGCATCGAAGAGGCTATCAAACATATCAATGACCTCACTCAGCAGGTTACTGCTCTAAAAACAGAGCTGCATGAAAGGACTTGTGATCTGCATGAGGAGAGAGAACGAAGAATCGAGTTTCAGGTTGACTGCAAAACTCAGATGAAACAAATCGCAGAACTGGAAAAAAGTTTAGAACGTGAACGTAGCATGAGACTCAAAAGTGAAGAGAAAGAGGAGAAGCAGGAAACATTCACTGTAACCATGCCTACAGGTGCGTCAAAGTTACCACGCATTCCCACAGTTACAGTGTGCATCAGTGTCCTGCATGAGCTGGCCTTCCTTAAGAGGCAGGCTGAGAAAAACGCCTGTAGAGAAGGGAGGCTGGCAGAGGCTTTTGTAGAAGAACGAGAGCTGAGGGTCAAATATGAGGAACAGCTGAAGACTAAAACTGAAAATGACTCCAGACTCAAGGAACAGGAGGAATTGATCAAATCTCTGAAGAGTCAAGTCTCACAATTGACAGCAGAGTTGAAACTTTCTTTGAAAAAAGAACATCATGAAGCTTCCTCACAAACAGAGGAGTCCATGAAAACTGGAACTTCCAGTCAACAACAGGCACCCATGGAAAACAGGCCCCAAAGAAACAGATGTGGTTCCACAGTTAGAGGCCCCCACCATGAAAACAGGAGACAGAATCCAAACCGAGGCTTCAACGCAAACCCAGGCGTCTACATAAATGGTGGCCATCATCTGAATAGAAGGCACCATCGAGACGCAGGACTGTGCATGAACCAAGGCCCCCCCACACATGGAAACCACCATCCACACAGAGGCCTCCAGGTAAACAGAAGATTTCCTCCCTACAGTGGCTACTAGACAAACACAGGCCACCAGGTTGTCAGAAGAATCCAGCTTCAATGTGTTTTCTGGCAGGAATAAAGGCAACAGCTTTTAATATGCACATAAAAAAACAAAACAAAAAAAAAAAAACAATAAAAAAATAAATAAATTGAACACAGATGTTTGTTATTCAATGCTTTGTTTCTACTGTAATCAGCTTTGCAAAGGTTATTCAGTCTTTCAATTGGGGCAGACAAAACAAGATTTGATTTTCTTCCTGCTCCCCTTTGCTTATGGTAAATGTTTGACAAAGTGCCTGTTTTTTCTAGTGTTTTTTACCATGGAGCAATAAATGAAGACATTGCACCCCTGCACCTTCAGATAGGGTGGAGGTTTCTGACTGTTTTCAGAGGCAAAGAGGTGGGAAGAAGTGCCAGACCTACTTTGTATCCCTGCGAGGGGGTTTTGGACAGCACCCCTTTAGGGATCTTATCATTCTGCTCGGGAATCTTAATTCCCATGTGGAAAAAAACAGTAATACCTGGAGCGGTGTGATCAGGAGCTGGGACTTGCAGAGAGGGGGGCTGAGGGTGCTTGAGCACCTGCCGCTAAGCTCCTTTATACCCAAAGTGCCCTTGTGCCTTTTTTTTATTTATTGTCTGCTTGTATCTATGTGCATGTGTGTGTTTGTGTGTGTGTGCATGTCCAAAATAATAGTAATTTAGATCTTCCATGCCATGGCTGGTCACATGATCAACTCAGTGTGCCCTCCCTCACTGTCAGGAAACAGTGTTTTTTTAGGAGGACCCAAATGCAGAGACCAGTAGGCAGAGGTGAATTAAGTAGGTTTATTGAAGTTCTCAGATCCAAGGGCAGGAATCAAAGTCCAACAGAAAACTACTAACGCACCTGAACCAAGGAGACATCAGGGGAAAACCAAAACTAGAAATCAGGGAGAGACGAGGAACACAGACAGAAGTTAGACGAGGATCCAGCAAACAGGAACTGAAGAGGGAGGGCTTTTAAAGGGGACAGAGACAAAGAGAAAGCTAACGAGGGAATTGAAAACAGGTGCAGGCAGAGCAGAAAAACAGAGCAAGGGAGGACACAAGAGGGCAGCAGAGGACAACAAAGGGAAAACCAAGAAAAAAAGGAACAGACAGACTAAGACCCTGACACTCACTCTGCCTTCAATGCACTGATGTGCCCTTCTGCAAATAACCAAGCGCTGCTTCAGACAACCACTATGACTCCCGATTCCAGAAAAAGTAAACATCTGGTCCGGTAACTAGGTTCTGCGGCGGTGTTAGTTTGTGCACGGTGTATTGTTGCAAGATGAGTAGAGTAGACTGACCAAGTTAAGTGAGCAATGAGCATCCTCTGTGCTTTCCAAATTTGGATAAAGGGTGAAACAAACTGGCATCAGAACAAGAGCATTGTTGTGCAAAAATAATGTCCTGCAGATAATGAATAGATGGTTAACTAGAACTGGAGTTATAGTTAATTTTTTATCCTATTCAACATCGAAGGCAAAATCAATTTAGTGTTCTTAGATGGATAATTGCAGCCTTGAATTATCTACTTACCGGTTGCTGATTCACAACTGGAGGGCTCCTGGACCGGCAGTTAAAATCCAGGTATCCACCAGTCTAGTGGCCCAGGTTAAGTATCAGCAAAGCTATTATCAATAAAGAACCTTCTATCTCTGTTTATTCGCACCATTACCAAAAGGGGGTGATTTCACCCTGAGTGATAAACCCTCCGTTATATGAATGACCAAAACCACTACAGATTACCCAATGATGTCTTTATTCTAATAATTCAGGATTACCGAAATCTAGCCGATTCGTCCAAGGAAAGGGGAAAACGAAACTCATTCCGCGGTCAGTTTCAAAGGCTTCTGTCTCCCCAGTTGGCGCACCCGCTACGCACGATGGAACACTGCGATCCGTGACTTTTGACGCAGGAAAACAAAAGCTACTTCCAGTCAGCTTTCTTCTGGTATTTCACGTGAAATAGAGCCTCTCCTATCGGGTTAAAAACCCACCGGAAAAGAGGAAGAAAGATGTCTGCTTCTGGCTTTTAAACCATGTGTGACACGGGAGCACTTCCTGTGGAAGTATCGGCTCATTGGTCTGTGCCATGAGTGACATGGGGGAACTTCCTGTTGGAGTATTCGGCTGATTGGTCCATTTGAGGTGGCCGCCTCCCACAGTGGGCCGGGTCTTCTTTGTTCTTGTTTTGGAGGGAATCCTTTGTTCTCTTTTGTGGAGAAGAGGAGGGGGATGGGTTCAGATGGCTAACAAGGGGGATGGATTCAGGTGGCTCACCCCACTGATTTAGCTCCATTTTGGCAATATATCCCAACATATTCCCCCCTTTTAGCTTTGAATATTTGGTATCCGTCTCAGTCTTTAAAGCTAACCAAGTCCAGTAATCCATATTGCCACAAGATTCCATTTAGGCCTCCAATAGGTAACTTGGCAGTTCGTTAGAAGTGGGTGCTGGCTCAGGGAGAGCAGGTTGGCGCTCGGCGAGTTTATTTCTAGCTAGCTAATTAACCTCATTTCAATGTTACCAAACATTGAGACACAGACATCTGTTGTACATTTACCAAACTTTTAGCATTTTGGTTCAGCGTTCATGTTTAAGCAAAAGAAGAAAGGAAAGAGGCATGCAAAGAGGACAGAGATAGATGAAGAACACTAATTATGATTCATACCTCTTTCTTTCAGGGGTTCTGAGTCTGTGGTGCTATGAATCCAGGGGAAAAGGGTGAAGGTGTCTAGTTTCTAGTTCTTATTCCCTAGAACGCTGTGTGTGCCGTCGCCGTTGTGATGATCCTGGGAATAAGAACCATGGAATGGACATTGCATAGCATCTGTGCGGTCATGTCTATGCACTAGATTGGGCTTGAGATCGATGTCAGCATAGGCTAATATTGAGGAAGTTTAGGTGGACATGGGTTTATCTTTCAAAACTCATGTTTAACGCAGAATAAGCCTATACGCATTAGCTCTCTGAATGATAAGGAGATTTAGCATGAATCCAATTTCTAAGCTATCAGAGTTTACAAAAACTGGAACGACTAAGTTATAAGCCAGGTGAATTTGCAGGTGTTGCAGACATTAGAGACAGTTCAACTTTAAATCTTTACCAAAACTAGAAAGGGAATCAGATGCGTGTTATCCCTCCTTTTAGCAAGCTGGTTCCAGAAGAGTCGTCTAACCTGCATACATTTCTGACAACTTTAGAGGATATCATGTCAAGTTTTACCACTTCTGTTGGATCTATCCAGTGCATTATGCTCACAAATGGTTTATGGGTATTATGACCTTATAGTCCTTCCTTTAAGAAGAGACTAGTTCAAAAGCTGTGAAATTTTGAAATATGGAAATGAAAACCTTATGAGATCAGTGTATGTTTCCTGTGTGTTAACATACACCCGATCTGCCTGGTACTATGCACATGTGTTTTTAAGAATGGAAGTGCCCTCCATTCCTCGGACGGAAGTGGATTCTGGGTTGCATTTCATTCTGTCTACCTGTTCTATGGAGAAGAATGCTACAAATGCAAGATATTGAGTACGTTCTATCGGGATGAGAACTGGTCCGATCCAGTTAATCTGTAAATTGAACCAAATGGATGTAACCCCCCTTTGCTTAGGAGGAGTTAGTTCCAAAAGGGCTGATGATGGGAGCTGACAGCAGGTGGAATGTTCTGAGGAACACCCCTGTTTGCTGTCAGATGATGGAGACGATTGACTGGTCACCTGCTGGGGAGCGTGTCGGGTTGCTTTGCAGCCTCCCTGGACCTCTGCAGGTGAGCCATGGGCAGCAGCTGACCTGGACAGGCCAGAACCGGTTCTACAGTCTAAGTAAGATCCATTTCCTGATCTTACATCCTGAGAAATGTTACTGACTTCCTGGTAGGGATGTTCTTCTGAGTGGGGATTGGTCTTCTCTGAAAAGAGGTGGACCAAAATAAAGGTTTTTCCTGATGAGATCTGAGGGGATTCTGGAGGCTTACCACCTGGACCTTCCTTTTCCACTAAGTGTAATAAGGAAGCTTTGGAAGGTAAGTCCCCGCCTAGTCATGCTGATGGAGGCTTCGGGTCAGGTTTTCCTGGAGGATTTTCATGTTCAGCTGGGGTTTGAGGGGGGTTGTTGATCTGACGAACCATTTCTGTTATCAACCTACGGAGGTTAGCTTCCATCTCCTTCATGGCTGACTGCTCTCTTCTCATCCTGATCTCTCCCTTCATACTCCTTAAGCTTCCTCTGGTCAGGCTGTCTGTCATATCGGCTCATCTCTGATCTGTACCTCGTTTGGAACCCACTGTCCTCTCTATTCTGTGAACTCCTCCAATCCTGGAAAGCTCTCCTTTCTTGTGGGCCGGTATCACGGTTGCGTGATCCCTTTTTAAGTCTGGCTTTGGAAGGAGGAACCTCTTGTCCCTCCAACTCTAACTTTCTCCCTGATTCTGCCTGAACCCTGTGTTCGCTATCTGTACCCTTGCTGGTGCGGACGCGCTTTTCCCATGCATCTGTGCTTATTTCCTTATTTCTTGCATGGTGAGGGTTTTGGTTCGGCAGTACACGGTAACATCATATCTTATGCTGTCATGAAGATTGTGGAGGAAAAGATATTTTAGTGAGTGGTCTTCCTCCAGCCCAGGGGCACTGCGCCCCTGAAAATATGCGGCTCGCAACCGACGGTAATAATCTCTCGGCGATTCATTTCTTTTCTGTTGGATGCCGAGGGTAGTGAACATTGCGGAGCCCGGATCAGTGTGCACTGAATATTCCTCTCTCAGTGCTTGACAAAGAGAGGAATAGCGGTCTCGAACTGAGGGCTGGAGGCTCTCTATGAACACATGCACGCTTCTCGAAGTAGTTTTCCAGATTAACTTTAACTTCCCCCGGGCGGAGGGATGGGGTAAGTCTAAAAGACAGCGTTCTACCTCTCTAAGGTAGTCTTCAATAGTGGATTCAGTGTTGCTGGGGTCAAAACGCTCTATGTCGTGGGCAAGGGATTCAAGTTGTCGCATCCGTAATCCCTGTTCTGGGACTGGGGCTGGACCATCTGAATCCTCATCTGAGAGCTCTAGCCAGCTATGGTTGCGGTAGGGTGGAAAGCTCTGCTCTGACCTCCTTGGAGGCAGGTGAGACCGCTCATGGTACACTGGTGAGCCTGTTGCTCCGTAGCCCTTAGGCCATGGCCGCGGCTCAGGGCGGTAATGCTCACCAGTGCCCCATGGTTGGCTGTACAGCTGCCTTTGTGGCAAGGGTGTGTCATAGCAGATTGTGCTTCATGTTTGGTCTGACCTGCTTGTCGCTCTATAACTGGGGCCTGGCATGCCGCTCAGGTCCTCAATCCTCTGCCGTCTAAAACTGCTCTGCTGGATGGAGCTACGCACTACACTGCCGAACCTTCCCTGCTCCCTCATGCTAGCTCTCTGCTCTGTGGCTGCCAGAGGAGGATCTCAGCATGCTCTAAACACTTTTCATTACCTTCCCCTGCAACATCAGATCTTTTTGCAGGAATATCTTAATAAGTCATATCTAAATCTTTTATTTAAGTAAACCTATTGAACAACCAGATATCATATGGGTCCTAGTTCCTGAGCTGAGCACAGGTCATAACCATTGTTATCCAACAAGGCAAGGCAGAGCCTATTTATATTGTCCATTCACCAATAGACTGATTTCTATTGCAAAGCTCACTATGTAAAAGAAAGAACAACTTAGAGAATAATTGTATTGTGTCTTGTCTCGTCTTTTCATGTGATTCAACATTTCAGCTTAGAGAATGACAAACAGTAGGATTTCATTATAGCAGTTACATTTATTTCACCCAAGGAAAAGCACTACATATGAAGCTACAATTTAGCAGTTATCACAAATCCAAGGTGAGTCTTTCATGTTGCCGAGATTGCACACCTGGCTTACTTATAAAAACAATTAAAAAATCTTAAAAAAATAAGAGTTTAGCACATACATGTATTCCCAAAATAAGAGTTGTAGTATGAACTAGATGAGGTTATCTATGTGTGCTACAACCAGTGTTGGGCACGCTACTTTGAAAAAGTAATTAGTTATAGTTACTAGTTACTTCTCCCAAAAAGTAACTGAGTTACTAACTGAGTTACTCCACAATAAAAGTAACTAGTTACTACTAAAAGTAACTATTGCGTTACTTTTGCGTTTCTCGCCCCCGTAACCCTCACCACCTGGCCTCCACCTTCTCGCCGTGTATTTCAAAAGCCAGCTGAATACAAAACGACAAAGACAAGAGCCTGCAGAGTTTTGCTTTTATTGCAACTTAACGTAAATGACATCAGGGGGGAACGCTATCTGATGGGCCTATAAACCCAGTCCATCCATCCATCCATTCATCCATCCATCCATCCATCCATCCATCCATCCATCCATCCAACATTAGATCGTTCACACTCTCCGTAATTCCCCTGTGGCGCAAGCACAGCGCGGCTGTTACGCGCCTTTAGCGAGCATGCGCATTTCCTGTCGCTTGCGCAGTGAATCGTGCCGCCTGCACTAAGATGCAGGGGAAACTACTATTCCTCCTCACTCTACCTCTCTCTGTGCGTTAACACCCGTAAAGCCATTCTCATCCTCCCCTCTCTCATGACAAGGCGCGCACGAGTCCTATCATGAAAAAAGGTTAATTGAGCGACCTGAGTAACGTGCAGTAATGGGGTGTTGGCAATGGTAACTGCGATATAGTTACATTAAGTGTAATTTTGATTACTCACTAAAAAAAGGTAATGCCGTTAGTAACGCCGTTACTTTTAACGCCGTTACTCCCATCACTGGCAACAACACTGATAAAAATGACTTTGTGGTGTTGTAAACTCTATTAGAGTATTTGTAATAATTTCTAATTAGAATTTTTAAGCTTCTGTAAGAACTAGAGTTTCTGAAATAAAATGAAACCGTTTTTTATGTAATACATGAATTTTGGAATAAGAGTAAATTTACAAATTCTGTACAAATTCCGGGGTCTTTCTCCATGGAGTTTGCATGTTCTCCCTGACCCTGACGATGCGTGGGTTCTCTCCGGGTATAAAATGAACAATGACTACACTATAGATCATTGTAGTGCCACCAAAACTTCTAGGATACATAGGTAACCTCATTTAGTTCAGACTACAACTCTTACTTATGGAAAATATGCTAAACTGTATTTTTTTTTTTTTACATTTTTCATTGTTATTAAAAGCATAAAAAAGCCAATTATTACACTTTAGATCATTGCAGTGTCACCAAACTTGTAGCACAGCACAAAATGCAGGCTGTGGGGATCAAACCAGGTACTTGCAACCTTCTCAGAGCACAAGCGCACTGCTCTAACAACTAATATATTAGCCTACACAGCCCCCTGGGCAGGGGCGCATCTAGAAACATATTTAATCGGTGACGAGAAGGGGGCAGGAATTTTTTAGGGGTGGCAACATATGGCATTTGTTTACACTGAATTTAATCACAGTTATCAGTTTGGTGAGAATAGTATGTACAGTATGTGTTTCATGCGAAGCAGTTCATATTAGAAATACATCGTACAATGGGATCTCACTTATTAGGAGATAGAGGAATGATAACACTACTTCTAGAGGGGCATTATCACAGGAAAGGTATTAAGGTAAGACACAGGTGCTGAGTCGCAGATGTGTGAGACTGACTGTCAGAGAGGCAGCTTTGCAGCATTTGCACAACAAGAAACTATAGAAAGAAAAAGTTACCCATCAGAGATCTATGGACTGAGCTGGAGCTATAATCAGCGCCCCCTAGCGAACAAGATGGTTAGCCCGGTCAGCAAGGACCTGATGAAGAGTGGCTGCTGACGTCAATCTGCTGCCCCCGCCGCTCAGAATGCTTTTTCGTTTTTCGAGTTGTGGACAGTACTTTACAGGCAGACCATGAAAAAGAAAAAGCAATGTCCGCTGTGTTTTCTCTTTTATTATTGCATAAAAGTGCAGTGTCAAAGAAGAAAATTCAAATGCAAATAGGATGATTGATTACTAATTTAATTTATGAGTCAAATAATGCAGCCACATTCTTAAAATGAAAAAGTAGTTCTGGAAATGCTTTTTCATTTTCAAATTTTACATTTCAAATTGAATTTTTGTATGTATTTGCTGGGCTGCATTTTGAAAAATAAATCTCAAATGTCTTTTTCTTTTTCATTTTAATTAAGTAAAAGGATGAGCAGTGTTGAAGAAGAAAACGAAAATGCAAATAGGATTATTGATTACTAATTTAATTTATGAGTCAAATAATGCAGCCACATTCTTAACATGAAAAAACATTCCCAGAAATGCCTTTTCATTTTCAAATTTAACATTTCAAATTGAATTTGGTATGTATTTGCTGGGTGCATTTTGAAACATAAATCTCAAATGTCTTTTTCTTTTTCATTTTAATTAAGTAAAAAGGATGAGCAGTGTTGAAGAAGAAAATTAAAATGCAAACAGGAATATTGTTTACTAATTTCATTTATTGTCAAAAAATGCAGCCACATTCTTAAACTGAAAAACCATTTCTGGAAATGCTTTTTCATTTGAAATATGATAACGATTTGCTTCCATACTCCATACCTGGCTCCCTCGCTTTGCCCCATTCGGTTTTCAAAACAAATCAGTCTCAGTTGCTCTCGCGTCATCTTGTGTTGTATTCACTGTAGTCCGACATTGGAAATTAGCGGTCGTAATTCTCAAATTATCCATAATTTATAAGCCTCGCCAGCCCCACCGCCAAATGGGGTGGCAGCAGGGGTGGCAAGGCTGTCATTTAGGGTGGCATTTGTCACCCTATGCCACCCCAGTAGATCCGCCTATGCTGGAGAGCTCCTTTAGTGACAGACTGCTGCACCCTAAATGCACCAGGGAGCGTTATCACAGATCCTTCCTCCCAGCAGCTGGAAGACTTTATAACTATCACTGTTCCCAACAACCTCAATAAGTTGTTACATTCATGCTGATTTTTGCACATTTTCTACCTTAGTGAGTTAAATAACATGCTGCTGTCATTTTGCACATCTCTGATGTTGCTGCTGTTTTAAAATATCCATTACTGTAAAAATGTCCATAGCTGTATATTGGTTACTTATTCTCCAGGTTCACAGTTTTATACTGTTAAAACACTTCACAGTCTAGTATTTTATTTATTTATTTTTTAAACTCTCTACTTTTACATTATTTTATACACTCCTCCAAGGTCCACATTTGTGTGACCATTTGTTTCTATAATCTTTTTGCTGCTGTAAACATCAGAATTCCCCCATTTTAGGACAATAAAGGGATTTTCTATTCTATTCTATTCTTTTTTTAACAGTGTCCAGTCTGGTGATGTGGCAATAAGAATAATTGTCTTGATGCCAAAAAGGCCCAATAGATTTTACTTTCACAGGTGGAGCAGAAAGGCTATGGTCATAGTGTTCCGCTTGATTTATGCATATAAATTGCTTTATTATAATTCATGCAGGGAGTTGTACAGATTATATGGACACTGCAATGTAAGTAGAACAGGAAAGGAAAAACAGAAAAACAGAAAAAATATGCTTCATTACCTGTAAAGAGATCTAAAAAGATCAGAACAACCAACTGATATAGTATAAGAGATACAATAAAATAACAACCTGATACTATCGTTGAAGTATAAGTAGTATAATTTAATCTGACATGTATGCTCTGGTAGTTGAAGATCAGAATATGGGCTTTCTGTATGGAAGTCAATCTCTAAGTACCTGGAACAAAGAACCTGCAGCTGTTTGTGAGAATGCACTTGTGCATGTAACGTTTATCCAAAGGAAAATTGCTCAATAGTGGTTGTGAAGAGCCAAAGACCCGTCCCCCCAGAGCACTGAGGCGAGCGCCGGGGGATCAAAGCCCCAGACGACCAAAGGGATCCCAAGAGCGAAGGTGCCTGGGAGGGGTCAACCCAGGAAATCTGACCCCCCCACCAAGGGAGGCAGAGAGATGGCCCCCAAGGAAACCCCCATCCACCTCTATACCAGGGCCCTCAGGAGCCGCAGGGATGAGGCCACGGGCTCTGCCAGCAGCTAGCCACCCTGAAGTGGATCCGGCCATGGGCCCCAGGGACCAGAGTCCCCAGGGGCGCCCTGCCACCCGGCGGGACCACCGACTGGGTCCCGGGGGGCCAGGCCCTGCAAAGCTGCCGCCAGGAATAAGCCAGTACCCGCCTGAGCATCCACCTCCAAACACCAAGCACCACCACTGCACCGGTGAGCCCAAGCGTCAGCCAAAGGAGGGGGGGCAGGAAGGGGAGGAATGGGCTCTGCATTTAGCGGAGAACTTGAGATGTTCTTGGGAGAGGGAGCAGTTCAGACCCCAACCTGACAAGTAAAAAATAAAATAAAAATAAAGAAAAAAATATACACAGTCTCAATCACGGTATTCTGTTCTTTTCTAAATCTGTGGATCAATTAATTATCTGAGAAATGACCAAAGAGAAAAACGACCACATCCATCAACTTTAACGGCTCCTTTCACTCATCTCATCTAACAAATGTTTCTCTTTCCTAAAGCTGAGTCCATGAACACCGATCATTTCACCTCCTCACAGGACTGTAGCAACATTTAAGACGTTTTTTCAGTGCTGATAGCATCATAGTGTGATAAGAAATGTGCCAGCCCTCTGCTAATGACCTTTATCACTGTGTTACAGTGAGAAATGTTGTTGCTCAATCAGCTGGGCTCCATTTACAATCATAAAGAGCAACGTTTCGCATGATCTGACACAATCCTTTAACGTCTCTGCAGGGAGTTAATGGTGGTATAATCAGAATTTCACATCCATTCATTGCTCTGCATCCGAGCATTCACTGCTCCTCTGGGTGAAAGGTCAGATATAGCTGCTAAGTTCTGAGAAATCAAACAGCCTATTGAGTCAAGATAAGCCAACAGTCCACAGGAGAGGATGGTAGAAAGGTAAGAAAAGCAAACTTTTATAGACTTTGGACTTTCCTTCCATTTGCTGTCTTTCTTAGTCTCTTCAGCAGCGTAACGGTTTGCCTGTCCACTCACAGAAAAATGAAAATCGATTTTGCGCCTGTGAACGTGCCCCTCCACAGGAGACTGCAGACTGCCGCCGTGGCACAGTGGGTCTTCTGCTTCCTGGGTCTGGGTGAGTGTGGTGTTGACGTGTTGGAACGGTGGATCAGCTCCTGATATGATCACAAATGTCAATTTGAGTGTGCATGACAATGTCAATTGATCTGGATCATAAAAAGAGTGTTAGGTATGCAGAGGGGAGATCAGCCAGCGATTATTAAATCAGCACGACTCTGACATAAACCTGATGCCCGGAATTATAATGAATGTTTTGATCAAAGTGTCTGAATCAGTTTGCCTCATTTCATCTATGATTCCAGCCTGCAGTGAGAACTTCAATTCAATTTCTGAAACTGACTTTTAGCTTTGGTCCTGCATTCATTAAGGGTGATGAAAGGAGGTGGGTGGGTGGGGGGTTAACTTGGTCTGCAGAAATCTGTAGCCTGTTAATGAAACACAACAATAAAGACAATAAAGATAAACTCTGTGCAAGTGGAGCAGGAACCTGGCTTTAAGTCAGATCTGTTCCCAGAGCATGTTGGACTCTGACAGGGCTGCCCTCAGTCACCCCTCCTCTTCATAACCTTTATGGACAACATCTCTGGGCCCAGCCAATGGCTATAAGGGTCTGGTTTGGGGAGCAGTGGATCTCTTCTCTGCTTTCTGCAGATGACCTGGTTCTGCTGGCTCCCCCCTGCCAGGACCTCGGTTTGCAGCCAAGTGTAATGAGAATCATCTCTTCCAAGTCCATGATTCTCAACCGGAAAAAGGTGACAGTCCCCTCTAGGTTGGAGGAGAGTTCCTTCCTCAAGTGGAGGAGTTCAAGTATCTTGGGTTCCTGTTCAGATTTAGGGGAGAATGGTCTGTTGTGGTGAACTCAGAGCTGAGCAGAGAGGCAAAGCTCTTGGTTTATCGGTGGGTCTACCTTCCTACCCTTAGTCTTAAGTGATTAAATATGGATCACGGCCAAAAGCACAAGATCATGGATACAAGCAGGAAAAGATGGGATATATCTTAGAGATAGGATGAGGAGCTCGGGAGACAGCTCAGATATCTTTTTCGGATAGCCCCTGGATGCCTCCCTCTGAGGTGTTCCAGGCACATCCCGGACAAACGTTGTCCGTCATCCGGGGACTGGGTCGTGGCGGCGGACTCCAGACTTCAGTCTCTGCAGACTCCCCGAGTTGCTCCCAGGCCAGGTGAGAGACAGAGTCCCTCCATGTTGTTCTGGGCCGTCCCCTGGATGCCTCCCTCTGAGGTGTTCCAGGCACGTCCCGCCGAGAGGAGGCCCAGGGGACGACCCAGGACAACATGGAGGGACTCTGTCTCTCACCTGGCCTGGGAGCGCCTCGGGGAGTCTGCAGAGACTGAAGTCTGGAGTCCGCCGCCACGACCCAGTCCCCGGATGACGGACAACGTTTGTTTGAAGTCAATTTTTACCTTAATTTACCTGTTAAAAGGGTATCAACAAATTTGCATCTTAATGCTAGAAAACAGAGATTCTTTACATGAACGTATGCTACATTAAAATGATTTGCTTCAACTAAACAGTAGAATTCCAACACTGCAACAACTGATCTGAAAATAGGTTTAATTTTCTTAAAATGAACGCATTTGTTTTGTAATTTAAGCAGGGGAATATCATGATCTGCCTGAAGAATGAGTATTTCTACCCTTAGAATAATATATTTAATTGAATTAAGTTTATTTATCTAGCACCAATTCACAACACGTCATCTGAAGGCACTTTACAATTCAACCAGATCATAGCATTCAAAAGCTTTCTATCTAAGGAAAACCAGTTGATTGCATCCACTCATTGACTCTAAGGCAATCCTTCACACTAAGCATGCTTTTCGCGACAGTGGAGAGGAAAAACTCCCTATTAACAGGAAGAAAACCTCCAGCAGAGGCAGGCTCAGTGTGAGCAGCCATCTTCAGAGGCCCGCTGGGGTTCAAATTTAGATATTATGTACTAGAAATAATATAATGGGATTGTTTGTTTTTTTTGTAAACATAAATAATCATGTCTTACTTACCTGCTCAAATTAAGAGAAGACACACTTATAAAAAAAATGCTTCATTAAATTTCAGTTTTCTGTGGGAAATGTTTTCTTTGATGTAAATGTAAATATTTCTATATTTAACTCATTCCTGACAGCCAAATATGACTTCAGCATCCTGTAAAATATATACACTTGTTTGAAAAAAGTTAAAGTTACAGTTATGATGTTACAATAAAAAGCAGCTGGTTTTATTAGGATTTTATGCGACAGACCAGCATAGATGCAAACGTATTGGGGTGTAGATATAAAAATAAAAACAGTCAGTAGGCCTGAACTGGATCCTGTTCTAATCCATACTGCATCAGATTTGTGGGAAAATCCACAAAAACATAACAAAACGATGTTTTGTTATATTTCTAGTTACACCAAGTTTTATATAAAATTTGATTTGTTCAAATCTTTTAGAGATGAATGGTTTCATGTTCCTGATGTATGCTGTTAAAACTGAATTGAATGGCTTGTTATAGCCTCCAGATTTGGGCCATAATGATGTATCCTGCAGTAAAGAGAGACCAGAGAGAAAAGCCTCTTTCTTAAGTTTATTTTGTTCCAGTATTATTGCAAAATCATATCATAATTCGAATAAATGGCATTCAGAAATAAAACTTTGAAAAACTTTTCAGTAAAGAAAGAGTCATCGGGAGTTGGCTGTTTTATCCTGATTTTTGATTTTTTTTTTCTTTAGTTTTTTTTATTTTCTCTCAGATTAAGTTTTAGACATTGAATTCTTTAATAACTGTGTTTTACATGTAACATTCTCTTTACTTCTGGGAGAGGCTATCCTCTGGAGACAGGAGCGAAGAAGCATTTTTAGTAACATTTTATGGTCAAGAATGAGTGCTTATATTGCTTAAAGTCAAGAGAATATAATAGTATTGCGCCAATCCCATTTTTTGGCCTTGATACCGATACCTGGCTGTGCAGTATTGGCCAATACCATACCATCCGTTTGAAATTGAAATTGATGTGTCTGTATATATGAAGAACTACATCCTACTTGGATGTAAAATAATTGCCACCATGGCTTTGTCAAGCTGACTACCTTTGTGAAGCAGGAAAAAGACTAATACAAAGTGAATCCAATAGAACTTTTTATTGCCTACCTGGAATGTGTGACAATAGTTGAATAAACTTTTGGCTCTCTAAAGGGTATCGGTGCTCTATTTGTTTGTACTCACAGAGACCATTACCACCATTTTAGTGCTGGATTGGGGTCCTGCCCGATAATGGTAACGGTGCAACACTAGAATATCATTTGTAAAATTTCAAAAGAATGCAAAGTGTAAAACTCAGTCTACAAAACATACATATGAAAATATAAAATCTGCAAATAAAAATGTGATTAAAAAAAATTAAATACAATTTGGGAAAACTCTTAAAACCTTTTATTTGACTAAGAAGTGTTTCAAATTCAAATATCTGGCTTCCACTTCTGCAACACAATCACACAAAATTCATTTCTTTCTTTTTTGGCCATTTGTCTTTCTTTTTACTTTTTAGGAAGAAAGATGGACGTCCTCATTGCAGAAACCAGCTTTTGAATAAATGCTGTTTATGCAGATTATTTCATCCTCATATCACAACCTGAACTGTTTCATCCAGAGCAATGAGTGTTTCTACTGGGCTTTTTGTGTTGCAGTTTGCTCATCATGTCAATCTTGTTCCTCTTCAGCACCTACCTGCATTTTGCTGTTCTTCTACCTTCTCTTCACTCGCTTCTGGTTGATCAGCGTGCTCTACGCCATCTGGTGGTACTATGACTACGACACCCCAGCTCGTGGAGGCCGCAGGGCGCCCTTTCTGTGCGGCCTTAAACTCTGGGAGCACATGCGGGATTATTTTCCCATTAAGGTGAGAGAAAGCCTTAAAAACAGTCCATCTGGATCTTTGCATTCTTTGTATGTTATTCTTTACCAGCTGGTTTCTGTGTTTGACATTTTTTTATATTCCTGATGTAGGGCAGTTGTTTCCCAACCTTTCTTGACTTGTTTACTCTTTTGGGCATTTTGTCTTACAATGAATCCCCCTCTCAGTCTAAAGTTTTGCTGACTGTCTGAAAGTGAAACGTACAATACCTGATAAAATAAAAACAATTTCACTTAATCTTTTTAGCATTTAATTCTTTCCATCTCAAAAAAACAAATAAAATAAAATAAAAATAAATAATACGTTGCCTGCAAGTTAGTAATGAATCAGAACTGATGTTTTCCCCAGTAGTTTATCTGAGTAGGACAGTTCCTCTCTCCGGATATGTACAGTTATAATCTTCATTCTGAATGTGGTAAAGATTTAGGAATAAAATGAGAGCAGTGTCCTTCAACTAAAAAACAATGGGTAATATTTTGATATGGCTGGAGCCATGGATGTCTACTCATCTGCTAAAGTGTATGATGTAATGAGGTAATGATGTGATGATGTAGCAGACTGGAGATGTATAAAATGCCTTTTTAACTGTTAATCCTGAGAGGTGAGCCCGATGGTGAGCACCTGCCATTCTGTAAACCCTAAGCAATTTCTCTGATCTTAGCAAGATTACAATTTATATCAGAATCTGTTGTCATGTCACCTGTTTTTTTAATACATACAAGTTATGATGTCAAGGTTTGGTTGTGGTTTAGAACAGGCATCCCCAACCTTGGTCCTCGAGGCCCCGCTGTCCTGCAGGTTTTAGAGGTTTCCCTGCTTTAGCACAGCTGATTATGATTGCAGTAGACCAAAAGCATGTTAATCAGCTTTCAATTAAAATCAGCTGTGCTGGAGCAAGGAAAGCTCTAAAACCTGCAGGACAGTGGACCTCGAGGACTGAGGTTGGGGATGCCTGATTTAGAAGACCCAAATGCAGAGGCTGAGGTGATTTCTTGCAGTTTAATTGAAAAAAACAAAAGTAACAGAGGCAGCAATCCAAGAATCCAACTGAAAATGCTAACAAACCAGAACTAAGGACATCAGGGGAAAACAATCACAAGGAGCCAGGGTTAAACGAGGGAAGACGACAAGCAGCGACAAGGAACCAGCAAAGAGTGACGGCAGAGGGAGAGTAAATATGGCTGACTGAACAAAGGCAGGGCTAATGAGCTGATAAGGAGCAGGTGTGATTTGAGAGGAGTCTAGGAAGGAGGTAGGGACAAGGAGATCAACACAAAAGAGGGAAAGAAATAAAAACCAAAGAACTCATGTATCCAGAAAATACAACAAAATATGAATGAAACCAATAAAACTAGAAAACATGGAGCAAAGTAAAGCATAGCAGAACCAAGACCATGATATATGAAGTGTTATTAAAAGAGTTTGTCCAGAGTGATCTCTTTTCAGAAAAAAAGAACTGGAGAGATAGAGCTTCAAGGTGCAGACACAAGGCCTATCTTTAACGACCGAAATAAATACAAAATAAAATCCTATTATAAACCTTTATTTATAAAACAGGAGCTCCTCTGAGTAACTCCCTTATAATCACATTCAAACTTGATGAATCTAAACAAAATATAGAACCAAAATTTTAGTAAAGCTGACTTAATTAGATTTACTTTGTTTTCATCTAGACTGCTGAGCTGCTTTGATGAGCTCCGATAGTTCAGTGTGAAACACAGCTGATCCCAGGCTGCTCTCTACATGCAGTCTGTTTCTCTGCTTGGTGCCAAACCTGAAGGTGTGCACTTGTGAATAGCCAAGGTGAACTATAACATATAAGAAAAACATACTTTTTGGTTGATAAAAGCTTGATTAATTTTTCAATTTGGTCATCACAATACAAAACAGATCCCAGCCGTATTTTATTGTACTACCTAAGAATTTTATATATATATATATATATATATATATATATATATATATATATATATATATATATATATATATATATCCAACATTTCAATCTGAAAAACTCACAGGAAGAGAAATTAGGAGAAATTAATTGATACAATTACTTTGTCTTTGGCGTTCAGACCTCGGCAGGAAACATAGCATTTAACTTTGATTGATATGCATGAACAGGAGTAAAGAACATGGCTGTTTCTCCCCCAGGCCTTAAACTGTTGGTGGAGTGGAGATAGATGAAGTTGGTCAGTCTGTAGACTGCTGGTTAGAGAGACGGTCTGCTGAGCTTTATGGGGAGATCCAGTGGACTGCATGAGCTGATACTAGAGCTTCACTCAGGGACCTGGAAGATGGAAGTCCAGTTGGATAACACAGGTTGAGAGAACCTGTCCATGATGAGCAAGCATGAAGCGACAGTGGAGAGGAAAATCTCCCCGTTGGGAAGAAAACCAGAACCAGGCTCAACATGGCAGTCATCTGCCGGACCGGTTAAGATGAGACGGGGAATGCAGTAAGAGTCCGGGAGGAATGACACTCTGATGAAGTTTTAGATATGATGGTGGAGGAGGGGTTGGAGGTGGGTTGAAACGGAGTCATCTGAATTAAGTCACAGCGCAACCACTGCCTGCACACTAGGAGCAGGCAAGTTGTGGATTGGAAGCCTTTTAAAATGAACTTTGGATGCTGATTGGCTTTCATGGAGGCGTGGTTCAAAGCTGATTGGCTGTGTCGCAGGTGGATGAAGGAAAGCAACAAGTTTCTTCAGTTGAACTTCCGCCTAGGCTCCATAGTTCCATTAAAAAGATCTTCTCTTTAAAGCTGCAGTCTGTAACATTGAGAAGAGAGCAGACTTCGACTGAAAATTTGAAGAAAAACAGGTTTCACGCCACTCCCCAACCCTCTCTGCTTCGCTCATGCCCCACCTCCAAGCCCCACCCCTCTCACAGCACCTGCGCGGCTACCGCATGCGACCAGAAGCGTCCAAGCAGCGTAAGCGGCATGGAGTGTGAACCGGTAAGAGCGATAACACTCACCTCCAAGCAGCTAGATATAAGATGCTGGTTATACCGAAGTTTGCCGTGTAAGCAGTTGTCGGCAGGGGCTGTCGCTCCGCCATGACTTTCACGCGCGTCCTCCAGACTGCGGCAGGCGGGCGGCAGCGGCAGGTTAAGTGGTGAGAGGGGGTGGGGGGTGGGGTGGTGGCAGGAATCAGCGTGTGTGAGCTGTGATTGACACTCCATCAGACGCTCCTCTGGCTGTGATTGGTTGTTTTGACTCGTCCCGAATTATTCTTTCCAGATTGAAATACAGGCAGTATGCGGGACCAATTGAAGCAGTTTTTTTCACAGGTTACATATCACATGTACTGCTGTCTGGGGATAGGGACAGTTTTAGCCAATATGACAAAAAAGTGACTTTCAAAAACTTACAGATTTCAGCTTTAAACCATCCAGTTATGTTTCTGATTGCAGTTATGGATATTTGTACCTTGACTATCTGACCATCTTCTCCGTGTGCATGCTGAGCTCCTCTCCAGGTACTCTTGCTTCCTCTCATAGTCCAAAAACTTAGCTGTCACATTATTTGGTCTCTAAATTGTCCCTAAATAAGAGTGAATGCATGATTGTTTTTCCCGTGTGTCGTCTATTAGTTTAGCAACCTGCTCAGGATGTTGTTCTCTCCCATTGGGAGCCTCTGCAGTTAGCATAGGGACCTCCTGACGTCTCTACCCACTGCTAGTAGCTACAGGATCCTTTACATGACAGGACGTATAGGCACAGCCCACCAATCAGAGTTGAAAGAAAAAAACATTATTTTGTGAACATGTGCTCTGTGTTACCCATGCTAATGTCCTTGTGTTTTATAACAGAAAGTTTCATTTTTCTAACTTTTGGTTTTTCTAGCTCTATTCCAATAGGCTGTAGTGCCAGTTTGAGAAGCGTAATTCATGCTTGTGTATGCTGCATAGTGACGTCCTTAAGGCTGTCTGGATTTTTGCAGTCCATAGCTCCTTTTCTACCCTGAAAAACATTTTTACTGCTGACCTTTTGAAAGGTGAGGGGATAAGAGCTGGAAGCAGGAGGTAGGAGCTACAATCTGAGGTATTTGGACGAGCCTTTGTTATTAACTGCATTGCAGCCATATTGGATTCAGAAGTTTGACTGGTTTAAAATTTGCTTTCAAATTTGGAATTCTGATTTAAGGTTCATTCCAGCTGCTTTTTTTTCCATCACTTGGAATAAAAATATTCTAACTGAAAACACAGGATCAATGCTAAGTGTTAAACTTGCAGGTATCGAAGCTAAGCCAATATCAACTTATCTAGTAGATGTTATTTTAACTTATATTTGGTTACTTTTATAACATATAAAATGAAAAGTAATTAAACACTTAAATAATTTCATAACTAACACCAACCCAAAGAATAACATACAAAGGGCAGAACAACAAAGCTACTAACAGCTGACAGACCTTGCAGTTAAAACGTTTATGCATCTGGAAGCCTTCACTCAAACAGTGTGCTGTTTGCTTAAAAGATGCATCACAAGGCATTTCTGCCCCTTAGAGTTTAATATCTGACTTCTTTTGGTTGACTGACTCTTTCAGTGGATCCAAAGGAAAACACTGAGCTTCTAAAAATGCACCTGCTGCTTTGTGCAAAGATAAGAGCATAAACATCTGCAGGGAGGATGGAGGTGTTTTGGAGCTGCTGGTTTGTCTTCCCTGGCGGATATATAAAGATTGTACCAGTGGCCTGGAAACCTTCCACTAGCATCAAGCTGTCAGCAGAAGCAAATTCTGGTGGGAAGAGATGTGATGCTCATGTCTTACAGCAATCAAGTGCCTTAGAGGTGGAAGTGTTATGGATACGATAAGAACAAAAACATATCATAATCACTGTTAAAGCTGAGCTCCTCTGTCCATTAAATCACTGACATCTGTAATCAAACTGGTCCCACCTCATTCAGGTGCCTTTTTCTGATTTCCCAAAACAACAGATGCTGATTCAAGTCTAAAGGACCTCCTTCCGTATCAACTAAAGACAAACAGGTTCAGCATGAAAGCTTAGAGAGATTGCCTTTGCCAGCTTATTGTTTCCCTCTGCTGGTCATACTGGGCTACTGCACCTTCAGGACTACATGAAAGAAAAACACTGGCTTTTATCAATGATCCACCTGCTGTTCCATGTGCTATTTTAAACCAGTTGCACATGTTTCTAAAAAAGATGAGAAAATAAAAAAATTTCCCAAATTTAAATTACAGCTTTAAGTTGAGCCTCTTGAGCCTTTAACAGATTCTGCCACATTGCAGGGAAGTTTTCCTGGTTTATTTCAAAAAGGCTGCCTGATAAGAACCAGTATAAGAAAATAACAGTAGTTCAGCAGCTTGTTAACATCATGTGTGCGATTAGCTGTAGCTGCAAAATATTATGGAGTGAATTTTGTTCCAATATTGTTGTCAGCAAAAAACATGTTTTTTAAATGTAAATATAAAAAATGATAAACTTCTTAATAAAAAAATAGGTTTTGGGAGTAACTCTGTTTTTTCTTTCAGACGTTACTATCTCTAATTTTGTTCCATTTTATTTCATATTTTATTTATTTATTTTATCTTTTTTTTTACAGATTTTTTTTATTTCTTTCTTCAATTTCACAAACAGTGTTAAATTTGTTTTACAGATAACTTTCTCTTCTTCAAGCCCAATACAATCGTTCTCAACCAATAAACATATTGTGATGTTCATGCAGACCAATAGAAATGCATCTTTCCTCCTCAATCCAGAGGAAAGCCCACCCTCTGAAGTGAAGAAAATATGATCTGTAAAACGCAATATGAAATTAATGCAGTTTGTTAAACTTAAAATGAAAAAGAGAATTCCGAAAAAAAATTTTAAAAACAATTTAAAAGAAAAAAGAGAGAAAATATGAAAAAGCGAAATATAAAGAAATAGAAAAGAAAATCAGAGGAAACTGATTTACTTCTAAAACGTTCTTTAGGTTTCAAAGTTTCATTTTCGGATGCATTTTGTTTTTCAAAATTCCTTTTACAAAATGTGTTATTTGCCTACAATAATATTGGGGGAAAATTCTCCCATTAATGTTTAGTTTGCAAATAACTGGGTCAAAAATGATGTTTGCATGAATTACCATTCGCAGATATCTTTCAACACATTAATTCTAATAAACGGGCTTATATGAAGCAAGGCCATAAAACTAAGTAAACACATATGATTTTTCAACAGCTAATTCAACTGCTCTGTTTTTTTTTCCACAGAATTCACAGAAGCTGAGCTTAATATGAAAAAAAAGAAAAAAAGAAAATGGTCTTTAGAGGGTAAAAATTAGCTTTTTTAAAATAAATGTCTGTTATCAACCAACTATATCCCCTTATTGGGAAAATAAACAACATATTTTAGTGGATGCTAGATAATTATCACACAAAAAAACACCCAAACAGACACCCAATCCTCACAAAGTTGTATACAAGAAGTATTGATAAAATAAGGATACAAATACTGCTACCATTTCAATATAGAATCAGATAAATCCCTTACTCTCTGCTGAAATTTAAAATTATTCATCATTTAAAATCCTGATTTTGTATTAAAAACTCATGAAAAGTTCTATCAAACATTTACAGCATTTCTCCGTATCAAGCTGTCACCAACTGTCTCCTATAAGAGTTCTGCTGGGCACGACTACCAAATGAAAGTTTGAACTTTAAAACTTTTAAAATGGGAGTAGAAAATAAACCTTCACCACTTTTTATCCTTTCAGTTCATAGAGAATCATGTCCTACATCATCTGACTACATGGCACATTATCTTCTACAAAGAGCCCATGCATTGGTAAAGACTCCCAGGGAGCCTAATTAGTTTCATGGTGTGTCTGGACCCACCGTGTCTAATTACACCCTTACTGGTTCTCTGGATGTAGGTTCACACTTTAAAAATGAAATAAATTCAGACAAGATGGTGACGCAGATTTATACGCACTTAAGCAATACATATTTCACATGGAGATATAATGAAAGATGCTGACTGCAGCCAGAGGCCTTCTTTATTAAACATTGGGGCAAAAGGTCCAGTACCACTACGCTTAGACTGATAGGAAGTAACTTTGTTATATCTAAGTAAGAAAAGTTCATAGTTCATGAAAAACTGTTTTCTGTGCTTAGATGTCTGGATGTTGTCATGTTTTTTTTTTTTTTTTTATTATAGCCACCTTTACTCATGGACTTTACCAAATAAAATTATTTTGTATGAAAATATTAATTGCAGGGAAAAATGTTTGTTCTCTGCTAGGTACTTACAAAAAAGCTGTCTAAGCCTTTAGCACATAGCAGTTTGATAAATTAAGCACAGAAGTTTTATACCACTTGCAGATTTAGATTTTATATAGTTCAAATTTTACCAAGAAGTTTGTGTCTGATAGTAAATCAAGCAGTCCTCTCCAAAAAGATTATTTAAAAAATGTTGTATGTATTTATATATATATACATATATACATACATAAAACATATTTTTAACATGGTCATGGTTGCATGATGAACTTCCAATAATGAGTTTAAATAACATTTTTTTTAAATCGCAGGAGTCTAACCCTTCCTCTAGTTGCTGACCAATCTTCCCCTCTTATTTTTCACTTTAAATTTAAGTTCTTGCTCCTGCTGAGTCGCCAGTTAGAGGAGACCAGTTGGTAGCAATGAAGAGACGATGCACAGCAGCTCTGGTTGTTTCTTGAAGAAAATGTGCTGAATTTTATTGTAAGACCTATAAAAGCTGTGGGTTTACTGTCTTATATTTGTGCTGAAGCCATGCTTAGATCCTACAAATTCATGATACTAATTGTAGTTTTTGAAAAAAAAAACACTATTAAAACACTATTAAAATAGATAATAAACTTTCCAATCAGTCCACAGCTGAATAAATATAAATGTTTGTTATTGATCTGATGTGATATTCTTATCATTAAAGTGATGTTTGTATTAGTCTGTAGATAACTGGTTTATAGAAAACATTGTACTTGGTGAGTTGAGTTACTTAAATATCGATGTATTTTTTAAATTATATTTGTCATGATCTTGGCTCTGATGAATGGCTTGATTAGTCATTTCTTTCACCTGCCTAGTTCCCCCCAGTTTCTCATTATCGTTCAGCTGATCTACCTTCTCCTGCCTATATTTAACCTGCCTTCTTCCAGTCATCAGTGCCATATTATTGGAGCCCTTGGTGAGAGTTTTAGAACATACCTAGTTGTTTCTTATTACCTGATCCTGACCTATTCTGCCTCTGACTCCTGCTGGATTCAGCCTGGTTTCCGACCCTGGAAGTGCTTCCTTAGGCCGGTCATAAGCACCAAGCTGATGAAGATATTTTGATTTATTGAATATGGCTGTTTCTATGTAAAAACCTTTGCAAATCTTGAACCAACTCTATTTTTGAAATATCTTTCTTTTTTACCACTATAAACTTTTATATTTCACAAAAAATATAATGAATTAAGTATTACATACTTCAAACTAATATTCTTGAACTTTGATGGCAATTATTTGATACCCCTCAAAATCCCCCTTTTCTGATGTAGATCTGAATATCCCAGGTTTTCAGGGAAATGTTATGATCTAAAATCACCTGCTAGGAAGACCATTTATTTTTAGTCTTATCAGAGTTGCTGACTAATGTCACCATCTGTCTAATAAGATTTGAGTCAAAGATAATTTAGCAGAGAAATTTCTATTAGTCTTTTTCATCTGGAACAATCTTGAAAGGGCACAGTTCATTAAAATAAATACATTCAAAGATAGTCACCTTTAACAGAAAACCTGTGACTTTTAGCAAATAATATAAAAGTGTTTTGTTTGATCTACTGTGAACGATCATTTTAGCAGATATTTTCAATTCAAACAGATTAAGCACAAGACACCATGTTTAAACCAGGTTTAGTGAATCAGACTCAGGTCAGTTTCCTATACAGTCACCAAAACTGCTCATGAAAGAGAAAATCAACCAAACAGATCAGGGCAGAGAATGTGCATACACTGACTTATTTTAGCAACAGTGCAATGACCAATCCTTTATGAAGCAACCCTAATATCTGCTGGGGTAAAGGGTAAATGTGACAGAGTGCACAGCAACCAAAGCAGCAATACTGTAAGTCAGTTGCATCATGAAAATGTGATTCACACCTTGGGCTGCAGAGAAAAAACTGCTCTGACTAGCTTTTTAAGCTTTTCATTTAATGTAAAGCGAATGAAGGAGAACTTTAAATGGGTTTAAATCAGGAGTTACACAACATACCATTCAAATATGGGGAAAAAATAGATCAAATTTTAACAATTTTCCAGGTTTATCCAGGAAAAAATGTGATCATCCAAATCTCAGTAACTAAGGAGACCAAATGAGTAGATTCCTAAAATCATCTTTAACCCAAGCTGTGTGGGAATAGAGCTCTGCACAAAACCTACAGATTACTAAACAGAAACGATTAAATATTTTCTCACAGAAAATTAAACAAAAAAAAGAGAAATATAGAGATTTACTGACAAAAAAAATTCCTCACTCTTTCTTATCTAATATGTATTCTCATTTTATGATGTTTAACACTGATAAATCTCAATTAAAACTCTACAGAATCTGTTCTGTAGTTCAGATATCTATCTATCTATCTATCTATCTATCTATCTATCTATCTATCTATCTATCTATCTATCTATCTATCTATCTATCTATCTATCTATCTATCTATCTATCTATCTATCTATCTATCTATCTATCTATCTATCTATCTATCTATCTATCTATCTATCTATCTATCTATCTATCTATCTATCTATATATATATATATATATATCCTAAATGTAATCACAAAGGGATGATAGTGTACTTTTTTGACTGTTCTGTTTACACAAACAGTGGAGCTCACAGAGGGTCAGATGGATCCAAGCTGAAATGTTTAGGCACATGTTTGGTCTACAGCCAAGTAAACCACAGCAGTCCAAACATTGTTTAGGAAGTTTTAGATCCAATGGTTTGAATAAAACTATATCTGCTGCCATTTTATATGGTTTTCAATCTAGACCTGGAATTGGTCAGTCAGTTGTTTTAAGAAAAATAAAGAGTGGAAAAGAAAAGAAACATTCTTCAAGGTTAGCACGGCCTGATTGCTTGAAGGTTTTATTTTTTGTTATGCATTCCTATCTTTACTCTGAACTTTAAGTTTCAAGCTGGATGAATGAGCAGAAAATCCATTTAGATTCAGGTTTTTTAAGGGAAGAAGTCAGAGTTGTGTTACCAAGCATATCTGCCATGATTTTAAGCATGGGGTTCAGTGTGAGCTCTAAATCCAAGTTTCTCAGTATTTTTCTGTAACTTCACTTGTTTCTACAGATCATTTTAATTTCTCCTCCATGAGCTTACATGCCCCATTTACACTACCCTCTGAAAACCGATCCGTGCAGAGCTTTGTTCTTTACAACTGTTTACACGCCACGCTAGCATGGTTCCTCGCCTCCTAGTGAGGATCTACGGTACTACTGCTCTGTAGAGGTAAACAAGCAAATCAACATGGATCTGACCGTAACATTCAGGAAGTATCCGGAGAGAATGGCGAAGAAGGCAGCCTTTGGTGAATTTACTTGACAGACTCAGCTTTTAGGAAGTGGACATGACAAATAATAGTCTGATCAGGGCTTACAGACACAGGAAGCAACAACGGATGTTGAGGCCCATCACACTGCTAAGCGGAATCATCACTGGAAATTGTGTGGCATGGTAGGGAAGCTAGGATTTTTATGAATGTCTGAAATTTCTTGATTATGGAGGCTCACTGTAAGAAGGCGCGGTCTGCTCATGCGCTCTTTGCTATCAGAGAACCAAACCAGAACTGAACATCGCCGAGCCCTACTGATGAACAATAGTTCAACAGTAGGGCTCATAGCGTGGTTCGATTGGGTTTGGCACGGTCTGGTTCAATTGTGTGTTCTACTTACACTCAACAGTTATATCCATTGCCATGCTCAGACCGATCTCGGCACGGTTTTAAAAGGGTAGTATAAATGGGACTTTAGAGGTGTTTGATGAAGTACGGGTCAGTAGGCTGGAACAAATGGATTCTGGGGAAATTGGTGCCTATTGGCCTCTTGTCAGGACTTAGAACGTTGGACTCAGAATTAAGGCAGACAGACTGAAGTGATTTATAAAAAATGCTTATCAAGTGTTTCGAAATCTGCATCTCATCAGCAAAGACTAGATGGCTGGAATCTCTTTAGGGGGAGAAACACAGGTTAGTGACCCAAAACTCTTATGGATGATGATAACGAGCATGTGAGTCACTAACCTGGTTTTTAAATTCAGTACGAGCCCAGAGAAATGAGTGGAATCCAGCCGGATGATGTCCAGCCACCCTGAGAGTTCCAGGCATTGAAGCCAAAGGTGCTGCAGAGCAGACCGAAAAGCAGTAGCCAGGAGACGAGGAAGAACATAAGAATCGGGATGAAGAATCCAAAGCTGATGTCAATGAGTCCTGGCCATAAGATCAGGAGAGGTACCAAAGGGGAATACAAGCCAGGGTAAGGAGAAAGCTCCAAGGCCGTTATTACACAGAATCTAATGGAAGTCTGAAGACAGGTCAGGCAAACAGATCAGAACAGGGGCAGATAAAAGCAGTTCAGGAGCAGAAACTAGTCAGGATCATGCAATCAGAATAAATACACAAGTTACGCTAGAGAACTCTCACACATGGCTCGAATAATCTGGCACTGGTGGCTGGGACCAAGCAGTTTAAATAGGGACTGGAACAGGTGGATCTGATGAAATTTAATGAAAACTTGGTGGAGGCAAGTGGATGAAATAAACTAATAATCCAATCATCAGTACCAAGATCATGACACTTCCAAATTTATCTTGCAATTTAACTTTGTAACAAAAGTCTTATTATAGACTGCCGTGGCATTTAATGAAGTTAGTCACGCTGTAAAATTTTTTTGTTAAAGGGGATTATTTTGGCAATGTTCTCTTTCCAGTTGGTGAAGACAGCTGACCTGGACCCCAGACACAATTACATCCTGGGCTTCCACCCTCACGGAGTTCTGGTAGCAGGAGCCTTCACCAACTTTTGCACCTACGCCACCAACTTCCCGCAGCTTTTCCCAGGCATTACCAGCTACATGCTCATGCTGCCTTTGTGGTTCAGAGCCCCGTTCTTCAGAGACTACATCATGTGTGCTGGTGAGGGCCTGTCAAGTTTATATCTGATCAGACTTTTCCTCCAACGGCCTCATCGTGTCCCACTGATAGTTATTTTAGCAGAGATCAGCATGATGGTACTTTATCAGACTTGAGAAATTGTTGTTTTCCCTGTTCTAAACTTGCAGGTCTGATTCCATCGGACAAAGAGAGTGCTACTTATCCGCTCCGCATGAGGCGGGGTGGCAGTGCTGTTGTGATAGCTGTTGGCGGAGCCCCAGAGGCTCTTGATGCTCATCCTGGTACCTTCAATGTGCTCTTGGCCAATAAGAAAGGCTTCATCAAAATGGCGATTGAGAATGGGTGAGTGCAAAAAGCCCCGGGGTTTAAAAAAGAAAAGGTTTCCTGTGGCAGCTACAGTAATCCCATTATTTGGAAACAGAGGCTCACTTAAGATACTAGCATGGAACTTCCTGGACTGAGATCCGATCAGAATAACATGCTATGTAAAACACAAGAGTTTCATTTCATTTTAAATATTGTTAAACCAAGACAAATGTAATCAAAATGTTTCAGAGCTCACCTGGTGCCAGTTTTCTCCTTTGGTGAGAATGAAGTGTTTGACCAAGTGGAAAACCCCAGAGGGACCTGGCTTCGGTGGGTACAGGAAAAGCTGCAAAGCATCATGGGTATATCCCTGCCTCTGTTCCACGCTCGTGGCATTTTCCAGTACTCCTTTGGCCTGATGCCCTACAGACGACCTATCCATACAGTCGGTGAGTGAGGAGGGTTGGTCTCTTGCTACTACAGGCTCTACCACATAAAGTAAAAATATTTATGATTTATACCCTTTAAATCTATTCCCAAGTTTCTCTCAGTTACAACAACAAAACCTATTGGAAATCATTCAAATTAACAAAACAACACAAATAAGGAAAGTAACAGATTTTTAAAAGTCTTCTAAAAAATTCAAATAAAGTCGAAAATCTAAAATCTTACAATAACCCAACCTTGCTTTAAACTCCCTCCGACCTATCCTTTAATGTTCTCGAACTGAACTGAACAAACCTCTGAGGCTAGAAACAGAACTAATTCATTTATTCTGAGATTTGACTGCTCTTAAAGGGGAATGGCCAGGTTCTATGCCTGTACAGATAACAACTATAATGTTTTGATCCTGATGAAATAAGGTCTTATAAACTAAACAGTCTTCCTAATGTGCTTAAATTGTTGTTTTTGAGCATAAATGAAATTCCAGGACTGGGCCAATGATCAGAAACAATGCTTTTCAAGTCTGAAATCAAATTTTTAAAAAAGTGTTTCTGAAAAGCTTTATCATAATTTCTTCTAAAGGGAGCTGGATTTTCTTGAAGGTGGATATCGTCATAGAACGGTAAATAAATACAAATTAAAGCCAGAAATTTAAGATTTGTTTTTCTTGTAAAAAATAAGAAAACATTTCCCATCTATTGCTAAATAATTTGCATTGATCCATCACACCAAATGCTCAGGAATCCCTTTTCTGTAATGTAAATTAAGAAAAAATATTAGGGTAATGAACACTTTTCCAAGTGTCTGTATGCCACATATTCACAGATGGGTCTTCAGAAAGAGCCCAACATACTGTAGGCCTGTGATGCTAGATGGCAAGCAGCCCTCATGCACGACACGTGCTTTAGATAAGCTGACCTCCGACAGCATCATGCAACACTGCAAACCATGAAGCTGATACAGACCTGGCACTTAGCAGGCTGCCCTGCACCTTGTCATCTCTCTGCAGTGGGCCGGCCCATTAAGGTGGAGAAGAAGCGGAGGCCGACTGCCGAGGAACTCGATGCCCTCCACCAGCTGTATATGGATGAGCTCAGCAATTTGTTTGATGAGCACAAAGGCAAATATGGGATCGACAAGGATGTTCATCTGAATTTTGTCTGACTTTGACCTGGGAACGAGGGGAACTAAATGTCTTCAGTATTTATTTGTTAAGCTCCGATGCTGCAGGTTCATTTAGTTTTAACTTTTAATCTAAGTTAGTTCATTTGATTCTTATGGAACCATATGTTCGATATAGCTACAGATTAAAAAAAGCTGCATTTTCTTTGATTTGAATTAAACCATACATGTGGTAGGAAAGTATTTCATTAGGTTAAATGAAAGGTTAATAGTTTATGGGACACCAGATTACTCACAGTTAATATTTTTCTAATATTTTACCAAATACAGTCTAAATAATTTTTTTATTTTTTTTATATAAAAATAGTTAATTTGTTTTAATTTGATCCAGATGTATGGAGTCATTAAAGTACCGTGAACCTGAATTTTGTTGCGACTTATTTATTTTCTTCGGCCAGTGGCTTTGCATCTTTGTCTTTTTTCCTTCTGTATATCCTGCCTGCTGGCCTCACTGTGGATGCAGACCTTGGCTCAATACTTCAAAGCGGTAAGGACATCGCAGCAGAGCGTCTGCTAACTGAATGGTGCTAGAAGTTAGGAAAAACCAGGACCAGGAAGCTGATGCTTGCTGACGACTGGATGCTTCCTGAATGCTTCCTGATGCCCTAGCTGTGACGGCCTAGCCACCGCAAGAAGCTTGTCGTCTGCTCATTATTCTTAGCATGACTGAATCCACAGATACAGCACCACTCACTGTGTAACAATGTTGGGGGCTGCTCAGTGGGTCAGTGGATAGCATTGTGGCCTCGCAGCAACAAGGGTCTTGGTTCAATTTCTGGCCTGCATGAAGTTTGCATGTTCTCTCTGTGCATGCATGGGTTCTCTCCAGGTACTCCAGGTTCCTCCAACAGTCCAAAAACATGACTGTTAAATTCTCTTTGTGTGTGTGTGTGTGTGTGTGTATGGTTCTTTGTCTCTGTGTTACCCTGTGATGAACTGGCGACCTACCGCCCATAGACAGCTGGAAATAGGCATCAACCCCCCCTCGTGACCCCAGCTGGGATAAAACATGATAGAAAATGGATGGATGGAAGATGAGTCAAAGATAATATAATCTCTTACATGTCACAACCAAAAGACCAAAAGAAATTGTATAATGACTTTTCAAGTAGACTACTTAGATTAAAAACTATTAAATTGAACTCAAACTGGATGAGATATATCCAGTTATATATTTTCCGACAATCTTAAGTATTGGGCTTGCTTCGGTGGCGCAGTGGTTAGCGCGCACCACCCATGTACAGAGGCCTTAGTCCTTGATATGGCTGATCTGGGTTCGAAAATCAGGTCCTTACCCGTATTTCTCTCCCCCTCTCTCGTACCCCCTTTCCTGTCAGCTCACTGTACAAAAAACAGCCATTAGCTCTGTAAAAACCTAAAAAAAAAAAAAAGCAATCAGCGATATTTGGCTTATGCTCCTCCTGATTTCGTGTCACTTCCTGTTTGAGACCTAGAGGAGACACGATTGGCTCATCACTTGATTTCTCCACCAATCCCCGAAGAGGCCTCCGTTTTTAAATTTCAAGTTCCTGAGAGAAGAGTTTGCTGTCCTTTTGTTGATTCGTGACATGGATTTTTCCCTCCTTCTTCTCCTCTTCACAGAGTATCCCGATAATTCAGAAAAATACTAGTTTCTTTTTTTCTGTGAATGCAATATGTTTCCGTATTTGATAGCTTTGAATTATTGTGTTTTTTGTTGTTTTATTTTGTAGATTTTAAAAGAGCTACTGGAGTTTATTAGATTTTTTTGTTTGTTTGTTTGGTTTGTTTGGCTTTGGTTGGTATCTGGTCAAACTTATTTTTTTTCTAAGGGATTTAAGTTATAGCTCTGATTTTAAGATGTAAATTAGTTTTACACTGCAAAAAAATCTAAATCTAGACTAGTCATTTTTTTCTTAAAATAAGTGCATTTGTTCTTGAATTGAGGAGGTAAAAGAGACATTCTGCCAATGGAAAAAGACAATTTATGCTTAAAATAAGAAAACACAATTGCATTGTCTTATTTCGAGTGCATATTATCTAATTATCTTATTTTAGGAGTAAAATTACTCATTCCATTGGCAAAATATCTCATTTACCTTCTCAAATTAAGGGTGAATACACTTAATTTAGGAAATTTTTACTTATTTCTACATAGTTTTTGCAGTGTAGTGGATTTTTGTTTTGCAAAATCATCATTTTGTGCACCTAAACATCAGTCTGCAGGTGGGGAAACTAAACTAAGTGCAAAGGTTTGTATCACATCCATTTAGGAGGTCTCTGAATTAAACCATTTGGAAAAGCATAAAGAAACCGATGAGATGATAAAATAGATAAAACTTTTTTTTTTTTATAGGAATGAGCAAGTTCAGATGAACAAAGTGAAACTGCAAGATTAAGATTATTTAAAGAATTACAGCGCTGCACTTTTCTGAAATCTGTGATCCGAGTTTGAATCCCAAAATTTACAAATCACTCGAACATATAGTTGCATGAAAAATGGATGATTTAATTCAATCAAACCAAGTATCATGGAGAAAGCATGAGTATTTTCTTTTTTTTTTGAGTCACAGATCATTTTCAAAATTAGCAGAAACTGAGCAAAAAAATGAAAGGTAGAGTGAGGTAAGAGCACTATTTCCTCAGATCTGTGTGTCAACAGACTGTGGTTGGGTCTGGGACTTTGTGCAAGAACTGTTACTTTTTAAAACAGTCTAAATAAAAAATATGCTGCAACAATATATGATAAAACATCCAAAAAACAGCAATAACCTCTGGTTATGCAAATCTTATAGTTAATGTGTGTCTTCCATCTTTTGAAAAATAATTTTCCTTCACATGCTCTGAGCACAATTGGGTATTTTTTTTGGATTTTTACAGTTTGTATCTGCTTATTACCGTACTTCTAATGAAATCAAAATGGGAAAACATGTACCATCATTGCCTACTTAGAATTATGTTCTAAAGTTAAAAGTTTTGTAAAAAGATTATTGTTTGTTTTTCTAATAATTGTCTAATGATTCTTATATGTTTATTGTAAGAATAACCATCTTTTTCATGATAAGTTGTGATTTCTTTTGCATAGATATATCTTTAACCATGGGCAGTCTAAGGCACACCTGTGCACCAATGGTGGTGTCTAATCATCATTTTGGTATGGCACACCTGTCAGATGGGATGGATTATCACAGCAAAGGAGAAGTGCTCACAATCATCGAGTTAGATTTGTTTGTGAACAATATTTGAGGTAAAAAAAAAACAAAAGTGCTGCCATGCAAAAAAATCTTTTGCATTGGTTTTGTTGGGCAGCTTGATGCGCAGATAATGAAAGACCAGTTTAAGCTTCTTTGAGAAACATATTTTTGGAGAACATTCAGACAGTGACAGTGGGTCCAGAGACCTCCAGAAAACCTTCAAGAACTCCCTGAATCACAGATGACTCAATTTAAACTGTCTACTGACAGTTTCACAATAAGATTTGTGAGCTTTACCCAAATCGTTGAAAAGCCCTTGAGATAACCTTTCACCTCTAACTCTCACTGTGACTGCTGCATCTGCAGAGCAGAGCTTTTAAGAGCATGAAATAATAATTAAAGAAACAATTTTAGATCTTAAATGGCAGAAGGAGGACTGGGTAGGCTGGTAATCATTAGTTTTAATAATGTTGTACGTCATATTTTCTCTCAGTGATGTCATAAATCAATATGTAGTCAGAAAGTCAGAAAGCAGAGGTTTTGGTCGACTAGTGGAGTAATGAGGAACAGAGTAATATGAGATAAAATCTGTGGGTAAAAGGAAGTTTATATTTTAAGCAACACTTTTGAATATATCTACATATACCTTGCTAAAAAATAAATAAAGAGAACACATAAACAACACAATATAACTTCAGTTAAATCAAACTTCTGTGAAATTAAACTGTCCACTTAGGAAGCAACACTGACTGATATTAAATTCAGTTAGCAAGACACCCAATAAAGGAGTGCTTCTGCATATGGGGACCACAGACCACTTCCTAATACCTTTGCTTTCTGGGTGAAATTTTGGTCACCTTTGAATGTTGGTGGTGCTTTCACACTCGTGGTATCATAAGAAAGACTGGTTCAGTGGCTCAGGAAGTGCACCTCATCCAGGATGGCACATCAATATGAGCTGTGGAAAGAAGGTTTGCTGTGTCTGTCAGTGTAGTGTCCAGACAATGGAGGAGCAATCAGGAGACAGGCCAGTACACCAGGGGATGTGGAGTAGGCCATAGGAGGGCAACAACCCAGCAGCAGGGCCGATGCCTCCGCCTTTGTGCAAGGAGGAACAGGAGGAGCACTGCCACTGTCCTGTGAAATGACCTCCATCAGGTCACAAATGCACGTGTCTGCACAAATGGTTAGAAACCGACTCCATTAGGATGTTATCAGGGCCCAACGTCCATAGATAGGAGTTGTGCTCACAGTCCAATACCGTGCAGGACACTTGGCATTTGCCAGAGAACACCAGGATTAAGATATTTGCCACTGGCGCCCTGTGCTCTTATCAGATGAAATAAGGTTCACACTGAGCATGTCAGAGACATGACAGAGCCTGGAGATACTGTGGAGGGTGATCTGCTGCCTGAAACATCCTTCAGCATGACTGGTTTGGTAGTGGATCAGTAATTCTGTGGGATGGCATTTCTTTGGAAGGCCGCACAACTCTCCATGTGCTCGCCAGAGGTAGCATGACTACCATTAGATGCCGAGATGAGATCCTCAGACCCCTGGGTTCCTCCTAATGCAGGACAATGCCAGGCTACATGTGGCTGGAGTGTGTCTGCAGTTCTTGCAAGATGAAAGCATTGAAGCTACGCACTGTACCGCCCATTCCCAAGACCTGAATCTGATTTATGACATCTGGGACATTATATCTTGATAAGTGAGCTTCTATTTACATTATATAATTATGTGCTTTAAACTGTTCCTTTTATTGAATCATTTATTTTTTTCAAAATAAAACTAGTTTGATCAAAATAGGTCATACTTGTAATATTGATTTTGTTGTTCTTGCACCACAGATTATTTTTATTTTATTTACTATTAATTGCTGTAGCTAATTCTCAGAACAAAAATGTATAAACCTGATGAAACTTACTGTAAATGAAATTCCTGCTACTTTATTTTCATCATTTCTGGCATCACTTGATGATACACAGATGTCTTATCAGAGATATGATTGTTCCTTATATCCCTAACAGAGCAATTTGCTGCTGGTTTATTAGTGGTTCCTAGAACTTCTAAAATTAGAATGGGAGTCAGATCTTTTAGTTATCAACTTCCTCTCCTGTGGAACCAATAGAGCTTTGGAGTTGACGTCACAGGATATGACGTTTTCGTCGCTCGGCGCCATATTTGGGGTCCACAGACCAGAAAAAACATTTTCGGCGTTTTCGTCGTGTTAGCGCTGTATTCTCCTCTTCCACAATGCTGAAAAGCAGTTTTAAACAAAGTGGGCTATATCGCGAAAAGCTTCTCCCAGAAGCCAAGAAACGCTACATGGAAAAAATAGCGAAAATTGGACATAACGACCCGTTTGAGATAAAAAATTGGAGCAGAAACCCCGATCATTTACCTCATTTTACATTCCCAGACATATTTACATACCTGGTCTGTGGTGTCAGTGCTTACACCGCGAATCAGTTCAAGAATTATAAGTCAATGGAGGCACATGTCCAGTTTACGAATGGCTAGGTACATGATTTGGACATTTTTACCCCACCTGATTGCGAATATGTTGTGGTTCGAACAAAGGTAAGTTCTGAGCTCCTTAATTTTATGTACATTCTTAAAGTACATTATTTTAAAGTCAAACAGAATGTTTCTTGGTATGAGTACTATAAAGTGTGAACACGTTATTATTAAAGTACTAATTGATTTGCGAAGTTCCAAGTTTGAATTAAATTACGGCAATTCCACTGCATTTTTAATTCCTTTGAGCTCGTCTAATAACAAGATAGAAATTGTGTGTTTGCAGGTTATGCACTCTCAGAGACTCTGTGAGCCTCCGTTAACACCGTGGGTCATGCTGAGCAACACTGTTGAGTGTGCACATTGCACTTGCATGGCAGGGGTAGCAGAGACCTGCACCCATATAGGTGCCCTACTTTTTAAGGTGGAAGCAACAGTGAGGATACGAGGCACAAAAACTGTTACAGATGAGCCAGCCTACTGGATATTACCTGGCAATCTGAAGAAGATTCACGCAGAAGTTGGCCATAAAATTTACTATAGTACTTCAGCTTCTCAAAAAAAGATACTTGACCAAAATATCCTTGCTGGAGTCTCAACACCAGCCAGAAGAAACCGTCCGCAAAAAAGAAAAATCTCACCTGCAAATCTGGAAGATTTGGATCCTCTGCTTGACACACTATTAGAGCATGCCAAAGCTGTTGGTTTGTCAGGAATGGAGAAGTATTACACATTATTCACACACACAGAAGAGCAGTCAGTTAAGTTACCTCTGTCACTTGCCTCTCTGTACAACAAAAACACCCACTCCCATGATTTGTCAACTCTTTTGCTGTGCTGTGAAAAATACAAAAATGCTGCAATAGTGACTGATGAGCAGGCAGAAGCTATTGAAAAGCACACAAGACTGCAGCACAAGTGTTCTGCCTGGTATGAATGTCAAGCTGGACGAATTACAGCATCCTCTATGCATGCTGTATTTGCCACCAGTTTGGAAAGCCCAGCGCTTACAGTTGTAAAACAGGTGTGCAACCCAGGCAACACCATGTCTACTGCACAAACAAAATGGGGTGTGAATCATGAGGTTGATGCACAAAGGGCCTACATTAAATTAAGAGCTTGTCACAAAAATCTAAAAGTTAAAAAGTGTGGTTTCATCATCATCATGTTGTGTGGACCCAGAAAGACATGGCTGTTGTCCGTGTCTTTCCAGATCAGGAATTCTGGGAACCACGTCTACAAAAAGCACAAAGTTTCTTTAAAAACATTTGCCTTCCAGAACTTGTTGGTAGATATTTCTCAGAGCACACCTGTACTCCAGCTTCAAGGGAGACATAGTCTAACAATCTTGTCAAGAAGCATGTAAATCATTCTGCTAGACTAATATTTGCACTTTTTTTCTCTAGCAATTTTTTCTGATGGTTGGCACATTTGTTACCTGTAATGTTCACTTACATGTTACATTTCCACTGAAAAATGTCCAATAGAACTAATATTTAAAATGTGACTATTTCATATTATTTTTCACTCTGAAATGATTTAAATACACGTTGAATGTTTAAATATGGGCTCTTGGTCATATTGTTTACATTGTTTACCGCAAAATGTCTGATTATATAAGTATTTAATCAGAAAATATTTATCTAAAAATCTAATCTACTTCATGTATATTATATTAAATTTTTTCAAATTTTACTTAGACTGTTATGAAGTTCATCAACTGTTTACATGCAACTTCAAGTGCTTGAATCAAAAGTCTTATCAATGTTTACCAGATCAATTTATTAAATGAGAGAAAACAATCCCTTACATGTTATTATTCAAATCTACACATTTCCATAGAAAATCATGAATGGAACAAATACAAATTTCTTTTTTACTATATGTATTTTACACAACAGTGCTAACTGTACAAATACAATTTTGTTTTTTTTCTATCTACATTTTACATAAAACAGTACTAACCATACAAATATGCCAAAAGAATAAATGCAGAAAATCTTTTTTCAATCTGCATTTTAATTAATATCAGTGGAGCATTGGAGTTTCATATTCACATGTACAGGTTTCATTTTCATTAGGTTTCACAACCACACTAGAACACATGTTCACTAAGCAGCAGCACACAAACACAATCTTGTCAAGAAGTGTCACCTCTTCACTCTCACATGTAAGCAGCAACCTAATTGGTATAGTTCTGTGTAACAGTTTGTATTTGTTCCTCATGCAGCCAATCACTCTTTCCACATGAATTCTGAGGTGAGCTACAGCTCGCGAGTCTTCGACATCTTTAGCATCCAGTTGACATCTCCCTTTAGTGAATGATGGCATCTTGACCTCAGCACACATCACTCCTACACTGTCCTTAATATCAAAGCCTCTGTCTGCTAACACAATGTCCCCAGGTAATAAATTGGAGAGAAGGCCACAGTTTTCTGTAATGTGCTTGTCTGAAGTACGTCCACCCCATCCCTTAGAAATAAAAGAAATCGACCCATGTGGTGTTATACCAATAAGGTATTTCATAGTGTGTCTTCCTTTGTACCGGGAGTAGGATTGTGCACGTGCTTTTAAATTTGAGGGTCTTTCTGTGCCTAATTCAAAACAATCAACAATAATTGCTACATGTTTTCCAAATGTTTCCAAAAACTGAGGAGACATTGTGGCTTGTAAACAATGCCTCTCAGGCCAGCTTACCATGGGCTTAAGGCGTGCATACAACACATCAAGGGTGTCAGCAAAGACAGTCGACAGAGTTTTGTGTGACACACTGAAAAGATGGCAAAGATGCAGAACAGGTAAATCAAGTCTTAGACGCATTAGTGTAAGTACAACCATTTGAAACTGTGAAATCTTTTTTGATTCTGACAGAAAAGGCCTAATAGTGTTAAACAATGATAATAAAATGACAAAGCAAGGAAGTCCTGTATAATATTTTACTTTTTTTGTGTCATCCTTAAAAAAATCTGTGTCCAGCTGTTTTTTATTCAGCTCTGACCTGAGCTTCCTGTTCTCCTGTAACAAGCGATTTATTTCTTCTCTTCTCTCTTCACACAAGTGACATTCGATTTGTTGCCTTTTTGATGCTAATTCATGTTCCTCGTCAGAGTCTGCAGCCTTGCTGAGCTCCTCTCCTGGGGTTTCCTCCACAGCCTCTCGAACTCGCTCCTCTTCCATTGCCTCAACTACTGTGTTTTGTTTTACCTCTTCTGGTGTTTTTGATGTAATCTCTGTAACTTGCTCCGGTTCTTGTTTTTCTACCATGGTCTTTGGTGCCTGGCCTTCAACTGCGCTGCTGTATCGCCTCTTTAAACAACGCACAGGTCGGTCCGATGTTTTGGCGTTTATCTCGCAGTGACCCATGTTTAGCGTTGGAACCCAGTCTGGATTGAGCTCATCCATTTCGTATGACGGCTTGCCTTTAAGAGAACAAATCGGAACACACATCAGTATTAATACTGTGAATTATAACATTAGAAAACTTAAATAGTTTACTTGACAATAGTGGAATAACCCCGATGTCCACTAACAAAACTCGGACTACGCTACTTAAAAATATTAGCCCAATCTACTTAAATTAACTCGACATAAACTGAACACAAGTACACCCGGAAAAAAACCATAGCAAAAAAATTATGACTTAAAAACAAAGCGAATTTAGACACTCACCAGAATGGAAATGTCTGGAGCAAACTCGTAGGTTTCTTGAGATGTTGGAGAAGGTAATATCAGAACGTCTTACCGCTGATACCCAGGCCATTCCTCGCCTTTTTGTTAGCTCAGATACCTTAGCCCCCTCGCGTTGTTTCCAGGCAGGAAAAGTGTAAAATGAAAGTCCATTTTCTATCTTTGTACAGCTGCGGTCGTGTGACCTAACATTACACCCAATAACACAGCAAGTTCGAACCATTGCTTACTTAGATTCTAAAAATCTGCGAGAATGTCGAGATGTCGCTTTTGCCAGTTACGTTTGTGGACCCCTAAGATGGCGCCGGTGCTCCTCCGCCTTGGGAAGTGACGTCACGCTCCAAAGCTCTATTACCATGTTTAGCCCATGAGGCAGACACCCTGTCTACTTTTAAGGGTAGGCTTAAAACTTACCTTTCTGATGAAGCTTATAGTTAGAGTGGCTCAGGTAATCCTGAGCTATCTCTATAGTTATGCTGCTATAGGCTAAGATTACAGGACGACATACAGTAGGGTCCCCTTTTTATCATACTGCTTAATTCTCTCTAATCTCCCACTGCAGAAATTGATAGTCCAATCTCTGCTTTTTCTCATAGTAGCTCCATCTGGTCTGTTCCTGTTTGGCTGTGACTCCATCCTGGAGAGTAATATCAGCTGTGCTGCTGCCATTAACACCTTTGTTTATAGATGTTGGAGATCTGCGTGTTTTTCAGTGTAGTCCTGTTTCTCTGACTGTGACTGGCTGGATGTGCTCTCTTCATCCTCTGACATGGGAGCTGGCTCAGAGCTCGTCTGCCTGTTTCCTGGACGGTGCCGCCTTTTACAGTTGTTTTTGTATGTCTGCTTCTTTCTCCTTGAACCCCAGTTGGCCTTCGCAGATGGCCGCTCACACTGAGCCTGGTTCTGCTGGAGGTTTCTACCTGTTAAAAGGGAATGTTTCCCCTCCACTGTCACTACAAGCATGCCTGCTGCCAGCAGAGAGTACTACTTTGAAGTAGGGCTGGGCGATATAGAAAAAAAGCTTATCAATAAAAAAAAATGCATATTGATCGATATCGATAATTATTGAAAAGATTTGAAACCATATTTTATGTGCAGCTCTGCCTGTACTTTTTATGATATTGCTAAATGACTTAATTTTAATAAAAAACACAAACACAGACTTCCAATTAAATATTTATTTAACCAACTTTTTTAACCATAACAGAATTGATTTAAAGAAAAATAACTTGAGAGACCTGGGTTATGTTATTAAATACTGACAAAGAATAAACTAAAGTGACCAGAAAAGTGACCAAAATAAATATAACAAATAAATAAATGCCCCCCCACCGCCGCCGCCGCCCCCGTTTCCTGCTTTAACCTGAGTTACTTTGAAGTTTCTGGCCCCTCAGCATTTTTATCTCAATTGTTAGAACTACGTGGGAAACTGCCCAGAACTGAATATATATATATATATATATATTTTCCCGAAATTCCCGAAGATTCCTCGGAGGAGAGCCGCGCCGGGGATTACACAGCTCGTACTCCTGCGGGTGTGAGCGGCTGAGATGATAAAAAAAAAAAAAAGAGTTGGTTGTGTTATCAGACTTGGTTTTCACTGGTTCCCGACACATTTTACAGATGACTGTGGTTTGTTTTTTGTCCGACTTGCCATGACCAAAATACTGCCAAACTGGCGAACTACCAAAACCCTTCTTTGGAGCAATTTCCTCCGCCTCTCCTTGCTGCGACATCTTCATGTGCTCTGTGTTGTGGTTTGAGAGGGCAGCGCTTTGTGACGGTGTGCCTGGGTCCGCGATTGTGATTGGTTGGGAGGAAGTAGTGACTAGCATAAACCTACATGCTAGGCTACAATGAGAAGGAAGGAAAACTACGTTTCTTTTTTATCAAACTTTTATCGACCCTCTTTTTTTCTATTGCGCCACACGTCTATCGACCGATATATATCGTTATTGAATTATCGCCCAGCCCTACTTTGAAGTATTCAATGCAGGTCCAGCAGATTACAAAACAGCTTCTTCCCCAATGCCATCAGACTGCTGAACTGTTGAAAAGACTCATACTAATGCGTTTTTTTTTTTTTTTGCACCATTTTTTTCTTCCACACTGTTTACATTTGATCACTGCTGCACTTGGAAATGTCATGAGAGCTGTACAAAACAAAATTTCAAAAGTTGTCTAAGTATTAATAGTCATAACATGTAAAGCGTCTGACCTCCTTATCCCTGCATCTTAAAAACAAAAACAACATGATGTACATTTAGTTTTGAAGATCCTCAGCCACTGATGGACAGATCTGATCAATAAAATCAATCATTGTTTGGCTTTGTTTTTCTTTTTTTTTTTTCATTCTTATCTGAAGTCAGCTTTCAGAGCCTGGTGTTGGATCAGTGTCCTAAATGATAAGGCCGTCTGTGAACTTTGGCAGAAACCTTAAATATGAGATTGCAGCTGCTCTGATATTTCCACATTAATTTCAGTTGGCATACTGGACAATGCCCCCATCATTACAACACAGTCAGGGCAAAATTTCAGCATGAATTTTCTGCTGGACTTAGAAAAAAAATGCTGACAGGAAAAAATTGCTGCAGGGATTTTATTTAAAGTATATAAATGATGAAGAAATAGAATTGCACTTCGGGGATTTGGGTAATCTAGCTGCTCATGGCTGATGACTGAATGGTGTCAGACATATCAGTTGGCTTTGAAGGACCCAAGAATAACAACGTTATTGACTTATTTTTCAAGACTCTGATCAAAGTACAAAGGAAATCACTGTGTTCTCGAAATCCTGCAGCATATCTTATCTTCGCCTTTCTCTAACAAAAACACAACAGAAGTGGTGTTCAGATGCCTGTTCAGAAATATTGATCATTCAGCTGAATTAATATCTGGGACATAAGATTAAACAGCATACATTAACTGTTTTATTAGACCTTAATAACACCTCTAATGTTATCTATTAGGGAACTTTGGCTTTTGTATGATTTGGCTTCGCTTGGATATTACCTAATAAAATGACTGGAACATGTGATAGGACCTTGGTTAATTCAATAGTAGCTTCAGGAGACCTATTGGCCTTTACTTTCAAGACCATACAGTCTACATCAGAAAGAATAAAACAATGACTTTTATTAAAATGTGGAAACAGGGCCGCATGATAGTCATAAAACATAAAAACCTAATAGATTCTGCACCGATGTGACATCATCATAAAGTGTTTTTTTTCACCAATCAATTAACAGGTTAAGGTGAGAAATTCAACACTGATGTAAAAATTGAAAACAATCAAAGTTACAATAAAAACTGAACGATAAGAAGAGTCAGTGCTAGAATAAATCATCTGAGCATGTTTGATCATGGTATTTAAAACTTTACTGGAGTTAATGGAAACTTGCTCTCATGGCTTTGTGTCTCTGTGTCCTTTGGTGTTCCTGAAGGATCAGTGCTTGGTCGACCGATTTTCTCTCCATCTTCTACCTCTTGGTTTCCTTTTAATATCACCTTTTAATATCACTTTCCATTGCTACGCTGACAATGTCCAACTGGACAGACTCTTCACTAGAACCAGAACTAAACATGGATAAGCAGCATTTAGTTCCTATGCTCCACTTATCTGGAACAAACTTCCAGAAAACTGTAAAAGTGCTGAAAGCCTGAGTTCCTTTAAATCAAGACTAAAAACACATTTGTTTAGGATTGCCTTCAACTGTTCTAGTTAAACAGTTCAACTAAAAGATTGTTAGTTAAACTTTTTTATTTTCTTTAGTCCAACTGTTTTTAACATTCTTTTTTTTGTCTGCATTTTTGGCTGTTACACTGTGTCAAGATCAGGGATCTTGTGGCTGTCATATTGTCATATCATATTGTGTCAAGGTCAGGGATCTTGTGGGTACCATATTGTGTCAGGATCAGGGATCTTGGCACAATATGATACCCACAGGATCTTGGATCTTGTGGGTATCATATTATGTCAGAATCAGGGATCTTGTGGGTACCATATTGTGACAGGATCAGGGATCTTGTGGGTACCATATTGTGTCAAGGTCAGGGATCTTGTGGGTACCATATTGTGTCAGGATCAGGGATCTTGTGGGTATCATATTGTGTCAGGATCAGGGCTCTTGTGGGTATCATATTGTGTCAAGGTCAAGGATCTTGTGGGTACCATATTGTGTCAGGATCAGGGATCTTGTGGGTATCATATTGTGTCAAGGTCAGGGATCTTGTGGGTACCATATTGTGTCAGGATCAGGGCTCTTGTGGGTATCATATTGTGTCAAGGTCAAGGATCTTGTGGGTACCATATTGTGTCAGGATCAGCGATCTTGTGGGTATCATATTGTGTCACGATCAGGGATCTTGTGGGTACCATATTGTGTCAAGGTCAGGGGTCTTGTGGGTACCATATTGTGTCAGAATCAGGGATCTTGTGGGTATCATATTGTGTCAAGGTCAGGGATCTTGCGGGTATCATATTGTGTCAAGATCAGGGATCTTGGCACAATATGATACCCACAGGATCTTGGATCTTGTGGGTATCATATTATGTCAGAATCAGGGATCTTGTGGGTACCATATTGTGTCAGGATCAGGGATCTTGTGGGTATCATATTACGTCAGGATCAGGGATCTTTGCGCAATATGATACCCCCAGGATCAAGGATCTTGTGGGTATCATATTGTGTCAGGATCAGGGATCTTGTGGGTACCATATTGTGTCAGGATCAGGGATCTTGTGGGTATCATATTGTGTCATGTTCAGGGATCTTTTGGGTACCATATTGTGTCAAGGTCAGGGATCCTGTGGGTACCATATTGTGTCAGGATCAGGGATCTTGTGGGTATCATATTGTGTCAAGGTCAGGGATCTTGTGGGTTCCATATTGTGTCAGGATCAGGGATCTTGTGGGTATCATATTGTGTCAAGGTCAGGGATCTTGTGGGTACCATATTGTGTCAAGGTCAGGGAACTTGTGGGTACCATATTGTGTCAAGGTCAGGGATCTTGTGGGTACCATATTGTGTCAGGATCAGGGATCTTGTGGGTATCATATTGTGTCAGGATCAAGGATCTTGTGGGTACCATATTGTGTCAGGATCAGGGATCTTGTGGGTATCATATTGTGTCAAGGTCAGGGATCTTGTGGGTACCATATTGTGTCAGGATCAGGGATCTTGTGGCTACCATATTGTGTCAAGGTCAGGGATCTTGTGGGTACCATATTGTGTCAAGGTCAGGGATCTTGTGGGTACCATATTGTGTCAGGATCAGGGATCTTGTGGCTACCATATTGTGTCAAGGTCAGGGATCTTGTGGTTACCATATTGTGTCAGGATCAGGGATCTTGTGGGTACCTTATTGTGTCAAGGTCAGGGATCTTGTGGGTACCATATTGTGTCAGGATCAGGGCTCTTGTGGGTATCATATTGTGTCAAGGTCAAGGATCTTGTGGGTACCATATTGTGTCAGGATCAGGGATCTTGTGGGTATCATATTGTGTCAAGGTCAGGGATCTTGTGGGTACCATATTGTGTCAGGATCAGGGCTCTTGTGGGTATCATATTGTGTCAAGGTCAAGGATCTTGTGGGTACCATATTGTGTCAGGATCAGCGATCTTGTGGGTATCATATTGTGTCACGATCAGGGATCTTGTGGGTACCATATTGTGTCAAGGTCAGGGGTCTTGTGGGTACCATATTGTGTCAGAATCAGGGATCTTGTGGGTATCATATTGTGTCAAGGTCAGGGATCTTGTGGGTACCATATTGTGTCAGGATCAGGGCTCTTGTGGGTATCATATTGTGTCAAGGTCAAGGATCTTGTGGGTACCATATTGTGTCAGAATCAGCGATCTTGTGGGTATCATATTGTGTCAAGGTCAGGGATCTTGTGGTTTGAAAAAAACAACGTTGTGTTTGAAAAAAATAGGTCCAGGACCTATAAAGTCAACAAGGTTGACAGAAGTTGGTAAAGACGTCATTGTTGGAGTTTGCATTTTTTTAAATTATTTTTATTATTTTTATTTATTTATTTTCTTATTTTATTCTTACTTGCTTTGATTCTGTTTTATTTTCCTATATTTTAATCATGTAAAGCACTTTGCATTGTCTTTGTACTGAATTGTGCTATACAGATAAATTTGCCTTACCTTGCCTTGCCTTGCCTAATGACATCTGCGTTTTAGAGGCCTGTTTATCAGCTATTAGATGCTGGCTGTCAAATAAAAGACAGGACAGACTTAATGGTAATCAGACCCCAAAAACAGTTGCACTCATCTCTAAAATGTGACAACTATGTGATAAAATTAAGGAACACGATTAAGAACCTGGGAGTATGGTTTCATCCTCATCTTACTTGCGAGCCTTACAGCAGGTGAATAGGACTACCTTTAATTATCTTATAGAAAAGTGCCAGAATTAGCCATTCAATGAAGCAGAGATTCTTACCCATGGATTTCTGTCCCCAGACATTGATTACTGCAATGCCCTTCTCCCTTGGTTACAGAGGAACAACTTATGAGGTTTGCAGACATGTCTAAATGCGACTGTTTGTGTTTAATAAAACTGAAATGTACATGACCCTTCAATGGCTGCCCTATCATGCTGGAGCTGAGTTTAAGACCCTGTTGTTAAGGCTAAACTGTTACCATCTGGCGGGGTCTAACTTCTTGGACACCGAGTTCTTAGATCTCAAGAAACCTGCCTTTTAAAAATCCCTAAAGCAGAAAGAAAACCTTCTCCCTTCGTGCCCCTTTGCTTTGGAACAACCTTCCTCTCTACATCATGTTCTTAGGATGTTTGAAAGCGACGTTAAACATACACTTTTTTCACTGTGTCCAAGACATCTAAAATTAGGTACACCTACCCACCTGCTTATTAACACAAAATTTCTCACCAGCCAATCACATGGCAGCAACTCAGACCCCATTAACACGAAGGGAAAAGGCTGATATTTCCCTGCGTTTTGGCCTCTCGTTTACACCAGAACCCCGTTTTTAATCACAGAAAACACTTATTTCTAAAATCTTTGGCCAAAGTGGACATTTCTGATAAAGGTGGTTATGTGCTGCCATGCCAAAAGGAATAATCAGTGTTTTAGCTTCTTAAACGTCAAATTATGCGTCAGAAAATCCTTAACGCCATGTGAGCGCCTGATGTTTACAGTTTCTGGCATAGTTATTGGCGCTCGACAGCTTATTTATGTGGGTTGATGTAAATGACAAGTTTTTTTAAAACAATGTGCGTGCACAATGTTATTATTGAAAATGTAGGGGGGGGGCATTCATTTCTCTAAATATGTGTAAATGTGGCCTCAATGCATTTAGGTATGTAGACATGGTGAAGACGATCTTCTGCAGTTCAAACCAAGCATCAGAATGGAGAAGAAAGTGGTTTAAGTGACTGAATGTGGCATGGTTGTTGGTGTCATAGTATTTCAGAAAGTGCTGAGCCACTGGGATTTTTATGAACAACCATCTCTAAGGTTTACAGAGAACGGTCCGAAAACCAAAAAATATCCAGTGAGTGGCTGTTCTGTGGGCTCAAATGACTTGTTGATGCCAGAGGTAGGAGGAAAATGGCCAGACTGGTTGGTGTTGATATAAAGGCAAAAGTAACTCAAATAACCACCTGTTACAACGTAGGTATGCAGAAGAGCATCTCAGAATGTAAAACAACAACCTTGAGGCGGATGTACCACAGCAGCAGAAGGCCACACTGGGTCTGATCTTGTCAGATAAGAACCGGGAACTGAAGCTACAATTCATACAGACTCAACAAAATTGGCCAATAGAAGATTGGAAAAACGCTGTCTGGTCTGGTGAGTCTCTATTTCTGCCTCGACATTCAGATGGTACGGTCAGGATTTGGTGTCAACAACATGAAAGCTTGGATCCATCCTGCCGTGTATCAATGGTTCAGACTGGTGGTGGTAATGTAATGGCATGGACGATATTTCCTTAGTTTAACTTAGCATTTTGTCAACGCCACAGCCTACCAGAGGTTGTTGCTGACCATGTCCATCCCTTTATGACCACAGGGTAGATATCTTTTGATGGTTAATTCCAGCAGAATAACAAGTAAATCTTCTCCGACTGGTTTCCTGAACATGACTACGACTTCACTGCATTAATGAACTCCACGGTCACCAGATTTCAATGCACTTAAACACACAAACACATAGCGGGAGAGTTGTCATGGATGTTCAGCTGACAAACCTGTAGCATCTACATGCTATCACGTCAATATGGACCAAACTCCCTGAGGAATGTTTCCAGGAGCATTTTAAATCTATGCCACGAAGGATTAATGCAGTTCTGAAGGCAAAAGTCGTCCAAATAGCAAGCTGCACACACTGTAATAAAGTGGTAGGTGAGTGTAGATTGTCAACTCTCCTTTTAACAGTTCAGCACTTTCTACGAACATATTTTCTTAAATAAATTTTATTATTGAATCTTTTTTAAGATTAAATTTTTTAGAAACACAGCCAAGAGATGCATGGTTGCATTGCAGATGAGGCTGGTTGTTTCTCAACTCCAGGTTCATGTCAAGGACTGTCTGATAGTTTTGTTCCAAAGGCTGCTATGAGTCTTGGCTTGGTCTCATAATTTAGTCAGTTTTGGGGAGAATTGCATCAGAAACTAAGTACAGTACAGATTCTTTCCAAAAAAGTGTCAAACTTTCATTTAGGGTTATTAAACATGAAGACTTTGAAATATGTTAAAAACCATGTAAACAAAATCCTAAGGGAGATTAAACACTGACATTATTATTTCCCTTTACATTTTAACATCTACGGATGCCACCATACAGTCCAAAAGTCCAACAAAGACATTTGGAACAAAGATGGAATTAAATTTCAAAGGTCTTCCTGTATGTTCTGGCTGCAATGCTAAAAGCAAATTATTTCAGACTAATAATAATTCAGACTCACTATTGTAACATAATTGTAATATATAAATTCAAAACAGACGTATACCAAAAACCAATCAAACGTATACTAAGTTGTCACACAAATATATTTATATGAATTAAAACAACAAAAAAATATTATAAAAACAAAACATAATTTAATTAACAGGTTTACTTTTTGTACATAAATCTTGCCCTTCGGAGGCTTTGTGAAGACAAATCTGTGTTTTGGATGGTCCAATATTGCTTCACAAAACTAAAAAAATAATATGCCAGTTTAATAATAGGAAACTATTAGTCAAATTTATATTTTTATAATATATGAAAAATAAAACCTATTTATATTCTGAGAATGTGTTTTTTTAAGAGCAACTATGCAAATTAACAAACAACTACAAAAAGTACAATATATTATATTATTTTCCTTGTGAATCCCAGATTGTTCGTTCTTCTTTGCCTTTTCTAAAGAGTGCTTTAAATCAGTCCTACCTGTCTTTATCCATACTGGGGGAGATCATTGATGTTTGAAAAAGGAGGTAGAATAAAGCGTTAGCCTCGCTACATGCATGTAGCCAAGCCTCCTTGCTAAACAAGGCCCTTAAAGGACCGAGTGAACAGTCTCCATCTATCTTTGGACTGCTGATCAATATTGATGTTCAGCTTATCAGGTCCAGGATCCTTCGCCTCCAGCTTCTCTTGGTAAGTACACTTAAAGGTGTTGTTCCAGATTATTAACATAGAAATACATTAGGCTTTTTGATTAACTACCACATTTGTGACATATTGACCATAATGTCAAAAAAACTCGTACCTTAACATTTATTTGGGGAGGTTGAAGTAACAGGTTATTGTTTATGACAATATGAGAAAGTTTATCCATCTTCTAGTCCAATGAGGGTGACAGTTAATGGAGCCTAGCAGAAAAGTCAGGGAGGTGTAGAGAGACGTAATGCACACTCTCAAACCTCAGGACAATTTAATGTCCCTTCAGAGTAAGACTACTTATTCTGGACTCTGAGAGGAAGCTGGAGTACCCAGAGAGAACCCATACATGCAAAGAGACCCTATAGATTGGGGTTCAAACCCATGACCGTCCTGCTGCAAGCAAAAGGTAAGGACTACAGAAACTTTATCATATTTTTACTTAAGTGAAGCTAGTGAACTAAAGCTAGCTAGCAGGGCACCCTGCCTGTAGCTTAAAGTAAGAGCATGGTGCCGCCGCTTATTTTCATATCTATTCATGCAGTAACCATGTATTTTAAAGTGTTATTTTAATCTTTGCTCTATTTTGAGCTTGTGTTCTTTGTGTAATAGATGTGAAGAACTGTTCAATAACTTTTAAATAGTATAATAATATAATTATTTCCTTGTGGTTTGCGTAAAAGAATTTTGGAGGTAATAGAGTCACATGAAACACAGTGACTCATACCAGCTGACCAAATTTACCTTTCTATGGTGTTATTGTGAAGTTTAGGTAATAGTGCATATATTCACCTGATGATGATGATGTCTGTGTGTTACAGACCCTGATTGCGTGCACTATAGTGTATATGAAAATAGTAGACACATGTAGTGAATTTCAATCTATTTATTAATTCTTATTTATTGTATTTTAAATAGGCCTATCTATTTTAAGTAGGTCTTTGTCCTAAAAAATACATGAATAAATATTTTCACAGCATCCCCTGTTCAAAATGACTTCCAGCGGACCTGCCTCTTATTGAGGGAAGTTACTCATGACAGGTAGAGTAGCCAGAAATTTAACCATGGGAGAGAAACGATACCTCATTAGTATTTTTACTCAAGTAAAAACAACAGAACAACACAGAAATATTCAATTATAACAAATATTTTCCTAAATCACTCAATCAAATGTCTAGCAAGGCCGCTGTAGAACTGGCCCTGCTGAGAAATGGAGAGGAGATAAGAAATAAGGGGAGAGAGACAGAGATAGAGAAAGAAAAGAGGGGAAAGAGGGAAAAATAAAGAAAAAGAAGGAAAACAAAACACAGAAAATTGCCTCCTAGAAGGCTGCTTCCATCGTTAGTTAATTTTGTTTGGCCCCACCCTGGCCCCCTGGTAAGTTTCGTACAGAACCGCCCCTGCTAGGAAAAAAGAAGAAAAAAAGAGAGATTTAAGAAGTTTTGTATTAAAATTAAAATTACATTACCATTTTTGTTTACTATTTACAAAAATAAAAAACAGCGATTTGTGGCCAACATGTTTCCTCTGCTCTCCTCCACCTGCAGGCAGAGGTGGAGGGTTAAAGCTGTTTCTGTTTCCACCAGCAGCTGATCGGGCACCACGTGACCACCCCTTCATAAATACACAGACGCTCCGCGTCTCGTGGCCACTGCTTCTTCAGGTTTACCCACGCGCAGTCCAGCCTCGCGCCCACGGTGTGAGACGGAGCAGTTCAAAGCTTCCTTCCTGTCTGTCCCTGAATAACTGTCCGCTCTGCTGCTGCTGGACGCTGAGATGACAGAGCAGCTGTAGCTCCACAGTCTGCAGACCATTTAAAGACCACCCAGCAGAGACAATGAAGACCATCCTGGCTGCCTACTCTGGAGTCCTTAAAGGTGAGACTTCAGCTGGCTTTGGATTTTAAAGTCAAACACAAGGAGCTGATCATCAGTTTTAAGGATCACAATCAAAGGCTGCTGGTTGAATAGGATAAAATTAAACTATATAATATAATTTAGTTTTAGGATGATGACATATAGGCTCCACTGAGCTCTCTAATGTGTGGAATAATAATCAGAGATTCTGTCAGTTGTACTCTCAAAAAAAAAAAAAAATAATAATAATGCAAGCTTTTTTGGCATTTATTTAATCATATTTAGTTACTTTAACACAACCTTTATATGTTAGCAGGACAGAAAAACAACTGTTAAAGTATCTGAATATGATTAAATAAATGCCAAACAAGGTTGTATTATTTATCAGATGTGCATTATGTTTATTTTTGAAAAATGTTTAGATTAAAAACCTACTTAGAAATATGAAAAAAGAGTAAAAAGTGTCCCTCATTTTATGAGTTAATAGTTTTCTGCCACACTAAATGTTTATTTTCAGATGAAAGTGGATTTTTTTTAATTATTCCAATCAAGACCTCTGCATCCTGCTTTTCTTTTTCTGTCAGTCTTTTGTTGCAATAGTCCATGAATGAACAGTGTTTCATGGCATCTTAAGTACTTTTAATAGATACTCTGTTTTGTTGTTTGTCTTTCTTCATGTTCTTCTGTTTTCTGTTTGTACCTATAAAGCAGTGCTGCCATTATTAGAACAATTGGGGGGGGGTTAAGCTTTAGTTTGGACGCCATCACTTTATTTTTTTGCAACCTAAAATCCTTCCCAAATGCCAAACTTGTCGTTTTTGTTACCAGAGGCTAAAGTCTACAATCCTTTGTTTAACCAGCTAATTGCCAGTGTGCAGCAACAGGTGGGGGAGGAAACCTTGTGGTTTGAGACACTTTCTCTTGCATATATTCAAACATGGGAACATTGTGACAGAATATTTTAGTTGTTTTGAAACATTAATTTGATCAAACATTTGTATTTGATATTGCTGCTTATCGAGTGAATTTTGTTCTATTATTTTTTAAGCACAGAACATTTGTAAATCAGAATCAGACATGCTTTAATAATCCCAGAGGGAAATTGCAGTATATGAAAATCTGGGGAAAAAATTGCAAGCCAGAAACTTTTTTAAAGCATTTTAATAAAAAAAGTTTTGAAAAGTAACCTGCTGTTTTCACACATTTCTTTTTTTTAATTCCAAATGTTTTATTTGCTCCAATTTTCTCTTTCAAATTGTATTTTTAATAGAATTTCTTTTTCAGATTGCTTTCTTCTTTCCAAATTGCTTTCTTCTTGCATTCTTTCCACTGGACTAAAAGGTTTTCTATTGGTTGTGTTTTATGGGCTTGTACTGGGCTTGAAGTGAAGAGAATCTGATCTGTGAAACGCAATTTTAAAAGAATGCAGCTGGTAAAATTATATCTGAAAAAGACAAATTTGACTAAATGAAACATGAACATATAAATGAGTAAAAGAAAAAATGATGTTTGGAAATATATATATATTATTTTTGAAAAGGTGAAATTTTTGTAAATTTGTTGTAAGATTTGTATTAAAGTTTCATTTCTAGTTTGACCTTTTTCCTTCTCAAATTTCCATTATCAGAGCAGGTTTTCTTTTGCAACCATAATGGAACAATCTGTACTCCATAGATACCTGTAGCCAACATATAGTCTCCACCCTCCTCCTAAATGTTTCCTATAATGTTTCCTATATGTTTTTAGTTAAACAGTTAAACTAAAATATCATAAGTTCAACTTTTTTATTTTCTTTAGTCCAACTGTTTTTAATGTTCTTTTTTTGTTTCTGCATTTTTTTATTCACTTTTTCCTACTTGCTTTGATTCTGTTTTATTTTTCATATTTTTTAATCATGTAAAGCACTTTGCATTGTCTTTGTACTGTATTGTGCTATACAAATAAATTAGCCTTGCCTTGCCTTGCCTATATAGAACCCAATATGTTTTTGAGTTTCTATGCATAATTTCAGTATGAAAAGTGAGCATGGTATCTTTTGTTATTTCGTGCACACTGCGATATCCTGCACATGCTCCGATTATTTAAAGGAAGTTATGTCTTTTAATTTATACTAACAATAAAATGATACAGTTTAGGTGCTGGTAAATCTATGTTTTTATTTGGTTCTTAAAAAAAATGGCACTGGCAAACAAAAACAAAATCTCCGAACTATATTTGTCACCTTCTTTAGGTTGTGTTTGCAGCATGTGAGACACATGGCAGGATGCTCATCCATACCAGAGAGTACCCTGTAGTTCCAGCATTTTTCTCCTCCAGATCTCTATTTAGCAAAGCTTAGCTTCCACTTACTCAGTTCTTGCCAGTACCAATGTTCTTTCAACGCAGCGGGAGCCTTAAGTAGCTGCAGCATTCTAGTTTACAGGCATTACCACCAATGGTAGGTTATTTTCAGTGTGGGATTAGATGGCAGCGTTTTCCTGGAGTTAGCTCTTCTCCTTGTTGGCTCTCAGGTTAAAAAGCTTTAGTAGTTGTTAATTTGAACCACTTTGCCCTCAGTGCTCACGTGTACATTAACAGCATGGAGCAACCAGTAGCTGCAGTCCTTTCAAATAAAACCACCAAATACAGTTTTTGAGAAATCATTAAAGCTTTTTTGCTTTTTGACCTATTTGGAAACAGCTGATTTATTTTTCCTCAGGAGGAGGAGTGAAAGAAAATTTCAGGAAAAAAAAAAAAAAAAGTTTTCATGAATGTCTTGTTTGCAGGCACGGGCTCCAGCATCCTGTCCTCCCTGCAGGACGTGCCGTCAGCGCTGTGGCCCTGCAGCTCCAAGATGGAAAAGCATCTGCAGGTCATCTCCGTGCTGCAGTGGGTCGTCTCCTTCTTAGCCATGGGTGAGGGCCAAACCAGAAACATTTGTCTAAAGCTTAGTTGGTGTACATTTTAACATGATTTAAGGTTCCATTTCTACTCTCTGTGTCTAGGTATTGCCTGCACCCTGCTGTTGATCTATATGTTCTGCACAGATTGCTGGTTGATTGCTGCCCTTTACACCGCCTGGCTAATTGTTGACTGGAACACCCCAAAACAAGGTGAAAACGAGGTGAAATGATTTCCCAAGAAAAGAAAATTAAAAACAATCCAAGCTTTTTTAACTCAAAAGTTTCAGTTCAAAAACTTTGTCCAGGCAAAACGGTTCAAAAGCTTCCTGGATGGGAAGCGGAACGTCTTCAAACTTGGAAACGGAGTCCAGTGGATTGTTTTTAATTTTCATTTTTTTGGAATGACTTTGACCTGGATGACTGAGAATCTTCACCAGCGTAAATGCGTGATATGGTGGTGCTGAATCTGCTGGGTCTGAGTGTCCATGAGTGCGTGCACAGACATAGCTGGCTTGTCATCATGGCGTCATATAAAAAAGTACAGCTTTACCACAGCATTGGGTAAGCTCTTTTGTAACGATGAGCACAAACAAGGAATGCATTATGCCTCGACTGGTTCCTCATCAAATCATCAGGATATGGCAAATTTCCAACCGCATCGGTGGGCTTCTTACTAACAGCACAACTTAACTGACTTAGATTAGATCCTGTCTGCCAAAAGATTTTCCCAGCTGTATGAAAAAGTGACTGAGTGAGTGATTTAGGTCTTATAAATCCAGCCATTAACTTGTGTTTTGTGGGCATAAAGACGTGAATCTTGGACTCTTCTTGAGATATTTACAAACAAGTTAGTAAGACTTTGAAGCACTGGTTCCATCCAATTAGAAATCTACCAAAAAATTACATTTTCATTTCTCAAGGACAAGAAAATAACGTTTTATTTGCAACTATTGAAGGAGGATTGTTACTATTTTCAAACATTTCTCATTTTTTCCCCGTGTTTGTTTCAGAAACATTCAGTCAGCTCAAGTGAGAGAAAAGTATCATTTAGCTTCAGGGTTGTTGTTTTTTTGTTTTGTTTTTTCTTGATAGCCTCGATTATCAGTGTTCTGTTCTGTGTTTCTTGTTCCTAAGTTCTGTTGGATTCTTCATTCACATCCTGAAGAATATTCCTAACTCCCATTCATTTAATGATCACTTTTCTTTGTCTGGATGCTGAAGGGGGGAATCAGTAAAAACTCCTAAAGGGAATAAATATTTGGTCGTTTTTCTATTAACTCCAAAATTGCTGCCTGAGATAATTAGAAGTTCATGATTACTTCAAAAAATATATATCCTTCTTATATTTTTTCCCATGGAAGTCGCCATTTTTTTTTCTGAAGCGCAATGCATGCTGGGTGGTTGACCTGTTTAGCTCTGAATGGGCTGGAACCTATAAAGCAGAGGTCACAGATTAGTGGACCGTGGTCCGGATCCGGACCCCCTGCTGGCTAATCCGGACCCAACCTTATTTAAAACATTTATAAAATACTGCATTTTGTAACTTCACTTGCCCCACTTCTCCTGTTAATACGGTAAAACCCTCCAGAGTGTTCGGCATCAGACTACATGTGATCAAAATTATCCAATGAGCTGCTGTCAGGCTGGGTTGCTGCTGCTGCTACTTTTAGACACAGCAGGCAAACCTGTGGCAAGCTGGGCGATGGGAAAGAAGGAGAAGATGATGAGAAAAAGAGAGCAGAGAAAGTGTGGACTGCTGGAAGAACTGTGGTGAACTGGTGAAAGAAAAGTGAAATGGTGCTCAAAGATGACCCTAAACATTTAGAGGATGTTTGGCTCAACCTGCTGCTGTGAAGCAGGATTCTCCACCATGAATCAAAAATAAATATCGACCCAGGCTCAAAATGAGCACCTTGATAAGTGCTTTAGAATGGCTTAGTCTCCATTAAACCCAGGTTTAAAGCCTTGCAGGGCAGCATGAAGCCCACTGCTCTCATTAAGACAGAAAAAAGAAAACAACAGTAATTTTATTCAGTTCAGGTGTTTTATAAAATATGTGAATCAGGAAATTGTCTTTATACCAAACTGAATTATTGTTGTTCTCTACTTCAAAAAAACATTTTAGGTTTAAAAATGGAGAAATGTTCTTTTTTTATGTTATTTATATTCTTTTATTTAAAAAGTCAATTTATAACATGGATGCATAAACGCCTCATTTTATTCAGTGTTAAATTCTGTTTAAAATAACTGATTATGATTTTAAAAAGTCTCCTTACCTTTACTGGCGTGAAGGAAGCCATCTATGTTAAGAAAGACCCCCATTTCAAAGGATTGGACCCGTTCGTCCGTTTCAATTTGCATGTTTCCCTAAACAAAAACAAGGCTTTGTTGGGCTACTGTATAAAACCTCAAACTTAACGTAATTTCTGACATTTTGAATTGAAAAAGCTTCCTGGATGGGAAGCAAAACATCTTCAATCTTGGAAACAAAGTCCAGTGGATTGTTTATAACTTTGTTATGTAATAAAGGACCTATACATCATTTACCCAGAATGCATACAGCGTAAACATGGTTATGTCTGTTTGACAATATTTTGTTTGAATTCTTTAAAATGAAACAGCTTCTATTATTTTTACTGTATCATTTTTGCTTCTAAAATAATGATCAAAGTCTGTTATAACTAATATCTGATCCCTTATAAATATGGCAATGTGAAACTTGTGGAAAACTGGATTGAAAAGAAATTTCCATCAAATACATAATTTATTGGAAATGTATGTAATTTCTTCATTTAAACCTTAAAAAATCTCCTTAGAAATTCTCATGCATTTATTCAAATAAATTGTTTAATCCCAACGACAAAAAACCGTTGGTTTGATTTAAGGTGCGGCGGTTGGTTTAAGTTGAAGAACCCATCATGGCTAAAAATATTGCACATATGTGCACTGGATTGTTCTTGAAACACATCATTTATTCTAGTCTTCATTTAAAAATATATATTGATGTCTTGTTTTTGTTTTTTCCTCAGGTGGTAGGAGGTCTTCATGGGTGAGAAACTGGACAGTATGGACATATTTCCGAGACTATTTCCCCATCCGGGTAATTATGTCAACTTTCTGCTCGATTGCGCTAATTGAAGAAACTTTAAAACTCAAGAAATCAAAATAAATCCTGAAAACTATTTAATCTGACACTGTGGAGCCTGTGCTGTATGACTTCAGCAGCTGTTTGCATGTCTACCATCTTCCTGTAGATA